>OZ004708.1:64619710-65319433 GCA_963924515.1 Vespertilio murinus
TTTTTTTACTATCAATACCTATAGCAGTTGTAATTATAGCAACATATGTTGAAACATTAATCTAGGCAATCTTTCTATGCAGTTCCTATACCTCATGACCTTTTCTTATTTACTTGCTTCAGGAGTGAGAAAACAGAAGAATGCAGAAATTGAATCTGATTAATTCTTAGCTTTTGTATCTCATACATTTAACCAAACATTTGGAAAATACATGATATACAGCACCATGTAGAGTTGGTCTCAGAGCTCTGATGAGATAGGAATTTCCTGAACCTTAGGAAGGTGGGTGTGAGAGAGGAAGATCCATGAGAAGTGAAATCATACACTTACATAAAGTCTGGGGATGTGGGTGAGAATGAGGATGAGGCAGGTTTAGGAACACAAGAGTATAATAAAACCTAGTGAGCAGGTGACATCCAAGCCTTTACCACAATCAGCATGCTGAAATGGGGGAAAAAACCCAAAACTGTTATGTATCCATTTCCCAAGTTAAGAAACTGAGACCAACAGGCCCTTCCTTGTGTTTGGAAACAACAGACAATTTCACTGTCACCTGCTCGGGCCAATGCCCAAGATGAGGATGTGTCGAGTACAGCCAAGTGCAAGAGTGAATCAGAAGATGCTGGCATAAATGGATGATGACTCCAAGGACAAGGTATCCCATCCCAATATATTTACCCTTAGAAAGCCTTTTCTGACTTCCAAAATTTAGATACTGTCTCCGGATCAGATAAAATGAGATAAACCTAAAGTACACTGAGATGCATTTGTGCCATTTATGGGAACATGGAACTTAAATGGAAATCTAATTATCAGAAAACAATAATAGTGTTCTTGAAAAGTTTGTGCCCATTACAAAATTATCATATGTGAATTAGAAGGAATTACCTATGCATTGCAAGCAGAATAATCTCAATTTAGATAATTCAATATGAGAAATATAGGTTCATTTTACAAATCCATCTACATACTGATCAAAAATATATTTTCAGAAAAAAATAAGCATTTTTATAATAAATTATCATATAAACTCTTAACTGTTTCTGTGTCTGCATCATGCCAGGCTCTGAGCTAGCTTCAAAGCTGGCTAAGCTGTCATTTAGTCAAACACTACCTACCATAGTCAATAAAGGAAGCCAGGTAAATGATAAGAGAGTGTTTATAAGGAAGGACTGATAGTCTATATTTTACAACAATTGGTCTTAACTTGGGATAATAAAAAAAAAGACATCAAATAAGAAAAATAATAAGGTATAGTACAATGGGGGTTATACAGAATTTAGTGACAGGCAATGGAAGGAAAATCTTATCAAAACACAGGACCTTGAGAATATCATGCTAAGTAGAATTAGTCAGACAGAAAAAGTCAAGAACCATATGATTTCATTCATATCTATATCTATCTATCTATCTATCTATCTATCTATCTATCTATCTATCTAAAACCCTAGCAGTGTTTCTCAAACTTCTCTCATGATGAGAATCACCTTGTGGAGTTGTTAAAATACAGATTCCTGAATCCCAACTAAGAAGTGCTAAACTAGAATTTTGGGGAACATATAGGTAAAATTGTATACTTAACTAGTGCTTAGAGTATACAATTTTCCCTATATGTTCCCCAAAATAAATGACTTTAGCACTTTTTTGGTTCCGTTCTGAAGGCAGAGTTAGGTCACAGATCCTCAAGGTCAAAAAATCCTTCACTCCCAGGCAGCTTTATTCTTCTGGTTCTGGGTTGTTTTCTAGACTTGGTTGGTCTGTTTTCATTTTTCTGGGCCCTGACTGCTTGCTTCTTTGCAGATTCTCACACCTCTCAGATTATGCCATACAGCCAGCAATTCCAAACACACAGGATCCTTGCCCATGCTCAGGGAACTGGAGAAAATTCCTGTATTAAAACAGTAACTTCAGCAAATTAATGAAGATCTATTTCAGTGCAAGGTTATGGTGTAGATTGGTACAACTGCAATATTTCCATGACAAATGTCCTTGTATGAAGTCCTGTGTTAGAGGTTTAGATTATATTAACTTCTTTGCCACAACTATTAAGTCATTGACAACCACTAACATAGTAGAGCAAATAAAAATAGTGAAAGCATTTTGGTTTCAGGGATCTGATTGATACTTATTCTCTTAGTTGGGAAAAATAAGTAAATCTATAGATTTAGTTGGGGGGTGAACTTCATGACAATATTTTAAACATGTACCCTTCATTATTTTCCTTCTCCTACAATCAAGCTCTTGAGCAAATATTATTTCAAATATAATTTACACACAAAATTCATATAGAAGGAAGTATTTTTGTACTATTCTTAGGGGGTTAAAATTCAAACTTTACAATGTGCTTTTGGGTAAATATATATAAAACTTTTATTTATTTTATATACCTTGACCAAAAAAGAAAAAGCCTAGATATTATATATCAATTTTTTAAAAAATATAGCAGAGCCTAAAATTCCTTTATAATTTCTTTTCCTTTCAATCATGTATTTTACTAGAACAGACAATAAAAGATAAATTTAGACTAAACTTATATAAACATATCAAGAGTTTCATATTAAATTGATAATCCTGTACAATTATTTACAGAAATTAAACCACTTGTTCATATCTACCCATTGCAGAGTCCAATGTTCATTACAAGCCACCTAACAGATCATTCCTTAGAAAAATCCATAAGCCATGATTTGTGGTGTCTGTGTGAGTGTGTGTGTGTGTGTGTAAATTCTAAAACCTTGTCATTTAAGCTTAAATCAATCAGCAGATAAATTCCCTAGCAATTCTCTTTTATTGATCTGAATATCATTTAGAAGTAACCTTAGTTTTTAAGAGTAGATCAAAGGAACTTGAAAAATGAGAAACAAGTACATGTTAAAATACATGAAAAAAAAGGAAAATAAAATTTTCTTTAATTTTTTTCATTTAAGAAATGACTTTAGCTTAAGCATTTTGCTATAAGATAAGGAGTTTCCTGGAGATTGCTAGTTTACTGGCCCTTGTAAATAGTAGAAATTAAAATTGAAATTTTTTCCATAGACCATTCAATACTCTAAAAATATAGTTGTCAATGCAGAAATTTTATTTTCTTTAGACAGATTTTGACTTTTAGCACAGCTGGCATGGTTGAGTGGCTGAGTATCGACTTATGAACCAGATCACTGTCCGGTTCACAGTCAGGGCACATGCCCATGTTGTGGGCTTGATACCCAGTGTGTGGCTGATCAATGACATTCTTTCATCATTGAGGTTTCTATCTCACTCTTCCTCTTCCTCTATGAAATCAATAAAAATATATTTAAAATTTTTATTTTTATTAATCATAAAATGTTAATATCCAATTTATGCCAGATGAATAATTTCTAGATGTATACTATACCACATCGTACATACAGTTAATAATAGTGTATTATACACTTAAAAATTTAAGAGGGTGCATTTTATGGTAAATGTTCTTATTACAATAACATATATTATATACCCAGGCATATTAAAATAAAATCTAAAAAGTTTTCATATTGCTTATCTAAACAATAAAAACATAAGTAGAAAGATAAAAGCATAACATACAAATAACAAAAATAAAAAATCGTAACTATCATATGCATAAAATAAATAATTTGTAACATCCAGTGGATACAAAAACTTTAGAGAATAAATTCTCAAAGGTAAATGAACTGTTTTATTACATCATCAAAAAGCATAATATGTGGAGAATGAGGATAATCAAATAAAAAGAATTAAGACTGTAATGGTTTATACAACCTTTAATTTCACAGTTAAAAACTTTTCCTCCTTTTGAGTAACCACTCTAACGTAATGACAGTGTGGGAATTTTTCTAGACTATAGTACTTTAAATCAAATACCATATAAGTCCACTTTTATGTGGAACCTAGTGAATAAAACACTAAAAAATAGACTCCTAGATAGAGGACAGACTGATAGCTGTTAGAGGGAAAGGTATACAGTGCTGGAAGAAAAGGGATTAAGCAAAAAATAAAAATCGAACCCTCATAGACACAGACAACAGTATGGTGATTACGAGAGGAAAGGAAGTAAGGGGAGGTAGAAGAGAATAAATAGGGGATAAATGGTGATGGAAAGAAACTTGACTTTGGGCAGTGAACACATGACACAATATACAGATGATGTATTATAGCATTGTACACATGAAACCTATATAATTTTATTAACCAATGTCACCCCAATAAATTCAGTAAAAAATAAAAGTACTGTTATTATAAGCCATATGTTCTGAATGTTATCATGAGAAAACAGATGCTATTTAATTCCACTGTGTGTTTTTTTTAAGTTAAAAATCACTACAGGCAGAACTGCACCAGAATTTTACAAAAATGAAACACTCATATAATAAAAAGTGTATTTGTAATATTTCACCATTGGTTTCAATTAAATTGTACACATATTCAGTCTTGCTCTTTATATGACTAACAACACAATGTCATTGTTACAGAGAACCGGAATAATCAAACAATGCCAGAGAGTTTGGAGTCACACTTTATTATGCACGGGTCCAGAGGAAAATGTCTCTCAAATTCTGGGCCCCACCATAGAGGAATTTCCCCTATTTATATGTTTTTACCTTCTTTGTCTCCCAAATGTGGGGTGTTTCCAGCCCCCTTTGCAAGTTCTTAAAGAGCCCCTATGTTCTGGGGGCCATGAGACCTCAACCAAAGTCCTGGCCTGGTGCCAGCACTGATAATTTTGTCCGGGGAAGGTGTAATGGCCTCTCTGAAGCAGGAGTAGTCTTGTTTTCCTTATTATTTAAGCAAGCAATCATTTACACCAGCCAAAGAGCAGGATTAAAATTTCAAACAGCAGCTTTTATATAGGAAGGATGCTTCATCATAATCTTAAGAGTAAAAATCACTACACTCAAATTTGAAAGAAAAAAATCATATTTGAAGTAAAGAAAAATGTCCTTTTTTATAAAACTGGAAAAATATAGCAATAAAATCTCTAAGTGTCCAATTAGTTATTTACTGATCTGGCAACTACATACAATTTCATTACAACTGATGAATTTCTCTCAAAAGCAAAAGAAAGTAACCAAATAAACCTCCCAACCTCTGCCTCAGTAACCATCAAGTAAAAACCATGGAAGCATTGTTACGGTTGCTGTCTAATGATTCTCTCTGCAGGTTTCTTACTGTATTTTTTTCCTCTAATGAGTTCATGCTTTTCACACAAGCAACAGTTGAGAAAAACAGTTTAAAAAATGTACTCAGACAACATTTTAGACAAATCTCTGGAAAAATATGTATTGGATTTTTTCCTTCAATCCTGGCCTCTTGTGCTCTCTCCACTCACCACCTCTGAGCCTGCCACACACACAAACAACACACACTCCCTCCCCAAAACATTCAGCGAGCACACACACACACACACACACACACACACACACAACAAACAACACACACTCCCTCCACAAAACATTCAACACACACACACACACATACACACACACACACACACTCACACACACACAATATACACATATGCACATGCAACATTTAGATTCTTTCTTGTCACAGGGTTCATATGAAAAAAAAAGAAAACATTTCCTCTTGTAAATCTGAACTTTAGTTGAAATGATTTTAAAATCATCCACTCTATTCATTCATTTGTGCTATTAAAGTCAATGACTTGCTTCAGATCTTTACTGGAGTAGACCAGAGTATCTGATTCTGGTATCCAGATATAGGAACAGATTATTTAAATGCATTAATCCATCAACTACACCTACAAAGATCAAGAGGTCAATATACATGTGTTTTTTTTAATTAAAAAGCCATGTACAAATACATAAAGATATTAAAACTGGGTGTATGTGGGGGGAGGCATGACGAATGAGAAAATGAAATGATTTCCATACTTCTAAACCCTCAGAAAGTTAACTGCCATACATTTGTTTGATGAATGGATATTGTAATTAAAATTATAAAAAGTAATTACAGTGACATTTTCAGCCATCTGCATGCACAATGTTAATTGCGCAGAGCTGCCCAAAAGGATATATTTAAACTAACTGCTGCTAATAAAACTGCCTGTTAAAAAAGTCAGCTTACTTTACAAATTAAACAACAGTTAAAACCAGCCACCAGTTGTCACAGTAACAGCAGAACACTGAAAGGTGAGTATTTTGCTCCTTTGACTTGTGCAATCTGTTTCCTAGATGGCAGCATAAAGTCAAACATCTACGCAATTACAATGCTGAGGTCAGCTAGCTACCCTTTCTTCAGCATTTACACGCTACCACTAAAGTTATAGTACAGCACTATTAATTATGCTTGATTGCCTCATTGTCTAGCTTTTAAAGCAAATAATCATGGCGTGTTTATATCCTGAAACATCCCTATATTGCTAGTTAGAAAAATATGCTTTCCAATAGTGTGAGAATTCTCCTTTTAAAAGAAGTAACTTTATTTAAAATTTAAGAGGTTTCGCTCTGACTGGTGTGGCTCAGATAGTTGAGTGCCATCCCATGCACCGAAAGGGTGGCAGATTGATTCCCAGCCAGGGCACATACCCAGGTTGTGGGTTCCATCCCTGGTTGGGGTGTGTGCAGGAAGCAGCCTATCTATGTTTCTTTCGCATCAATGTTTCTCTCTCTCTCTCTCACTTTTCCTCTCCTTTCCTCTATCTATCCAAAAATCAATAAAAATATACTTTTAAAAAAGGTTTTGCACATCCATTTCACCTTCATTTAAATCATGTATAAAATATATTAAAATAGGGGAGCTTTATATTATATTTTATTTTTTAAATATATTTTATTGATTTTTTTTTACAGAGAGGAAAAGAGAGGGATAGAGAGTTAGAAACATCTATGAGAGAGAATCATCGATCAGCTGCCTCTTGCACACCCCATACTGGGGATGTGCCCGCAACCAAGGTATATGCTCTTGACCGGAATCAAACCCAGGACCTTTTAGTCTGCAGGCCGACGGTCTATCCACTGAGTCAAACCGGTTTCGGTGGGAGCTTTATATTTTAAACAAACTGCATGACTAATTACAGATAAAATTAAGTTATATCAATATTGAAACAAAGCTAAAGAGCCCATGATAAATCAGCCAAATTGGTCCATAACAATACATCATAAAAAATAAATAACTAAATTTAAGGATATTAGATTACTTGGATAAAATATATGCAACCAGAAAAGGTCTGTGGAATTACATGTTTTTAGTGAAAGGACATTGATGACTAATAAATCGCCTTGCAGTTTATCACATGGAAGCCCTTCACAGAGTAGCTGGAATGCCTGACTAAAGAGGCACATGTTGTGAGTAATGCAAACTTAGACACCCTGTCTTCCATGTGCCCCATTTTTACAGTTTTGGCTTGAGATCTAAAGCAACTTTGTGAAAGCATAGCCAATTTCATGCCCTTTCTCATATTTTATAATACTCCACCACCTCATCCCAAAATAAATGTGTCCTTAGCCCAACCGCCAGTTCTCAGAGCCATAAAACAACTTCTGAACTACCCTGCCATGACCAAGTACCAGATGAGAAGAAGACGAGGAGGGGAGATGAAACATTTACAGACCAGTAGAAATGGGAAACAGAACAGATTCTCTTGAATTACAAACACTACTTCTTTTTGCAGGGGGCAGGGGGTGTCTTTTATTTATTTTAATTTATCTTTATTGTTGAAAGTATTACAGATGGCCTTCCCCCCTCTCCCCATTGATCCCATCCACCCTGCTCCCACCCCTTCCCCAGGCCTTCACCACACTACTGTCTGTGTCCCTGGGTTATGCATGTATGCATATAAATTCTTTAGTTAAACTCTTCCTGCCTCCTGCTCCTCCCTTTTCACCTGAAATTCCTTCAGTGCCTCTGGATAATTATTTGTGGAAACCCCAAAAATCTTTTAAAGCTATGGTTCTCAACCCTTAGTTCTCAACTCATCACTATCATTCGGAGAGCTGGTTGAAAAGAAAAATCACAAGTTCCTTCCCCAGAACGTGTGCATCAGTAGGTCTAGGGAAAGACTAGAAAATTCTAACAATTTCCCAGGTGGAAATTCCCCTTCTGCTTCAAGGACCACTTTGGGGGAAACATTCCATTAAATAGTTCAGCCCCTTTGTAGAGTTCACAAACTCACTTCTGAACCTTTACTGAAGTAACTGCTATTCATGGAAATCAAAAAGCTTTTTCCCTTTTGTCAGATACTGTCAAACAGACAAGCATGTCGGTTCTTACTCAGACCTTCACTCACTGCAGCTTTTGCAGAAATGTAGTTGGGGGGACGAGCTCCCGGTCCGTTAAACTCTATAAAGGTAAAGAAAAATAAACAAGCCCCGAAAAGGAGAATTATTCACATTCACCCTCTGATATTAAATGCAATCCTTCCCCTGAGGCCACTGAAATGTAGCACATTAGCTGCAATAACTCTAAGGTGTCTCCTAATTCCAGACTTCTGGTTAAAAAGTACGTAGTTGATGCTGTGATATACTAGTAAGAGGCTCCAGGCACTTGGACTTCTCACACATGTATGGCTTTGTTATAGGGAGAAGATGAGGTCAGGGAAAATATGTGGGGACTCCTTGCCACTTAATGCAAATGGGGCTAGTGATGGAAAAATGATTAGGATTGTTCAAAAGAAAGAAAATAATAATAAAAAGGATAAAATGGGGGAAAAACAATCAGAAAAAATAAACTGAATGTTAACTATTCAAAAAAGATTGATTTAAAATATAATTAAAGCCCATCTGTCATGGATCAATGGTTTAGCATTGACTTATGAAGCTGGAGGTCACGGTTTGATTCCTGGTCAGGGCACATGCCCGGGTTGCTAGCTCTATCCCCAGTGTGGGCATGCAGGAGGCAGCCAATCAGTGATCAGTGATTCTCTCTCAACATTGATATTTCTATCTCTCCCTCTTCCTTCCTCTCTGAAATCAATAAAAAAATCTTTAAAATATATATATAATTAAAAAGATAATAAATGATGACTACTAGTATTATAATGAACCACTATATGAAGAGTAAGTGATCTGACTGCCCACCAATTCTTTAAACTGTAAAAGCAGTGTGACAGATCTGCTCAATTTTTTAAAAATCTGACTGTTGTATAAAAAGGAATTTATAATCCCGTGAGTCAATGCCATTACAACTGTGTAGAAAAGAGGTGAAGATTATGACTGTGGGTGACAGGAGGGCCACCGTGATTTGGCTCCACCCCCAACAACTAAGGTTGTCTACACTGATGTGGGTAACATAGCCGGAAGGTGGTGAAGAAACTTTAGTTACATTGTGAGACACTGGTGCCCAATACAATGTCAAACTAAAAGCCTGACAATGAAAAGTTAACATGCAATATCATTAAATTGAGGTGATATGGGGAGCAACTACAGAGGCCACAGGTAAAAGCATGGCTCAAAATGTAGGAGTTTATTAACGAAAGCTTTGTCTGGTTTTCTCATTCTGGCAGAATGTATTATCAGAATGTTCATACGGAAGACAATTACCTTATCCAATTTATTGAGGAAAAAGGTTGTGCTGCAAATCTGCTCTTCATGCTCTTTTAATGGAGCATGGTGAATGGAAACTTTTTAAATGATCTAAGCCCACTCAAGTGACTAATTTAAAACAATTAGGATACCCTAAGGTTGGATACCTGAGGTGCACTAAGAAATTTTTATTTTAATTAAAGATCTTTTAGATGCAGGTATATCAATACCCACACATTCCTTGTTTAATGGCCTGTGAGAAGAGCTGATGAATCCTGGAGATTCACCGCAGGTTACAGAAGTCTTAATAAATAATAACACCAGGCCACAAGAAGTGCACAATATGATATTAATGATTCAAACTGTGCAACAAGCTAAGGGAGACTGTAATTTTATGACCAGTTTGTCTAATGTTTTTCTTTTCTATTTCTACTCATGAAGAATTACAAAGCCATTTGGGGTTCCCGTGAGATAAATGGAAAAGTATACTATCACTGCATTTTTACAGAGATATTTAAATTCTGCCATTGCCATACCTAATTAGATAAACAGACTTTATTCCCTGTGCATTAGATCCCCAGCATGTAATCATTTCATAAATGGAAGTTTGTACCCTTTGCCCAATATCTGTCTTCTCATTTCTCCCACCCTATAGCCCTGGCAATCACCATTCTACTATCTGTTTCTATGAGTGTTGCTTCTTTTGATTTCATATACAAGTGATATAAGACAGTATTTGTCTTTTCTTGGGTTATTTCACTTAGCCCCAATGCCTTCAAGGTCCATCCATGTCCCAAATGGCAGAATTTTCTTCTTTTGTATGGCTGACTAATATCCCAATTGTATATATACCTCATTTTCTTTTTAAAAAAATATATTTTATTGATTTTTTTACAGAGAGGAAGGTAGAGGGATAGAGAGCTAGAAACATTGATGACAGAGAAACATTGACACTGGGTTATGTGCCCACAAACAATGTACATGCCTTTTGACCAGAATCAAACCTGGGATCTTTCAGTCCCCAGGCCAACGCTCTATCCACTGAGCCAAACCAGTTTCTGCTATATGCCTCATTTGCCTTGTCTATTCATCCACTGATGGGCAGTTAGGGTATTTCCATACTTTGGCTATCCTATATAATAAAAGACTAATATGCAAATTGTTCCTATGGGTGGAAGTTCTCCTGACCGGGAGTTAGATGTGCACTGATCAGTAAGGGGCGGCACAGAACATGGTGGGTATCAGCAGAGGAACTGCTTGCCCCTATGGGCTCCCATGAGAGTGGGACCACAGCAGAATTGGTAGAGCAGATGAGAGGGGGGCTCCAGGCCAAGACAGGTGCAAAGGCAGGCAGCCTGGGGAAGAGAGGCCCTGGTCGGCAGCTGGCAGCCGCTAGGGACCCTACCCTGCATAAATTTCATGCACTGGGGTTCTAGTTATTAATAATGCTGCAATTGGCATGGGAATATAGATACTCCTTTGTTATCCTGTTTTCATTTCTTTTAAATGTATACCCAGAAGTAGAATTCTGGATCACATGGTTCTATTTTTTAATTTTTAAGGAGGTTCTGTAGTGTTTTACATAGTGGCTTTACCAATTTATAATCCTACTAACATTGAAAAAGAATTGTCTCTTTTCCATACTCTCTCCAATATCTGTTCTCTTTTGTCTTTTTTGTATTATAGGCATTCTAACAGAAAAGAGATGATATTTCATTGTAGTTTTCATTTGTATTTCCTAATTATTACTCATGATGAGTATCTTTTCATATTCCTGTTGGCCATTTGTATAGGTCTTCTTTGTAAAAAAAATACCAGTTCTTTTGTCAATTTTTAAATTGGATTGTTTTTGCAATTGAGTTTTATGAGTTCCTTAATATATATCATGAATATGAGAGATAAACCTAAGCCAATTCAATTGAAAAGTATAGTTATCTATATCTATATCTATATCTATCTATATCTATATCTATATCTATATCTATATCTATATCTATATCTATATCTATATCTATATCTATAAAAGCCTAAGTGACCAGCCAACTGTCTGACCAAATGACTGGCCAGCTGGTAGCTATGATGCACCATGACCACCTCAATGGGCAAACATGGAAACATGGAACAGACTGATGAATCTCAGAGGGAAGAGGGGAGGGGTGAGGGCAGGAAGAGATTAATCAAAGATCTCATATGCATACTAGAGGCCTGCTGCACAGATTCATGCACCAGTGGGGTCCCTCAGCCTGGCCTGTGGGGATTGGGCTGAAGCCAGCTCTCTGACTTCCCCCAAGGTGTCCTGGATTTTGAGAGGGTGCAGGCCGTGCAGAGGGACCCCACTGGCGCATGAATCTGTGCATTGGGCCTCTAGTGTATTATAATAATATAATATTTATATGTCAATCTAAACTCTAAAATAAAATGAAGTTATAATTACCTGTTAGTCATTTGACCTCAGAGGATAGGTGATTAACCCAACTACAGTGGAAACTCAGTAAAAACATTGAAATGACATTTCTTACACAGAACTGACAAGGGCAGCAAACTCATTAGTCAACAGAGCCAAATATCAACAGTATAACGATTGAAATTTCTTTTGAGAGCCAAATTTTTTAAACATAAATTTCTTCTAACACCACTTCTTCAAAATGGACTCACCCAGGCCTTGGTATTTTGTGGAAGAGCCACACTCAAGGGGCCAGAGCTGCATGTGGCTCGCGAGCCTCAGTTTGCCGACCACGGGACTAAGGCATCTCTCAGAAAACCAGAAATAAGTTCTTGTTTTTGCCAACTCCAAAACCAAAGCAAGCTGTACAAAAATTCATTAGGTTGTATGTTTCTATAGAAATCTAATACAAACTCTGAGAAATTTGTTAGCCCCTATTTTTAAATTTACCAAGAAAAAAAATACTGAATTTGAATAGGGCTTTGAGCAACAGCATTTTTTTTCTTTTTCAGAACTTCAAACAATGATAGCACTATTCAACCCTTTGTGACCATACTAGTCCAGGCTCACCTAAGATCTCCATGTTCAAATAATTTGGTAAGCATCTCTCAAAAGCAGATGGGAACATGTAGCAAAATCATACTACTGCCATCCAGTGAAAACTGCTGGTATTTTCGACTCGAAACTAACCTGGCATAGCCGCAAGGCACACTATTTGAAAACAATTCTTGGCCTGTTATTGTTGTTGGGGACTTTCATTGAAGTTTTTTTTCTATTACAGAAAGATATCAATTCATTTTGAAATGTATGACACCCATTCACTTAGGTGTTTTTTCCTATCATCATAAATGGAGAGAAGAATTTCCTCATGAAACGAAAGTGCTATACTCAAACACAATAAGGAGCACTCGTGTATCTTTGAACAAAGACTGACTTTCCTTTGGGCCCTATAAGCCTCTTCCTGTGGAGTTACATAAACATGCAATGAAATGGTCCGCCTCCTATAACTCATTATCAAAGGATGTCAAACAAGCAGCATGATTTGTAGATGGTCCTCAAGTTTGGAAGACCAGTCTAAACCATATTCAACCTAAAACAAACAGCTGCACTATTGAAGTAAAGAGGCAAAAGATAAATCCACTAAA
Source organism: Vespertilio murinus (assembly GCA_963924515.1). Taxonomy (NCBI): domain Eukaryota; kingdom Metazoa; phylum Chordata; class Mammalia; order Chiroptera; family Vespertilionidae; genus Vespertilio; species Vespertilio murinus. The sequence goes on from OZ004708.1 coordinate 64,632,781, forward strand.
TGGGCATAACTGAGTGTTATTCCTTGCAATATCAGAGGAACCAGACAATAGCCAAAGTGACTTTTACCAAGTCTTGGGTTATAGTAGCCAATAGAGTTGCATTGGTCCATTAAATAAGTCCAAGTGTACTGGAAGATAAAGTAATCCCCATTTGAGGTTTCAGTATGATAAAATCTGTTACAGAATCAGCAGTGAGTATCAAAATGCAACATTTCTACTCTAACCCCCACATAACTCCCAAAATAAGGCCAGTGACTGCTAATACAGGTCCCTCAGATTGGCTTAGCCATATAATTAATGGAACATAAAAGATCCCAACAGAAGCTTTTAGTGAGCTTGCCCAAAACAGGATATATTGCACCAATGACAATTCAGCCTGGAGATGAATCATATCCTAGCAAGTGAGAAGGATCTTGACAAGCATGCCCTATTGTTTGCCTGAACTCTCTTTCTTCTGGCATGCTGTGTCCTTACATTTATTGGAAGCCTCATAAAAGGATGCTCTCATGAGTTTTTTCAATTATCTGAATATAATTTTCAATCTATTCAATCTCTATTTATATTATCCTATATAATAAAAGTGTAATATGCAAATTGACTGAATGACCAGTTGACAGGGGTTGGGGCTGGCAAGCAGGTGGCGTCAGCCATCCAAGGCATGTGCCAGCAGGTAGAGGGAGGGAACAGTAATGGGAGGGGGGTGGCAACTACCAGCAGCGGTAGAGAGGTGATCTGGAGCCCACCCAGTGGCCTCCCGCAGAGGGAGACATCCCCTGAGGACTCTCAGACAGTGAGAGAGCGCAGGCTGGGCTGAGAGACTCTGCCCTCTCCCCAGAGTACATACATTTTCCTGCATTGGGCCTCTAGTGGAGTCATAATACTTCCTAAGGTTGTTTTGAGGAATAAATTAAATCAAATATGGTCCAGAAACATTTCATATTGCTTTTAAATACACTTTGCTTTTGATAATAATTTCAGATGAGATCAATTTGGCAACATAAATATTTCTTTTTCTTTAATGACAATGATTCTCTGAATTCTCATCTCTTTGAAATATATAAAAAAAATATGATTCCGGGAATGTAAACTTTGGTTCAAATTAATATGCATTAGTAATGTGCTAGAATCTAATTTTCAAAGTGATGAAAATAATTTTAGAGTAAGTTACTTTCTTCTTGGACTTTTAATTAAATTTATTCTATTTAATTTGGAGATCTGATTTGAAAAGTAATTAAAAATTGGCTCTTGCCAAGAGGTCAGATACCAAGTTCCAATAGAAAAAGACTGCTTAACAGCTGATGTTTATCATGTAACCTCACAAGGAAACTATCTGGTCGTCTTTCTCATGCTCTCACATACTCGGGTTATTATTACTGGTTACACTTGGAAACACTCTTCAAACACAAAGGTGAACAGGAAGATCAAGAGGCAGAATGTTTCCTTTTGACTTTCCTGGCCTGATGCTGAACTCTTCAGGCTAATGCAGTGCAATAATTTATCTTACAAGGTACTTCACTGACTTTTTCATTTCAAGTTTGAAAAGCTGTGCAAAATAAGTTTGGCTTTTCAAAAGTTCTTTACAGCTACATTAAAAAAAAATCAGCACCTTTGAGTCAGAGCCATTTTCAAGGACAAAAGCAACCTTGAGAGAGCAATGTGCCATAGAGACCATCTGGACTGAATACATGACTGAAGGCATCACTGACTTTTGAGGTATCCTGAGGTTTCTATGGAGGCACTACTGGTCAAAGATGGGCCCACTCAACAAAGAGAAACAGGAAGGAAAAATACACCACAAAAATAAATGCAGACACTTTCAAGATGGCAGTAAAGCAGGTAGATCTTGCACTCACTTTCTCCCAGTACAAAACTGGAAATACAACCAAATTGGGGAACAAGCACTCTGAATCACCAACTAAAAACCAGATGAAAGGGAGTCTTATAACCAAGGGCTTACAGAGGAAGCCATATTGAGACTGCATCTGCACAGGAGCTCACATGCCGTGGTCAGGGCTGAGCCTCACAGTCAGCCAGCATAAGGGTCAATCCCATTTATTCAACACTATACTAAATTCCTTAGCCAGTAAAATAAGAAAAATACATTTAAAAAAAAACATACAGATTGGAGAGGAAAGGGGTAAAACTAACATGTATTCAAGTTGGCTTGGTTGTTTATGTAAAATGCCCTTAAAATCTACCAAATAGCCAGAATATCTAACAAATTAACTTAGCAAGTTTATAGTATACAATGAAATTTATACAAATCAACAGCATACCAACTTATTTGTATAAAATGATGGTGAAATGAAATAGAAAATGCAATAGGATTTTCAATGGGCTCAGAAAATATGAGGTGTTTCAGAAAAAAATTAAAATAAATGCACCAAAAATCCCACAAAATATTCTTAAAAGTAAAAAGACTTCAATACATTAAGAAATATACCATATTCGTGAATCAGAAGATCAGCTATTGTTTAGAAATCATTTCTACCTCAAATGACTCTGTCAGAGCAATGCAATCCCAATGAAGCTTCCAGCAGCCTTTTTTTTTTTTTTTAAGATATTGACTAGCTGTTTAACATTCATAAAACAATGCAAGTAAATTATAGGGGCCAAAGCAATTAAAAATAGGAGGAGGAGGAGGAGATTTATAAAGTTACAGAACTCACATTACTTGATTTCCACACTTATTATAAAGCTGCAGTTATAAACTATGACAGTGTGCTATTAGTGAAAGGAAAGACATTCAGATCAATGGAGCATAACATACAGTCTGGTAATAGACCCACACATATGTAATAAAGAAACTTTTGACTAAAGTGTCAGATAAATCAATGGAGAACAGAAAATCTTTTAAACAAATAGTTTAACAACTGAGTTTCCCTATGGAGGGAAAAATGAAACGCTACTCTTACTTTATAGCACAAACTATATGAATATTGATCACATGTCTTGAAAAAGACATAACTACAAACTTCTAGAAGAAACATTATAGCATTGAAATAGGAAAAAAAATCAGACTACAAAAAAGCATAATGTTAAAAATTAATGAGATTTTATACAATTATTAATTTAAAATAAAAAAGCCCTTCCTATTTATAAGACACCATTCCTTATAAATGGAGAGAGCAAGTGTTTGTAAATCAAAGCTGCTAAGAATGTTTATCAGGAATGTAGAAAGACCTCTTACAACTCAATACTAAAGCCATCAACTCAGTTGGAAAATGGATAAAGAATGTGAACAATTTATGCCAGAGAATATAGAAATGGCCATTTAGCATAAGATACTATATATTTTTATCAATATGGGAACTGAAAATTATAAGCGTAATGTGATACAACTGCACAATTAAATGATTATATTTTTAAAAGGTGATAATACAAAGTGTTGGAATACAAGCATCTTTATAACAAATGAACAATAGGAAAATAAAATAATATGCAATATATTCATCCAATGAAAATACTCAGCAATAAAAAAACAACTCTTCATACACACAATATGAGTGAATCTCAAAATTTCAGTTATGCTGAAAAAGAATCCAGACAAATAAGTGTACATAACATATAATTGCATTTAAATGAAATTCTAGGTAAAGTAAACTAATCTACAGTTGCTGAAAACAGATTGGTGGTTGCCAAGAAGAGGTGAATGAAGGGAGAAACTACAAAGGGATATGGTGAAACCTAAGGATACGGGCTATAAAAATGTTCTGGATCTTGATTGTGGTTTAAGTTTAGAAAGTATAAAGTATAACACACACACACAAACAAACACACACACACACACACACACACACACACACACACACACACACAATATGCAAATTAGCCAGGTTTCACCACCGGCTCAGGAAAAGCTGCATCAGGACAGCTCAGGAGGAGCTGCACACACAAGTGGGCGGAAGAGGACTCTGTGACACCCCCAGCCCCAGTGGAAATACACTGGGGGTGGGGGTGTGCTCTGAGGGGCCACAGTGTGGCTCAGAGCATGCCCCCCATGGGTGGCAGCAGCGGCTGGAGCAAAGAAGCCCAGGTCCTGGGTGCGGGAGGGAAGCCAGTGCTGGCAGCCAGGGGAAGTAAGGCCTATCCTTGCATGAATCTTCATGCATCAGGCCTCTAGTGTGTATGTGTATATATGTATATATTCAAAACTTACTGAATAATAAACTTTAAGAGGATGTAGTTAACTGCAGACAATTTACATTTAAGTAGATTATAAAAATAAGAGCCAGAGCCAGTTCTTTCCATATTTCATTGAAAATGGAAACCTTTACAGGCAAGATTAGAGAAAATATATACACACATAATTTATAAATATATTATAAGGTGGCCCCTCCAAAAGATATGCAAATATAAGGGAAGCAGAATGGAAATCCCTACTTAGAAATATAGAGGAAATTATATAAAATATTCAACTATTAACTAAGTGCTTATTATATGTTTTTTTAGATAAATGATTATGGGCACTGAATTGCTATGGCATTTCGATTTTGTTGAACGCTTATAGAAAAGTAAAAGAAAATAAATTGTATCTAATCTTGAATGAAAATATTTATATTAAACCTTTAAAAAAGAATAAAAAAGAGTATAGCTTTTCAAAAACTTAAGGGAATACTAATGTGAAACATTTGAAGACCACTGTCTAGTTGGAAAGAAACTTGCCCTTTTTATAGCTTTCTTTCTTATGATTGTTGTTTTAGATAGTTTGTAGTGCTCATGGAGGCAGTGTTATTATACTTAAGTATACATAAACTTACATTAGACATTTTATATTAATTACACTTTTTTGAATTGTGCATAAAATAAAAACTCCAAATCATTAGTTAATAAATATAATCACTACAAGGCAGGGACCTTTGTCTTGTTGCACAAGTATCCCAGATTCTAGTACATTGCCAGGTACATATTAGTGACCTAATAAATACTTGTCAATAAATTGAATGAATGATATGAAATTTGACCATCAAGAGGCTTAAATGCTTGTTTGTCATATCACACTACATAGAAACCCAAATTTTATTTAAAAGATTGCCTGGTCAATAGTCATAAAAAATTTAAGGTTCATTTGAGTGGCTGTTAGGCTGAATAATATGATGCATATTGCTAAAACTGGGATTGCATCCATTAGCTAATGCAAATCTAAGAGGAATTGCCTAAGACCAAGGGTTCTTACTATATTTCAGATTCTCCCATCCTGGCATGTGCTATTTTTGCCAGAGAACAGAAGCACCAGAAAATAGCAATAAGCCGAAACTGGTTTGGCTTGGTGGATAGAGCATTGGCCTGGGGACTGAAAGGTCCCAGGTTCGATTCCGGTCAAGGGCATGTACATTGGTTGCGGGTACATCCCCAGTAGGGGGTGTGCAAGAGGCAGCTGATCGATGTTTCCCTGTCATTGATGTCTCTAGCTCTCTATCCCTCTCCCTTCCTCTCTATAAAAAACCAATAAAATATATTTTTTAAAAAGAAAATAGCAATAAAATGTGATGATGTATCTAAAAATTTGTACTCAGATGCACCATACCATTTACCTGCTCATATTCATTTTGTTGAAACAAAGCACATGACTAACTCAAAATTAAAGGTGCATAAAAATGTGTGCTATATCATTAAGAGAGTGAGTAATCATGAAACATAATGTAATCTACCTCAAGCATAGGGCTGATACTGGACTGCCTAAGTTCACATTTCTACTCTACCACTTGCCAGGGTGCAATCTTAGGCTAGTTTTCTGACTATGCAGACCTCAGTATTCTCCTCACTAAAATATGGGTAATTATAGTACTTAGGCCCATAGGGTTGTAAGAACTAAATTCATTTATACAAATACAATCACTTGAAACAGTGGCTAAAATAGAATAAAAATTCAATTATTGCTAGTATTACTTTTCATATAGTAGATCCTCAAACCATGGTTAAAATGATTTCTGATTTATCTATTTGAGAGAGACAGACAGATAGACATAGATTTGTTGTTCTTCCTATCTATGCATTCATTGGTTTGCTCCTGTGTGTTTCCTGACTAGAATCAAACCTACAACTTGGCATATGGGGGACGATACTATAAAACAGCAAACTACCCAGCTACCCACCTAGGGCTTAATGTGATCAAATAAGTTAAACCCTAACTTTAAACAAGGCTTATTATAAAAATTTCCAAGTACATACAAAAACAAAATTATCTAAGGACTGTCCTATTCACAACAGTTCAAAATTTTGCCATACTGTATTAATATCTCTTTCACCGTTTTTGCCTGAACTATTATAACGCCAAACAGAGACATAATAGTGTCAATTGGTACATGATTAAAAAAAATAAACCATAAGATAATGAGGAATGAAAATAAACACTAAGTAATTATTGTCTGGAAGGTCATTAGGAAATATAATGCAACCTCATATTATCAAATCTGATAATATGAAGAAATATATGTTTGCCTCAAATATTTTGACAATTTTCATTTCATGTTGACGCATTTAGTCTATATTACAGCTACAAATCATGAAAAATGTGTCAAAAAGAAAACAGTCCCAAACTTATTTTCCTTTGTTTTTAATTCTGAATCCTAAACATAAGTGTAATTATTATTCAGTAATTACTATAAGCTGTCTAAATATAAAGAGAGAAAACAAGACTCAAATTCAGACACTTACAAATATAGAAATATACACACATGAACACATACATGGATGATTTATTAGATTTTAACATTTTGAAAACAGGCATCATGCTTTACATCTTTCACAGTACCAAGTAAATATTATTAAGTTAACAGGTTCTATTATGAACTAAACACTCCAGAAATCAATTTTCTTTCTTCTCTTTCTCTCTCTCCCTCTCTCTCTCTATATATATATAAATATATATAGATATAGATATAGATATAGATATAGATATAGATATAGATATAGATATAGATATAAAGATATAGATAAAGATAACCTGCTTAATGAATTTTAACAACAGGTTTATTTGGGGGAAAACCAGTCCTAGTTATGACTCTTATCAGTGGATACTTATAATTATAACTAGAGGCCCAGCGCACAAAATTTTTGCATGGGAGTGGGGAGGCTCCCCTCAGCCCAGCCTGCATCCTCTCCAAACCAGAACCCCTCAGGGATGTCTGACTGCCAGTTTAGGCCCGATCCCGGGATTGGGCCTAAATCGGCAGTTAAATATCCCTTTCACAATCCTGAATGGCTGGCTCCTAATCACACACCTGCCTGCCTCATTACCCCTAACTGCCAGCCATTGGCCTAATTGCCCCTCAATGCCTCTGCATGCTAGCCTTATCACCTCCAACTGCCCCCCCCACCTGCCTAGTCACCCCTCACTGACCCCCCTGCCAGCCTGGTCACCCCCAATTACACCCCCCACTGGCATGGTTGTCCCATGCAGCCTACTTGTTCAGTTGTTTGGTCATCCCTCACTAACCCCCCTGCTCACAGGCAGCCATCTTGTGAGGGCATGGTGTCAATTTGCATATTACCTCTTTATTATAAGGCTTCCTGTTCTTTCAGCAAAGAATTATTTATTCCTAATTTGCCTTCAAAATAGTTTAAACTTTTTATAGACTAAATGAACACTGTAAAAGGTAAGTAACAATAAAGTGACATAGCACATATTTATTTTTATATTTGAAATAATATGTGAAACATTATGATATATATTTCCTAACAATATATGGTACTTTAAAAGTATTTTAAAAATCTGTTTTCTTAAAATTTAATAAAGTTAAATATTCAAATAAAATGTATAGAAAGTATGAAGGTAACTTTTTCCAAAGACTTTATTGCTAGGTAATCAATTTTGTCCTAAATATATTCTTTCTTAATATAAGACCAGATATATAATAGAAATAAATATGTAAAGAATGATATAGACACACATAGAATCTAGCAATTTTAAAAATGAAGGTAGGCGTTTCAGTTCCTGAGAGCGTCTGGATGTTGAAAATGGTAAAGCAGAAAATAAATTATTAACTTTGTGGTTAATGAAATTACCTTTCCATAAGTCATCACCTTTTTCAAAAGATTACACTTCCTTCATTGATTGGCTAATTTATGTTTCTTAAATCAACACAGGACCAGGGATTAGGCTACCGGTTCTATTTATTCTGTGCAGTAATTGTGCCTAGTCACCTAGGACTGATAGCTCAGCATAGATACTGTATCTCTAGCCTGGGCTTTACCCAGAGCCGGCTCCATATTTTCTTGTCTGAGACACTGAGGTGAAAGGTAGACATATTTAAACTTGATTGAGCAGTGAACTCCAGTTCTTTCTAGCTGCATAGGAAAACAAGTCTGCACGGTTGGTCACTTACTGAAAATCTTTTTATCTACTCCGAAGTAAACCATCAAAATGTTTTGTGGAGACTATGTAAGTATAACAGTTCTTTCTGTAAAACTTTCTCATCCTTAGAGAATTAAAACTTACTTCATTTTGGTACTTGATAATTAAAAATTTAATTTGTGGTACTAGACATTTTCAACAGGAATATTGGTGTTTTAATTTACTTTATTAAAATTTCAGTTAGGTGTTTAATATAACTATTAAACAATGTTAATACTACTAAATCTCAAGTCCATACTAATTTTGAAGTAATGTGTTATTCCAAAGAGGCAATTTAGTTACCTCTTTCATAATTCTAACTTTCATAATTCTAACTCTAAAAATGAGAATTCTAATTTATTCTAATCACAATAAATATGATCTGTTCAGAAAATACGATTTAATTTAAATAATTATCTGTTGAATTCAAGCAGCATATAACTCAGGTTAGTAATTTCATTTTTTTCCTTGTCTGAATCATTTTGATCTAACTGCTACAATAGTTCACAAACTTTTGAAGAATCAAATATAGAGACTGAGTTATCCAAATTTAAAATTTTTGAAAAGATATCCAATTCACATGACCTTCAAATTTATACATATGGTGTGTATTGATAAGTGTTTCAGAAATCTAAAATATAAACAACTCTTTCAGAAACCTTAGTATTTTAGGCAAACGTTTACAATTATTGGGTTAAACTTTGGCACATAAATCATGTTATTTGCTTACTTAAAAAGTATAATTATTATTGAAAATTTTAATTTACTTATTTTGTTTTTCAAATTAAATTCTAGATGAGAACCTAAAATATGGATAATTAATTTCCATTATTTATGTCTTAAGAAACTTAATTTCACCTTAAGATTTCAGGATCTTATAGGCAGTTGAAACTTCTCATTATTATTTAATTAATTGTGAGGAAGTTTGGTAATTTAGGCCAATATAGCAAATTATTTAAATATTAAAAAGTTATATAATTCTCTCCATTCCTATTCATTCAAGTATAATTTTTGAAGTAATTAATATTATATAATATGTGCTGTGTGTATCTTCTATTAACATTTATATGCAAATTTATAAAAAAAACAAACAATATTTAAATTATATTTTAGGGATTATTTGAAGTTTTGATGAGAACAAGATTTCAAAGAAATGCAATGATTTTCAGTGCTTCTGGAACAGATAAAGAATATCAGTGATTAAAGAGTTGCATTTGAACATACCTAAAATCCATTTGTGTTTTGATTATCTACATTAGAGATACATTTTGGATTTTATGTATTATCTCAGCGAGTTTTACATAGTCAATGTCATCATATTTTAAAGCAATTGTTTATTATCTTAAAACATGTGGTTAGAACTTAATATTAAAGAGACCAATAACTGAGGTCAAGTTTATCTGTTTAATCTCCATTTTGGGTCTAGTGTCCTCAGGCAAAAAACTTGGTCTTTTATAGGCAAGAAAGCACAAGTTCTCATATTATAATTCTGATAATAATTGACTGGGTTGCTTGTTAAAAATAGTCTTGGGCCCTGTACTCAGCAGTTCAATATGGATGACATCTGAATTTATAGGCTCAATATAAATGCATTACCATTTTTGAGAGCCACCAATGTAATTTATTAGTTTGAGTTACAAAACTTAAAAAGGGAAATTTAATATAAGCCAAGCAAGAGGCAAGAATCATAAAAGTGGTTATACTTCTGTAAAAATAAACATATGTAGTGCTTTAAAAATTACTTTCTAGAATGATGGAGTTAGATAGTCCCCAGTATTTAAGATCATTTAGGTAGGCTAGTTACATTAAGAAGGTAATGTACCTTTGATCCACAGTGTATTTTACCTGTGTGCTTGACCACAAGACCATCTATTGAAAGCAAGATTTAATTAAATTATTGTTATTTTACATCAACCCTGAAACTGTTTCCTTTGAGGAAGATAGTGTCCCTCCTAGATGAAGGAAATAAATAAATAAACCTAATCCAGGATCTAAACCCAGGCATTCCAATGTGATTATAACTCAAGCTAAAATGCTGCCTCTTGCTGAGACTGGTTTGGCTCAGTGGATAGAGCGTCCGCCTGCAGACTGAAGGGTCCCACGTTCGATTCCGGGCATGTACCTTGGTTGTGGGCATATCCCCAATGCGGGGTGTGCAGGAGGCAGCTGATCAAAGATTCTCTCTCATTGATGTTTCTAGCTCTCTATCTCTCTCCTACTCTCTGTAAAAAAAATCAATAAAATATATATTTTAAAATGCTGCCTCTTTAAATATATGCCCGATTCTTCTAATGAAACTACTGACTATTTTTGTGCTGTTAGTCATCAACTGAACTTCTCTTTTTTGTATAGCTATATTTTACTTACTTTAGATCCATTTATTTGATTAGTCACTTTCTTTTTGGCCTCTAAGTAAACTTTAATCATATTCCTTTTTCTATCCTTTTGACTACTTCCTATTTCTACCATTCATATTCACTGATGGGAAATTATAGGAGTATTTCAACCAATACAGCATATTTACACCATATTCCACACTTCAATTACCATTATATATTATATGTAAAGTAGAGAAACAATTATTAAATGTGCCTCCATCTTTACATCAGGAGCTATGCATACCTTGTCGAATTTAATAGCCAAAGCAAATCTTTTTACAAGAATACAACTTAGCACACAAAGGTTTTGGATTTTTTCTTAGAGGCACCAGATCTTTGCTCAGCAGTTTCACATGTATTATTTTTAGTCTTGAAAACCTTCAAGGAAAATATTATCATCTCCATTTTCCACGTGAATAGACTGAGACTTTGAGAAGTAAATACTTTTCCCAGGAATGAGAGCCAGGCAGTGGTGAAGTAGAATCCTGCCTTACTCCAAAATCATTTCTACTACAACAATTAAAAAAGTGCCTAGATATTATTATCCTGAATTCATATCATGAAGCAAAGAATACATATTTGGAACCCAATTAAGAGATATCAAATTAGCTTGGCAGGTTGTGGCTCACTGGTTGAGCATCAACCTAGGAACCTAGAGGTTACCATTCAATTCTCCATCAGGGCATCTGCCCAGGGTTGTGGGCTGGATCCTTAGTTGGGGGGCATACAAGATGCAATCAATAAATGATTCTCTATCATCAATAATGTTTATATATCTCTCTCCCTCTCCCTTTCTCTCTGAAATCAATAAAAATATACTTTTTAAAAAGGAGAGAGATAAAATTAGCAGCAGTATCTTTTTAAAAAATAAATATTTTATTTATTTTCCACAGAGAGGAAGGGAGAGGGAGAGAGAGCTAGAAACATCGATGAGAGAGAAACATTGACCAGCTGCTTCCTGCATACCCCCTACTGGGGATGTGCCCGCAACCAATGTGCATGCCCTTGATTGGAATCGAACCTGGACCTTCTAGTCCACAGACTGACGCTCTATCCACTGAGCCAAACCGGTTTCGGCAGCAGCAGTATCTTAATAAAGATGCTCTTACTTAATAAATATGTCCCCAGAATGGCTCATGATTAACAAAGTTAGGCAACAGCAATTTGGCAATGTCTAGTGTGGGCAACAAGACATGCTGTGCTTTAGCCCAGTTAGTATGAATGAATGCATCGGTGCTAAGCAGTGAATTGCATGTAATAAAGGAAGAACACTCAGAAAAAAAATTCAGAAACAAATTCGGGCATTCTATCCAGGAGTGATTGCGGGCTGAGAAGACCTCCCGTGGGAGTGAGGCTGTTGATGAGGTAGGATTATTTTTAAGGCAGGCTTTTCCTATTGAAAGGTATTCCTGGGAGGAAAACTTCCATCCGAGAAATCTGACTTTGATTGTTTATCTACCATATGACTTACTGAACAAATATTAATAAAAGGTTACTCAGGCTTTAGATTGTTTTTTACTATCGCACGACTACATTGTCTGAACTTTACATACTTTGATTCAACAGAAGTTATGACTCATGCTGGTTATAGCTTCAACTTTTACTGAGTCCTCTTTTGAACTAAAATATATTGAACTGGAAAAATTAAAGTAACTTTTTCCTTGAAGTGATATATAGGCATGCGGTTACATTTTTTTAAAACCTCTTTATGCTAGTTATAGATGGCTTTGAATGTAAGGGCTGGCCTAAACATGATAGCAAAACAATAGTTAAATATATGGTCAGAGCCAGCTTTACCCCCTAGGATCCATATGCCTGAGGACCACTTAATATTTTCTGTACCTGAAAATATGGGTGTGATAATAGCATCTATGATGTTAGAGTCTCTTAATAATTAAGTGACAAGGAACACACTAAGAAGACTTGGAATGTAAATAGCATCCAAAAAAAAGTGAGCAATTGTCAACAGTTTTAAGTAACAGTGCCAAAATTTGAGTCCAACTCTAATTCAAAACACCTGATGCTGCTTGTAGAGATGAGGTTGTTTTAACTAATGTTAAATTTGTATATACATGTATATACATATACATGTGCAATTATTCATAACATTTATGAAGTCTTGAATAACAAAGTTTCACGATTGGAAATATAAATATATTCTGTTAAATTCAGCATAATCTTTATTTTTAAATAGCTTCTACCATACTAAAAAAATTTCACAATCCTACATCCCTAAACAGCTACTGCCAAAATGCTCTTTTTTATGGCAAAATTCCTCAAAAGTGTATTAGAACCTTTCTTTATATCAAATTCCTCTCCTCTAATTACCGTATTTGCCGGCGTATAAGACGATTTTTTGGCCCTGAAAAATACGTATTTGCCGGCGTATAAGACTACTGGGCGTATAAGACGACCCCCTAAAATTTCCACTAAAAATACAGAGTTTGTTATATAGTCGCCGTATAAGACTACCCCCCACTTGGAGGCATATTTTTCAGGGCCAAAAAATCGTCTTATACGCCGGCAAATACGGTATCTCTGAATCCATTCTAAGTGGGTTTTCACCCATTCTATCTATGAAGGTAAGCAGTAGCCCCCATGATCCCGAATCCCAGTCTCCTTTGCCAGGAATGTCCCAGGACTAAATTCTTGAAACTTTTCTTTCTTATTTATAGCCACTCCTTTGCTCATTGGGTCCAATATGACAGTTTTAACTACAATGCATTCAAAGTCCTCTTTTAAAAATGTATATTTCAACCCAGCAGCTATACCTGAACCACAGAGTCATGTAACCAACTGCCAATCCAGTGAGTGGAAAATCCATCTATTTATTAGCTCAGGCACACCTCAAACATTTTTATGTATAAATTAAAAAACATTTTTAAATCATACCTTACAAATGATCCAGTAACAAAGACTTCTGGCTCTGCTTTCATTACCTAAGCACCTCTCATTACTTCCATGGCAATGACCCAGGTTCAAGCTACCATCATCATCATTTGCTAACTTCATGCAATAACCTCCTTCTTGGTCACTCTGCTTCCCTCTTTGCTTGCACTTCTGCATACTAGGAGAAAACAGTGAATCTGATTGCCCAAAACTGCACTCTTGAAACATGTGTTCCAGTGATGTATAAGAACCATCATCATTTTGGAATTAGGCAAAGTCATGCACTAGAAGGTAGAAACATTAAAGGAGAGAGTTTGAAAGCCTTTAGTCCTCATTTACAGCTCTCAGAGTATTTACCATAATAGCAAGAACAATAATAAATCTTAATTTTTAGAATCATTTAAAAATGTGCTTATACTATATAGATCAGAGGGCCTGTGGCAGATAACACCTCTTTCTTACATACCTTTCTATATATGTTGGCTTCTCTTAAATGCTAGACATTTTTAGATAATTAAAAAGTTATCTGGAAAGTTATTTTGATGTTATACTTCCATCAGTGACATTATTACATGGCACTCCTTTAAGTAAGTTATATTAGTAACATTATCACATGGAACTCATTTAGTAAGCATTAGGTTAAACCCATAAATCTCAAAATTTAAATAACATTAGAAGTTGTAAAACCAAAGTAATAGAAAAAATATGATTGATCATATTTTAATTTTATTTTTTTCTAATTAACCCATTTAACAAACAGTCCAGAAAAAAAGTTATCCACTTATCACAAACCACTTCCTTAAAAAAAAAAACCCACATATATCTTTTTTCTTAAACCATAAGATTAAAGCCTTAACAAATGATGTTTGAGCAATAGAACTCATAGTTATTTTAATGAGTCATGTATTTCTGGGACTAGGTGTAATGGAGCAAACAGAAAGACAACATTTACAAGGCATTACTTACTGATTTTTCAGTAGTTCCACCTGCTAGACCAACACCCTGCCCTCTGTCTGCCATAGATTTCTTCTACGATCACAAACCCTGTAAAGAGGAACAGCTCAGCCTGATTCACCAAAAAGGGAAAGAATTACAGGGATTTTAAAAATTACTTCATAGTTCATACTGTCAATCCCCCTGCCCCAGCCTCTTTTGAGTTGTCTCCAAGGAGTCATAAAACTGCATATAGCTTGTGGACCCGCCTTTCTCAGGCAAGGCATAAAAAAGACTAGGTGTGGGTTCTTTTTGGTCAATTATCACCAGAGGATTTTTAAAATTGATTTTTAGAGAGAGTGGAAGGGAGGGGGAGATATATATAGAGAGAAACATTGATGTGAGAGAGCACACTGATTGTCTGGTTGCCTCCTGCACCTGTTTGATCAGGGCCGAGGATTGAGCTTGCAACCCAGGTACGTGCCCTTGATAGGAATCAAACCTTCCTGTTATATAGACCCTAAGTCTATAGGCCAACACTCTACCCACTGAGCAAAACTGTCCGGGGCAAGACAACTTCTTAAGACCCTTTTTGTTTGCCAGCATCCCATCTTATGACAAGTAGTTATGAATATATTCTTTCTCAGTTATACTTTATTTACGTCCTTAAGATATCCTGGCAATTATGTTGGAAGGAACCAGAACAAAAATATGTTAACAGAGCATGACATGTAGAATGTGCAAAACATAAAAAATAATTATAGGCTATTTGTACATAAGATAATGTGTTTTATGTACTTGTATTTTAGATGAAGTGGAATCAACTACTACTACAGTTTGGCTTTTCTTTTTTATTTTGTGGCAATTTGTAATAAAACAACAGGGTATCTCAATATATTTTATTATCTTATCTCATAATTACAACATTGAGCTACTTATTTTTAAATAAGCCAGAACTGAGCATTGCAGAAATATTTTCTCAAGTTTTGAAAAAAGTGCTTTAACCCCAGCAGACACATTGTTCAAAATAATGTGTATTAGTAATGGCTTTTAAAATGTAAGAATCATATTGTATTTTATAGTTGGATGATTCTTGTATTGTTGCCACCATTACAATAGTAATCCTCTTGAATTATTGTTAATTTCTTTAGAAATATTAGATACATGAGTATATTCTTCTAAGCTTTCACTTAGCTGCCAATTTCGAAATGTCAGTATTTTAAATGGTAAGTAAGAAAACAGACAAGGTGCTAAAAGATAGCGCTGATACCTGGGGACAAACACACCTCCTGTGTACCTTTCATCACCTATTGTACACTGCCATGTGATTAATCCAACATGTAGATTATATATAAAAATTAAATATTTGCAGTGACTATAGTAGTCCCTTCAAAGCAAGAAAGAAAGTCAGATTTATGAACCCTCAGTAATAGGTAACTTGTTGGTTTTAAAATGAGAATTTTGGGGGCAACTAAAGTCACAACTGAACTTAAAACAACTTAAGGGCCAATAGAAGCTCTTCCAGATCTCACTCCCCTACAATTCTTATTTTGTTTCATCCCAGATACTGGGGATAGTAGGATGACCGCATATGGACATACCACATCATCCTTCAGTATATTCAATGGCTTCTAATTTCATGACTTAGAGGGTTTGGTGTTTTACTTAACATATATTACAGATTCAAAGTAATTTTAGTGCTCCAGACATGAAAGTGGTTTTAGTCATTTAGCAGAGAGAAATAAGTACTAAATAATATTCCTTTTTAAAATCACGGGATTACGTAGAACTTGTCTGCTAATACAATGAAGAAACAGATGGGTCAGCTTCTGTCTCAAATATATTTCATTTCTCTACTGAAAGATAGAGGAGTGCAGCTTTATCATTAGTATTATTTCATTTTCTTAATTCTTTCTGTATATTGATAAAGTGTTCAAAAGAAAATTTATGCAGCTTAGAATTTGATGTAGAAATTTCTTTTAGAACAGGTGTAGAGAACTTTGTAGTATGGTAAATAGTCTATTATATTTTTGTCTGACCCAGTCCTGAAATCAACCACTTCTCCAAGGAGTCCTGATTCCCTTAAATAATTATATTTATTTTATTTTATTTTATTTTATTTTATTTTAAATAAATCTTTATTGTTCAGATTATTACAGGTGTCCCTCTCCCCCACCCCTTACCTCCCCTCCACCTGATTCCCAACCCCACCCCACACCCTTACCTCTACCACTATCTTCACCCATAGATGTAAGATTATTGTCCAATCTCTTCCTGCACCCCTCAGACCCCTTTCCTTCTGTGAATTGTTAGTCCAATCCCTTTCTATGTCCCTGATTCTATTATATTCACCAGTCCGTTTTGTTCTTCAGATTTTTTTTTATTCTCTTGATTTTTAGATTCGCTTGTTGGTAGGTATGTATTTGATGCCTTTTTGTTGTTCATAATTTTTTACCTTTACCTTTTTCTTTTTCTTCCTCTTCTTAAAGAATACCCTTCAGCATTTCATGTAATCCTGGTTTGGTGTTGATAAACTCCCTTAACTTTTTCTTGTATGTGAAGCTCTTTATCTGACCTTCAATTCTGAATGATAGCTTTGCAGGGTAGAGTAATCTTGGTTGTAGGTTCTTGTTGTTCATCATTTTGAATATTTCTTGCCACTCCTTTCTGGCCTGCATAGTTTCTGTTGAGAAATCAGCTGACAGTCTTATGGGTATTCCCTTAAAGGTAACTAGTTGTTTTTCTCTTGCTGCTTGTAAGATTTTCTCTTTATCTTTTGCTCTTAGCACTTTAATTATGATGTTTCTTGGTGTATTCCTCTTTGGATTCCTCCTGTTTGGGGTCCTGTGCACTTCCTGAACTTGTAGGTCTATATCTTTCACCAGGTATGGAAAGTTTTCTGTCATTATTTCTTCTATTAAGCCTTCAATATTCTGCTCGCTCTCTACTTCTGGCACCCCAAAAATCCGGATGTTGGTACATTTTAAGCTGTCCTGGAGGCTCCTTACACTATCCTCACACAATTGTGCAATGTATTGCAATAGTATGTCACTGTAGCTTTATTTTTCATTTCTTTATACATAATGGTACTGACAGTTTTTCATATGCTTATTTACCATACATTAGTTGGAAATGTGTTTAAAATACTTAACTAATTTTTTAATCAGGTTGGGTTTTTTGTTTATTTCTTATTGTCATATATATATATATATATATATATATATATATATATATATATACACATATATATTGGATGAATGGTCTTTATGAAAAATGTGATTTACAATTTTTCTCTCTAATTCAACAACAGTCTTTTAACTGTGTTCTACACAGAACAAAATTTTCAGTGTTGACAAAGTATACTTCATCTATTTTTTTCTTTACAAATCATATTTTTTTGTTGCCATCAAAAAGCTCTTTGATTATCCCAAAGTCATGTAGATTTTCTCCTATATTTTATTCAAGATATATTATACACTTACATTTTTATAAAGGTCTATGATCAATTTGGAATTAACTTTTACATAGGATAAAAATATATAGTTTACATTTCATTTTTCATATGAATATACAGATTTATAGCACTGTTTCTTGGATTTCTCTAATACATTTATTTTACTACTTAATAAAAAACTATTTGTCTGTATTTATGTAGATCTATTGTTAGATTACCTATTATGTTCCAGTGGTCTATTTTTCTGGAATGTTAGCCAACTTCACACTCCTATTATTATGTTGGCTTCATAATAATTCTAAATACCAGTTAGCATCATTTCTATTTTTTTTCAAGCTCTTCTGGGTTCTTTGCATTTCCACAGATATTTTAGAATCAAAGTGTTCAAAGTTCGCCAAAATGATGCTGTTTTCCTGCAATGGAAACCGCATATATATCTCCATGTGTTTAGGCCTTCTTTAATTATGTTAGCACTATTTTATTTCTTGTGCTCCGATATACGTATTTATTTCTTTCAATTTCCTTATTGCACCTTGATTTTCAGTAGGATGTTGAAGATAAAAGACATCCTTGCTTTATTCCCAGTATGGGATGGGCAGTGATGGGGGAAGAGGGATGAAGAAGCATTTGATATTTCAGCATTAAGTGGAAAGTTGTATAGTTAAGTATAGTTGCAAAGCTTTTAGATGTCATCACTCAGACTTTAAAAGCTGCCTTCTCATTTAGCTTTGCTGAGAGTTTTAACATATATGGTTGCTATACTTGACAAGTGCTTTTTTCTGTACCATATTTTTATTATCATGAATTTTAAAAAATTTATTAATATGATCAAATAAAAAATCAGCCTTGCATTATTGATATAAACCTCACGTTGTCACCCTGCACTATTGTTTTCACATGTTGGATTGTTTATATTAGGTTGAGCATGTTTGTATCCATGTTCTTAAGGATTATAGTTTTGTAATTTTATTTTCTTGTAATGTCAGTGTTGTTTTAGTATTAGTCTAATATTGGCTACATCAAATAAGTTAGAAAGGCTTTATTTCTATTTTCTATAAACTAGTCTGTAAATCAGTTTTTATTTATTCCTTGAAGGTTTGGTAGAAATTCCCAGTGAATCTATGTAACCAAAGTTATCTTTGCTGATATATTTCTAACTAGAAATCCAATTTTCTCAATAAATATTAGCCTGTTCATGTTACTTATTCTTTGAGTGAGTTTTGATAGTTTTCGTCTGTCAAGAAATTTAAATAGTTATATTCATGGGCATAAAATTGTCCATAGCACATCTTTTGGTAGTGATGTCTTCAAGCTACTTTCAGATTTATAGTTTGTATCTTCTCTGTTTTTCTTTTTGTCACTATGGCTTGAGTTTCATCTTATTGTTGTTCAAAGAATAAGCTTATGATTTTATTTAATTTATTGTTCTATTAATTCTATTAATTTCTATTATCCTTATTACTTTCTACCTACCTTATTAATTTCTACCTACTGCTTGCTTAAAGTGTACTTTTCTAATTTATTTTGGTAAAAGCTTAATTTTTTAAAAAATATATTCTTATTGATTTTAGAGAGAAAGGGAGAGGAAGAGAGAGAGAGACACATCAATAATGAGAAAGAACCACTGATTGGCTGCCTCCTGCATACCCCAAGTTGGGGATTGAGCAAGCAACCTGAGCATATGCTCTGACAGTGAATCAAACCATCATCTCCTGGTTCATAGGTCAATGCTCCACCACTGAGCCATGCCAGTTAGGCAAAAGCTTAATTTTTATTTTATTTTAGAACTTTCTTTGGTTCTAACGTATGTATTTAATGCTATAAATTTTTTCTTTAAGCACTGAGAGGAACTGAGTATTGTAGACAACAAGCTCGCTTGAGGACTGTTTGGGTTTTTCCTGTTTGGGTTTAATAAAAAATAAATAAAAAAGTCCAGGCAAAACCAGTTTGGCTCAGAGGATAGAGCATCAGCCTGCAGACTGGAATGTCCCAGGTTCGATTCCGGTCAAGGGCATGTACCTTGGTTGCGGGCACATCCCCGGTAGGGGGTGTTCAGGAGGCAGCTGGTTGATGTTTCTCTCTCATAGATGTCTCTAGCTCTCCATCCCTTTCCCTTCCTCTCTGTAAAAAATCAATAAAATATATTTTAAAAAATAAAAATAAAATAAAAAAGTCAATATAGTCTTGAAAGCTATTAAGATCAGTGATCAACTTTGCCCTGTATAAGCAATTTTATATCAACAATATTTCTAAGATATAGTGTATGAGAAATGCAAAAATATAAATATCTATGTGGATACCTAGAAGGCTTAACGTTTAAATTTTATAACTTAATTAAGTTAGCACTTCTAATTTTATATCCATGATTCTTGAAAAATGATAGTGGCCCATGGAACGCTCGTAAGAACAATCAAAATGTAATTGGGATTACAGATTGAATCTAATGATGATAATGAGGAAGAGGAGGAAAAGGATTAATGATAGCTATATCCATTAAAATACACATTGCATTAATTGTCATAATAACTAAAGTGTGAAAAGGATCTCTGATAGTAACTCCACAGAGTGTAAATCAGGAGAGTTTAAGTAACTTGGTACCTTGTCCCATGAGGAACAAAGATGGCTTGAAACTAAGCCATCCTTACGACGCTGAGATCTATACAACAAGGGAAATGGAGAGAGGGTCCTAAATGACTATCCTTTATTTCCTTAGTGAACAGAAAAGTTAATTCCTAGCTGTTTCCTGGTCACGTGCAACATGATACTTGTTCCAAACTGTCATTGCCTTGGCAAATGTAGGTTTCTTTCTATGTCTCTCCTCTAATCAGGACATGACAAACCAGAGAGGATAAAGTTGCCTTAAATACAGAGATGGAAGGAATTTGGTCAGAGGTAAAAAGCATCACAACTCCATATAGATCCTAGGAATAGTTAACATTCTACTTTAGGTCAGGGACCTCTTAACTTTTCCCAGGGTTTCCCCAAAAGACCAAAACATACCATAAAGTCATCACCACATCAGTATTCCTTTCACATGGACCCCACTGGCAATGGTATAAGCGATCCAATCAAAAAGAGAAATTATAGATCTACTTGATTACAAATCAAACACGGAGTTCAGTTTTAATGTAAAATAAATTGGAAACAAAATTGCAGGTTTCCTTCTCACTGTGCCATCACAAGGCAGAGAAAGACCCAGTTTTTCTTATAAGAATATTAATCCCATCATGGGGCCTTACCCTCATGACCTCACCTAAATCTAATTACCTCCATATACCATCAGGGCTTAAGCACTGTGATAGAAATTGGGGCGGGGGGTACATTCAGTCTATAAGAAATTCCATGGCTTGCATATTACTCTCAGGTAATCGCATATTCATAAATAAATTCACTCGGCAAAAAAATTTATACAAAGTAAAAATGGCCACATTTGTGCAAAGTAAAAATTCTGACCATTTCTTCCTAAGAAAAGCTCCTCTCCCTCACCTACTCCTGCCAGCTTCCGGGCAGAAACCCTAATTAGTAAAGAGGGCAAGAGTGACATTTTGACCCTTCTTTGGGTCAGTCCCTCATACCTGAGGGAAGTCACACAGAGGATTCCAAAAGCTCAGGAAAGTCTTTTGTATTTAATAGGCATTTTAGTCACACAGCACTGATGCTCTCTGGCCATGGAAGATGTTTCTTTGGGATTGGTGTAGGTGTTTAAAATACCTCTCACTGCCAGTAGTCTTTCTCCGGAAGTTTATCTCAGTCTGCTGTCAGGGTTCCTATTACTCCTCCTGAAGGAAGATTTGGAGGCAGATTCCTTCAAAAACGATATGACTATCTCTTCCTCCGTACAGCTGTCAATTGGTCCATGGCAAACCCTGAACGTCCTATTTCCAACAAACTCTGGAAGTGTCATAAATTCTTAGAGTTCAGGCATTGGGGAATGAAACCACCCTGCTCACTCAAAGCAGCAAGTTCCATGCAATCTCAGCCTCAGCCTTTTTCCAATTTGAGTCCACTGTGTTTCCCAAACAATTGAGTATTTTTTTAAAATAAAAATAACAAGATTGGATTTCCCTTTTGGGTGGCTGACTTTCCTGGTACTATTGTGTCATTTGGCAAATGGCTGACAGCCTACTGTATAAGACTCTTTCATGGCCCACGTAGAAAGAGGTCCAATTCTGGGTTCAGGTTCTGGAGAAGGGCCGCACACAAATGAAGAGACTTGAAGAAATTCAATTTAGCGATATGGGGGGCCAGGCGGTAGTCCAACTCTAGTGGGAGAACTACTCCTGCTCTGACCCTGCCATCCCCTTTTATTGAGGCTTTGGGGAAAACATCTTAGGCAACATAAACAGAAATTTACAGGCAGGAAAATAACAGAAACTTACACGGGACAAAATAAAGTGGAGGCTGCTTCAGCTTAACAATATCTCAACAGAAGGTTAGAGCAATTAAGGTTGTTGTCCAGCCTTTCTGACTTCCTGTCAACATCTCTTTTTTAAGTGAAACTAATTTGTTTTCCAGCAGCCTACTTTGAAGATTAATAAAAGAGGAGAGATACCTTCCCATATAGTTTGGTAGGAATCAATATTTTCCAAATTGTTTTTTCTTCCTTAACATTTTTTTTAATTTCTGAAATATATATTACACAGTGAGATCACATCAATTGCTATTTGTCAGAACACTGATCAACTTTTACAAGTAAAAGCATAACAATATTAAATTCATTATCTTTATAAAACTGGGTACTCTTGAGAAATTTAAAAATTACCTTAAAATACTGGAAACCTTTTTGAAGAATGTCAGCTATTTGTAAAGTTAACTACAATATCGTACTTATTCCTCATGATCACGCCATCAAAGCATTTCGCTAAATAAGTAGACAGCTCTGAACCAATTGATGTAAAACAAATCAATATATAATGTGTTCCTCTGTCTCCTTCATTGTCAGGGAAAATTATGGCTAAATATACAACTAATGCCTGTATAGAAAACTTCTAATAGTTAGAATAGAATGCCTTTCATCTTTACTGTGATACCATAAATTTTTCTTTAGTATTTTTTGAGATTTATACATATTCACTAACAGAATAGCATAAAAATATGCAGACATTTGCTCAAAACAGTTCAAGACAAAAATTACCCTGAACAAACTTTAGTTTGGGTAAAATTTCCTTTCACATAGAAATATAGGTCCTGGCCGGGTGTCTCAGTTGGTTGGAGATATGCCAAGGTTGTTGGTTCGATCCTGGGTCAGAATACATACAAGAATCAACCAATAGCCGAAATCGGTTTGGCTCAGTGGATAGAGCATCAGCCTGCAGACTGAAAGGTCCCGGGTTCGATTCCGGTCAAGGGCATGTACCTTGGTTCCAGGCATATCCCCAGTAGGGGGTGTGCAAGAGGCAGCTCATCGATGATTCTCTCTCATCAATGTTTCTAACTCTCTATCCCTCTCTCTTCCTGTCTGTAAAAGTTCAATAAAATATATTTTTTTAAAAGAATCAACCAATAAATGCATAGATACGTAGGAAAATATATATTCCTCTCTAACTCTTCCTTCTTTCCTCTTTATCTTTAAAATTAATAAATAAAAAATTTTAAAAAGTAATACAGAAATATATAATTTCTTTACTATATAGATATTCAACTTATTTACGGATTATCAAGCCAAGATTTTATTGAGCTTCAAACTGGCTTTTCTTTAAAATCCTATTCTCTTGCTGTAAGTTAGTATTGACTCAGAGGGGAAAAAAGTAAAAGCAGCTAGAACCAAGCATTGTTATAAAGGTAAAATCTGCTGAGAACAGAACATCATGACATTTTCCACAGCTGTCTTTCGGTGCCTGAAAGGAAGTATAATGGTAGTCAAGAGAGACCATTTTTCTCCCATTAACATCTCAAGAACACACTGTTCACTAGATAACACGTTCATTGATTTCTTTTATTAAAAGCTAAAGAAGTTTTAATCACTAGGAAGGGGCAATTTCTATTTGTGAAATAGACTACTGAGCTTTGAGAGTGCTGGATACTTACCTTCTAAAAATATCAAATTAAAGGAAAGCTGCTGAGATTTTAGAATCACCATCTAAGACCTGTGACATCATTTTGTAGAAATTGTTCTAATAAATCCAGACTGATTCATTAGATACAGAAAACGGACTGACAACTGTCAGAGAGGAGGGTGAGTGAAAAGAGTGAAGGGATTAAGAAACAACAAAACAAAACAAAACAAAAATCATAGACAAAGACACCAGTCAGGTGGTGATGACAAGAGGGAAAGAGGTGTGTGTGTTGGGGGGGGGGGAGGGTATAAGAGGGTAAAGGGGGAGATAGATAGTGATGAAAGGAGATTTTACTTATGATAGTGAACATACAATACAATATACAAATGAGTTATTATAGAAATGTTTGCTTGAACTTGTATACTTTTATTAACCAATGCTACCCCAATATCCTATATAATAAAAGGCTAAGATGCAAATTTTCCCCTTGACTGGGAGTTCAACTGGGAGTTTGACCAGGGGGAGGGGCTAGCTGGCCAACCCTAATTGCCCCCACACCACAATCAGGGGTGGGGTCAGCCAGCCAATCACCCTCGGCCTCTCCCCCAGCCAGCCCTACCCCAGATCTCCTCCCTTTTCCTGGATGGGGTGGGCTGACCAGACCCCACCCATGCACAAATTCATGCACCAGGCCTCTAGTATTAAATACAAATTATTTTAAAGTAAATAAATAAAAATTAATCTTGAGTGAAATGTAAGCCAGTCCCAAAAATTAGCATACTGAAGGATTCCACCTACATAAAATGGGAAAGCAGGATAACTTAATGTCAGAGACAGAATAGTGGTTGCCTGAATCTGAGGATAGCATGGGAATTGACTGAGAATGGGCACAAGAAAAGACTATGAGGTCCTAGAATGTTCTATATCTTAATCATAGTAATATTACATGGGTATATACATATGCCCTAAATAACAGAACTATATCCATATATTTGTATATTTGCTACCTGTAAATTATAATTCAGTAAAACACTATTATCTAAATTTTAAAAATCCATGAATTGCAGTTCTTCACACCTTAAATGTCAGCATAATCCTTATCTTCAGTTCGAAATTCAGGACCACACGTGTTCCCTGAGTATGATCAACTACTTAGACCCTGTATTGAATTTGCTTCTCATTTAACCTTTAAAAAATGTGATTATGTTTTATCCCATTGGTATTACATTATAAGCATTAATATTGTTTAACTGTTTATAAGAGACATAAAAATATATGAAAGTAGAGCTAATTTTTTTAATAAACATATATTTTATTGATTTTTCACAGAGAGGAAGAGAGAGGGACAGAGAGTTAGAAACATTGATGAGAGAGAAACATCGTTCAGCTGCCTCCTGCACACCCCCTACTGGGGATGTGCCCAGAACCAAGGTACATGCCCCTGACCAGAATCGAACCTGGGACCTTTCAGTCCGCAGGCCAACGCTCTATCCACTGAGCCAAACCGGTTTGGGCTAGAGTTAATTTTTGAAAAAATGAGATTGTAATAGCAAAAGAGAAAAAGACTGAGAGATAAGATATGGTGAAAAAGCACTGGATTCAAAGTCAGAGCACTAGTATTCTGGACTGCCAGCTGTTAAGCCAATGGCCTTGCACAAATATTGAGTCATCACTTTGATATGCAATATAGAAATCAGAACACTTGCCTGATAGAGCCTTGCTGATAACTTCAAATTAAATAAGGAACATAAAGGTGTTTAATTGCAAAGTAGCTATACAAATAGTAAGCGGCACAGTGCCTCCTTCACCTCTAGAACACCAATAGATCTACACATTATTTTACATGAGATGAGGATATAGTCCTTAGATTTAACTGCTATTTCAAGTCTTTAATTAATATACTATTGAATATAAACAGTGTCATGACACAGCGTTATTATTAGCTAGACCATTCACAAGGAAAGTTGAGTAGAATCTTTGGCAGGCGTAAACCACATGGTACCAAGTTTTCTTATCGCAGTCTTGTTCCACCAGCTGAGACTAAGCTCCTGGTGAACAGGAACTGAGTCGCCTGTTTGCAGTTCTCCCATTGAATAAGGGTCAGTTGGGGACCTTTGTAAAGCTATAAAAAAAGGTGTATATGAGGGGTGGAGGTGGGGGGCACTCAGTCAGCCTTATCAGCATGGGATACTGAACAACTGAGTTTTCAAAAAGATTAAATAAAAAAGCAAGTTCCTCTCTTTCAGCTGAAATGATTATGCAGAGCATCGTGTGTGAGGATCAGTCACACAGTGGTCACAGACAGGTTGCTTGGGGAGGACACTATTGCAACACTGCAGGTTCTTTTCTTTTAACTGTTTTGTTTTTTTTAAGTATATATCTTTATTGATTTCAGAGAGGAAGAGAGGAGAGGGAGATAGAAACATCAATGATGACAGAGAATCATTCATCAGCTGCCTCCTGCATGCCCCCTACTGGGGATTGAGCCCGCAACCCAAGCATGTGCATTTGGCCGGAATCAAACCTGGGATCATTCAGTCCCCAGGCTGACCCTCTCTCCACTGAGCCAAGCCGGCTAGGGCTTTAGTTTCTTATTCGCTTTGATTTATGCTGTGCTCTCAGCTCCCAGAAAATCCTTCAGACCAACCTGAGGGTGAAGTGATTGTATTGTGCTTGCCCTTTCAGAGCAGGAGGTCCTGCATGATGGTACCAGTGTACTGTCTGATCTAAAAAGTCATACTAATAAATGGGGGGTGCTGCCTATTTAGATTTCTAATGAGAAAGTTACACTGAAAAAAATATGATATAATGAAAATAAATGAATAATACAAGCCCATTAAACTATCTTGGAAATGAAGTAGAACCTCAGAACGAATTATTCTTCCAAATAATGCATCTTTAATCAAATATGAGATTTTTGCCTCAAATGAAACCTCTTTAAGAAGCCTTCCCTTGAACTCTAGTTTTTACTTAAAGATTATCTCTTCCTCCAAATTCCATGGTACTTTGTTCGAGTTTTATGACAAATCATCACTTCTGTATTTAATTAGTTGTGTATACGTAGTGCATTTATTTTTAAAAATATATTTTATTGATTTTTTGCATAGAGGAAGAGAGAGAGATAGAGAGTTAGAAACATCTATGAGAGAGAACCATCAGCTGCCTCCTGCACACCCCCTACTGGGGATGTGCCCGCAACCAAGGTACATGCCCTTGCCAGGAATTGAACCTGGGACCTTTCAGTATGCAGTCCGATCGATGCTCTATCTACTGAGCCAAACCGGTTTTTGGCGATGTATTGCATTTACATTAGCAAAACTAATAACAGTATGCAGCACAACCTATGACACATCTTAATTGTTTATTTTTACTTTCTAGAAAGAATAATTGAATAAATTGACAGGGGACATAATACTATAATATGTACAGTTCAAATCAATACTTAAAAGTACCTTAAATTATAAAGTTAAAAACCTGCATAAAAATAAGAAACTTTGGACATTGGCCTTTTTTTGGCCTTAATGAAGACCAGGTTGAATTTTGTCCATGGTGGAAGGGTTAGGGAGAGGATATGGGAAACCCAGGGACAGCCTTATATTTCCACCCAAATACATCTTATCTCACCACAATCTCCTGAATGTGGGTCCATGAAATGCTTTCCTCATGATCCCATGAGAGAACACGATTTCCACTGGCAGCATCATTGCTTTCAAATACATTTTCTCTTTTATACTTTAAAACAGCCCTTTGGCTGAGAGCACTCAACAAGATTAAGGTCACCAAAGCAATAAATGCTATTGTCCACACAAAATTTGTCCAAACAAGTCTTCTAACTCTATTTTCCCGATGGGGAAAAAAACTGAGAAAGAACTACTTAGACAAAAGGTATTTAGTAAAAGGCAGTGACAAACAGCAAAAAAAATAAAATCATTTTCACATTTAATGGTTATAGCTGTTCTTTCAAAAAAAATTAAATCTTAAATTTCTCTGGAATGATAGGTTAAAAATAAAACACTATCAGCTATCCAGACACAGTAGATAAAAAAGAATCAGTCTCTTTTTCTAATAGAGTCTCACATAACGACACAGGTTAGCAAATAAGGAAGATAAAACTCCTTTTGTCTCCTAATGAATAGCTTCTAAAATTGAGGATTGGCTCAAGAAAATTCAGTTTCTACATCATCTCCAATAAACTTGAGATATTAGAAGTAAACTGGACTGCCAAAACCGGTTTGGCTCAGTGGATAGAGCATCGATCTGCAGCCTGAAGGGTCCCAGGTTCAATTCTGGTCAAAGGCATGTACCTTGGTTGTGGGCACATCCCCAGTAGGGGGTATGCAGGAGGCAGTTGGTCGATGTTGCTCTCTCATTGATGTTTCTAGCTCTCTATCCCTCTCCCATCCTCTCTGTAAAAAATCAATAAAATATATATTTTTTAAAAGAAGTAAACTGGACTTAAGTTTGTAAGCATGCAATATAGCAAAATAAGGTGTATACCATACTCTTATGTTAATTACATATATCTGTCCATACAGGCATTTAAGAAGAATATTTCACCCCTATGTTCTTAGCAGTGTTATTTACAATAGCTAAGATCTGGAAACAACCCAAATGGCCATCAGTAGAGGAATGGGTAAAAAAGCTGTGAGACATTTTCACTATGGAATACTATGCAGATGTAAAAATGAGGGATCCCTTACTCTTTGGGGCAGCATCATGGACCTGGAAAATTATTATGCTAAGTAAAACAAGCCAATCTGAGAAAGACAAATATCACATGATCTCACTTATTTGTGGAATCTAATGCACAAAGTGACTTCATCAACAAACTAAGACCTGACACATGAAGGCATGGAATAGACTGACATATGGTGATGTGGGGTGGGGGGGGATAAGAAGAGATAAACCAAAGAACTTACATACTCATATGCACAGTCCATGGGCACGGGCAAAAGAGTAGTGAAGACCTGGGGAGGTGCGTAGGGGTGGGAGGAAAGGGGTAAAAAAGGGGGGAGATGGGGGACATCTGTAATACTATCAACAATAAAAATATATTTTTTTAAAAAGAAGCATATTTTATTAACATGGTCATTCTTGTAAGTATGAAAATATGGCCGTATCACAATTATTATATGGTTTCCAGTCTACTTCAAATAGAGAGTCAGGTTTATGTATATTAATCAAATGGAATTCAACCCGAATTTAATTATTAGTTTTAACTCAAGTGACCAATCCTCCAAAAATCTTTTCATAAGTATCTTGGTATTGGCATATTTCTTGGAGTAGAAATGATGGCCCAGTCTTCCTCTCATTAATGAATTCATTCTCCACCATAAGGCAATGGGCACAGGAACCTCCCTCTGCAGCTAAGATGCTATCGCTGCAGAAGAGCTCAGTAAATGCCTCGGTTCCCGAGGCCAGCAGAGCTGTTTGCTGTGGGAAGGCATTTTTCCCAGTGTTTCTGGGCATGCTGAAAACAAACAAGGGGAGAGGTCCCCTTCTTTAATAAATTTTGATTGACGGTTCTCGTGTGCTGAGTGTGGTCATATGGTGCCTAGTCCTGTCTGGCTCTGTTTGAAATAACTGACCATGTGGTTGGAAAGCCTAACTTAAATGTTCTGCCATTTTCTTATTGGCAAGAGACAGAATTTAAATGAAATGTCAGTCAGGTTTCTATGTTTTTCCTCTGTAGCTGCAAGCTTCCGCTAAAAATTCTCTACCCTGACTACATCATCTGGATTTTTATGAATCGTATCATCTAAATTCAAGCACTTCAGTTTTCTTCAATATTTCATGTCCCTGCTGTATATATATACATATATAAAAAAGCCATAGTGGCAAGTAAAAAAAAAAATGTAAAAGAAAAAACACAATTATAGCGGAAAATAAGGACAGATAGAAATTTGAGCTATCATAAGTCTTTAAGGCATAATTTTCCATTAAGTACTATCTCTCTACTGAACTGTATAGACACATTCTATCTAATAAAGAATGGATATGCTAATTGGCCCTCACACCATCACAAAGATGGCTATGCCCACAGCCAATAAGGAGGGAATATGCTAATTGACCGTCCCACCCTCAAAGATGGCGGCACCCACAGCCACAAGAATGTTAATATCCAATCCCCTCATTCCCACCAAGACACTAGGTTTGGCATACCTGCCTCCAGAGTCCCCTAGTCCCCCTGACCCCAGATGTCTAGGGCCAGCCCAAGGTGCAGGCAAGCCTTGGATGTCAGCTGCTCAGCTGCCCAGGGCTGGCCCAAGATGCAGGTTACCAGGGCCAGCCAAGGCTTGTGCTGTTGGCAGTGGCAGCAGCAGAGGTGTTACGGGGTGTCTCCTCTCCCGCCCTGAGGGCTCCTGGACTGTGAGAGGGGGAAGACCAGGATGAAGAACTCGCCCCGCTTCAATCCATGAATTTTCATGCACCAGACCTCTAGCAAAAAAATAAAGGAAAATAGTTTTTCCAATTGGGGGAAGAAAAAAAAAGCTGTGGTGGCATCATCTCTAATTCATATATATATAACATAAAGGCCCCCAATAGAGTTCTCGTTTCAGTTTCTATGAAATAGTATCCAATTCCTAAAATGCTTCTTGTTTATTAATAAGATATGTATTTGCCCTGGCCAGTGTGGTTCAGTGGTTGGAACATCCTCCCATACACCAAAGGTCTGTGTCTATTCCTTTGTGAGGGCACAAATCATGGTTGCAGATTCTGTTGGTGGTTGGGGTGGATGTGAGAGGCAACCAACCGATGTTTCTCTTCCACTTCAATATTTTTCTCTTCTCTCCCTTCCTCTCTCTAAAAATCTATAAATATATCCTCAGTTGAGCATTTTTAAAGAAAGAAGATATATATTTATTGATCACATTTTCCTATTTCATGTATCTACATTTTCTACCCTGTTTCCCCAAAAATAAGACAGTGTCTTATATTAATTTTTGCTCACAAAGATTCGCTAGGTCTTATTTTCAGGGGATGTATTATGTTTCCATGAAGTAGTTTTTATTTTCGGAGGATATCTTATTTTGGGGGAAACACGGTAGATGAACAATAGATACCAAATAACAGAGAATAGATTTTTAAAATTCAACCAAATTTGCTCTCTGCAAGTAACACCCAGTTAACTTTGTTTCTCAAAGGTTTATAAATTTTTTCAATTATAATTTACATTCAATATTATTTTACATTAGTTTCAGGTGTATAGCATAGTGACTAGACATTCTAACATTTACAAAAGGGTCCCTTTGGTATTTCCATACTCACCTGGCACCACATGCATTTATTACAAAATTATTGACTATATTCTTTATGCTCTACTTATAGATATATGTGTGCATCTTAGAGCAATTTAAACACGTAGAATGTAATTCTATACTTTTGTTTTCATTTATGAGGGGGGGAAAAGTTAAAATATTTTGTGCAAATGACTGCAATCTCTTTCTCTTCCCACCAGGCGCAAGGAACCATCTTCCCGGCTCCCAATTTCAACCCCGTCATGGATGCCCAAATGCTAGGGGGGGCGCTCGAAGGATTTGGTAAGCCTGATCATTTCTATCATCTTTTATAATAATTACTTTTTGCTTTACCTTGTTTTAAGACTGTAATATGGGTATAAGTATCTGATGTCTAACAGAAGACAAACGTTTAAAAGAAAATGGGCAAAGAAATAGAATAAGAAGCCAAAACCGGTTTGGCTCAGTGGATAGAGCATCGGTCTGTGGACTGAAAGGTCCCAGGTTCGATTCTGGTCAAGGGCATGTACATTGATTGTGGGCACATTACCGGTGCAGGGTGTGCAGAGGCAGCTGATCGATGTCTCTCTCTCATCGATGTTTCTGGCTTTCTATCCCTCTCCCTTCCTCTCTGTGAAAAACCAATAAAACATGTATATTTTAAAAAAGAAATAGAATAAGAAGAAAAATAATAGACGAGGGCAATAATGGTGAAGAGGTTTGTCTCACTCAATTGCAAATCTGATCGTGACATGTTTTTGCCTTAAACCCTTAAATGTTTCATCACTAACTACTAAATGAAGTCCCAAACACCCCCACCAAAAAACAAACAAACAAAAAAAAACCTCATTCTGACCTAAAACATCCTTCTTTGCCCTTGTTTTCTTTCTAGACTGTTTCTTTTGCTTCTTACACTTCCAGCTAAATCAAACTTCCTTCTATCCCGGAAACTGAAGTTGCTTTTCCACATCTCTATAAATTGGCCCAATAACCTAAGGTGACCAGACGTCCCGCTTTTGGTGGGACAGTCCCAATTTTTAACAATCTGTCCCGAGTCCGGAGGTCTTTTTAAAAAGTCCCGGTTTTTGGAAAGAATGCCCAACAAGCTAGGGAAAGGTGAGAGAACGGGAAGAGAATATATGGTTTTCGGCGGCCATGTGGCTATTTAGCCAGGATATGAGTTTTATATTATTTTTGTTAATTTTATAATGTTAAACTTTAATAATAACAAATAATTGAGAACTGATTATTGAGAGCCGCTTATCAAAGTTCGCATTGTTGATCAGTTGTTAGAATTCACTCAAATGAGAAATATGCCAAAGAATAAAATAATACCATACATAATTTTTATTATATTTATAAATTGTACTTATGTTGAAATTTTTAAAAAATATATTACAATACTATTTTTGCGTTCTATGAAAATTTTTGTTGTTGCTCCATACAGACCAAATTTTTAATGAAGAACCACCCCTCATCCCCCGGTCAATGGTGTCTCGCTTTACCAATGTTAAAATCTGCTCACCTTAGAGTAACCTCCCTCCCTTGAATGCTGTTTTCTCCGCCTGTTTAATTTACATCCAAATTTTCTTCCTTCAAGAATCTCCTCAAATGAGTCTTCCTCTTTGAGTCCTTCTTTGGGAACTCCAAACACGGCCAGATACGCCAAACCCTGGACCCCCTAATCTCATTGTACGAGTCCCTTTCCTCTCCCTGGGGTCCCTGAGCTCCCAGAGCTTTGAGTCTGGAGGGCAGGGAATTAATAAATGGAAGGTCAATGAATGAAATTAAAGTTTAGAAAAGAAATATATGGAGAAGGGAGGAAAGTTGTTGTGGTCTTTTAAAAAAATTTATTTTTAAGATATGATATGGTGCTGTTAAACATCTATATATTTTCGTTAAGCAATAGCTATTCTAAGAAGACTTGTGGTGAGCATGAAGGTAAACATCGGAGACATTAAAGGAAATCCTTGCATAAAACATGCACAGCCTTTCATAAGAAAGCAATCTCTTAACTTTAAAGACAAGGTCACCTTCATGAGAACTGGATTCACTTTGTGTTTTATTCACTAGCAGAACCCCTTAGGAAAATAATAAAGGACTTTAAATGTGTTCTCTAAAGTCGATTGAGGAGTTTGCAATGCTGTCATGCCTTTTAAAATATCAACAGTCACTAGAAAAAATAGAGAGATAAGACAACAAAAAGTTATGGATTAACTTTTTATTCAGGAGAGTACTTTTTTGCTTTAAAACTGTAGATAAGAGCAATCTATTCATCGAATAAAATTTTCTTTGTTCCAGTTTCAATTTTCCTGCCACTGTAATTTTAGGGACATAATATGGATTTATTGTGACCACTGTCATTTTGTTGTTGTTGTTGTTGTTTGTGAGTGTTTTAGGCTGAAAAAAATGGATGAGGTTTTGGTTTTAATTGCAGTGTCCACTCAAGCAAGTCAGAGGACAGACACAGCTCAAAATGTTTTGAAAATTTATCTGTTCTAATGACCCTGGCAAGTGCAGCTATAAAAGACAATTACTGATGTCTTCCTTAGTAGCTGTGCTATTTTGTCCAGCTTTATTAGGATATAAATGACAAAAAAAGGTCTGACATATAACATATATACATGTAAGGTACACAATGTGATGATTTGATATACTTGTAGATTGCAAAATAACCAACAGAGTAAAAGTTAACATATCCTTCACCTCACATAATTACCATTTTTGTAGCTGTTATGGTGAGACATTTAGATTTAACTCTCTTAGCAACTCCCAAGTATGCAACACAGTATTGTTAACTAAAATCACCTTCTGTACATTAAATCTCCATAATTCATTCCTCCACTTCCTCCACCTCCAGCACCTGATGTTCAGCTTTTTTAGATTCTATGTACAAGTGGTATTTGTCTCACTCTGACTCATTTCACTTAGCATAATGCTATCAAGATACATCCAGGGCTGAGGCCGGTTTGGCTCAGTGGTAGAGCGTCGGCCTGTGAACTGAAAGGTCCCAGGTTCAATTCCGGTCAAGGGCATGTACCTTGGTTTGCGGGCACATCCCCAGTGGGGGGTGTGCAAGAGGCAGCTGATTGATGAGTCTCTCTCATTGATGTTTCTAATTCTCTATCCCTCTCCCTTCCTCTCTGTAAAAAATCAATAAAATATAAATTTTTTAAAAATGATAAATCCAGGTTAAGCAAATGGCAGGATTTTCTTATATTTATGACTACGTAATACTTCACTGTGTGTGTGTATATATATACTTATGTATATACTAGAGGCCCAGTGCACAAAATTTATGCAAGGGACTCCAAGGGCTGAGGCAGCAGCCCTGGTTGCCACCCCAGTCCTTGCTCCATCCAGAAGGTTTTCAGGGAGGATGCCTGGTCTAATTATGCTGTTATGATTATAGATCACATTTTCTTTATCGACTCATCTATTTATGAACTAGTGACCCCATGCATGGAATTCATGCACATTAAAAGGGAATTAATTAGAGGAAATAATTTAATATTGCTGTTTGCCCTTTCTCTATAATAGAAGTGTCAGAGATGAAAGAAAATTAGTAAAATGTATATGAAAATCTTCCTCCTGTCAGAGTCTGGGGTGTGCCACAGGAACCAGAGTCAAGTCCCCACCCACCCACGTGTGCCTTGAACTCACGTAACACCCGGCCAGCCCCACCCCCATTAAGCCCCACTGGGGTGGGCAGCATGGCCTGAGGTCCCCTGTCAAGCCCCACCAGGTGGGGGACGCAGCCTCAGGTATCCTACCCTGGCCCACTGCCAACCAGCCTCAGGTTCCTGCTGATTTCTCGTTAAGGCTCCTTATGGGAACTTGGCCTCCACTGTGGGCACAGCCATCTTGTGTTACAGAATTTCTGCCTCCGCTGTGGGTGTAGCCATTTTGTTATGGCGTGACAATCAGTTTACATATTCCCACTTTATTAGATATGATACCTAAGTGATTTTCATATCTTGGCTAATGTGAATATTGCTACAATGAACATGGGAATGCAACATCTCTACAATGTAGTGATTTATATTTATTTGGATAAAATCCCAGAAATAGCACTGCTATATCATTTAGTAGGTCTCATTTTAATTTTAAAGATATCTTTATACTGTTTTCCATAGTGGATGTACCAATTTACATTCCCACCAAAAGTACACAAGGATTCCCTTCTCACATCTCTCATCTTTTTTATAATAGCTACTAGAGGCCCAGTGCATGAAATTCATGCATAGGTGTCCCTCAGCCCAGCCTGCACCCTCTCAAATCCGGGACCCCTCTCACAATCCAGGACTACTGGCTCCCAACTGCTTGCCCGCATGCTTTCCTGATTGCCCCTAACTGTTTCTGCCTGCCAGCCTGGTCACCCCTTAACCCAGCTGTGGGCAAACTATGGCCCAAGGGCCAGATCCAGCCCCTTCAGCTGTTCTATCCAGCCCATGGAGTCGAAAGAGCAGAGGGTTTTCTTGCTCTCCCTTCCACTCCTTCACCAGCAGCCCAAGATGAGAGTGCCAGCATGGTCAGGTTGCTTTTGTTCTGGCCCTCCAGGCAGTTTAAGAACCCATTGTGGCCCTCGAGTCAAAAAGTTTGTCCACCCCTGCCCTAACCACTCCCCTGCCAGTCTAATTAATGCCTAACTGCAGGGTGGAGGTTCCCTTGGGGTGTGGAGCCTGTGGTGGTTTGCAGGCCAGCCATGCCCCCTGATGAGCCAAGCAAAGGCCCTGATATCTGGAATTTATTTACCTTCTACAATTGAAACTGTGTATCCCGGAGTGGAGGCCTGGGCCCTCCAGGATGTGTGGAAAGCTTGACTTCCTACGTTGCCAAAGAAACCCAAGCCTCCATCCTGCTCTCTATGGCTACAGCCATCTTGGTTGGAGTTAATTTGCAGACTTGTTCTGATTGGCTTGTGGGCGTGGCTTGTGTGTGTAATGGAGGGGTGGTCAATTTTCATATTACTCTTTCATTAGATAAGATTCTAACAAGTGTGAGTTGATATCTTGTGCTTTCAATTTGCATTTCCCTAATTGATTTTGAGCACCTTTTCATGTATCTGTTGACCATTTGTGTGTTTTCTTTGGGAAAATGTCTATTCAGGTCCTTTGCCTATTTTAAATCTAATTATTTGTTTTTTGCTATTGAATTATATGAGAGCTTTACATATATTTTAGATACTCACTCATTAGATATATGATTTGCAAATATTTCCTTCCATTCTGTAGGCTACTTTTTCACTATGCTGATTATTGAAATAATAGAGAGAAAAACAGAAAATTTATTGATCTGTGCATGAGGCTGTCCAGAATATGCTAAAGTATTATGCATGCTAGAAAGTTATGGAAAAGCAAATAAATTTGTGAGATCATGAGATGATAACTGATAAGAATAATAGTAATAGTAAAAAATGTAATGTTCAGCTTTCTTTTGAAAGCAGTGCTGGCTGGCTTGCATCTTTTTTCAAAAGATGCTGCTGCATAAAAACTGTTAAACTTTCAAGGAGGCAAGCCCTGCAGACCAGGAAGCTGCAGAATACCTCCTTAAGATATTCTTAAAAATGACTTCTAAGTTTATACAAGAGGAGTGTGTGTGGAAGAGAGGATTTCCGATGCTGATTGGGCTGTTTTACTAGGACGTTGATGAACAAGCATATAGATAATGTAATTGGCATTTCTGATAACAAAAATGCTATGACCATAAGGTCATAGAAACCTAACCCAATATTTTCCCCAGAAGCAATAGTTCAGTATCTACTAATTTGATGTTCATCATGACATTGTAGAAAACTACCACAAATAATAGGAACCAACTCTACATCATAAAAGTCTATAACTTCTATGGTTCATTGTGCCAGGCTTTTCTACTGAAAATAAAAATTATTTAGAAATTTGTGTCCTAATGCAGTAAGGCAAGAAAGAGAAAAATATAAGATTCTAAAAAAGAAATCATTATTATTATTTTTAAATATATTTTACTGATTTTATACAGAGAGGAAGGAAGAGGGATAGAGAGCTAGAAACAAAGGTGAGAGAGAAACATTGACTAGCTGCCTCTTGCACATCCCCCACCAGGGATGTGCCCACAACCAGTGTACATGCCCTTGACCAGAATCGAACCTGGGACCTTTCAGTCCGCAGGCCAAAGCTCCATCCACTGAGCCAAACCGGTTTTGGCAGAAGTCATTTTTATTTACAGAGAATATTTTATGTATCTCTCTATCAAAATCCAAGATAATCAACTAAAAGGTTATTAAAAATTGTAAGTTGAATGACTTTTCTAAATATATGCTAAACATAAAATTCAAAAACACATATTTATTTAAGCAATGATGTGTTAAGAAACAAAATAAAAATAACTTTAAATACCCATATAAAGGCAAAAATAAATAATTTTAACAAAAGTAAGTTTCTTGTCATTTATAAAAATTATACAAATCTTAACTAAATCTTTTAGGAAAAACAAAAAAAATAATTTGACATATGTATTTTGTTAGTGACAGAAAAACAACTCTTCTGAATTGATTCCAGAGTATAAAATATAAAATTATTTTAATAAATTCTTTTTTTAAATATCTCTATATGACTAAATGAATAAGAATTTGGTATGAACACTAGGAAAAATAAAAGAGTAATTCAGAGATGTAGGTTGTGTATAATCTCAACAGAACAACAAAACCCCACAATTAATAATTACATAAATGGGCCCTACCTTCTTTGGCTTCATGGATAGAGCATCGACCTGGGGACTGAAAGATCCCAGGTTTGATTCTGGTCAAGGTCAAGGGCCCATGCCTGGGTTGCAGGTTCTATCCCCAGTAGAGGGTGTGCAGGAGGCAGCTGATCAATGATTCTCATTGCTGTTTCCCTCTCTGTCTCTCTCTTCCTCTCTGAAATCAATAAAAATATATATTTTTAAAAATAATAATTACATAAATGGGATGATAGTAAAAATAATAATGGATAGAACTGAAAATTCTTCTACTTATTATTTTAAAACATGTTAACTTTGGAATGCCCATTATATACCTAACAGACACCTCTGGATCTACTTAAGGCCCTTTGAGCCCTGGACTTTAACCAGACTAGCCCATGGTACCATGTTGCTCTCTGCCTCTCCACGGGAGGCTGCCTTTCCCCCCACAAATTATAAAAGACAGTCTTTGAAGCTGATTCTATGCCTCCCTTCCTCCATTTTTCAGCCTTCAGACCTTTTCTCTCATCCACAGAAAGCACCCTGCTCTTCCTTTTGCTTCTCATCTGCACTGTCAGGACCCGACCCACAGCTTTCCCCTGAGCCAGAGGCTATCCCAGATGGCTTTTATTTCCAAAAAGATGATCTACTCAACATACCAGGCTTTCAATTCATTCTCTTTGTTTTTCCATCTCCATTAAAAATCTCCTTTGGTCAAAGAAAATTTGTACCACAAAGAATTAAACAGACAAGGAAGAAAGACTTTATTCAATTCTATTGCAGTAGGGATCGAGATTTTTTTTTTTCCAGTTGAGTCAGAGATTGAACTCAAGTGCTTCCAAACAAAACACAGGAGAGTTTTGAAGCCTGGGGTGAGCTGTGGAAAAAGCACTGGAGGACAATAGGGTTTGGGAGCATTGGTCAATGTGACTGGGCATTGGTATTTGTTAGCTGGTACTTATGGAAATTAGGTTTCTACCTTCCAAGAGATGGGGAGATAGTGACTCTATTGTTTTTAAAGATTGTGTCCTTGAGGAAGGCATTTATGGGCTATAAAACTGGGAAGTGGTTGGGAGAAGATTCACCTATCAGTAGGATAAAGAAATAATTTACAATTGCACTTTTTTCCCAAATTAAATGCTCTCAGAAAATGGAGATCAAGGGCCTATGGTCAGGAAGAAACGTATCTAAAATTTTAGTGGAGCTGAGGGAAATATAAAGGCCTTCTTGATCACTTTCTTATGATTATTATTACAGCTAAATTTATCTAACCTAGTTGTGCATGTGAGTGTGATGTCAGTTCAGTGAACTGGTAAACAAGGGCTAGAGGCCTTCAGAGCCTAGAAACAGTCTCTATGAGGAGAGAACCTGTTCCCTGCAAATCATGAGAGTTTCACACCATCTCTGGGACACACACACACACACACACACACACACACACACCCTTGTACTTGTGTAATTTCCTTCTCTATTTCTCTTTCTTCTATTGGAGGTTCTTTTTGTCTTAATGTATGTTCATTATAAGTCATATCTCTCCAACTGTGACACAAGAAAGATATTGTTCCCATGTAGGCAAGCCTTTTTTGTGTTTGGGGGGACAGGTGGTTGAAGAAAGACTATATTTTCACTTCCCTGTATTTTTCACTGGATCTTTTAAAATGGACAATCTGGAGGAATAGTGCCAAAATAAGAGCTAGGAAGAACCTTGGCTTCATCAAGTGTTTCTCTGAGATCTCTCATTTTAGTTAAAATTGCTCACTTCTTTAAAGCACCCATCAGGGATAAAGCTTGCACATTGGCTTTAATCCTTAG
This sequence comes from Vespertilio murinus, assembly GCA_963924515.1. Lineage (NCBI taxonomy): Eukaryota > Metazoa > Chordata > Mammalia > Chiroptera > Vespertilionidae > Vespertilio > Vespertilio murinus. Next base: position 64,672,515 of record OZ004708.1, read on the forward strand.
ATAATATAGATTCCTATTAAATCCAAAGTAGTGACTGGACTAAAGTTCAATTATGACTCTTTTCCAGGCTGTGACAAAGACATGCTGATCAGCATTCTGACTCAACGCTGCAACTCTCAGAGGCTGATGATCGCAGAGGCATACCAGAATATGTATGGCCGGGTAAGGTCTCTTCATCATGACCGATGTACCTTTAGAGCAAAAACCAGAGAGAACAGGTACTGTTCTTCTTCTCCGTCTCACAGATGAGAGAGATTTCAGATGGCACTGCACATCCGACACAGTTCGTATGTCTAGCATGCTTCAAGGAATACAAGAAAGATACATCATCAAATGGATCTATGTGTGAGCTATGTTCATACTCACAGTGACTCCACTAGCCTTTTCTCAAAATTCCTTGGGCTTCAAAAAAGTGAAAGTTCTCCTAGCCTTACTGGCTGATCCAATTAGGCTAAAAAATTCACACTGGGAATACCGATGTCAAGCTTTAGGGAAGGCACAGAGGGAACTAATAATGAGAACTAGGTCAAAAAGTAAATTCTTTTCCTTCAATTCCCCACAGGTCCTCACCCAACTCTTAACCAAAGTGAGTTATCTACTAGGTTTTCCTTTAACAGCATGCAGTTATAGAGAACATTAAAAATGAATGACAGTTAAAGTAGTTTAAGGCAATAAAACTCTCCACAGTATTTTAAAGGAATCACATCCTAATTTCAAGCAAGTACCATTAAAGAGTGCTTTCTTGTGTTGTGCATCTAAACCACTCACTCAGAACAAAAACTCTTCAGGCCAAAAGGATTGAAATATCAATTACTTTGTCAACTGAGCATTATCAATGAAACAATATTGTAAAATCCTTTTATATAGAGTGGTCCATATAAGTTTACCTCATCCTGAAACCTCAGTCTTTGAACAACTGTAATACATGTATTAAAGGACAGCCCCCTGTTTTTCAGAATGAATTAATCATCCAAAAAGCCATGGCTACTAGTAAAATTAGTTGAATTAGGCCTTAGAAGGAAATGAGTTCTATTGTTATTTTTTTTTTAATCCAGGTCAAACCATTACTTTAACTTGTGTTCTTATGACACCAGTGCTAGTTTTCTTTTGAAGGGGAATGTAAAATCTAGAAAAGTAGAAGAATTAGTAATCTAATACTGTTTTAATATGCATATCAGTACCAGAGAGGTTACTTCAGTCATTTTTTCAACCAAAAGACTTCCATACATTTTTTCTTTTTATCCATAAGGTAAATTTAGGTTAAAGCATTGCTTTATCAATCTCTACAATATTATACTACAACAGATCAAAGTGATTAAGAAATGAGGTAATTGGACTTCAGGAATGTAAAATCTATTAAACAAGTTATACTCTAGTGGAGCACTTGCACTCTATATATAAAGTCTCAAAATTTGTTAAATACTTATGTTGCTGAATACTCTATACCATGTGTAAAAGCATGGCCACTACACTAAATCACACTAACTGGAAGATAGGGACTCATCTTGGCTTCTTTACCCCGAAAGACCCTTGTCATAAAACCAGTTACAAGTCTTGTAAATTACTTTTCCTCTCACGTGCCTCTCTTTCCCTCACTTACACAGTCTTGGCTCTCAACATTTGAGGCCCACTCCTAGCTGGTGGCTGCTGTTCCCAGTCCCTTCCCACTCTGGCCTATCCACGCTGCAGCCAGAATGGTTCCAAATCAAGACTTACACTTTCCCACGCTCATCCCAGAATGTTTACCTTATTTCTCACTAACAAATGTCCATATGTCCATGGAATAAATCCAAATGCTGTCCAAGCCATCCAAAGCCTTGCTTGCGTGCTTTCTGCTCTCCATCTTCAGCCTTCTCCCTTTTCTTCACAGCTCATCATCTGAAGCCAAAGGAAACTACTTGTAGTTCTACCAGCTAACCATTCCTGCTCCTTCCCCTTAGTCTTGGTGTTTCACCTATGTTCAACAGCCTGGCTCTCCACTGCACACACTGCGCACCTTCTCGTCTTCCCAGACACTGGACACTTTTCCTTACACCACTGCTGCCCAGAGTGGAAGAGACTTGTGCTGCTACTGCATCCTTCACGTAGCTTCCCCATGGTACCCAATGACACTTTAGTGAGCTTTGTATATCTGTTTCCCTGTATCAGAGTCTAAATCCTCGAAAGCTGGAATGCATCTGATTCGCTCCTGGAGTTCAGCACACATGTTTGTGTCACATGCCAAGAATGCTTAATTAATGTGTGTTAAATGACAGTGTGAAGGCCTCACTAATTGGACCTCATCCTATAATATGCAAGGAGGTTTGGGCTGCTTCCGGACACCCTCGCCTGGCACACTCACTCCCTGCTCTGAGACAGGGGCAGCCTGCTGGGCCACCAGAGGTCCCCGTGCACTATGCCGCCATGGCCTTGCCATACGGAGTGGTTTAGTTTTCCTGTTATTCTCGCTGACTAGACTGTAATCTCCTGGAAAGTCAGAGATTGGGTTACTTTGTGCAGAGCGAAGCCCAGAATCTGAAACAGAAGAAGCACTTTATTTTATAGAGCAAGAAAATAGCAGGAATTATATTTTCTTTAAAAAAAAAAAAAGGAAAAGGAAAAACATTCCTTTTTATCAACTTCTTAAATGAGTCATAAATTTCTTAAATGTGTCTTTTCCCTCATTCTCTGCTCTAGCTGCTCCCAGGTAAATGTCCCTGAACTTCAGTCAGGGCTTGCTGACCTCCCCTGCTGCTCACTTTCCGAATCCCTTCTTCCCTTTCACCCAGGGGTATCTTCTGCTACCTTCCCTTTCTGTGGCAAGAGTTTATAGATTTCCTGGGTTACAAACATTGATGTTTTTATTTTTTATTCACATGGATAATCAGGGGTTCACAGAATTATTTCCTTAGCTGCTGAGACAAGTGTAATTCTAGGCCTGCTCCTTAAATACTCATGATTTGACATTTAACACCAGTGGAGCTGCTGAACACCATCAACAACTTTGCTTCATCCAAAGCAGAAACGGATCCCCAGACTCCGGAGCAAAGCCCTTTGGAATGCCTCGGACTGACACATTTATCAATATCATCAAGGAGGTCACTCTGATCTTCCCCACCAAAGGAAGTGCTGTCCTATCGACAGTGCAATGAAAGCCAAGGAACAGTGAAAGGCTCTGAGTCCCAGGAGGGGAGAGAGGCTCTCCACCCCTGATAAGTTTGGCGGTCAATGATTCCTAAAGGAGTTCAAGTTCAGCCCTGAAGCCATTTGTTTTCCCCCGTTTTCATTTAACACGGGGATGATCTGTGTGCTGAAATATCCTGGCATCTGGAATTCATTAACCCCGTGGTGCTGGTTATGTAATTTAGTGCAGATGCTGACTTGCCCCCCATGCCACACAACGTTAGCACTTGCACCAAGGTTATCTGACTCTTAATCAAGTCCACCAAAGCTTCTCAATAATGCCTGTTGTTCTCAACTGAATAAACATCGGACTAACAAGGGCAGATATCCACACTGCTAATTTCCCCGTATCCTTCAGGGTTTAACTCAATGTCAGCTACTCAATAGGGCCAAATCTGACTCCTCTATGTTAGAATTGTCAATTACCCGCAAGTCTGTACTAGTACTCCATCTCTCTTTCACCTGCTCTTTTGCTTTTTCTCTATAATATTTATTGGCTTCTAACGTATTCTGTAATTTATTTACATATGATAATTAATATCCCATTCGCCACCTCCATTTAGAGCACAAGCCGGACATGGGGAAGAACCTTTGTCTTGTTCACTAATGTGTCCCCAGCATTTACAACAGTGGCAGGCATATGGCTGGTGCTGCAGACTGAATTGTGTCCCTCAATACTTACGTATTGAAGCCCTACCCCCAATGTGACTGTTTGGAAACAGGGTTTTTAAGGAGATGATTAGGGTTAAATGAGGTCTTAAGAGTGAGGCCCTAATCCAGTCAGGATGGGTGTCCTTATCTAAGAAGAGGAACAGATACCAGGGTGTAGCACAGAGAAAAGGACACAACAAGGTAAAAGCCAGGAAACAAAGTCTCACTAGAGAACCACCCTGTTGGTACCTTAATCTTGGACTTCTAGACTCTACGCCAGCCATGGGCAAACTATGGCCCGCGGGCCGGATCCGGCCCGTTCAGCTGTTCTATCCTGCCCGAGGAGCCGAAAGAGTGGAGAGTTCTCTTGCTCTCCCCTCCGCTCCTTCACCAGCAGCCCAAGATGAGAGTGCCAGCATGGTCAGGTTGCTTTTGTTCTGGCCCTCTGGTCCAGTTTAAGAACCCATTGTGGCCCTCGAGTCAAAAAGTTTGCCCACCCCTGCATTAAGAAATAACATTCTGCAGTAAATACCCAGTCTGTGGAATGGTGTTATGGCAGCCCAAGCAGACTAATACAGTTGTTACTCAATAAGGAGTTGTGAATGCATGAAAAGTTCAGGGGCACTCTTCAAATCCAGCTTGTTCTCATAACTGTCCTCCCCACCCCCACCCCCATTCACCTCTCATCTTCATGGTTAAAACAACTGATCTTGAAGTATCAACATACTAGGAAGTGCTGGCTAGAAAGTTAAGTTACCAACCTTATCGTAGAATTACCACATCCCTCGTACCAGTCGTAGGTATTTTATCTTCTCTATCCTCACTTTTAGTTTGGAAGTGATGGGGTAGGTATAAGTTTATCCTCAAAAGCTGAATTTTATTACACAGTTTGTCACAGATCTGTTTCATAGGAATGAATTAAGTAATTTAAAATGGCACAATTGCCTTATCTTTCAAATATACAATGGGATAAATATACTCCTTTTGGTGAAACTGGGAACTTAACCATCAAAAAAAAATTTTTTTTCTATAAAAGTTTTCTATGGAATCAAAGTTTAATAAGTGTAGCGAAGCCCCCTGTGAATACTTGTTACATCCTGGACAATTATTTCTCTTTGAAGTAACAAGTACAATCTCTGCCAGGGAGGGAGGGAGGCGAATGGGAAGAAAGGAGGGAGAAAGAAAACTCAATACTGCTAAAGCCGGGTCCCTTTAGGCTTCAAAACACTCTTTAAAGCAGTCCTATAAATTTAAACTCCCACATGCAATACATAATCATTCCAATTTCCTTTAAGTTCTCATAAAACTTCTTAGGTTTTGACCAGTCCTGTGATGTAAATGGACTCTCACTGTGGTTTTACCTTGCATTTTCCCTAATAACATGTAATACCAAGCACCTTTTCATATGTTTCTTTTACATTCTGGTTCCCACTTCTTTTAAGTTAACTTTTTATATTCTTTGTGTTTGTTTTTTGGTTGTTTTTGTTTGTTTGTTTGTTTGTTTGGGTTTTTTTGTTGTTGTTCAGTGGGTTGCAATCTATTTGTTAATTTGAAGTTATTTATCTAACTTGGATATTAGTCATGACTTACATATGTAGACTGAAAATACTTTCTTCAATTATATGGATTCATTTCACACTGTGTCGTCAATCTTGTATCAAGAAATGTGAAGGGTGTGAGGCTTTAATATGTTTACAAAATAGCAAGTAAACCATTCAATATGATGCAGATACTAGTGGAACACAGGAGACTGTTGAGTCAAAGACAAAGAGAGGGTTTAGCATTCACAGTCATAGTGGCAGCCAGAATGTCAGAAATTTTGCCCCAGCTCCCCAAGCTTCAATCCCACGGATCAGTACAAAGATGACTAGATAACACCTGCACGTGCGGAAGAAAAACCATCTATAATAATAAAAGCGTAATGTGCTGATTAAATCGGACAACCAAACAACCTTCCGGGTGTCATTCTGGGAGACCTTCTGGATGAAGCCAGGCCTGGAAGGGCCGAGGAAAGCTTCTGAGGCTGCGAGGGCCAAGCCTCCTGCACCAATTTGTGCATCGGGTCTCTAGTAAGATTAGAAACTTGAATGACTTATAATGGGCAGGACGCACAGGTAAATCCTGTATTTTCCGGTGCCATTCACTACACAAGCATCCTTGGAAAAGTAATCCAGAACAAAGGGCTGTCAGTGGCTCACCTTGTACAACATTCAGAAACATGAAAACTACAAACAAAAAAAAATGTCTCCCAATAATATCACCCCTCATTTCTATGCCACTTTCACCATTGACTTTTTTTTCCTTCTGAGTGCGCCAATCCCTAAGCCACTTCCATTATTCTGACCAACAAAAGCTGAGATTCAATCCATCAATTTTTCTCACACAGCATTTAATTATCAAAAGATCTCAAGAAGCAAGGGGAGGTCAATTGGCAGTATTGATCCCAGCCATGCCCCCATAGAGGCCCGGGCCCAATGCGCTGAACAAATCCCATAAATCATCAGGGCCTATCTTGAAAAGCTGAGTGACTTTCTCTTTAAGTTTTAACAATGACCTTTCCACTTGGTTTGAAGTTTTCATCTAGATGCAGCAGGATGTATTAGCGATGGCACCGGCTTTAACGTGGCCTGCGAAGAGGAAGGCCATTGCAAGTCTATCATCCATAACAATCTCAGCCAGTGAATGGAGGCTGCCCTGAATACCTACGAGGGCCAAAGTAGTGTGATGAAACAGTTTGCCGCCAGGGGCCAAGGCTGTTGTTACTACTACTTTACCACTAGAAAATTGCCAGGATTCTAGTAGCTGTAACTTCACCATATTTCCTGTTATTTCCAACTCACACTCAGAACTTTCTTTTGGAAGTGCCAGGTGCAGAATGGACAAAGGCATTTTAATCGAACTTTAAGAAAGTTGTTATGTTCCACACACAGTCAATGCATTCAGCCTAGTGGTCATTTTCTGTATGATCTAGAATTATGAGAGTCCAGAGATAACCTGGGTTGCCGAACCAAAATTGTTTAAAATCTTATGCCCACTTTGGTTAGACTGCCATCCCCCAGAGTAGACCAACCACTACACCCTGAGGTTGACAATTTAGGAGAAAGAAGCATCACATTCAGGAATGCTTAGGGTAGAGTCCAAAATTTTCAAAATATGTCTACATGACTAAAGGAAAACTGTTTCTCTCTATACTTACACAAATCCAATACTTCTAACACTAAGTGTATGTAATTCTTCTCTTCAAACTAAGCAATTCCAATACTAATTACCCAGAGTCACCACAGACGCCACAGGTTACAGGCTCAGTCTCACAAGACTGCCTCCCACTTCAGATGCTAACCAAAAACTCCAGACTTTGCCTGTACTTCAGACTGACTGAGTATAAATCAAGGATTCCCACAACCCTCTCCACAGTTTGATAATATGCTAGAATGGCTCATAGAACTTGGTAAAGTGTTGTGCTTACACTTACTAGTTTATGAAAGATGATACCACTCAAGAAGAACTACGTGGAAGAGATAGGTAGGACAAAGTATATGGAAAAGGGTGAAGATTTTTCATATCATCTCTAGGCATGTCACCTACTCAGTACCTTGATGTGTTGTTCAGCAACCCAAACCTCTTTAGTTATAGTTCTCATAAGGCTTCATTTCAAAGACATGATTGATTAACTCAATGGTCACTGGTGAATAAGTCAGTCACCAGCCCTTCACTCATCCCTAAAGATCAGGGGTAGACCTGAGGGTTCCAATTCCAAAATCACATGGTTGGGTTCTCTGGCAACCCCATTCCTCTAAGATTACCTCATTAGCATATGCTCAGGCATAATTGAAAGAGACTTTTTATAAATAACAAAAGATGCTGCTCTCATTCCTATCACTCAGAAATTACAAGGTTTGGGGAGCTCTGTTCTAGGAACTGGAATGAAGACTAAATATATTTATATAAATACTAGAGGCCCCTTTCAGGAAGATTCCTATAATAGGGCTTCCTGAGGCGGTCTCTCCTGCCCTGCCTACTTCCCTCCCTTCTCTGCCACCCCGTTCACTTGCTTCTCCACAGCTTTGCTCCCTTCTGCAGTGCTTGACTTCCTTCTATACTCTCTTCAGTCTTCCCTCTGCACCCGGATATGCAAATTAACCACCATATTGGTTGGGTTAATTTGCATACTTGCTCCTGATTGGCTGGTGGGCATGGCTTGTGGGCATAGCAGAGGTATAGTCATTTGCATGTTTCTCTTCTATTAGATAGGATATTATATCACAATAACTCTCCAACTTCCTCATGATAATTATTCAGGAGGGACATTTGCATTCAAGACCAAATAATACATACAAAGCTGTGAACATCTGCCAAAACCGGTTTGGCTAAGTGGTAGAGTATTGGTCTGCGTATTGAAAGGTCCCGGGTTCGATTCCGGTCAAAGGCATGTACATTGGTTGTGGGCACATCCCTGGTAGGGGGTGTGCAAGAGTCAGCTGGTCGATGTTTCTCTCTCATTGACGTTTCTAGCTCTCTATCCTCTCTATCTCTCTCCCTTCATCTCTGTAAAATATCAATAAAACATATTTTTTTTTAAAGCTATGAACATCAGAAGGAGGTAAAGGAAATATAGTCAGAAATCTCTCTGGGTTGATAAATTATCACCAATACCAGAAGCCTGTGAATGGTGTGGAGTATGGAAAACTCACCAAATACCTTGAGTATGTCTATTATTGAGTGGTTTTCATGATAAAAAAGCATACAGGGTCTGAAAAGCCAAATACACAACACAGATTGATTTTAAAGGACCATAGCGGTGTGTCCAGAGCCAGCTGATTGAGCAGGACTAACAGCACTGCAACTTGAAAATGCCTCAAGAGTTTTGTCAACTAGTAGCTCTAGAAGCCCACCTTTTAGGGCTATGCAGGATCAATGCCCTTTGAACTTTGATTTCCTTCAGTATGAATAAAACAAGGCAACTTTTTAAGAAAATGATTTTAAGGGAGAAAGAGGGGAAAAGAGAAATGTCAATTTATTATTCCACTTTATTTATGCATTCATTGGTATAATCTTGTATGTTCCCTGACCAGAGATCAAACCCACAACTTTGAAATATCAGGATGATGCTCTAACCAACCGAGCTACATGACCAGGGAAAGCAAGGCAACTTTTGAGTGAAGTTGCAAAGCTCACAAACAGTGATAACCTTGGCATCAGACACACAGAATATTTTGTACATGCCCAGATCATAATGATGCTTGTATTGTGATGTACAGTATGATGATGGATCCAGGTAGCCATGTTATAATCTGGGCACTGCAGGCTTGATTGGCAGCTAGGTGCCATTGGCTATCATCAGGGAATAAGCCCTTATTGTGGACATCTGTAAGAATGGCACAGAAGGTCCTGTCAGCTATAGTTTGTTTCCACAGACCACAGCCCCAAAGAAACTCCCTTTTCATATGCAATCTGTACTTTTCCAACTGTTAAAACAAAGAGATATTTAGGTCTGACAGCACAAGACTGGGTAAAAAGATTTAAAAGTTTATTAAGGGAGTACTGGCCAGAACTATGAGAACAGCCTTGACTTATGCCCATAGAACAAAAAGCATCCATTCTTGGTTCTGCACAGCTGTTACTGAGTTGAACAGCCACAGTGGCCCAGTGGACACCATCTGGTTTCAGTGAACCAGGTCAAGGCATTCAGGGCAACTGACTGACATCTCCATTGATTCAGCAGCTTGTTTCAAGCCCAAAGTGGGAGTTCAAATCTTTCTAAAAAAAATAATAGCTGCCATTTTTCATGTAAAGCCAAGATGCTCCTGGGCCACGCCAGCTGTTCTCTGCAGAGTGCCATGTCCATCTGACAAGTGAGACTTGTTGATTTCTTCCTCCTTCACTAGTCGTTGGATCCCAGTTGTCCCATTAAAATGGGACTGTCAGGCACAAAGAGCCATAAGCCTTCATAGATCAGGTTATTTGATTTCTGTGAGAGTTCAGTAGCAAAACAACAGCTGCTTTTCAAAGGCGATGTACCTGGAAGTCATATGAGGAAGGGGAGGCAACAAGGTCACAACACCAAGAAGCACCTCTGGGAGGCTACCTCCTCTTGCCAGAGGTTCCCATCAACAAAGCCCGTGTCATAGAGGCTTTCAACAGAAAGTGGTCATTGGGGTTAGGGAGCCTTCCTATATGTGGCTACAGGTGAAAGCACTTCCCTATAGGTGGCTCTTTTCCTATCAAGAGCATCCTCTTTGGCATTTATAAGCATTCATCATGGAAACAAATAAAACATAAATACCAACTATATTCAACAATAGAAGTTATTAGAATAGTAGAGTGAATCAGCCAAAAGCAAACTTCTCCCACACCCACCATTTGAATTTGGGCATCCCCCAATTTCAATCAATGGGTCCACAGAGAATGGTGACCTGGTGGCTGTACCCAACACATCGATAAAAAAACGTGAGTCCCTCTACTCCTGAGTGTCCCCCAGCATATTCAGACAAGTATGAATGGTCTTTAGTCCACAATGGGACAGCAAGACCTTGGTCCCACCCCTTATTATTTCTCTCCTGCACGCAGCAGAGGTTGTTGTAGAAGGAAAGAAAAGACATGAGGGCAGAGAGAGGATCAGCATCAGTAAGAATCATTTATCTTCTGGTGATGTGGGACTACACAAAGTCCTGTGGCAGGTGGCAAGTGCATCATTGCAGCCACGGTATGTTTCAGCTATGTATACTCATGAATCAGTGGCCAGAGCCATGTTTCTTTCTGGCCACAGCAGTTTTGACTGATGTGGAGTTGGCTCAACACATGGAAAGTTTTAAAAATACATTTTTCTTTGAAATGAACTCTAGCATTTGCTACTCCATCTTCAAAATGACATCTTTTAAGTTTATGTCTGGCATTCACATGATGGCTAGGGGTATTTTCTAGGCAGTATATTATTATTGTAGAATATATTTTATTCTATCTTGTTTTATACTCCCCCAAATAATCATGATGTTGCTGTTTTATAAGTTGAAGGCTTTAGTTTTATTTATAATTTTCAACTTCTTTGTTCATTTTTCTTCTAAAGTCCAACTCTATGTTGCTGAGTTCAATAGCATTTTTCCAAAGGACATTCATTTAGGGTTGATTCCCCAACCGCCCCCCCCCCCCCGAAATAACAAATAATTATTTAAGTTATTTCAGTCTTTTCCTTCAGAATATCTTAATTTTTCCCTCATTTTAAAAATATTGGTTTAGATTAATACAGAATTGTAGGCTACATTCTTTTTTTTTTTTTTAAAGAATAGTTTATTGATTTTTATAGAGAGGAAGAGAGAGGGATAGAGTTAGAAACATCGATGAGAGAGAATCATTGATCAGCTGCCTCCTGCACACCCCCCACTGGGGATGTGCCCGCAACCAAGGCATGTGCCCTTGACCAGAATCGAACCCGGGACCTTTCAGTCCACAGACCGACGCTCTACCACTGAGCCAAACCGGTTTCGGCTGTAGGCTACATTCTATGTATTTGCCGGCGTATAAGACGATTTTTTGGCCCTGAAAAATACCGTATTTGCCGGCGTATAAGAGACTGGGCGTATAAGACGACCCCTAACATTTCCACTAAAAATACAGAGTTTGTTATATACTCGCCGTATAAGACTACCCCCAGTTGGAGGCATATTTTTCAGGGCCAAAAAATCGTCTTATACGCGGGCAAATACGGTAGTTATTTTTTTCTTAGGACTTTGCAGATGTAATTTCAAAATTTTTTTCTGATCTCTTTGATGCTTTTATCTTTTTATTCCTTTCTGGGTTACCTTTTATTCTCTGATTGCCTTTAAGGTAATTTCTTTATATTTTGTATTCTTCAATGTCACTGGGTTAGTCAACAGATTTGTGTACTTTTATTTAACAGCTAAGGGTTAATATATTATATACTAGAGGCCAGGTGCATGACATTCATGCACTGGGGGAAGGGGAGTCGGGGGGCGGGAGGGTGAGGGTCCCTCAGCCCAGCCTGTGCCCTCTCACAGTACAGGAACCTTCAGGGGATGTCCGACTGATGGCTTAGGTCCATTCCCCACTCCCCAAGCCAGTGGTTGGCAAACTCATTAGTCAATAGAGCCAAATATCAACAGTACAATGACTGAAATTTCTTTTGAGAACCAAATTTTTTAAACTTAAACTATGCTACTAACTTAATTAGGGTACTCCTAAACTGGCCTTTGCTAAAAAATCAAGGGGCCAAAGAGCTGCATGTGGCTCTTGAGCCACAGTTTGCCAACCACTGACCTAAGCCATCAGTCGGACATCCTTAGTTCTGCCATGAAGGAGGGTGATACCTTAATCAAGAAGCCATCAACCTGCCACTGCCTCTGAGCTTGCAAGCTGTGAGCGCAGCTTCTGGCTGAGTGGCACTCCCCCTGTGGGAATGCACTGACCACCCAGGGGCAGCTCCTGAGTTGAACCTATGCCCCCTGATGGTCAGTGCATGTCATAGCAACTGGTCATTCCGCTGTTGGTCTATTTGCATATTAGGGTTTTATTATATAGGATAGTATTTGAAATAGTATCCCTCTGGCATTGTCTACATTCTCTCCTCCTATAAATTCTACTTGGAAAAGTTTGTTCTTCCAAGTCTCTTAACTTTATATTCATATCACCTATTTCTTATCTGTCTCTGTAGAGTTTTTCTTCAGATAGTTCTCTAATTTACTAATTCCACATATAGCTGTTTATTAGCTACCCTTTAAAAATATATGTTGTATTTTTAATTGTAGAAGTTTTTAATTTCTAGAATTTCATTTGCTTTCTTATTGAGACTATTTTTTTTCATGATGTTCTTTTAGATTGTTATTGCCTCAAATTCATGGATTTGAATTCTTCTATTTATAGAGTCCACCATTTTTCCCTCTGAAATACTGATTCTAAGTGCATATCATGTTTTTACCGTGAGAACATTTAAAGTGTATCTTGCTTTCTTCAGTGAGAATTATTTTTTTCTGAAGAGTTACATAATTTCTCTAGATTCCAGAATTCATAACCATTAATTTTGCATTTTCTTCTTCTTAGTGTCCCCAATCAGTTCAGGACTAACTTTCATGATGATTTCTCTTCATGAAGTTCTCCGTTCATATGAAAATTCAAGCCCAAGATCGATTATTTTGAGTTCTCAGAGAAAATATTCTCCAATTCAAAACCCAGGCAATGAGAGATGAACTTCCTACCCATTAATGCTGAAAGTTACACATTTTCAATCCCTAGGAAGGAATCCATGTACAAGGAAGGCTGACTTGAGTTGTACACAAATTTTCCACTGTGAAGTGAGTTGGTGCCCCCACCTCTCATCTTGTTCAAGGATCAATTATATTTTTCCCTTAGTTCACATCTTTACTGAGTGTGCATATCTCATAAAAGAGGTTTCAGACTTAATTTCCTCTGTTACACTGGCCCCATAAACATTCTCCAGTCCATATACATTATTTCACATTGGGCTTTGAAATCCAAATCAGATAGTTATTACACCAGCCTCTACTTTCCCCTACAAGGTCACCTGCAAGATCATCGCCAAGGTCAGCTCACTTGCTCACTCTCTGGTTTTCATTTCTATCCTAGTTTTTACACCCAGGAGTTCCTCTCTCTTCTGAGATCAACTAGGCCTTTGAAGCAATGTGTGTTATATTTTGTTGTTTTCGAGGGGGAGAGTTTTAGCTTTTATATCATGATTCTCAAAAAAAAATATATATCATTATTATCACACAAAGATTAACAATTCCAACTTCTATTGAAAAGTGAATCACTAAGTAAACTGTGAAAACATCCCTAACGTGAAGAGTTTCAAAAGAATACTCTCCTTGCAAAAATGTTTCTATAATATAAAACTGTGCAAATATTTACAACCTAACTATTGGGGGTGAGTACAATTAAGACAACATCTAAGTTACACTTTATACTGGCTGACATCATGGAATGCTTAAACAGCATTATTTTTTTTTATGATGATAGAAGAAAGTATACACGTTGAAAGCATGTAAAACTATAAAACTGTTCCTCTGAGCATATCCAGACACACAAAATGTTGGTCACACTTCTACTTCTTGCCCCTGGTGAAATAGAACTAGATAAAAGAAAGAGAAACAAGAAAGAAACTGCCATTTCACTTTTAGTTTCAATGGCGTGGTCAGAAGAGCTGCAATATGGGTAATCTGCAGTTTCATCAGCTCCATTCCAAAAGCAAGGACTCATTAGCTCAATGCAAGGCCAAGCTGTGATTCCCACAGAGTCCCTTTAAGGCAAGTCTTAGGCAACCAAGAAAGCAGAGACAGCCAGGCTGGGGAACGTCACAGTCCGATGGTCGCCTGTGCAAAGTTATTTATATAACGCCAAGTGAGAATTTAAGACTCTAATTAGAGAGCCTATTTGATGGCTCCTCTTTGAACTTGCAAAGTTTGGCTACTCAAACATATTATTTAGTGTCTATCTTCCCAACTGAAAGTAATACCTCCTTCTTTCTCACTGTCCTGATAATATCACACTATTTTCACTGCTGAAGCACTTAGCATTTTTTCCCTGGCAAGAAGATTATAATTTCTGTTTCCAAAGTCTACCACTACGTAAACTGCTTGTGTATCTTTGAACAGCCAAAATGACTTCAAACACATAATAGTTGAATAACTATTGTGTACCGATTTTGTGAATGCTGACTGTGTAGCAGGCACAATTCTGTGGGCCACGAAAAAGTTATATAAGTAAAACACTCAAAAGCCCTGCCATGATCGAGCTTGCATTCAGCAAAATGTGTCCTGTCAAAAGGTAATAAATATTGTAGGGGGAAAAGAAGACACCTGGTGAAAAATGCAGGAAGCATTGGGAGACCAGGTGTAATTTTCAGTCGTGTGACCAAGGCGGGCTTTGTGAGGATGAGCCATTTGAATATCTGGAGAAAGACCATTCAAGGAAGAGGGAAGGGCAAAAGCAAAGACCCTGAGACGGGGAGCAGGTCTGCTATTCCAGAGTCAGTAAGAAGCCCACTGTAGGTGGAGTAGAGAGATCCGGAGCAAGGAGAAGTGGGCAGAGACGTGACCAAGAACATGCCATGAACCTTGTGAACTCTTTATTGTAGGGGCTTTGACATCTGAATGCAATAAAACACAGGCCATGCTTGTTTTATCCTGGGATCAATTACACAACAATAACTGGAGTTTATCCTGGAGATTAGAATGAGAAAAGAAGGGCATTTTGAGAAAGGAGTGATTAATCTGATTTTGTATTTTACAGGATCACACTCTCAAAGGCATTGAGGGGAGACCGTGGGGTACAAGGGCAGAAGGAAGACTCATTTGGAGGCTACTCCTTTAATAGAGGAGAGTAGTTAATGCTACCACAGTAATCTAGGTAGTGGGCTGGACAAGAGTTGTAGCAATAAAAGAGGTAAAAGACATCATCAGTTTCTGGACCTCCTTATAAGTCAGAGACAGTAACATTTAGGAACAATTGGGCATTATAAAAGTTGTGAGACATATAATAAATTTCTGAGGTGGAGAGAGAAATTGAGTTAGACAGAAAAAGTGGGGAGACAGGGAGGTAATCTAGTATTAGCCATTTTGATCTGTAGGATATTACTTAATTTTTTGAAAGACAAAAAAGAGACATTTTTCAATGCCTCATATGTGCCAGAAAACATTTAAGAATGTCACCTAAGTTAAATATGGTTATACTTAGATCAAAACTCTGAAATATGTGCTATTATTATTTTCAGGTTACAGTTAGGGAAGCAGACACAAAGAGGTTAAGTAACTAATAGGTTACTTAGTGCAATTTCATAGCTTGTACTTTGCATAAGTCAGAATTCAAACCTAATCATTCTACCTTCAGGACCTGTACACTCTAATGGCATTAGATGATACCTGATGACATTGATTTCACTGACATTTTATAATTTCATTGCAATCTTTTATAAAATCAGTTCACTATAGCTATCTATACAAACACATACACCTGAGTTACAAAACAAAAATATTGGTATACCACTGCCATCTAGTGGCAGTACTAATCTCCATCTACAACGGGAAAATATACAGAGGTGTTCAGAATCACTACACAGTAAATGAAGAAGTATACACAGTAAATGTTAGGGAGGGACAATGATCAAAGAAATGTGAGTAAAGATTAAATAAAACATGTTTGCAATTCCCAAGCAATCTTCACCTTGAACATTTTCATTATTCTTTAAGTATAATCAGTAAATTAAGGGTTTTCTTCCACATTCATTTGTTTCTCCTTTCACTTGTTTATACATTTACTTGTATGTTCTAATAGTATATACTTTATCCTCTGCACATTTTGAATACTGTATACTTTTCTATAGTTAAATTATGAATTTAGGAACATTTATGAGCAAATCCACATCCTGGTAGACTTTGGGAGGAAATCAATGTAAATAATATGGTCATTAAAATCTAATGTAAAACATGGGAAGATAGAACAGTGCTGGCAACGAATTAATCAACTTCACTCAGAATTAGAGGAAGGCTCATAAAGAAGATAATTCTAATATTCCTACCTTTTCACGAACTGCCAAGTACCATTATTGATCTATTTGCATTTAAACCTTCAAAGCACTGCCTCTAAATATAAATGGCCATAAATGCTGCATTCACCACCTATGTGTTATGTACATCACCTTGTTGATATATGACCAGTGACTTCCTATGGCCTACATAACATGAAGAGGCTACAAGTCCAAAATGCTCGATTTAAAATACAGGCTCCATCACCCACTTGCTGGTTTGTATGCTACTTAATCTCTACCTGCCACTGTTTTCTCATCTGTACAGTGGGATGATTGTAGTTCCTAATTCATAGGGTTGTTGTAATAAATTATTATAGTTATTCTGATACTCAGACAGTGAACAGTATTAGTGGTTATTATAATCATCACACTCTTCTGCCTGATCTGCTTCACGTTCCATTATTGGGATCTGTCCACTCTGAACTAGAAGGGATAGAAGAATAACTAACATCCAAAGGTTTCATTAAACCAGATTTTGCTTGGCCGATGTGTCTCAATGCTTGAGCTTCAACCCAGGAAACAAGAGGTCACTGGCTCAATTCCCGGTCGGGGCACATGCCCAGGTTGTGGGCTCTATCCCCAGAGGGAGCTATGCTGATCCATGATGTTTCTATCCCTCTCCCTTCCTCTTTCTTAAAAATCAATACAAACACTTAAAAAGTACATCTAAAACATTTAGATTTCAAAACAATTCAACATTTATGTAGAGCTAGCTTATCCCTTTCATGCGAAAATTTACTCTACCCAAGCCAGTGCTTCCTCTGTCCTTAAATATTGTCTATTGTGGATCTCTCCCATACCTTTGTCTAACAATCATTTTTCAAGGTCTAGCTCATATCTACACTTCCCATGAACCCTCATTTTACTGGTAGCATCTTTCTTTTATGAATTTCTATAACATTGTGAATCTCAATAAATTGCTCATGAGAGCCTCATTTTGGCCTTTAATAATATGTACTAGAACAGATTATAGATTGCTTTAAGTATGTATATACTCTTCTTTTCTACTTCAGTGATGTTAAATTGGAGTAAAGGAAAGAGCATCCCACCTCCAAACAGAATATTATATTAAATTTACCTGAATAATTTTACAAACTCTACCTCTCAACTAAAATCATCACATAGCCCTATTAAACTAGTGTCTAATTACCTTATGGCACCAATATAAATGCTAGATGTATGATTTCCCTACAATATAAAAAAAATGCTAAAATCTTCGAAATTGGGAGGCCTCTGATTCCTTTTGAATGGCTTTAATTTTTTTATATGGTAGAAAACATTTTTTACATATAGAAAAGAAACAGGTGTTGTATCCTAAACTTTTTTCAAAACAACTAACTGGAAATCATTAAGGAAATAACTCTAAAGGCACAAGTCTTTTAAGCAATACCCCATTTTGAAATTTTAAAAGCGGTAGACTAATAAAAGTTAAATTTGCTAATATTAATTAAGGTCCACATAGTGATGCATATTGAGAAAACCGTCATTTAAAGAAGCCATCAACCAAAGGACTCATGTGCATGCATATGAGCCTAACCAGTGGTCACGGACAACAGTGGGGGAAGGGGTCATGCATGGGGAGGGGTTTGGGATGGGAATGGGGGGGTGGGAGGGACAAATATGCGATACCTTAATTAATAAAGTAACTTAAAGATATATATAAACATAATAAACAAACAAACAAACAAGCCATCATCATTTGGTGAATGAATGGAGCACAGGCTTAGAGTTGCTTTGGCACCAAAAGCTGCGCTGGTTTCTGAGTTCCCACAGGGGCGAAGATGCACAGCAACACACAGTTCTGCACTTCGAGCCTCATTTAATACTCCCATTCTCTCCAAGTGGACAAATCCAGTCTCCTTGGATTGACTAATTCACGGGACAAATGCAAAGCGCACAGACACTTCTCTTTTCCCCACTGCCTTACCTTCTTGGAGGGCGTCCATGTCAGCGTTCTGCACACTCCTTTGTCCCTATTTGCCTGATCGGTGGCCTTAGGTGGCCCGAGCCAGACTCCTCACTGAAGAGTCTGAGGCACAGGCCTCAGCACTGGAATCCCCTGCGGTCCCTAGAACTCCCCAGATCTCGTGAGATCAGACTTCCACTGGGAAGAGGGAATTGATGGCAGCTGAGCTGCAGGCCAGGCAAAGTAGTCCATTGTTTGAGCCACTGCTAAGTCTAAGTGCATCGGAATCCTTTCCCTCCCCATCCACACACCAAAAAGTATCTCAGTATGTCCTCCTCTCTCCTCTTCATATATCTGTCACAGATACACATAGGTAGGATTTTAAGGAATTAGCGCACATTATTGTCGAGACCGGCAATCTCAAAATCCCTGTGCTTGGTCAGCAGGCTAGGGGAGGGTTTGCATTTTAGTTCCAAAGGTGGTCTGCTGGCAGAATTCTCTTTTCCGGGGGAGGCCAGTCTGTTTTTATTAAGGCTTTCAACTGATTGAAAGACCCACCACAATATGGAGAATAATCTGCTTTACTCAAAGTCGACTGATTTAAAGGCTAAACCCATTTAAAAAATAGCTTTATAGTAATAGTAAGGATAATCATTGGACAAATAGCTGGGTCAAACATTGACACATAAAATGTCACGTTGACACATAAAATGTCACATTGACACAAAATGAACCATCACAAAAGTCTTCTCTACCTCCCATCACAATACCTCTTGTCTTTTGTCTACACACGATCCAATGCCCTAATCCTGAAATTAATTCAGATAGGCGATAAGAATGGATCTCTTATCTGAATTATTTTCACCCTCTTGTACTTCTGTTTTAGGAACTTGTGTGAAAAATTCTATTGAAAGCCTTAGAAAGTATATTAGCTCACATTTTTTACTTATGTTATCTTGTGTTTGTGGAATGTGAATCTCCTTGGAAACATGGTCTATGTTGTATTTCTCCCTCACCACCATGTCTAGGAGACAGTATTAAATAAATATTAAAACAATATTCATTGAGTGCCTGTGGATATGAGAATATAACTTTACAAGTTTATATGCTCATATCTGTCTTATTTATTGCGGTAGCTCCAGTACTTGGAAGAGAGCCTGATTCATAATTGCACCTTAAGAGCTATTTGGTAAAAAAAAAAAAAAAAAAAAAAAAAAAAATCATTGGCAAATAATGAGGAAATTAAACAGAACATAAGCTCCAAGAAAATGTAGGCTTTATGGTTTTATATGTACTCCAGACACCTGACACAACTCTGGCCATAATTGGTCATTAAATGAATTGCATTGACCCTAATGAAAATGCAACAGATTTTCTGTATTACCAATTACCACCTTGTGGAAGAATGCCTCTACTCACTGAAAAAAAGAAAAATCAAATTATAGGAGAGGTGCTGTTAGATATAAAATAAAAAAATATAACTATTTTGCTTATATTGTATTAAAAGCTTATTATGGCTAAAACCGGTTTGGCTCAGTGGTAGAGCACCCGTCTGCGGACTGAAAAGTCCGGGGTTTGATTCCGGTCAAGGGC
The DNA here is from genome assembly GCA_963924515.1 of Vespertilio murinus. Classification (NCBI taxonomy): domain Eukaryota; kingdom Metazoa; phylum Chordata; class Mammalia; order Chiroptera; family Vespertilionidae; genus Vespertilio; species Vespertilio murinus. Next base: position 64,692,377 of record OZ004708.1, read on the forward strand.
ATGTACATTGGTTGTGGGCATATCCCCGGTAGGGGGTATGCAGGAGGCAGCTGGAAGATGTTTCTAACTCTCTCTCTCACCCTTCCTCTCTGTAAAATATCAATAAAATATATTAAAATAAATAAAAATAAAAGCTTATTATGTTGAACAGCCTCATTCTATTTTTGAACCACCTCAGAACTAAAATATTGCATAATTTAAAGAAATATTGACTGTACTTCATACATTTTAGCAAGAAATGATAAATTTTAAACAAATATCTTTTTAACTGTACAAAAGATAAACTTAACATATATGTTTTAAAATGCTCTCCCTATATTAAGTAAAAGTCCAAGTAAAACAATCAATTTCATACTTTTGTATATGTCTTAAAAGGACAATTCAGCATGCTTGTATTAATGTGGCTATTTGAAGAAAGGTCTAAGATTACTAAAATCATCTACACAAGCTTTTTGGCAATAGTATAACCAGGAACCCCTGCTAAGAGTGACTGCTACAATAATGAAATGAAATGAAATGAAATAACATGTTTTATTTAAGAACTAATGTTTCATTAATTCCACACAAGAAAACTAAGAGCTCCTAACCAACATGTTTGCAGATTTAAACTTTTATTTATCTTCACAATGAGGTCAAAAGAGGGTTGGGCTGAGATTAGGGAATGAATACTGTTCCTTGTTTGTTGATTCGAATATCCATATCGATGACATCTCATTTTCAAACCCATCATCTTGTATAATCCATGTATATATGTATGAATCAAAACCAGACTTGTTATTAAGTGAAATGACATGGAAAAGGAAATTTTACTAGAAGACTTTATGCAATTATCCCATTCCTCTTATACATTGGTAACTGATACAATAAAAATATTTACTTTTCGCCCCCATAGGACCTGATTGGTGACTTGAAGGAGAAGCTGTCAGATCACTTCAAAGAAGTTATGGTTGGCCTCATGTACACACCGCCATCTTATGATGCTCACGAACTCTGGCATGCCATGAAGGTAGTGGTCTGATGCAAAAATAGACCTGTCACAGGCAGAGGCTCATAGATTGGTAGAGAAGAAAGTGCCCTGTGATGTTGTTACACAGGATGTGGAAGGACAAAGGGAATATCTGAGCAAAGAGGAGACCGCGGGACTGCGGTGGTCAGGAGAAGTGGCCCTGTTAGGAGAGGGTCCTCTAGAGATCACGGGGTGGGATTAGCCTGTTCTTCTGTTAGACTGACTCAGTCTCCCTGGCCCTGCTGAGCTACCCAAAGGAAAAAGTAAATAACCTTCAGGGACTTATTCAGATTCTCCCTCCCCATCATGTATTCTTACATTAAGAGGAAATGTCATGTCACATGAATCTATTTAAATTATTTGTAAAATAAATTGGCTCATTAAGTAAAAATAGGATACTGACTCAGACACAGTATGTAGATGGCATCTTTAATTGGATATTTTTGTGTTCTTAAGTTAGTCCTTTACAACAAGCTATTGCTCAAATGTATTTATTTTCTTATTTTTTAATATATTTTATTGATTTTTCTACAGGGAGGAAAGGAGAGGGATAGAGAGTTAGAAACATCGATGAGAGAGAATCATTGATCAGTTGCCTCCTGCACACCTCCTACTGGGGATGTGCCCACCACCAAGGTACATGTCCTTGACCGGAATTGAACCCAGGACCTTTCAGTCCATAGGCTGACGCTCTATCCGCTGAACCAAACCGGTTTTGGCTGCTCAAATGTATTTTTAAAGGTTGCTTCTGAAGGATTAGAATCCTCTTTTTCACAGGAAAGTAATTTCTATGAAATAAATTGACTACAGATTTGTTAGAAATTTTGTTGATTAGGAATAGGGAACAAGAAAGAGTTTTTACATCTTTCCAAATGCTGATATTAAACACCTGCAGGACTGTTGAAATCACTCCAATACAATGCCTGCCAATGACCAGAGTACCACCATCTGTGAACAATGTGAGACAAGAAAGATAAAAGGAACAAAAAAAAAATAAGGGAACCAACCTGAATTTTAGCCATCACATATTTGTAAATCAGAATAGACACTGTATAAAATTCATATGAATTTCAACTAATTGCTTTTTTTTAAGTTGCATATGTCAATTCCTACATCTTGCAAAATTTGTGATTAAAAGCTATAAGAAGGAGGTCATGTTACTGTTTAGATGAAACTGTTAATATTTTATCTATATCACATAGAACAGTAGTAAGAATTTCTGAAGCTTTCCCAGAAAAGACGTGCTGTCTCTGAAATTACTATCAGAGAAGAATACAAAGCAGGGAAGAATAGACTTACAGTTATGAATACTCTAAACAGAGGTTATTCCTATATTAATTATTTACAGTTGTTCATATGGAAAACAATAACTAATTGTATTGTTTTCCATATGAACAACTGTAAACTTACTTTGCCCCACTCTGTATATGCGTTAGGCTGGCTGAAAGAAACCATGGAAAGTACCCAATTCAAATGTTTAAGCAAATGGTACAAAATTCCATATCTGAGAAAAGGCAGGGAGCATTCCCTAAACATCCTTAGGAAATTAAGAGACCTGGGCTCTAATTTCAGCTTGCCAAAAATTTGATATTTGAGCAGCAAAAAAATCAGTGCCCTGAGCATTGTTTAAATATCTATTTCCACATTATTTAGAAATGCCCAGGTTGTTTTATTCTAAATGAAGGAACAGATTTCAAATAATATTATTTTCTCAGGGTCAAACAGCTGGTAAATACCAGAGTCAGACTGAATCGGGCTTATCTTGAACCTAAACACACTTACACTTTTTTTGGCCTCTGCCACCTCTCAGGATTCCAGAAAGTCTATGTCCTTTTATTCTGCATAAAGTGATCTATTATTCCCTGTGCAATACCTTGATATTTCTCTCTTTCTGTCTTTCCAGGGAGTAGGCACTGAAGAGAATTGCCTCATTGATATATTAGCTTCAAGAACAAATGGAGAAATTTTCCAAATGCGAGAAGCCTACTGTTTGCGTAAGAAAATACACATATTTACACACATATCAACCTTATATTTTTCAAATAACAAAACAGAATTATTTATGTATTTTAAAGGATTTTCTAAGACACTGTTATATTTGAAATACAAAAACAATAAACTCATTAAATAAAAGTGATGATTAGGGCATTAAAAATGAAATAATTGCCATGGCTGGGGTGACTCATTTGATTGGGTGTCGTCCTATGCACCAAAGATTGCGGGTTCGATTCCCCATCAGGTTGTGGGCTCAGTTACCAGTAGAAAGTGTGCAGGAGGCAGCCAATTGGTGTTTTGGCTCTCACACCAATGTGTTTTTCTCTCTCTTCCTCTCTCTAAAAATAATCTATATATTAACATTTTTTAAATTAAAAGTTAAACTATTCCCTAGACAATCAAATAAAGCATTTTTAAAAGATATATTTTATTGATTTTTTATGGAGAGGAAGAGAGAGGGATAGAGAGTTAGAAACATCAATGAGAGAGAATCATCAATCAGCTGCCTCTTGCATATCCCCCACTGGGGATGTGCCCGCAACCAAGGTGCATGCCCTTGACCGGAATCGAACCTGGGACCTTTCAGTCCACAGGCCAACGCTCTATCCACTGAGCCAAACTGGTTTCAGCAAATAAAACATTTTTTTCCAGAAAAATAATTACAAGTTTCTATGAGGTGAATGTTTACATTAAGACAGGAAAATGCCCAGCACAGTGGTTTAGGGATCATTTTAACTCTTATTCAGGAGAGACCAGGTACACAGACAAAATAATGTGCAATAACTTCTCAGCTAGTTGTACAAATATAGGTAACTACTTCACTTTATATAAATTTTGCAGTCACTGTAATCTACCTACCTCAAAATCAGATTTTTACACATTTTTAAAGTAGAGAGGTTAACTGTTTTCATTTTCAAAAAGGTTTTATGTATTCTGCATTATGTGACATTCAATGTCAAGAAAATGTCCCAGGCAGTCTCTGTTGCATTTGAACAAAGACAAATCTTTCCCAAAGGGAATGAAGTAAGACCCTTCACTGAAAATATTAAAGTGAGACAAAGCACTGGAAAAAGCTCTGGGCTGAGAAGCAGTCTATGGAAATATATTTTTTTATCATTCTAAATTTTGAGAATTAGAAAATGTGAAATGACTTCCAATATTGTTTTTCAACTTTGGAATACTATTTTTTTAAAGAAAATAGCCCCATGCCAACGTTACTGTTATGTGGGTTAACTGTTTATTGGATTCTTCTGAGTAGAACATATTAAAGGACAAAGAAATGTCAACAGATTGATTGTATTTTCTTTGTTTTCCACTCTCAACTGAAGAAGTAGCATTAACTTATTCAAAGTACATTGATATATGGTTCTATAATAACTCGTCGCTTTAACACGGCTGTTTTCTCATTCAGAGTACAGCAGTAACCTTCAAGAAGACATTTACTCAGAGACCTCAGGACACTTCAGAGATACTCTCATGAACTTGGTCCAGGTATGATACTCAAAAATTTACACCATTTTGCACTATATATATATATATATATATATATATATATATATATATTTCATTTTCAAAAAACAGAACAGAAACCTCCATGTTACTCTAGTTTAACAGTAAATTCTATACAATAATATTTACTAAATATCAACTAAATTCAAGCCACCATAGTAGGTTGAGTATAGAAAGAAGCAAATATAAATGGTTTACCATCTCTGTAATTTTGCTATCTTCCTCATTTGGAGGGGGGTATTCCTATGTCAAATCAAAGGTGTGTTTTTTCTTTAATGTGATGAAAAACTTCCTCCTGCATTTGACACATATTTTGTTTGATTTAATTAATGGATGAATAAACATATTAGCCAGGTTACATCACAAACTAACAATTCCATTCATTACCAGGAAGCATGATTTGAATTCTTTGTGTGTGTGTGTGTGTATGTGTGAGTATGCCCACGTTATTGTCAGTTTTGGATTAGAAATAAAGGAGTACAAAATAAAATATTGAGGACTCCAAGTAGATATTACCCCAAGTTGAGGAGAATGGTCATTAACACTGATTGGGTTCCTGCAAATTGTTCAATTGAAAAGAGTGGCACAGTACTAAGCAAATAAAATTTTAAATTTCAATTAAAAACAAAATTAACAATTTGCTTTATTGTGGTTTTATTTTCCTATTTGATTTTATTTAGATTTGTGTGGTTTGGCTGCATAGTTCATAAACTGCCCATATCACCAATCTCAGTGAATCAACTCCTATTCTGAGGATTCTAAATCTAAAATGGTAACATCAATGGAGAGTAGAAAGTTTGATTTTTTTCATAGCCCAACTTGAATTCTGCGTAAGTTAGAAATAAGTTTATTTTAACTTGTAAGAGAAATTTAAGTGACTGTAGGGAAAAATAATAATTATTAACATTTAAAAATAATTTCACTTGTCATGCCAATTGAAAACTTTCTTTTTAAAAACATATTTGTATTGATTTCAGAGAGAAAGGGAGAGAGAGACAGAAATATCAATGATGAGAGAGAATCATTAATCAGCTGCCTCCTGCATGCCCCCTACTGGGGATTGAGCCTGCAATCCAGGAATGTGCCTTGGCCAGGAATCGCATCATGACCTCCTGGTCATGGGTGGAAGCTCTGAGTAACACCAGCCAGGCTTCTAACTTTTAAATGTCATAAAATTAATTTTAATTAAAACGTTCTCTCAATTTAGAAGGGTCATTATTTTTTTTTAATTTCAGGTAATCATGCTACATAATATAAATTAAACAACTTCCAATAAAAATTTCACATTGGTGTATGTATTGTTGATAATAGAAGAATAAAGCAAATAATTCAATTGTAAATTTATGAGACGCATGCTGATACCAAATACGTTTTTATTTTCTCTATATCCACATAGAAATGCATTTTACTTATTGAAAAAAAAATGTTTTCCAATAGAAAAAAATGTATTTTTTTAGGCCTACTGTATCAGAGCTAGATAAACGACTGTACCAGGGTCCAGCTTCTCCTTCTGCCAAATTCTGCTTCCTTTCTCTCCCTTCTCTCTGTGTTGATCCCAAGCACATTCCATAATAAACAAGAGCATGCTGATCTCCAGCTCAGAGCCACCTTCCCAGGGAACTCAACTGGCTATATATCTTCCATGGAGAGATGAGGAAACTGAATCCCTATAGAGGTTAAATGGCCTGTCCAACATTACACCTTCCTTACATGCCAGGGCTAATATGAAAACAGACATAGCATGCTATACCTCTATCGTTCACATTAATTAACCTCCAACCTCACTTGATTCTATTCCAGTTCTACTTCTAGTTGGTAAAATGTCAATGACCAATACACAAATAACCTCTTAGAATCTCTGCATCTCCTCAAAGGTTGAGCTATAAACCACCTGAAAGTAACTGACATGTAAGAGTCAGGATCACCGTGTATTTTTACAAAGAAAACATTCTTATATATCAGGGTGAAAAAAACACTTCTAAAAATTAGCAGGAGAGAAAATAAATCAGAAGAGGGGAAAACAATGGAATAAAATGTTCCTTGATATAATAGGGAAGTCAATCTTATTTGTAAGTGTAGTTCCTTTTCCCTGAAATTAAACAATAATGCTTTATTATTATAGGTTCTATACATATCTTTATTTGTATATATAATAGTATTATCTGTATAGACACGAGTATTTTAAAATAAGACAAAACAATTTATTTCAGCACGTGGTTTCACCTAATTTGTATTGAAACTTTACAGGATAAAGTATAACTTCTTAAGTTTAATTTCAAGAGTTTAAACTTTAAGTGTGTATGTGTGTGTTTAACCTTAAAATAGCTTTTCGGTGTAATAAAATTTTCCTATCAACATAGAAATCAAAAATGAGGGTAAATAGAGACCTTGATTTTATCAGAAGCCAAGAAAATTAATGAAATTTACTTAAAGATTATATACCTATGAAGTTTTACATTTCCCTTAAAAATTAAAATGTACTTTACATGTATAAAATGTATAATTATATTTAATAGAAATTATTTTTCTCATAATAAAAAATAGAAGTAAAGCCCTAACCCAGTGGTTGGCAAACTTATTAGTCAACAGAGCCAAATATCAACAGTACAACAATTGAAATTTCTTTTGAAAGCCAAATTTTTTAAACCTAAACTTCTAATGCCACTTCTTCAAAATAGACTCGCCCAGGCCGTGGTATTTTGTGGAAGAACCACACTCAAGGGGCCAAAGAGCTTCATGTGGCTCATGAGCTGCAGTTTGCCAACCACTGCCCTAACCGGTTTGCCTCAGTGGATAGAGCATAGGCCTGTGGACTCAAGGGTCCCAGGTTCGATTCTGGTCAGGGGCATGTATCTTGGTTGCAGGCACGACCCCAGTAGGGGGTGTATAGGAGGCAGCTGGCTGATGTTTCTCTCTCACCAATGTTTCTGACTCTATCCCTCTCCCTTCCTCTCCGTAAAAAATCAATAAAATAATTTTAAACAAAGAAAATAGAAGTTAAAAAACCATAAACATATGTATCTTTATATAATCCCCCTTAATATTCATCTTTGTTGGAAATCAAAATTCTTAGTAAAAAGTATAATTTATCATAAATTTAAAATATTTTGAAGATATTTCACTGGCTCTTCAGTTTGGAACTCCTGATTTATGATTTGGCTCAGTATATTAAAAAGTTTGGAAGAAGACATAAAGTGAATTAGGAAACTGAGAAAGTTCATCCGTTCCCCCTTACAACTATCTGTGGGGTACACCATTTCACAGGGAATCTATCCAAATATTTTACCAAAAAAAACCAAAAAGGGAGTTCATTCCTAAAGGGGTGTGAACTTTAGAGCTGATAAGTTTCAATCAGATAATTGAGGGGTGATGCCGTGTAATCATATCTCTTCAATCCTCTTGTTAGGATTATTATTCTCTAAGTCCCTATCTGCCTGTCTATCTATCATCTGTCTGTCTATCATCTCTGTAAAACAATAAGGTATGTATTATATGTCTGTTTCTCCTGGCTCTGCTATAATTTCGCTGTATGTCTTTGGATTTATCATTTAATCTTTTAGTGATTCAGATTTGAGAAATTCACTCTGTAAATTAAGGGATGTGAACCCATTCTTCTTGCAATGCCCTCCTAATACAAATATTATAAATTTCTTCAATTATTGATCTTCGTCCATCTTTTTTAAAAAAAATATATATTTTGTTGATTTTTTACAGAGAAGAAAGGAGAGGGATAGAAAGTTAGAAACATTGATGAGAGAGAGAGACATCGATCAGCTGCCTCCTGCACACCTCCTACTGGGGATGTGCCCACAACCATGGTACATGCCCTTGACTGGAATCGAACCTGGGACCTTTACGTCTGCAGGCTGACGCTCTATCCACTGAGCCAAACCATTCTCGGCCTCTTCGTCCATCTTCATGGTGACTTTCAAAATTAGAGAAAAGACTGCCCATGGCTTTTACCTTTTTTCACATCCTGAAAATTAAGACACACAGCCTTTTGTATATTAACAGAGATGGAGTGAATCAGAGAACTGGAGCCTACGCTGTTCATGCAACAGGAAGTGCTGAAAATCACTGTCATATTTTCTAGGAGAGAAGATCTTTCCCTGAATCTATGGAGTATTTTCCCTCAGGGCTATTTCTAATAAAGTGATAACTCAGCCAGAAAACGTTCCTCTTGAAAACTAATGCCAATCATTAAACTGGGCTCATAATACTTCCTGTGTGCTTTTATTAAACTAGATTTATAGAAGATCTAATTATCTGTCAAATAATGAAAAATGAGTCACTCAGAGATTAATTAATCAATATATGCAAATCACACTGGAGATGATAAATGTTTTCACAGAGAAAGCATGGAAACTAGCCAACTGGAAGCTTACTCCTCATCGTGGCTGTCCGGATTCCCCTGTGACAGTTTCCCAGACTTGTATAGGGAGGCCTCGGGGGATGTCATTGCCCAAAGCCTCCAGGAATCATTTGTAGTCAGCCTACCTGCTCCGAGGATTCTCAGCTACATTTTAATTCCGTTTATTTCAAATTTCCTTTCACACTTTTATTTTGCCCCTAATCCAAATTCTGTACTCATTTATTCCATTTATCTGGCATTTACATCTTAGGCTGTTTTTTTATGTGACATCAGACTGATTCTGTTTTGGTGGCAAACACTCAATCACAAACCTATTCACATCCTTTTATTCTATCAGTCTCCTTCAAGTGCTCTCAGCACTGTGGCAATTGAAGATAATACAACATCCATATCTTACCAATCAGTGAAAGTACGTTCACTTTAAATGTTGTCTTCTATCTCTTGCTCATCTATGTATAAAGCACTGTTTTTTTAGGGAAGTATGCATTTTTGTTATTTTTTAAAAGATATTTTATTGATTTTACACAGAGAGGAATTGAGAGGGATAGAGAGTTAGAAACATCGATGAGAGAGAAACATCGACCAGCTGCCTCTTGCATACCTCCCACTAGGGATGTTCCCGCAACCAAGGTACATGCCCTGTTATGGCAGAGAAGATACTGCACAGAAACTTGAAAAAGTGAAGAACATCTCAATGTCTTTGAAATATTAACACTGCTGCAAAGAAAAATAAAATAAAACCAAAAGTACCCACATTTTAACAAAAGATGTTTCATAAAGTATTCAAGGAAGACAAGGCTAACTGTAAATAATGCTAGAGCCAAAACCGGTTTGGCTCAGTGGATAGAGCGTCGGCCTGTGGACTGAAAGGTCCCGGGTTTGATTCCAGTCAAGGACATGTACCTTGGTTGCAGGCACATCCCCAGTAGGGGGTGTGCAAGAGGCAGCTGATTGATGATTCTCTCCCATCAATGTTTCTAACTCTCTATCCCTCTCTCTTCCTCTCTGTAAAAAAAAAAAATCAATAAAATATATTTTAAAAAATAATGCTAGAGCATCCTTAGGAATTAACCAGTGTGTTTGCGATTCAATGGTCTTGTCCCAATAATTCCATATGAATTGTCAATTAAGAACAGTTAACAGAGGAAAATCCATGCTTACTTTACAGGGAAGCAGACAGGAAGGTTACACAGACCCTGCCATGGCTGCTCAGGATGCAATCGTAAGTAGAACCAGCTCTCAGAATGACTGTCCAGACCGGTGGGTTATTAAACTGGTCTGGCCTGGCCTGGGGAGGGTCCAGTGCTGCTGCCTGCATGTCTGATGTTTCAGGTGCTGTGGGAAGCCTGCCAGCAGAAGACAGGGGAGCACAAAACCATGCTGCAAGTGATCCTGTGCAACAAGAGTTACCAACAGCTGTGGCTGGGTAATTAGCAATCAGGCTTCTCTTCAGATACTTACCTGATTATATAATAGAAAGCAAGTAGTTAAATGGGAAAAAATAGGAGTGGGGGAAATGTTACATATAAATAGAAGGAAACCAGTTAATTATCTCAAAGGTACTGATTTGAAATTGTGTTTGTACAGACATGCTTCACCTAAAGACATTACTAAGGAATAAAGTTACCCTATGATTTTATTTTTTTTCAATAACTGAATATAACATTTAAATAATGAACCTTTAAAAAACATCTCTTTATTTTATTTTTTTCCTTTATTGATGAAGGTATTACATATGTGCCCTTATTGCCACCCCCCACACACACACACTCATAGTGAACATAGTTTAATCAGCCCATTGTGAGTCATGATCATTACTATTGACATCATAAGTTATGTGAAGCTGCTGTCTTGAAAAGTTGCATTCAGATTAGTTTGCACTTTGAATTTCCCCAAATTGCTGTACCTTTGTGTTTCTCTTATTTTTTAAATTATTTTGTTTTCTTACATATATAAGATATACAGAAATATATTAAAAAATTAAAAGGGGGTTTACTTCAACCCAACTCCCACCCCTATATTTTATTTGCCTTCCCTGTGTATAGCAATGTAATCAATATTTGTATTTTAAATGTATCATATTTGCACATCTACAATATCTCTATTGAATTATATCAATTTGTTAAAGTGTTCCAGGAATTTCAAAATATTTCTGGGCAAGACATTGTGGATGCCATTAATGACTGTTATGATGGATACTTTCAAGAGCTGCTAGTTGCCATCGGTAAGTAATAATTTAATTAGTGTATGGCAGGCCTTTTATTCCACCACAAATGCTGATTGGCTCTGATTATGTTAAAGATGCATGGGTAAGCTATTGGTTGAGTCACTTTCTCCTAAATTTAATTATTTAGAAGGAATGCTAACTTTATAGAGGCAAAGTACATGAGGTATAGATTCAATTCACTAAAATGGCACAGTGACCACTTTAATGAATGAACACACTTCCCTAATAGCTGGCTCAACTTCCATATGAGGAAACATTGGGTTCCCAAATGTTCTCTCTCTCTCTCTCTCTCTCTCTCTCTCTCTCTCTCTCTCTCTCTCCTCTTTTTCAGGTAATTGGGATAACACATCTTTAAATTCATTTGTTTCCCATTCCCTTGTTAAAGAGCAGATTAATGCTAGCAATATGGGTTCTTTTTCTACATAAGGAAAAGAGTGTTTTGTTATCATATCTAATAAATGTATGCCTTTAGGGGTAAGTCTTACTATAGAAAAAGATTTTCAAGTTGTTCCTTTAGTGTTGGTTTCTTCAGGCTTCTGTGAGGGAGAATACTTTCTGCTTCTGCCTAAGTGAATAAAAGTATCCCTACATACAGGAGAAACAGTAGTAACTACCCATAAAAACTACTATTAACCTCCCATGCTTTCCTCTGTGCTGTGCTGTGAATTGAGAGCACACATTGCAAAGACTACCAATGAGGGGTCGTTTTGATATGTTGCTTTTAGTAAGCAAACATTAAGTACTAAGACATTTGTTGAACGGATAACTATTGTGAGTTTTCTAAAGTGACAAAGACATACGTGGGCATGGAAGCTGAAAAATAACAGAATTTTAAGAAATTTTAAGCTAGGGTTCCATAAAAAAAGGTTTGGTGGTTTATATAAAATCCCTAAAATAGTATACAAAAAATGAATACTTGTGTATTTTCCTGAGAATAGAGGCATATATTTCAATAAATTTTCAATATAATAATTCCATACTTACATCAAAACTCCTCATGTTGCATACAAGACCTAAGGAGGTTAAGCAACTACTCCAAAGTCTATCAACTAATTAGCAATCAAGATATAACTAGAACCCATGCCATCTGAATTTCAAGATAGAGCTCTCTTTCCACTAGACCGCAGCCACAAACAAAGTAAAAAAAAATAAAGAACTCTTACTATTCACAACAGCATGGATGGACCTGGAGAGCATTATGCTAAAGCAAAATAAGCCAGCCAGAGAAAGATAAATATCACATGATCTCATTTGTGGAATATAATAAACAACATAAATTGATTAACAAAAATAGATCCAGAGACAGAGAAACATCTAACAGACCATCAAACTTCAGAGGGAAGGTGGGGAAGCGGAGGGGAAAAGATCAACCAAAGGATTTAAATGCATGAATATAGGCATAACCAATGGATACAGACATTAGGGGAGTGAGGGCATGTGTGGGGTGTGGGGAGAGGTGAGTTGAGAAAAAAGGAGACATATGTAATATGATTTGGAATATTTTAAACAATAAAGGATTTAATAAATAAATAAAATTTAAAAAATAAAATACACACACACACACAAAACAAAAAACAAAACAAAAACAAACCACAAGAAGTGGGCATGAGACAGGAAACAGTGGACATTAGAAATAACAAAACAATTTAACTGCTTCATTCATTCATACCGATTATTTACTATTCTGGTCATTGATTTAGGCACTGCAGATAGGACAATAAAACAACAACAAAAGCAACAAAAGTCCCTGTCCTTAAGGCACTTACATTCTAGCAGCATTCTATTTATTTTGCATAGAAGTTATATACTTACATAAATTACTCATTCCTTTCTTAATTGATTGACTTATTCAAATACACAATATTGAACGTCTATAATCGTCAACTGACTTTCATCAGGGACTATTGTTGACTAGGCTCTAGGCCAGGGGTGGGCAAACTTTTTGACTCGAGGGCCACAATGGGTTCTTAAACTGGACCGGAGGGCCGAAACAAAAGCAACCTGACCATGCTGGCACTCTCATCTTGGGCTGCTGGTGAAGGAGTGGAGGGGAGAGCAAGAAAACCCTCCGCTCTGCGGGCCAGATAGAACAGCGGAACGGGCCGGATCTGGCCCGCAGGCCGTAGTTTGCCCATGGGTGCTCTAGGCTGTTCTAATGCCATCACAGTTTGGATGAAATGATTTCTAACACTGGTGCAGACCAGCTATTGCCCATCTAGTTTCTCCTTAAGAGATTTTAGATCTATTCACAAATATATACCGTATTTGCCGGCGTATAAGACGATTTTTTGGCCCTGAAAAATACGTATTTGCCGGCGTATAAGACGACTGGGCGTATAAGAAGACCCCTAACATTTCCACTAAAAATACAGAGTTTGTTATATACTCGCCGTATAAGACTACCCCCCACTTGGAGGCATATTTTTCAGGGCCAAAAAGTCGTCTTATACATCGGCAAATACGGTACCCTAAAAATAGTGTTCAGGAAGATGAACCACTTGCAAGGAGCTTGGTCACACTGAGTTCTACAGAAATAAAAATCTATAACAGTGGTGGTAACCTGGGTCTTCTTGAAGCTCTATTAATTTTCAGACAAAGAGGACACATTTTATGAAGGAAATAAGAGAGTTCCAAGAGACAGAGCTAAATGAAAATCTGAATTAATCATTATAATATTGTTTCTTTATATTTTTATTGGTTACTACTAATGTCAATATTGAAATTGCAATACACTATATAATGACAGATCCTACGTAAACTCACAAAGACATTTCCAAGACTGTAATAGAAAAAAAAGTGTCCTCATTGTTTCTCAAATTTTGAAGAAAATATATATTGTCACTTTCAAACTTCCTTTTTTTTTCTCTCTGATGTTTGTAGTTCTCTGTGTTCGAGACAAACCAGCCTATTTTGCTTATAGACTACATAGTGCAATCCATGTAAGTATGTCCCACATCTTTTAAAAAATTCCCCAGAAGTCATGTCTACTTCCTCAAATTACTAGTTTTACTTCCATTATTTAAATATTGATTTTCATTTTTAAAACTGTATACAAATATACTCATTTAATATGAATAAATATGTTCAAGTGAAAAATAAAGTATATACCAAAATGATACCCATCAAATAAAAATGATCCTCTACTTTCTATATCAAATTGAGGAAGCTAAGAAATGCAGTTCCTTGGGACCTATCTTCTTCATGTGCTGTAGCATTTCTCAGCAACTGAACAAACTGGCAAATCAAAATGCTTTGTTCTTTTTTCCTTAATCCTCACTCGAGGACATGTTTTTGATTTTAGGAAGAAAGAGGAAGAAGGAGAGAAAGAGAGAGAGAGAGAGAGAGAGAGAGGGAGAGAGAGAGAGGGAGGGAGGGAGGGAGAGAGAGAGAGAGAGAGAGAGAGAGAGAGAGAGAGAGAGAGAGAGAGAGAGAAAGGTTGCCTCTGGTATGAGCCAACCCAAAACCTAGGTATGTGAACGGGGCGATGATGCTCCATCCAACCAACTGAATCCCAGGTTGGGCTAAAATGCTTTTGTATCTTGCTAAAGACCTTAACCTCATACTTATATGCAAGTGCAAAACATATGGCATAGAGCAGGAAATGCCAAAACATTACAAACTCTCCATAAGAAATTGCACATTTCTGAAATGGGAACATAATGACAATTACCTACTCTAATTATACCCAAATGAGGGCTACTTATTCTACTGCTAAATAAAACCGCACCCCTGCTGTGTGTTGCCATGCAAAAAGGAAGTTATGTGTGCCCCCAAATGGTTTGAAAGTAAAAGGAGGGGTTGTATATTTATCAAGGAATCAAATCTGTTATACATGAGGCTCTTAAATGTAAAATATAGCTCAAAAGCTGTTTTCGCAACCCCTAGCCAAAGAAGATCTTTGTGCTTTCCTCCAGCGAATGATATATGAGTTAAATATGGAAATTTGGTTAGATTATTCATTTTAGTCACCTCAAATTAGGTAAAGCTTGTTAGTGGGCTTGCACCTAAAACATTCAGACATCAAATATTAGCTTATGCTGACTAGCCACTGGATGTCACCATTCCTCCACTTAAAAAAGACAATTTAAAATTGTGAAACAGTATTCTTTCTGAAGCTAGTACACAAATATTGACTTAATTTTTTTTTCAGTAGGTGAGCTTAAATCAGCACATATTTCAAGTACCTGGCATTTTAATTTTTATAATTGAATCTGACCGGGGCACTCCTTGGATGGCCGAGGGTGCAGGCAAATTTTCAAATTGCCATAGAAAAGAGGAAGGGTCTATGTTAGACAGATGAACTGGAAGGTACTGTTTTCTAATTTTTCTTCCCTTTTCTGTATCTTTTAGGACTTTGGTTTCCATAATAAGACTTTAATTAGGATTCTCATTGCCAGAAGTGAAATTGACCTGATGACCATAAGGAAACGATACAAAGAGAGATATGGAACATCCCTATTTCATGAGATCAGAGTAAGTCTCCCACATGTGATTTATTTTGGTCCCTAGTTCATTCTTTTGGAAACTTAAAAATAAGAGCTTTAAGATAAATAACTTCATGTTAGACTCTAAAAAGTTAAGGAAAATGACAGGGATAATGGACTTCAGTACATCAGGCAGTCTTTACTGCAACAACAGTACCCACTGAGGAAATCCCTCCACATCAGTTACAGACCTTATTCCATTCTCACATGTGTTAAGCACACATCATTGATGTAGTCATGCAAAACATTAATTTCCTAATTGTGTAATTGTGTTTTATGAGCTGAATGCTGAGGTACTGACGTATGCTCAGCATTGAGAAAAATACATTTTTGCAACAAGACCACACTGTGAAGAGGTTTCTAAGATCAGTTCTGCTGTCCTCTCATATGGTCATAGTAGGCAGGGCAGCCAAAGATGGTAATTTGGAGGAATTTAATACTGATATTTAAAATTCTATACATTCTTATTCCTTTAGCTTTTGAAGAGAGAAGTA
The DNA here is from genome assembly GCA_963924515.1 of Vespertilio murinus. Taxonomy (NCBI): domain Eukaryota; kingdom Metazoa; phylum Chordata; class Mammalia; order Chiroptera; family Vespertilionidae; genus Vespertilio; species Vespertilio murinus. The sequence goes on from OZ004708.1 coordinate 64,708,464, forward strand.
ATGATTCTGAAATAAATAAGCCAGTTTTATCATTCTGATATGTCTAAACTTTACCCTGGATTTTGATAAAACCTAGCAAAGAATGATCATACTATATAGAATCACCTGTGTAATTTGAGGTATCCAATGGAAAATGAAAATCATTGATCCCTTTTACAAAAAAAGTATAAAAATTTTACGAGGGCACCAGTGGATCATTAAACCAAGCACAGGCCCTGAGGATATATTTTAAATTCTATTTCCCACATGCTTACCTTGTTCACAGTGGTTTCCATTGAAATTTTCAATTGCACGAATGGCTTTTTAATAGAAAGCAAGATCCAGAAGGCAACTCTACAACCCAAAGATCAAGAGGCCACAGAAACAGAAGACTTTATAGGCCCTTGAGTAGCCAAAGTGGTTTTTAGGAGGAAGAGTTTGGGTAGACCAGTTGAGATGAATCTTATTCCTGTGTCTTAGATAAAGCTCTTCTTATCCCATCTTCAAACCCTAAATTTTTAGTGATGATACATATTTCTCATTGAGAAATGCATCTCATAACTCGTTTCCTAACTAAATAAACAAATTATAATACATTTACTGCAAATAATTACAGCCACGTCAAAATCTACTAATATTTACATATTAATATTCCACTTTACTATGATTTACAGCAGTAAATCATAATTACATGGCGTTGTATAAAAGAAAATTAATATGATTATTGATTCTTAACAAAGATAGGTTTTAGAATTCTACTTATTTACTACTATCATTGTTTTTAATAACTTAGAAATAATAGAAGGGCATAAAAAGAAGATAAGTTACCCTAATTGTCTACCACAGATAAACCATAATAAAATTTTAGATGCTTTCTGCCTATTTAAAAAAATGCATAAATATGAATATCTTTTACCACTCTGAATATTTTTATTGAATAACTTGCTAAGTACATGAATAACTCCACATTATTGCATATTGCTTTTTAATTTTTTTGCTAGCATATATAATATTATAGCATAAATCTTTATGCTCATCTATAATTAATAATTATTTCCTTAGGATTGATTTCATGAAGTAGGGATTACTTCATTAATTAATGTTAACATTTAGAAGTCTTTTTAAGGCATATTGCCAATTTGCCCCCACCCCAAAACACTATCAAGATTTATAGCAATATTAGAACACTTCTTTCTAAAGTTGAGAAGAAGATTTAATTCTACTTCAAGTAACTCTTCTTATAAATACACATTAGGGTTCAATCACCTTTATATAAACCCCATTCTATTGACCATGGTATTATTTTTCAGCAACTTCCACTAGGAATAATTCTTAGGATATATTAAATCTTTAGATGAAAAAAAGAAATAATTTTGAAAAGGTTAATAGCCCATGGGTCTTTCATACTGTAGTTCAGAGAAGTTATGCTTCTGTTTAGAAATATTGTGACATTTTATTTCAAATGCATTATTTCTTTCAGAATTTTGCTTCAGGGCACTATGAGAAAGCGCTGCTTGCCATCTGCGCTGGGGATGCTGAAGACTACTAAATCAAGGGAAGGCTTTGGAGCACTGTGCACGCCTCTTTCTAGACATGTCAAATACAGATTTTGTCCTGAATTTGCATTATTAGTAGCATTGTAGCAAAACTATAGAATCATATATCTTCTTCTGTCTTTAAAATTATTCTAAGCCAAAGAAAACTGTATTGACACATTTATATGAGACTGGATTTTCACTTATCTAAATCAACAATTTATTAAATTGTGTATAATGAAATAATAAAAAATATTACATTGAATTAAATTTTAGTTAAATATGAACCATTGACTTCATATAGCAAGAGATTCTGCTTATGGCTGCCCTTAGTGTGCTTTGGGAAAACAATGGAAACACTATATGTGGTCCTTAGAAGAATTTTAAAAACCCTTGGACAAATGCAATAAATCTAAAGTGAACGTGTAAAGCTATCTTTAAAAGCAAATAAAGGTGTTCTGGCCTTGGCCAGGTGCCTCAGTTGGTTGGAACATTGTCCCATACACCAAAAGTTTATGGGTGTGATCTCTGGTCAGGGTATGTATGGAAAGCAACCAATTGATTTTTCTCTCTCTCTCCCTCTCTCTTTAAGATGAATAAATATATCCTCGGATGAGGATCAAAAAATAAAGGAAAAGGAAGGTATTATATACAGCACAATGTAGTCAGGTATATGCCAGTCAGGCTTACATGTGCAAGACACCTTGATGTAACAGTAAGTGTGTGTGTGTGTGTGTGTGTGTGTGTGTGTGTGTGTGTGTGTATTTGATAACCACTCTGGTAAAGGCAATTTATCTCTATCTAATTTTTTTTTATGTTAGTGCCTAACCAACCATTTGCTCATTGCTTTTGTTTTCACTTCTTAATGTCAGCATCAAAGTCTTTTGAAAATTACTGTATACTTTGTGCCAAGAGTTTAGCCTGATCCCTACATGCAGAAACTTAGGAGCAGCAAGCAACAACAACAACAACAAAAATACTCATTGAGGTCAGATTTGGGGGGAGAATCTAGACTAATGCCGCAATGTAGCCTAGGATAAAAGCAGAGTTGATCCTACAACAAAGGCTCCCAACAGAAGAGGAAACACAAAAACTGAGATCATGGGCAACAATGATTCATGAAGTCACCCAAGGAAAATGGAAACATATATGCAATAAATCTAATTGAACTGGTGAAACGGATAGAAGTGCTTTACTCCACATGCAACATTTTTTTTGAGTTGTCTATTGTCCATTTCCTATAGATCTGTTTCTACTGGTCTCAGGAGAAGTGAAAGATGTACTCAGAACCTGGTGTCTGATGGGAGGAATGACACAAGACATTTAGCATGCAATGACTGGGTACAACATAGGACATTTCAGACTTCTGACATCACTCTCAAGATTTACAGTGGAGCCAAAAACAGTTTGGCTCAGTGGATAGAGCGTCGGTCTGTGGACTGAAAGGTCCAGGTTCGATTCCAGTCAAGGGCATGTACATTGGTTGCGGGCACATCCCCAGTGAGGGATGTGCAGGAGGCAGCTGGTCAATGTACCTCTCTCATCGATGTTTCTAGCTCTCTATCCCTCACCCTTCCTCTCTTTGAAAATCAATAAAACATATTTTTTAAAAAGATTTACAGTGGAATATTACTCAGCCACAGAATGGACTCTTACCTTTTGCTACAGCATGGATGGACCTAGAGGGTAATATGCTAAGCGAAATAAGCCAGTCAGAAAAAGACAAATACCATATGATCTCAATTATAAGTGGAATATAAAGAACAAAAATAAATGCACAAACAAAATAGTAACAGGCTCATAGATACAGAGAACAGACTGATGGTTGCCAGAGAAGGGGGTTTGTGGGGCTGAGCAAAAGGTAAAGGGATTAAGAACAAATTGGTAGTTACAAAATAGTTGTGGTCACACAAAACTTAAAGTGCAGCAGAGGGAATATATCAATAATAATATAATAACTATATGTGGTGCCAGGTGAATACTTGAAATGGCAGGAGGATCACTTTGTAAAGTATAAGATTGTCAAACCATTATGCTATAAACCTGAAACAAATTCAAAATAATATTGAATATAAGCTGTTGAAAAAATAAAATTAAAAAAAATTAACGTATTGCTATGGTATATAAGGTTATATTATTTTAACTTGAGTTTTGTTTCTATCTTTTAAAATATCATTACAGTTCATGCTAAAAGTAGTAATTGTTCAAGACAATTGGCATAGCTACTATACAAGCTAAAATTCTTAAAAGAAAAAAAATGGTTAGGATTGCTGGTGAGAATTTAGATATTTAAATAAAAAGTTTCCTCAATGGACATCTTTCAATAAGTTGTTCAATAAATTTTATTTCATCAGCACAGAATGAAAATCGAATAAAAAATAAATCCAGACTTAAATGATGAGAGATTTTACTTGAAGAGAAAAACAACAACACAATTAATACAACAAGTGGAGAGGCCTAGTGCAATAGGGAGAAGAAGGGCTAATGAAATAAGAAAAAACACTCTGCCTGTGAGATTTTTGGTGGTCTCAAGGTCAGTCAGAAAATAATTTTAATTTCTATGGATAGAAAAACAAGCCTAGAAATAATCATGTAAGAAGGGATGGCAGGAATGTGTGTGATCTGGGAATGTCTTTGGTTGACCTTCCCATAGTTGCTCTGAGATTGGACAGTTGATCCGAGTGATTTTCGGGAAGGCCCTAAGGGTAGATGAAGGGTCAGGACCTGTGAGGAGGGGAGAAGCCTAACTAAGTTGGTCAAGGCAATCAAGCAGCTTTTTGTCAGCAGGAGAAAACAGTCCAGCTGATCATTTAGGAGGCAAAGAATGGGAGTCGGGAGGGAATGCTGAGGATTGTCATAGGTGCACAGGGTGTTACCCGTAAATCTAAGCTATGTCATAGAAGAAAGGGTGGTTCTTTGCAGTAAACCATTCCATGAGACACAAAAAGGGCAAGATCATTGCTTGGCCATTTCTGTTTTCCAGTAGCACAGTACCTGGGTAAAATCTAATATTCAGTCTATTGCTCTTTTTCCTAAGACTGAATTGAATGCTTTACTCAGTTGTTTAAATGCTAATACAACATTGTCGTCTTCATCATCACATAATTCACTCAGTGAAATCCTGTAAAAGATTAAGTGTTTAAATTATTATCATTGTTATTTTACTTACTGGTAGTTAGCTGGTTATATGTTCTTTAAGTTCAAAAAATGTTTACTCTACCTGATAGACTGAACAGTAAGTGCAAAATCCCTGATAAGAGTAAAAGCATCTCCCATGTTTAACCTACGGGGAGAAAAAAAAAAGACAAAGTAACATTTAAAGAATACATTGTTTGTTTTTGGTGTGTTATCAATCTACTGTAAAGAAAATAATAAATGACTACCCCATTCTGACCTTTCCACAACAGATAGAAACAGATATGGAAAGACTGCAGAGAAGTGTTTGTGTCCTTTGCATCCAGTATTTCACTATGCTCATCTTATTCCTAAACTGACTAAACTAGTAGAGGCTAATCATTTCTATAAAAATAAATTATGACTTGGCAGTTTTTATATATCAGCATATTGTTATTACCGAATTTAAATATTTCACACATGTTCAAAACAATGCCAAACATAAGAGATGTCACTGAAAATGCAGCATAGGCACCTCCAAGGACCCATCTTTACAAAGAAGCATCAATATCAATATATCAATATATTGATATATATGTATAATACACATATATGTATAAATGTATTATATACATGCATATATGTATATACTTGAACTGTCAGAATCAACTCTGGAAAATAGTCAAAGGTTTAACTCAAATAATGAAATGGGTTAGAATGGACTAACTTTGTCCTCTCCCCGCCATCCTTCCGGCACAGGGGCAGTCTGTGTTCCCATGTGGCCCTGACCCCTGATTGCAGGTTGAGCAGAGCTACCTTATGAACAAGGGCTGTGTTCATCTATCTGTTCTGACCTGTCTGGGAACTGTGTAAAAGACTGAGGTGAGGCGCATGTCTTTGTTCTGCCGAGCTTGAAACTCAGGAAGGACAAATGGAAAGTCAGAGGGACCACTGCAGCTGCCTAGGGCGAAAGATTACAGTTGGGTCAACAAGACTGAGTAAAGAAAGCCTGTGAGAAAAATCTGGGAAAGAGTAACCAGTATATTAAACATTTAGAAAACCATCCTCATGCCTAGGGCAGAATGCACGCTCAGGAAAGACCGGAGAAGACCCTCTAGTCTTAGGGGGACTCTCTAAGATTAGTGCAAACAGCAAGTGAGGGGTGAGGCAGACTGTCAATAAACTAAGTGTTGATAGGTAGCATAGAGCCAAACTGCAAAAATTGGGAGACATTTTTTCTTCATTTTCCCCCTCCTTCACCTCTTTCTCCTTCCTCTTCTCCCCCCCTTCTTGTGTTCAAAAACATCTTCATCAAAACACTAGCTGAATACAAACTAAAGAAAAAAGGATTTCAGAGATCACACACAATGAAGAATACAGACTTAAAAACTTTTATTTAGAAAAGCCAGTAAGCAAAACAATAGCTACTGTGAACAGTTAGAAACAAAAACAACAAAACCTGAAAATAGAGAAAATTTCAGAAATACAATTTAAAACTCAGTATGTACAGTTCTCAAAAACAATTTTGAAGCATGAGAAGAAACAAGAAAATGTGCCCATTGACCGATAAAATTATCAGAAACTATCCCGTAAAAACAAAAAAGGTGTAAGACACAAGAGACAAATACAAAATTAAAAAAGTAATTTCTTCCTCATTAATTATTTTAAACTTAAATGAATTAAGTATTCAATGAAAAGATAAAGACTGGCAGAATGAATAAAAAAAATAAATATCATCCAACTATATACCCTTGGTTTAAGGAAAATGTTTAGCAGCTAGATAGAGGTGGTTGATGTACAACATTATGAATGAACCAAATGTTGCCAAATAGTTCACTTTCGTATGGTTATTTTTATGTTCTGTGAATTTCCCCCTCAATAATAAGTAGCATTTTAAAATAGTTCCAAGTAAAATGCATCTTCATGACTCTTCCTAAGTCATTGCATCTTAAAATTATCCTCTTAAGTTATAATGCCACAGCGCAACAAACATTAATTACACAAACACACATATATCTATAAAGATGTTAAAATAGAAAAAGTCATACCAGTTATCCCAAGTGAGTGCTGACAGGGAACGGTTTTTATAGAAGTTCAATACATAGCCATTCAAAGGACACTTCCTTCCAGTCCTATCATATTTATTCAAGCAAAAGAAAGGGATGTTTTTAACATTCACGTCAATTGTTTGTAACATAGCCTGAGGAATGAAGAGATTTTATTTAGACTGTTAGCATTTTCTTTTGAGATATGCTTCGTTCTATTATAAACTTGACTAGAGGACCAGTGCACAAAATCTGTGCATGGGAGGGGGAGTCATCCCCTAAGCTCAGCCTGTACTCTATCCAATCCGGGACCCCTTGGGAAATGTCCAACTGCTGGTTTAGGACTAGGGATTGGTCCTAAACTGGCATCCCTCTCACAATCCGGGACCACTGGCTTCTAACTGCTCACCTGTCTACTTGCATGATTGCCCTTATCTGCCCCCCCCCCTTACTGTCCCAGTCACCCCCAACAGCCCCCCTTCTGCTGACCTGGTCACTCCTAACTGCCCCTCCACTGGCCTGGTTGTTCCTCATTGCTCCTCCTGCCAGCCTGGTTGCCTCCAACTGCCCCCTTGCCGGCTCCACACAGCCTGCAATTCAGTTGTTTGGTTGCCCCTCACTGCCCCTGTTGCTGGCCTGGTCGCCCCATGCAGCCTGCTGTTCAGTCATTTGGGCCGCCCTTACTAACTCCCCTGCTGGTCTGGTGGTCTGGTCACCCCACACAGCCTGTTTAGTCATCCGTTTGGTTGTTTTGGTTGAGACAGTCATATATATATATATATATATATATATAAAGTTCTCCAAACTTTAACATAAGTGACCCAATAAAGTTAGTAAAACATTGATAGTCAAAATATTAAAACTGCTTTAAAATCACAAAAAGTATATATCTAACTTATTCAGAATTTGAAGAGACATAGTCACTTTTACCATCTCAGGAATATATCACGACTAATTTTTAAATAAGTTTTCCTGAAAAGGTATTTGTGAACTTACAAACTTATATTGGTATCAGCTACATGCAACAATAATAGTGCTTGCTCTCCCCCCCCCATACATCTATTTTGTCTTATAGGATATAAGTATCTGGTTTTGTCCAAGGATATACTCACATATCCTTTGAATTTATTTCCCACCAACAGGCTATAGATAAGCTGTCAGGGTGAAGGTAGGACTGGCAGTCTCATTATTCCCAATCTTATGGGGCAGTAAACAAATCAGCTCTTGTGTCAATTTTAAAATGTAAAGTGCTTGTTATAGCCCGGCTAGCATGGCTCAGTGATTGAGCATCGACCTGTGAACCAGGAGGTCATGGTTTGATTCCCAGCCTAGGCATATGCTCAGGTTGCAAATCCCCAGTATGAGGCATGTAGGATGCAGCCAATCAATAATTCTCTCTCATCATTTATGTTTCTCTCTCTCTCTCTCTCTCTCTCTCTCTCTCTCTCTCTCTCAAATCAATATATATTATATATATATATATATCATATATATATATCATATATATATATATCATATATATATAGCATAATATGTAAGTTTTGAGTTTCTACTCTTCATTGAGCACCATTTTTAGGTTTAGGGATCACAAAAGTGAAGCAAATACAATCTGCCTCATAGTTTATAGCAGAACACTAATGTTTTGGGGTTTTTTGTTCTATTTTTTAATGTTTATTATTTTTTTAATTATAGTTTATGTTCAGTATTATTTTGTATTAATTTCAGGTGTACTGCATAGTGGTTAGACAATTATATATTTCACAAACTGCCCCCCCCGCCGCCAATATTTCCAGGACCCACATGGCCCTGTACATAGTTATTGTTTGGTTTTTTAAAAAATATATTTTATTGACTTTTTACAGAGAGGAAGGGAGAGGAGAGGGATAGAGAGCTAGAAACATCGATGAGAGAGAAACATTGACCAGCTGCCTCCTGCACACCCGCTACCTGGAATGTGCCTGCAACCAATGTACATGCCCTTGACCGGAATCAAACCTGGGACCTTTCAGTCCACAGACCTATGCTCTATCCACTGAGTCAAACCGGTTTCAGCAGTTATTGTTGACTACATTCCCTGTGTTGTACTTTCTATTTCCATGACTATTTTGTAACTTCCAATCTGTACTTCTCCATCCCTTCACCTTTGACACCCAGTTCTCCAATCCCCCTCCCCTCTGGCGACCAACAGTCTGTTCTCTGTACAAGTCTGTTTCCTGTTAATGTGTATTTTGAACTTAATTGTTCTAAGATAGCTCCCAATACTCCTCCTTTCTAGCAGGTGAGACTGATGTTGCCAGTCTCTGGTTCCCACCTGGAGTGGTAAGTGCTTATGCTATCGTGATTCATACAAGCAAGATAACATAATTCATGCATCATTATAAACTGATAAAGTAACATTATTTTTATTATCTAAATAAAATTTTCTATTTTAAAACTATTTATGTATACAAAAAAAGAGATAGAGAGAAATTTCCCCCTTACTTCAGTGAAAACTACCATTTTAGAGTATGAATAAGATGGTGGTGTTTTACTGGACTCTTAGTTAGTATTATAATCAACAAAATTATTTCTCTTAAATGATAGACAGGGAAAAGGAAGCTGCACCGCAAAATTTACATACATCATTTATCACACCAACATCAAATAAATCTTGATCAGTCATGTTGGACAGGCAAGCAAATGGGGAAATAGCAGTCCTGCTCTCGGTCCCAGGCATCAGATGAGAAACCAGTTCAGAGTCTTCACATTCTTTACCCGAAAAGTCTAACAAGAAATCAAATGGAAAATCAAAGAAGAAAATAATTAAACTAAATGATTTAAAACAAATCATACTTGTTTGCACCATTAGTATTAGGTAAATTATTCATTTAAAAGCAAACACAAAAGTATTTGTGTGGAAAATATTAGGGTTGTATTGCCAGATGATCACTGAGAAGACCTTCATAAGCTAAAATCATTATGGCATCTGCTGGCGGTTCTATTTTTTAGAGTTATCAATTGGTCCAATTGGATAACTCCTTGTCTATCCACTCAGAAATTAGAAAGACACTATTGACAAAGTAGAAAGCATGCTTCATTGGGCATTAGTGGATCTGAGGACCCCAGGTCAAAAACCAGGGGCATCCCGCTGTACTTTAGAATGAATTTCATTATCTGTTCATTCTTCTAGAGCTGCTATGGACCTACAACAATTGCAAAATTACTCATAATAGGATTAAAAATTGGCATCATGCCCACTGTCTTACATTAACGCAATTATTGCTCATATTCCAGCAGAAGGGAGGAAATCCCTACTTCGTTCACCAGGAGGCGGGAATAACAGAGAAACATTTCTAGGTCTTGTGGTGCTCACTCATGTTATCCCAGGCCCGAGTGGTGAGTTTGGGAAAGGAGCTATTGTCATGTGCATCTTAAATTGTGCCTATCTATCTATCTATCTATCTATTATCTATCTATCTATCTATCTATCTATCTATTATCTATCTATCTATCTATCTATCTATCATCTATCATCTTCCCTTCTATCTTCCTCTACTTCTTCCTTCTCTGGCTTCTTTCTATAACAATAACACTCTTGTTTCTGTGTCTCATTGTTTCTCTTTGAACAATTCACTGCCTTTCTTCAGTTGTTTTCTCTGCCTCCCTTTGTCATGTTTGTTCTTTTGTACTTTTTTCTATTGTTGTCTATTTTCTGTCTCACTCTCAGTCTGTCTGTCTTCTATCTTTCTGTCCATGTGTTTGTTTCTTCCTCTCTCTCTCTCTCTCTCTCTCTCTCTCTCTCTCTCTCTCTCTTTCTCTACCTTTCCTACACACACTTCTCTGTGTCTTTCTCTGTCAGCCTTTCTATTTGTCTTTCGATCTCTACTTAAGATCCACCTGATTACTCAGAAGACATCTAATTCAACTTTATCCACATTACTCCCCTGTAAATTGTTCAGTTGATCCCAGTTTAGGTGACAAATAAAAATGTCTAATGTTTGACTTTTAAGCATGCAAAATTAAATGTATGACTAGGATTTATCATAAGTAACTTTTTAATTTTTAACAGTTATAATTATCTGGCATTATTTGTTTTAATTAGAGGTGGTAATTGCACAACATTTTAATGAACCAAATGCTACTTCAGTACCATGCAGCACTTGGAAATTATATAATTGAATAGTGCGTATATAAATTTCACCTCAATTTTTTTAAAAAAAAACTTTGAAAAAATTATGCCTATTATTTATCAGTATTATTTATTCACATGCCATTTCTTATAAATTGTATTTGTTTCCTAATGCTGATGTATTAAATTACCACAAACTTTATGGTTTAACACAATCCAAATGTATTATCTTATGATTCTGGAAATCAGAAGTCTAAAAGGGGTCTCACTAAGCTAAAACCAAAGTATAATCAGAGCTGTGTTTGTTCTTTGGAGGCTCTAGTGGAGAATCTATTTCCTTGCCCTTTTCAGCTTCTAGAGGCTGCTTTACTGTCCTTGGGTTGTGGCCCCTTCCATCTCCAAAGCCAGTGGTGGTTGGTCAAATCTTTCTCATGTTACCTCTTTCTAACTCTGATTCTTCTGCTTCTCTCTTTTACTGAAAAGGGCTCTTATAATGACTTTGATCCACGCATACTAGTATAGTCCAGGATAATCTCCCCTTCTCCAGGTCAGTTGATTAAAAAGCATAATTCAATCTGCAATCTTAGTTTCCCCTTTGCTACATAATATATTCTCAAGTTCCCAGATATCTTTGAGGAGAAGCCATTATTCTATCTGCCACAGTAATCATCTCAGAGAAAAATGGAGAAGAAAAATCATTGCATTTACACCTCCAAGTTCCAAATATAGGTCACTGCTTGGGAATGACCAGGCTGTTGTAATAGCCTGCTCATTATTTAGCAGGAAAGAAGGAAAGGGAAGAGTAGATAACATAGGTATGCCATTTATACAGTTTTACCAAAAAGCTTCATTTGACAATCTTCAAATCTATCCCCACTGATTGATGAGGAAAGGGACTGGACAAAGGCACTTTAGACAAATTCCCAGTAAGGTCTGAGTCACGTGGAAAGGTGCTTTCCTGTCAGGATGAGCATGGCCACTGCAAGCACGAGAAACCTGAATATTTAAACTTCTAAAGGAAGGACACACTCTTTGTTCTCTTTGTTTTTATTTTCTAACTCAAGCACAGGGCTCCTGGGACCCCTGTTGTGTGTTGGGGGGGAGGGGGGGAGAGACTGTGCACTTCTGCACCCATGTGACTCACGGCCATGGGGGACTCCCACAATGGACTAAAGGACTTTAGTTAACTAGCTTGGATGCTGACCTACACCTGGCTGCAACATGGGGCAGAAACTCTGGCCTTACTCTCGGCTCTACCGGGGACCCAGCTGTACCTCTTTCAGAACTGGCTTAAGGGAAATGGGATTTTGAAACCTGAGAAATATAACTTCGCACAAATAAACCCCTTTTCCCACATCCCATTCCCCGAAAATTCTTATGCCAGCGGTACTTCAAGAACCTCGCTCCCAGGAGTGACAGGGGAGTTTGATCCTCTGGTAACAGGAACACATTCTTTTCCATGAAGTTGACTCCTTTACCAGCTAATTTCTCATTCCATGCTTGAATTAACTGACTGTTTTCTCTTTGCCCTTCATAAGCCTCTACGTTCCAAATACTACGCTATCTGAATAATATGCTACATTCCAAATAATATGCTATCTAAATCAGTTCTTATTGCTCCTTTTTATTTTCCTCGATTCTTCTGGAAAACAGAGTTCTGCCACCTTCCCATTTTCTTCTCAGCTCTCAATCCTTTTATCTTCCTATTTTGGGGGTGCTGGGTGTGTTCTCTACTTCTAACCCCTTTACTTTATCTGAAATTACTGAGTTTTTCTTATATTTTATTTTTCATTTATTCTATCCTTTACTCAAAAACATGGGCAAAACCTGAATTTCTTTAATATCCCACCTACTATTCAAGGAAGTAGAGCATACTGATGACCACTAACATATATGCCAACATTCCTTTTCTTATATTCCCTAAATTAATTCAGATTTGAAAAATCTATAAGAGCACCAATATCTACTAAAAAATAGCATCAATTGGAAAGGAGATATTTTAGAATAAGTTTGAGACCAGCTTATAATGACAGCAGAAAATACAAAAATATTTTAAGTATTTAGGATTAAATCAAATCTATGGTGGCTTAGCTAATTCCAAATTATATGATTTCAGTATACAATTTCCACAGCATAAATCTGCAAGATTATGCTAGTTTCCTGTGCATTCTTTTTGCAATAGTTTTGTCCTTATTTTGTAAAGCAAGTTTTATCTCAACATGTTTACATTTATTTTCTTTTATGGGCTTCACATTCTCTTTATGTACACTCACAATCTTACCAATTTCCGAGAGAGGTAGCTGGGATTCTTTTGTCATGTCAGCCAACTTAGAAATGGTTAGGAGGAAGGAACCGAAGTTCTCTTGAATTCTGGTGTTGTGCTCCTTTACCACTGCAGCAAATTCCTTGGGAAGATCATCTAGAATTACCTAGGAACGATGAATTTGATTACTATTGCTTTTTGGTTTTTTGTGTGTTTTTTTTTAAGCAGAAGATTGCCAAAGCCTGTGAGACATGAGGTCATAATGTATTTAAAAGTCTGGGCGAAAATATAGTTTACATTCTGTTATTTATAAAAGTATAAATAAAAAATTAAAATCACTTGTGACCCTACTGTTACGGTAGGTAGTGAGTTAGGTATTAAAGGAGAAGGGAGCTGAACTGGCTAAGCCTGATCCACTAGGCAGTTACAGCTTCACAGACATGGGGGGGGGGGGGGGAGGGAGACAGGCACATCCTGGGCCAAAGTCCCAAGCAGGCAGAAAGGCCATCTTCCCCAGGGAACAACAGGATTACAGGGGGAGGGATAAACACCATGTGCACTGGCTCATCCAAGGTCAGGTGACTTCTCCCTTAGAAGTCCAGCCTCTGAGTCCACAGGCCCATACTTGTCCCTACGTGGAAATTCCTTTGCTGCGCACCAGCACAGCAGAAGCCAGATGAGGAAGCAGAACTCTGAGTTATGTGCAGTAGGAGCCACAGTGATGACCATGAAGGGGAGGGGGTCTAGACTGGAAAAATCAGGGGAAAGAATCAGAGAGAATAAGGGCACAAAACCCCAGGAGATTCAGGAAATGGGAAGGGCCCAGCACAGCCCCCAGAAGATAAAAGAAAGTGATTGGACATTTTAAAAGGAAGCCTACTTTTGCCCAAGCCCAAGGCAAAGGCCTGCCCTGGTAGCGCCCACACACTCTCTCCCTTTAGCCAAATGGAAGCACCAAATGTGAGCCAGACAAGAGCAGAGACTTTGCTGGATTGCTGGACCACTGGAGCGTTGGATGAAGATCCATTTCATGCAGTTCTGCACCCTGGCCCTCCTCCTGGGCTTGGTGGGCAGAAGCGCGGGCCTGGGCACCCACAGGCTGGACTTCTTCTACAGCGAGGAGCCGAGCCACTTGGCCATGGAGGAGACATCGGGCATGGTGTACCTGGTCCTTTGTTTTCCCTCCAATGAATCTCCCATCAAACCTCAACTCCTCCTATGCGTGTACCTGCCGTACTTCGTGTTTACTATGCTCACCTTTCCCATAATTATACCATATGTCTAATATCTTGTCGTTTGGCAAAAAGTAAGTTCCCAGGACAGTGATTTCCAATGGCTGTTAAACTGAGCATTCGTGTCTTCTTGTTTCCAATTAAATGGTACTGCGGCCGCTATGTCACCATTATATGTAATGATTGATATTATCGTCAGTGTGATAAAATGTTCCATGTCATTCACTCGCTAAAAATCTCTACCAGGAATAAAGTTTTCCCGTTTTTACACAAGATCTAAATATTTTCCTCAGCTCAGAAGTCACTTTATACCAAGAACTGACTGAGACATGGTTAAGTAAATGACAGCAAAATTTTATGACAGGGAAATATGATTGCATTGTATGTTATAATGCAAAAATGTTACATAGAATTGCAAGGTTATAGTTATATATTTTTTCTTACCACTGAATGAGAAAATTTCTTTTTAAACTTTTTCACACAGGGAGGAAGATAATGTCTTCCAAAAAGATTTGCCAGCACCACCACTAATTTTTCCATCACTTCTTCAGAAAAGCTCTTTTGGCCTGTTTAAGATAAGGGGTTTCATTTTTCAAAACTTTAGAAAGAAAAAAAATTAATCATTTTAGAAATATACTGAGTCAGTTCTTAATACCTAAACTTAAAATGTCAAGGTAAGACACCTTTGAAAAAGTCACTTTCCAGATGTTTGGTGAGTTGTTAAATAAATTATGATGTTACTTTATAATAATGCAGATCAATTGACCTCCTGCTAACAGATTCTTGGTATCATTAAATCCATTCTTAGCCGAAGTAAAAAAACAAACAAACAAACGAACATAGCCATTTGGCCTCTAGTTCTACATAGAATTGCCCTGGACTCCATCATGGGCTTAAGACCCTCCCTTTGCTACTTTGTTCTACTCACTTTCCACCTCTCTTCAAAAGCTACTAAAGACAGAAGGTCTTAGGCTGCTATCCGAATTCCTTATTTGCCATTCCAGGCCAGATGTTAACCACACCCACTCTGCCTTTGGCACAGCTGCAGTGCAAAAAAAAGCTCACAGCTAGACCTATTGACCTGCTCCCGGTATTTCTCTCCCTGGAATATTTGTTTCCTGCATTTCCATATGAGAAAATTCCTGCAATTCTTTAGCAACTAAATTTCAAGGGAAAATTTATGTCTGATTTCCAGTTTTCAATCAGGCATCATATCTAACAGAGTGCCCTGCCCACACTGATAGCCCCTCATGTGAGAACGAGGAAACAAGCCACAACCGACTCACCTACCGGAGAAATGCAGAACATGAAGAGTGTCCTCTCAGACTTCAAGCAAGCAAGTAAGCAAACTAACAAAAGCACCTTAAATTGATGGGTTTATATTGATAGCATTACAGCAATTTCTTTCAGCTGTTTTTGATTCCTTTAAATTTTTTGACACATTACTCACAGTATGTATAAAATAAGTAAAATTTAATGATTATTTTCTATGATCATTTCATGAAGAACTATTTATACTAATAATAGAGGAATATACAAATTGTCTGGGACGCTGTCATGTAAGGACCAATGAGGATGGGAGCGGGGCCATGGCAGAGAGCTCTCAGCACCCTACGCTGGGGGTCCAAAGGGCATGGAGAGAAAGGGAAAGCAGATAGGGGGATCAGGCCAGGAGGGGAGAGCAGTTAGGGGGGTCATGTTGGCAAGGGATAGCAGTTAGGGGGATCAAGCAGGCAGGCAGGTGAGCGGTTAGGAGCCAGTGGTTCCAGATTGAGAGTGGAATCCCAGATTGGAGAGGGTGCAGGCTGCCCTAAGGGACCCCCCCACACACACACACACCCCATGCACAATTTTGCACACCAGGGCTCTAGTAGATTAATAATAGATTAAAGGTTTTATGATTTGATAGGTTAGTAGCTCTAAAGTATATATACAATAGGTCCTCGGGTTACATCTGAGATCCGTTCCTACCATAGGATGTAATGGGATTTTCGCCATAAGTTGGAACTTATCATATAAGCACCTACATCACTCACATGGAGCACAAACACAGGAGTAATGAAGTGAAACAGTAAAAAAATAAATAAATAAAAGAAATATAATAATTCTTAACCTTTAGTTGTGGTAAATAAGTAATAAAAAACATAAAGCACATAGGTACATATGTCGAAATAACGGAACTTTGTTTTAATAAATACTGTAAATGGGAGATGGCCATATAACCACAAAACAATGAAGGTCAAGTCCAATGTAACCCAAGGACTGCCTGTATAATATTTTAATTATTTTTGCCGAAACTGGTTTGGCTCAGTGGATAGAGCATTCGTCTGCGGACTGAAAGGTCCCAGGTTCGTTTCCAGTCAAGGGCATGTACATTGGTTGCAGGCACATCCCCAGTAGGGGGTGTGCAGGAGGCAGCTGGTCGATGTTTCTCTCTCATCGACGTTTCTAGCTCTCTATCCCTCTTCCTTCCTCTCTGTGGAAAATCAAATATATATATATATATATATATATATATAATATTTTAATTATTTTTAATGTCATTTTAACAAAAGTTAGTAATGTACTGAAAATAAAATTAACAATAAGATATTAATTATATATTTGATTTCATTTGAATTTAGAGCAGGTCACTTTATTTCTCTCTATAGCAAATTAAATTTCATATGTCAAAGTTATGGAAAAGGGAAAAATAATTTATGATTTAAAAAAGGAAATAATTACAGAGGACAATATTGCGATGCCAATATATTGCTACAGTTACATGTGATTTTGAACTGTTAGTTATATATTTTACTAGGATACAGCTAATGATTAGTACCTAAATGTGAGGATATCACAAAGAGGCCTGTTTTTCATGTCAATGGCCAGGTATAAGAAGGATAAATTAATGATTTTACATATATTATTACAATTCTTGAATAATAATATTTATTATTCTAAGTTTTTTTTTAATTTGAAGCACACCAAATAGTCATTAGAATATCACAGTATTTTACAAATATATCATTCATATATTAATATTTTTATAATCATATATAGTGTTATAAAAAATTTTTGAATGTTCAAAGTATATTAAGAGAAAACACAGAGAGTCACACCTTCCAAAGTGAATGCATTCTGAGGAATATATGGTTATATGCAACTGCACATGTGCTCTGTGTGTGTGTTTGTGCACACATTTAATGAGTAAATGTTTGGAAAAGAATAATTGCTTACCTTTTATCTTGGTTGGAATACATAGCTTGTGAAATAAGCCTTTCTTCAACAAGCTTACTAAAACAAAGTTTGCAGGTTCATGGTAGTGCAAATGTGACACGAGACCAGAATATCCAATGGGAATACATTCTTGATTCAGATATTCCTAGAAATTCATTTTATCATGTTAACCTGCTCTGTAGATCTCAGCAATACTAATTAAAGAAGTTGTTAATAAAGTACCTTTTAGTTCAGTAGATTTAAACATATGTTCTAACACCTTAATTTAGTGGAAATAGGTTTAAATCTTACCTCTCTGACCAAGAATTGCAAAGAATATATAAAGTAAAACTTTAACATGTAATTGATCTTTGGTTGCTTGAAGGACATCAGTGAATATTGGAGAACCGACAATGCCTATATATACATATATCAAAACATCAAGTTAGATATTAAGCACATTTTGTCGTGTATCTTCCAAATATAATATACAAAAGACAACTAAATATTCCTATTATAGAACAGGGTGTTATATATACTTGTGTACAACTTATAATAAATTATATGTTTTTTATATTTCTTAAAATAGATTTTTATTGACTTCAGAGAGGAAGGAAGAGAGATAGAAATACCAATTATTGATTGGCTATCCCCTGCACATCCCCTACTGGGGATCAAGCCTGCAACCCAGGCATGTGCCCTTGACCAGAATTGAACCTGGGACCCTTCAATCTGCAGCAGCCAACCAGACTGATCTGGGCCCCAACTGCACCTACTCTCCTGGCCAGGCCCCTGATCAGCCTCCAACACCCTGATCAGGGGCGACACCTCCCGCTGCTGGCCTGGCCCGATTGGCCCCTGGAACCCTAATGTGGTATAAAAATGTAAAACCAAGAATTATGAATGTTTCAGGTTTTTTTTTTACATTTTTAAACCATTAGCTATTTATTTGAATTTCAAAAAAAACATTTTAATCATATATAATTAAAGAAAAAAGTTACTTTTCTAATATATACAGAATCCAGGAGTAATTATAGCAGGACAACCATTGGCTTAATTTTCCAAATATTTAAAAGCATGAAAATTAAAAGCATATTTTTGGGGCTGAATTAGGGTATTTATAAAGTAGAATCAAATGTTACAGGAGTTTATTTACAGCACATTGATATTTTATTCACTTAAACTTATGTAAATTATGTAACATAAAACTGAGCTTAAATAATGATGTTTATTTAAGTTCTTTAGATAAAATGAAAGCGTACCTTTGCTTTGGCATCCTCCTTGTCATCTGCTTTGGCAACTAAAAGCATAAGTCTGAGAACCAAGGATATACTTAGAGGAAACTGACCCTTCAGTTTGGGCACATTCGATTTTAAGAGTCTCTCTATCTTAGGTAATGGAATATCATAGAAGAACACATTTCCTATAAGATCTTCTCCACGTCTTCCTGCACGACCAGACATCTAAAGAGATGATCACATATCCCTTTTAAATCATTTCAAGTCTTGTCTCTATAAATAATTAATATCTAACTTACTTATACCACATAAAACACTGAACTTTCAAAAATCTTGAAAGAGTTTTTGTTGCTTGGTATAATAATTTTAGCAAAGTTCAACATATTATTTTACTTTACAAGTATATTATTAAAGTGTGCTTGCTTTGTAAGAAATGCCTGTGCTTTCAGATCATGACTTTTTGAGCAGGGGCAATTTCTGTCTTATTTACCAATGTATTTTCCAGAAACTAGCCTGAACTGAGAACAACATGGACACTCAAGTTATAATTATAGGTGCTTAGCACCTTTGAGTTCTCAGAAGATGCGGTTACCTCTTCTTTCTATTATTGCTGTTTGAGTTCAATAATATTTATCAAAGCAGGAATATTCTCAGGTAAACTAATCAATTTATCCAATCAATAAGTATTCAAAATGTCTTCAAATGTAACCATACTCATGCAATGTCATTTGCCCAGGACCATTTAAAAACATTGTGTTATTTTAGTCCAAATGTTTTAAAATAAATGTGGTTTTATTTTGGCTTATTGAATAAATGTTCCCAATCTTTAATATGCAAATAAAATACAGGCAGGTTAAATAAATACCTGTCGCAAGTTCAAGGCATCCAAGAAAACGGAATCTTCCATAAAAACAACAGATTTACATGGCATATTAATTCCCAAAGCAAGGGTGGAGGTAGCTGTTATCACCTGAAGATGAAGGATAACAATAATAATAATAATAAAGTTAACATAAAATACATAAATGTGTGCATAGTCTTTAAATATTGACTAGGTTAAGCCCTGTGAAATTAGTTTTCTTGAGTAAAACTCCAATGGGAAGTAGCTGTCACCAAAAATACAAATCCTACATTTTCTTTTAGAATATTAATATTTTCCTTAACAATTACTTAGAATTTTTATATTGCAAAATGATGTAAAGTCACAGCCATCCAGTAAGCTTTTAATATTTTTCATAAACAAAAGCACTAGGTTGTAAAAGAAATATTGGTTTTACATGAAAACATTTCTAAGAAAATAGTAAGGGATAAATTCAGAGAGTGCAGAAAAAAGGTCACATCAAGATTAAAAAACCACTCTAGCCCTGGCAAGGTGGCTCAGTTGGTTGGCGTATTGTCTCATGCACCATAAAGCTGGGAGTTCTGTCCCAATCAGGGCACAGACCTAGTTTGTAGGTTGGATCCCCATTTAGGGTAAGTATGGAAGGCAATCTATTACTGTTACACTCTCACATCGATGCTTTTCTTTCTCTCTCTCCCTTCATCTCTCTCTAAAGTCAATAAACATATCCTAGGGTGAGGATGAAATCAAACAAACAAACAAACAAACAAAAAAAACCCCACAAAAAAACCCCACAACACTTTAAGCAGTTTAAGAGAAAGTGGAGTAACATGATATTAATATTTATAAAAATGATTTGGTTAGTCTGTAAACTAATTTTAGGAGGTGATGAATGGAAGATGAATGATCTTATAGGAGTTTTTAAATTATTCTGGAGAAGATCCGATGGTGTATTGAGTAGGAAATGGTATTCCCAACTGAGTTAAGATGTACATATAAAGGGCATTTCCTGGGATTTTGCTTTCTTACTTCAAATTAAAAATACTATTTTTACTCATATTGCTTAGTAAAATCTGAAGCTAACATCTAGATATTGACTTTTCTCTATCTTATCCCAATCCCACTTAAGGTTACTTATACCGTTTCTTGCTTCTCTTTTCAGTTTTTTATACATTTTTTCTCTAAGTACTAGTTTAGTTCCACCACATAACTTCAGCTATACAGTATTTTATTTATCTATCAACTCTATATTTTCTTTATTTCCATTATGCTTTTTTCTTTATATATTTTTGTACTGTGATTATGTAAACATGTTAAATTCGTATACCTTCCTAATGGTGAGACATTCTGTACCTCTAGCAATGATTTTATCTTAAAACATCTTTTAAAATAAACCTAGCCACATTAGTTTTCTTTTGGTTATCATTTACATTTATTTTCCTTCCAATTCTCTTTTTCCCAATGTGTTCCATATAATCAACAACTAGTTGGATATTTTGTTAATTAACTTCAAAAATGTTCCTCTTAATTAGAGCCATTAAGTTTCTATGAATCAGCATATATATATATATGGCTAAGTGACCAACCATCTATCCATCTGACTGACCAACCAACGGGCCAGTATATATGACACACACTGGCAATTTAAAAATTAATGTTGATTCGTGCATGTGTGATACATATAAAGCTCTCACTGGCACCAATTACACATGGCCAACAGGCTGGTACATATGACACACACTGGCAATTTAAAAATAAACAATGGCTCACACATGCACAATACACATAAAGCTCTCGCAGGTGCCAATCACATACATGTTTTTATTTTATAATACTATACTATATATACCATTTTATTTTATAATACTATACTATATATACTATATATACATATATACCAAGATGTAATTTTTGCAGTAATGTAATTACTGCACAAATCTTTCTTCTAATCAATTTCCTTTCAATGTGCACAAATCCGTGCACCAGGACACTAGCTTAATATAATTGTCATATTTGATGATCTGGCTGCCATTTTATATGGTTAGTCACAGTGTTTTAAATTTTTTTTGTCTGCTTTCTTGGTTCAAATTCATTCAGATGTTTTCCATGACACTTATTTTTCCTCCGTAGTTTGGATGTTGAACACTCAAATTCTGTTCTTTCAGTTGGTACTGACAAATTCATATAATCTGTACTTCTCAAAGTCCAAAATTAATCAGTAAATTAATCCTCCCTTTAGATATTACATCAAACAACCTCCACAATCCCTAGTTGGTCCTGTATAGAGCATCAGCCTGTGGACTGAAGGGTCGCAGGTTCGATTCCGGTCAAGAGTATATGCCTGGGCTGTGGACTACATCCTCAGCAGAGGACTTCCAGGAGGAAGCCAATCAATGATTCTCTCTCATCACTGATGTTTCTATCTCCCCCTCTTCCTTCCTCTCTGAAATCAATAAAAATATCTCAAAGCACACACACACACACACACACACACACACACACACACACACACAACTTCCACTTATAAAATATATAGTATTGTAACATAAATTTCTCTTTTTTATTCCATGGTGTTATTTTTATTCAGATAACAAAAGTTTTAATTTCACTATAATTGTGTTTTTCTAGGTTTACTCTTTTATGTATTTTTAAACATCTTTCATTTTCCTGAAATCACTTCCATTTTTCCAAATTTGGAATTTTCTATAAAATGATGAAGTAAAATGGCAAACACTCTCAGTTTTTATTTGTCTAAAATTCTCCACTTTGCCCTTATTGTGGAAAAATAATTTTGTTGTGTATAAAAATCTAGGTTGAAAGTTATTTTCTTTAAGTTTCTGAAGATAAAATTTCATTTATTTCTTGCTTCATTTTTCTTTTTAGATTTAAAAAAAATATATATTTTTTGTTTATTTCAGAGAGGGAAGGGAGAGGGAGAAAGAGACAGAAACATCAATGATGAGAGAGAATCATTGACAAGCTGCCTCCCGCACAACCCCAACTGTGGATCTAGCACACAACCCAGGCATGTGCTCAGACAGAAAATCAAACTTTCATCTACTGGTTTATAGGTCAACACAACCACTGAACAACATTGGCCTGGCTTCATTTTGACAAATTGGACGTCACTGTTACAGTACTCTATTTTCTCAGAGTGCTTTTAATGTGCCTTACTTAAAGGCCATTTTCTTACAGAATATAGAACATATTAAAATATATAAAGTAAAACTAGCAGGACTACAAAGAGAAATAAAGATTTACATTAACTTTTTCTATTCTCAATAATTCTACTTTCAATAATTGATAGAAGGTAAAAAAAAATTTCCAGTAATATAAATTTAAATTAAGAAGCCTCCCAGAACACTGAAATCAGTACCTACATAACACATTTTAGTGCATGTATTGAATATATTGCTAAACAAATTTTATTTTTAGAACCCTTTTAGATTTGCAAAGATAATACAGAGTTCCTATACTCTGTGCCCAGTTTTCCCTACAATTAACATATTAAATTGGTTCTATACATTATTATTAACTAAATTTCATACTTTTTCCAGATTTTCTTAGTTTTTACCTAATTTTCTTTTTATGTATCTACCCAGGGCATCACATTACTATTGCTAGGCATGTCTCCTTTGACTCTTGGTTATAGAATTTTCTCAGGCTTCTCTAAAAGAAATTGGGGCTCTTTGGAGACATGACTTATTCTTAGACTGGGACTGGGCATCTTACTTTGCCAGAATGTAAGGAAGTGTTTAAAAAGAAACAACTCACAATGAGGGAAGCAGGCCAAAGGGCTACAGGAAGCAAGTGAATGAGCTCTCCATTGCCAAAATTGGAACAATTTAAACAAGAAAAAAAGTAAAGTAGCATTGAATTACAATCCAAAGCAGAAAATAAATACCCTTGTGTCCATATTGATATAAATATATGTTGGGTACATAAATAAATGAGAGAAGGGACACAGTTCTTATGCAGAAGAATTCTAAATAATTTATATAGGTACTTCAACTGAACTACCTACTCCTTATACGTGGGCTATGCATAGTGATTTCCTTCCAAGGAGGACAGTATGGAAAATGAAATTAAAAGGTTACTTTATAGTGGAAAAGTCTAACAAATAGGTGCTAAAATTAACATCCATAGTGATGTCATGTCTATAATCTTTAACCCTGAGATAATATAATGAGAATAACGCATTACTTCTGTGGTCTTCCTTCAAAAAAACCCATAAGATCCCATGTTATCACAAGGAACACATCAGAGAAATCCTAACTGAGTAATATTCTACAAAATAATCTGATCAATTATCCTTAAAAGCATCAGGATCTTTAAAAACAGGGTATATCTGAGAAAGTGTCACATCCAAGAAAGCCTAAAGAGGACAGACAAAAAAAAATGTTGCATCTTGGTTGTGATTGTGGAACTTAAAAAGGACATCATAGGAATAACTGAGGAAGTCTGAATAAAGAATAAACTTTAGTTTATAAAAATTGTCAATATTATTTAATTATAACAAACTAGAGGCCCAATGCAAGGAAATCATGCATGAGTAGGCTTCCCCCAGTTGCAGGCACCAGCTTCCCTCTGGCACCCGGGACCTGGGCTTCCCTCTGGCCCCAGCTTCATCAAGAAGGACATCCGGAATGATGCCCAGGCTAATTAGCATATTATGCTTTTTATTATTATAGATGTACCATACTGATGCTAATAAGTGATGTTAATAAGTGAAATTAGGTGCATGGCTATAAAATGCTCTCTACCTTGTACTCACAACTCCATTTTTTTAGCCATAATACTGAAAATTGTCAAAGTGAAGTAAACAAATATAGTCATTCTGGAAAGAAATTTAGCAATGTATTTCTAGAGCCTGAAAATCACTTTTGCTCTTTGAAACAGTGATTTCACTTTGCAGAATCAGCTGATCCCACCAACAATCAGAAATGATGATATATGTTTATAAACAATTTCAACATTAGAATGCTTAAATGAGGTATATATGTGTATTATGATGCAGTGATACAATGTTTATTATGTAATGCTAATTAATAATAAACTTAATGATGTACTATTAGGCAAAGTAGACAGGATCCCTGATTGCATATATATTATGTATTAACAATGTAAAAGGTACTTAAAAGGATGGAATAGAATATGCTAAAATGTTAGCAGCATATCCCTCCTAGTGAAGACGTTATGGGGAGGGAGATAGATAGAGTGACTATCCTACTCAGGCCGAAGGATTGAAGGCACCATGCTTAGGAAAGTTATCCTCAAAGTTCACCAACCTTGACGTGCTTCAGTCTGAACAGCATCTCTACAACTTGCCTTTGTTTATGGTCCATCGAACCATGGTGATATCCAATGCCCTGCTTTAACAGACTGTGTAGTTTGTAGCCTTGTCTTGTCCATCTCAGTCTGTGTAAGATCTTTGCCAATGTCTGAAACACCCCAAACAAAGATTCTATAGTGTCAAATGAAAACATTGATCCTTCAACTTAACAATGATGTCACATGAATAAAAAAGATTGTTTAAAAATCAATTCAGAGTTGGACACACTTTAAACAATAGTATGTTTAAGGCCAGAACCCAAAGCCTATTTACACTACAAAGTGACCATTATATTTTAGCAGAGTGGTTTCATAGTACCTGACATTCAAAGCTCCATACCCTTCTGACACAAGCAAATTCAACCCAACCTTATAGGTGGTGATCCTTTCTTCAACCATTTCCTCATCAGGAACATGTATGCCATTTTCTTCCCCATACACACTGGGTGATGGCGGCCTAGCCATGATCCCAACTGCTTAATCATTGGACTGAACTAAGGGCTCCAGCTCACCCTGGGGCAATGAGGACACACTGAAGGGACAGGATAAGAGGCGGGTGAGGGATCAGAGTGCCCTGATGCTAGTACCCAGAAAATTCTCAGCTTAGTCTGACTTGCTACCACCTCCATTTTGTTTTATTTTTGCTGTTAATTCAACTCTAACTTGCTGAGTTTCTGTTTTATTACCACCTCCAATCACATCTGACCAGTATTTGTTTTCTTTCTTTCTTTCTTTCTTTCTTTCTTTCTTTCTTTCTTTCTTTCTTTCTTTCTTTCTTCCTTCCTTCCTTCCTTTCTTCCTTCCTTCCTTCCTTCCTTCCTTCCTTCCTTCCTTCCTTTATTTCTTTCTCCATGTCTTCCAGTTTATCTTTTTTTCTGTTATCTTTGTGTCTGTCACTCCTCTCTCTGAATCTTTCCGTTTCTCTTCCTCTGCTTCAATGATTTTCTCCTTTCTCTCTCTGAAACTCCCTGTCTATTTCTGTATATATTTTTTGTCTACCTCTGTTAGTCACTGTTATTATATCTCTTTCTTTGTCTCTCTTTCCTAATCACTGTTTTTGTTTCTGTATTTTCTTTTTTTCTTTTTCTTTTTTGCCCCTTTGCTCTCATTCTGCCTCTCTTTCTCCCCCTCTTAATTATTGTACAAGCCATAAGCAGGTAATAACCACATTTCTCTATTACAAGAACAGTTAGGTCAACCAGAAAGCATCTCATGAACAACCATTGTTTAGCATTTTTGAATGAGCTGTACCATCAGTATAGGACAATCATTACTCCACAGTTTTAAGTTTGAAGAACTAGGTACAAGGTAGGTAAAAAAACTGACAAGGAAAATTTTTCAGAAGACAAATATGATTTTGAGTTTCTTTTAGCAAGCTGTTGCTTAAGCCTATAGATGAGATAAAAGATTTTTACATTTGATTTTTATATATGTCTACATAAGGGAATAATTATGATTAACTTCAATTAATAAAGACAGTTTCATAAATATTGGAGTCATACTTCGTCACAAATCGTCAAGCGGCTTTTAATAACTGTATAAACGCACACAAATTATCTTAATTTCTCCAACCTATAACTTTAGTCTCCTATCCATTGTTTCAAGATTAATTTAGATTAAGTATGTTACCTGTTTTATAAATTCCATATCAAAGTCTAGACATCATATACACTTTTATATACTAAACTAGAGGCCCGGTGCATGAAAATGCATGCACTGGAAGGGAGGAAGAGTCCCGCAGCCCGGCCTGCCCCCTTTCACAGTCCAGGAGCGCTCAAGGGTGGGAGACAACTGGCAATCAGGGGAAGTCGACACCCCCATCACATCTCTGCTGCTGTCACTGCCAGCAGTGCAAGCCTTGGCCCTGGTTACCTGAGTGTTGGGTGGCCCTGGATGGCTGGGTGACTGCCATCTGTGGCTTGCCTGCGTCTTGGGCCAGCTTGGGTGGCTTGGGGGTTGAGGGAACTAGGGGACTCCAGAGACAGCGCACTGGGCTAAGGGGATTGGGTGCTGCCATATTTGAGGGCAGGGAAGGCAATTAGCATATTCCCTCCTTATTGGCTGTGGGTGCTGCCATCTTTGCAATGGTGTGAGGGTCAATTAGCATATTCCCTCTTTATTAGATAGGATTCTGCTCCTACAAAAATTGTGCATCCCCAGGACCTCAAGATGTTACTGCATTTGGATATGGAGTCTTTATAAAGTAATTCAATTAAAATGAGGTGATTAGAGTGGGTCCTCATCTAATATGATTATTGTCCTTATAAGAAGAGAAAATTTGAACACAGACACATAAAAAAAGAAGAAGATATGAAGATACAGAAAGAAGATGACCATGTGCAAGCCAAGGGGAAAGACCTTGACAGATCCTTCCCTCAAAGCCCTCAGAAGGAAGTGACCCTGCCAACACCTTGACCTCAGATTCTACTCTCCAGAACTGGGAGGAAGTAAATTTCTGTTGTTTAAGCCACTCACTCTGTGGTTCTTTGTTACAGCAGCCTTAGCAAGTCCATACACACACTTGCATTACCCTTGTTTCTTTTCTCTTACCTGATAATCCACAACTGTACGGTCAGTGTAAGTACAGTCTGGAGAAATTGCATAATGCTTCTTAAGGTTTTTTTTAATTTCCTTTATTTCAGCTTCTAATAAAATGATTCTTTGAATTCTAGCAAGTGAATCTGAATTAAGATAACTGAATATGAAAAAATAGGAAAATGAGTAAATATATTGATTATAGCATGTTCGTGAATTTTTTTTTTAAGTTTGAGGTTATGTATATAAATGCCAGGTAATTCAAACCTCAAACACAATGCCCTTATTAGAGGATATTCATCAGGCCTTAATTACCTCAATTGTCTCTTTATAAACTTACCATTTAAGTACACTTTAAACATATGCATTAATATGTATCTAACACACAAAAAAAGAAAAACCTCTTGCACCTCTCCCATATCTCATGTCAACCAAGTTTTAATTTATTTTTTATATCCATTGGAAAAATATTTTTTACATTAAATATGATGGAAAATTTTAATTATACTACTAACTGTATATAAATGCAAATTCTTAATAGTTGAAGAAGTTAGAAAAATTTTATTTGTTACTCTCTTCTTTTAAACACATATTGTAATTGATTTTCAATATGTGCCAATATTGGCAATGAGCAATGTATTGGAGTACTTCTCAACAAGTCATTACTCTGGTGAAATGACATACATACGGAGAAAGGGTCACCTTTCTCCGTATGTATGTTGGGCGATTAGAGTAGGCCCATTTCAGTCATCCTCTCTGCAATTTTACCCTAACACCCAAACCCATTTTATATGAACATCTCTATCTCAGAAATATATCTGAAACAGTCAAAAAAGAATAATTTATTGTATTATGGTTATTATTTCTCTCAAGAGAAGGTAAAGATAAATACTAGAAAAGAATCCTGAGGAGGGTGAGACTTGTGTAACTATTATCAAAGTTATGTAACAAAATTCATACATCATATTTTTCAGGTTAATATGTATGTTAGAATGTAACAAAAATACAGGCATTTATTTATATACTTATATACTTTATGTTAAGACAATAAAGGCATCAAGATGCAAAAATCATATATCCTTTGTTGTGTTAAAAGAAAAATGTGTTAGTGAACTTGTTCTGACTAATTAGCTGGTTGATATTCTAATAGCTATCTTTTTAAACTATTTATTTTTAGCAATATGCGAACTTGCAATTTCTAAAAAACAAATCTATAACTTGCATTTCTAAGAAAAAGAAAAGAAGATATTATAATGAAAAAAATTATTATAAACTACTGTGTGATTACTAAAATATTTTTAAAAATCCTCTCTTGGATGTTCCCACAAAAGTGAAGTATAATTAAATTAACTTGATGTATCATAAAAAGAGAAAAGTCACATTATTATGTTATAAAAACAAGTTTGAATTTATAATTTATAAAATTATAACACCCATGCATTATATTAAACATTTAAAATTCCACAGCTCAAGTAAAAATACTCACGCAGCAATGTTTCTTTTTTGAGATTTTATTGCTTTCCATAGTTTCTTGTTCAAAATTTTCTTCTCTCTTTCAGAATTTGGATCATCATGAGTAATTTGTTTGCTTATCAAATGTGTAAGAAGTCGTGAAGCTGAATATTCCACTGAGTGAATGTTAAAACTAAATTAAAAATATATGAGAATTTTTAATAATTGCATATTCATATCAATCATATATATATATATATATATCAGATACATCTCATATAACTTATAGCTCTATCACATATATAAGAGAGAGATTATATATATATATAATCATATAAGTTTTATTCATAATCTACCTTTAATTTGTTCATTCTGTAGATCTTGCTTTGTTTCAAATGGAATATAACAAATTAGATGTAGGTTTCACCTCACCTTTCCTCTTGTTTAGAATATATACACTTTGAGAACAAATCCCTTTGTAGCCTGTCTGGCATGACTCAGTGCGTGAGCATCAACCTATGAATCAGGAGGTCATGGTTAAATTCTGAGGCAGTTGTGGCTTGATCCCCAGTGTGGTAGGTGCAGGAGGCAACCGATCAATGAGATTCTCTCTCTCTCTCTGTCTCTCTCTCTCTCTCTCTCTCTCTCTCTCTGTCTCTCTCTCTCCCCTTTCCTCTCTCTGAAATAATATATATTTAATGTATTTATTTATATATTTATTAATATGTATTTAATGTATATACATTTAATGTATATATTTAATGTATTTATTTATATATTTGTTAATATATAAATATTATTGTGTATTTTAATGCATATTAAGATGTTTATTTGTGTGTGTGTGTGTGTATATATATATATATATATATATTTAATGTATTTAACCACCCTAGCCATTATTTTCTCTTCCCACTAAACTTTGAAGCACCTAATGTCTTTATCACACATTTATTTAAAATGTATATATTATGTTATACTGTTGAGGGACAGACTTTACAATTAATAATTTACTGTTTTACTCTCCTATGTTTTCAGAGGTGACAAATATCTCCTCATATTCTCTATTAGAACCTACAGAATGTCTTGAGTTCTGAAATGTTGAGTAACTGTTTATATATTTACTGACTAAACTATTGAGTCTAACTATTTCAAGGTCATATACAATCACTCTTCCAAGGATATCAATTCCTTAAGGGCAGTCATGTCACGGATTGCTCCTGCATCCCCAAGTCCTGGGCTTAGCACCAATGAGCAAAGTGAACTGAACTGAATGTAAGCTCATTTCATCCATATAGAGTGATTAAATATTTCCTAAAGGAAAATCATTATTTTAAGTATAATGAAAACATGATTGCTAATTATTTGATATTGCTACTAGGCCCCAGCTCACTTTTCTTTTAATGCTCTTAAGAGAAAATAGGATAAAGGGAACTAGCAGAGTGAATGTCTTTCCTTTTTAGTGAAGAGTTTAGATGCGACCACTTTTGCAAACAACCTATAGAAAAAATACAACGAGGTCATATGTGTGTACATGTTATGCATGTGTGTGTTACTGTACATGCTCTCTTTGGCAAATGCACACTCTATCCTTTATTCCTTATCTTACTTTAATGATAGAAATTCTACAGTACTCAACTATACAATTAGATTTTTAAATATACTCTAATGAGAAGTGTTCCTTTCTCTCATCCTATATCTAGCTTGGTATGATAAGTATGATTTCAACATAAATAGAGTTATAATTTCTCAAAATATGTTCTGGCCAGGTGGCTAAATTGGTTGGAACATTGTCTCCTGTGCCCCCAAAAAAGGTTGTGGCTTCAATTCCCAGTCAGGGCACATACTTAGTTGCAGTTTGATCCCTGATCAGAGAGCATAGGGAGGCAACTGATCAATATTTTGCTCTCACATTGATGTATCTCTCTCTCTCTCTTGAATCTATAAAAATATACTGTATACTCGAATAAGGATTAAAATATTTCTCAAAATTCTACTATTATGAATCAAAGGTTATATATAGTCTTCCTCAATGATTATTTTCAAAATTCTTCAAATTCATACATCATTAAGTATAATGCTAAGAAAATGTTACTTACGAAAAAAATATTGCAGGCAGCCTATTCATTTCTTTAAGTTTTTCCACAAAATAAGGAAACATCATTTGCTTTTCAATTTCTGCACTGTCAAAAGTTTGAGGCTTAAGGTATGTGAATAACTGATTCACCTGAATAAAATTAAAAGTAAAAGATAAGTTAAAATACTTGTGTGATATTGAAGAAAAAGTTATATAATCACAAGCATTTGAGACTGATAATCAAATTGGTAAGGTTTAGGGCATTTTCATGGAGTTAGAAATTATATCTAAATAATTCACATTTTTAAATAAAATTAAAATCCAAGAAAACTTGAATGGCATATTTTTACAATATTGCAATCATGTCTATGTAATATCATGGCATGGTGTTTATGGAATGGGACAGAGATGGTTACAAATAAATGTTGGCTATTAATAGGGTAAACACAGAGCACAATACATCCTAACTGTCTACAAATAATATTTTAAACAAAATAACACAAAATTAAGGAAAATGTTTAAAACTAAAATTTTAGGTGAAAATAATGTAAAATGCCAACAAAATTATTAGACAAGATACAACAAATGAGAAGAGGATTTTCAAGTTATGAATGGCACAGCTTACTGTCATGAGGCATGTCATAAGCTCTAAGGAAAAGAAATATATCATTTGTGCCTAAGGGAGAGTACACTGAATGGAATTAATTAGAGCTTAGAGATTGGCCACCTTCTAAAATATGATGAGTCAAGAGGAATAAATAAAATTAAGTTTGATCTAGGCTGGTGTCTATATATCCCAGTGTGTTAAAAGCCAGATAATAGCAATCATAGGCTGAAGATTCTCTACCATGAACATTGAAATTTCATAGAATTTCGTTTTAAAATTCCATTGTCCTAGCACCACACAAAGCCAATCAAATCAGAAATTTTAATAAGCTGCATTTTTATAAGCAGCTAGTGTTGACAAGCTTTATCTATAAGGTAGCAATTCTTGACATTAGTTGGTTTTCACATTTGCAGATCAGGTAATCTGCCCAAGTCTGTGTGCAATTAAAATTTAAAAACAAAACTAAACAGGAGATCCTTCCCATGTGGAAAGAGAATGCAGAAAATATGGATGGATGGAAATTCTGCTTCCATTACCTGAACCACACTGATCATGAAGTTTGATGAATTTGGCCTCAAGCAGTCAAGGTTGTTCGATAATACATTTTAGTATATGTAAATGAGTTTGACGCTATTCTGTTCCTTCTGTCTGTTGAATCAGCCCTGGGTAACTATGGTATGTGTCACTGCTTGTACCATTGAGACATTGTAGAATTCATTTCCAGGAAGTAAAATATTAGGATTTTATCATAACAAAATAAGTAAAGTCAGAGAATAGAAATTATAGTAAGATCAATTAAGTAATACTTGTAATTTCTTTTAACTATCCATGTTGTTGACAAAAGAAAGAAACTGGGTGTTTCTTTTTAAAAAAAGTAAAATAGACAAAATATATTCCTTAGGGAAATATTATAGAAGAAAATCAGGGTAATGACCCACTGGTATCAGAAATCAGAGAAGTCCTGTCTTCTATGAAAAGCAATAGCTCAACTTGAGATTCAGAAAATATGTGGTACCAGCACGTGTGGGTTTTCTAAGCTGGAGTTCAGGTAATGATTTTTGAATTTTTCCACTTCTAGCTAGCTAAATTTAAGCTAGAATAGCAAGGCATGGCAATGGGGTATTCATGTTCAAATCCTTGAAAGCTTTATGGGTGATTCTTCTGAATCTAAATGAAGACATTATATCCATTTCATATTAATCTTAAATTTAAAGAAATACTAAATGTTTTTAATTACCTTGCTTGGGTCCAGCTGACTCCAATGAATGATTTCCTCTTTTAGTTCCTCTTCATATTTCTTGGCATCTGCCCTCGTTATGATTACTTTATTTTTAAAGCAGCTGAATTCTTCAGGTTCTAACTCCTTGAAAATTAACCACAAATACCAAGAAAATGAAGTCATCATTTTTCCCCCTAAAGTTTTCCATATCCACCATTATGAAGAAAATCTCTCAAGCAGTCATCCACATTCAGTTACAGAGTTAACTGCAGGTAGATCAACTGTTCTCTATGTAATGGTTGCACTTTATTCTGTTTTCATTAGAACATACCAACACATAATTTTTTAATACTTCAGTAAACTTTAGAGATAAAAGAAATCAAAATTTCTGAAATGTTCATTATATATTATATATATATATCATCTATATCTATATCTATATCTATATATCTATATATCTATATATCTATATATCTATATATCTATATATACATATATAGATATATATAGATATATTACCATAGCAAGGCATTCTAAGCATTTTACAAGTAACAAGTCAGTTAATCTTAAAAGTCCAACAAAGTAGATATAATTTTTTGCTAAGGAAAATAGGGATAATAAAGAAGATTTAACTTATTTGCCCAATTCTAGAGCACTACGGCTCTGGAGTTTAATTTCTTAACAAGGAAATATGCTGCTTTTATCTAAATCAGAATAAATACCATTTATGAATTTGCTTATTATTGATGGGCTGTCATAGCCAAAGAACTAGAGATACCAACTATAGAAATATATTTTCACACACCTGCTTTCTTGTCCATTCTGGCCAAACATGTACCATCGCATCATAAAGCAGTATGCTTTCTCGTGGAGAAAATCCAAGGTCTAAAGGGATTCCATACTTCTTTATCTAGAAACCATAAAACAAAAATTATTAATGTTATATTCCATATATAGTTTTTTTAACAATCTGGATCCATGCTCATTTTCCAAAGTGGTTTATACTTACATGGTTGACTGTAAGTGCAGCACATGGGTGATAGTGCTCAATGATAAAATCATTATCCTTTAGGGAACACACATACTTTTCTAGATCATTGTATCTCTCTGTGTACCACACTGTAAGTATAAGGATTGAAATGATCATTAAGATATGTTTGCTTTCAAAACAATGACCTAATTAGGATTTTACAATTATGAGAAGGCGTAGGAAGGGCTATGTATGAGTCCATTGCCAGGAGCACATTAGAAACAGTACTGTGCATTGGGAAGAACCTTAAAGGACTTAGTATATCTATACTGCGAATCTGTGCTTCACTTTCCTTCCTGGTCTTAGTCTTCAATTACATTATACTTGAATCTAAATGATTTAAGTATATTCAAGTAATGATTCAGTGCACAAAATCTGTGTACAGGGTGAGGGGGGTGTCTTGAATATACTTGAATGATATATCTAAATGATTCCAAGTATATTCAAGTATGATTCAAGTAATGATTTAGTGCACAAAATCTGTGTACAGGGTGAGGGGGGTGTCCCTCAGCCCAGCCTGCACCCTCTCCAATCTGGGACTCCTCAAGGGTTGTCCAAATGCCCATTTAGGCCAGATCCTGGTGCGAAGTTGGACATTCCTCTCATAATCCAGGACTGCTGGCTCCCAACTGCTCACCTGCCTGCCTTCCTGATTGCCCTAACTGCTTCTGCCTGCCAGCCTAATCACCCCCTAAATACCCCCATGCCAACCTGATTGATGTCTAACTGCTCCCTTGCCAGCCTGTTTTCCCCCAACTTCCCTCCTCTGCCAGCCTGGTCACTCCTAACTGCCCTCCCCTGCATGTTAGATCACCCCCAACTGCCCTCCCTTGCAGGCCTGGTCCCTCCCAACTGCCCTCCCCAGCTGGCAATCTTGTGGTGGCCATCTTGTGTCCATATGGGGGCAGGATCTTTGACCACATGGGGGCAGCTATTTTGTGTGTTGGAGTGATGGTCAATCTGCATATCACTCTTTTATTAGATATGATCATCGTTTTCAGTTCCTGGTATTTATTTATGATTTTATAATTTATTTCTCTATGTACTTTTATAAAGTATTCCTTGTGTAATGGGGCCTGGGATAAATAATAGATATATAGGCATACAACTAATTAGGAATATTGGGTATCACTATTATTATTGTTTTCTCTATCTTTAAGAATAATATTACCAAGTCAAAGGAAGAATATGTGGAATCTAATGAACAAAATGCACTAATAAGCAAATTGGAGACAGTTTCATAGACAGAGAGGACATCTTGTTTTAATATACAGAGGAAATTAAATAAGAATCTTAGCTCTAGATGATTAACACTGAAGTTCACATAGCTAATGCTAGATCTAACAAACTGAAGATCAAGCTCTTTGTATATCTTATATTTGCAAAGACAGATAGTCTTACCCAGTCTAACTCTGTAGGATGGCTTTTCTACTCTTTTTCTTTGTTGTTTCTTTGAAACTTTCAAGACATTTTGTGATGAACTAGAATTTTCCATTTTGCTTTCAACATGTTGCCAGTATCTTTTAATTAATGCCAACCATCTAGTTATGAAGAAAAGAATTGTTATCACAGAAAAAAAAACCCACATTATTTGTTTTCTGAGAAAAACCATTAAACATTGATTATAAGAGAATAAAAATCTTCTCTACATTTTATGCACACTCAAACTATATTTATACTCACATAGTTTAATCAGTTATTACTTTTATGCAATCACCAAGAACTGATACTTTGAGGTTTCTTATTAAATTCATTTACCCAATGAAATGGTTGTATCCATTTCTGCTATATGTGTTGACTCATTTTTAAAAACATGTTTGGTGTTTTGCATGGGAAGGTAGTGGGCATAGCCTACTGGAAGGATGGTTCTAAACTGCCATTTGCTATTCTCTGAGAATCAAATATCAAGCCATAAACAGGAAAATGAAAGCACTCTCACACAACATTCTTGAAGAACTCGTGTGTAAGTTACATCTAGTCAAAGGAAGAGTGCAAAGTCTTCTAGTTATATATAACACAATTTGAAGAGAATATATCTTACTTGGAGAGGGTGTTTGTTTTGTTTTAAAGAGTACTTTAAATAATCTCTGAAGGAATTATTATTTTCATTATTAGCAATTAAACAAATACAAAACTCAGGCTTACTCAGTGAGATGTTTGGGATTACTGATAGTAGCAGAAAGTGCCAGAAAGGGACATCGAATCATAACAAGAAGATGCTCCCAAACTTCGGCTCCAATTTCTCCCCCAAGACAGTGAACCTGGCAATGTGGTTAAATAGACTCAGTATAAAGTCAGTTCCCATGTCCCCCCAAAATACCAATAGATTATGCTTCCAGAACTTGTTATTTCCTTCTCTCTCCACTTTCAGTAATGTTCATTCACCGTTGACAAAGTTGATCAAAGGGTCCCAACATGATTTTGAGGAGAATTAAACTGGATTTGAGAATAATATATTGAGAGATGATTTGCTCTATTATGCATGCTGATAGCTGAACTGTGAAAATGATGATCACATGTCATGGTAATAATGCTTATAAGCAAGAACTAGATGAGCAAAAAAAAATCACACTTTGTAAGTCTTGTTTACAAATGAAATATTGGCTAAATTATAGCAATTGCCACAAAAAGATAAGATAATGAAAAATAGTTATAAAAATAAAAATTTTACTCATGTATCACTAATCCTATCTGAAACACAGATAAAAAATGTTTATAAAGCAAATTAATTTGAAATAAATTTACTTCCCCAGGCTTCTATTTATAAATATACATAGAGCACTTATTCTGTACTAGTTAGAAATCTAGAGAAAGCCTAGTCTCCTGACTATAAAAGGGGTGATTATTAGCATACTCATTATTAGCTTGACACAATGATGTGGGCAATTAATAATAATATATGAAAGCGAGAACAATTTTAAAAGACTTGATTTTAAATAATTTTGGTAAGATTTTCAGCTAACAATAAACCTGTATCTGTAGTATAATTATATTCTTATGTAATTATAGCCTATCTATATTAATAAAAGCATAATATTCTAATTAGATCGGACAACCAAATGACCTTCTGGATAAAGCCAGGGCTGCTAGGGTCAAGCCCCTTGCAGGAATTTTGTGCATTGGATCTATATTATTTATAGAATGAGAAAAAGAACTCAATTTCAAAAGTCTTGTTTTTGCTTAATTTCTGATTTTTACTGAAGCCTTTATTTATAAAGCATTTATCAACTATGAAGTACTTTGGAGAAGTAAAGAGAAGCTTTCATACAGCTTTTAGTCATCCATAGCCAGTTTGGCTCAGTGATAGAGTGTGTTATAATCACCTCCTTCAATGTATATCTTACTATTTAGACTGCCTACTTTAAGACCAAGAGACTTAGCTTAGTTGCCTTCATATTTATATTGTCCAGGACACCTACCACAGTGCCAGCAAACAGGAAATGGGCCTGTGGACTGAAGGGTTCCAGGTTCAATTCTAGTCAAGGTCATATGCCCAGGTTATGGGCTCAATCTCCAGTAGGGGGCATGCAGGAGGCAGCCAATCAATGATTCTCTCTCATCATTGAGGTTTCTGTCTCCCTCTCCCTTCCTCTCTGAAATCAATAAAAATCGTTATTTTTAAAAAGCTTTTATTCAAAATAAAGAGAAAAGAGAAAAAGAAAAACATGTATATAATATCAGAAATATACTGATAACAAGGCCATTTTAATAAAGTGTGCGTTTGAAGGGCCATGTAGTTTGGAGATGCACGTGAAATTTATAGTGATGAAGTGAAACTTGATAAGCACTCTTTAGTATTTTAACTGAAGGTGCAAAAGACAAGACCTAAAATAAACATTCTGCAGCCTTTTTTCCTTCATTGTAATGTTACAGGACAAGGAATCTCATCTTTTTACATGTGCAGATAGATACCGCTGTGTCTATGTGGCAATAAAGCTCAGGAATTGGGAGCAGGCTGCTTGCGTTCTCGCCTTGGCTCTGCACTGAATGTGGATGAACTGGGTAAAGTTCATCTCTCTTTGTCTCAGTTCGATAGTCATAAAGATAGTAACTACTTTATTCTGCTTTTCTGAAGAATAAATGGCATTATAGCTGGACATTTAGTTATTAAAATGTTATGTACAGCAACATGTGTAAAAGAAGTATTTATATCTCAGGGATGGAGAACATCTGGCCTGCAGGTCCATATAAGGCCCAGAAAATAATTTGATCTGACCCTGCCAAGCATTAGGGCTGTGTTAATTCAGTGTTTGGCCAAATATGGCGAACTACATTTTAAGCTGATAATGTTGTATGGCCTGTGAATGAGGTGGTACATGGCCCTTGGCAGAAAAAAATAGTTTCCTCTGATCTAAGGGAATCTTTGTATTCTTTTTTAACGTTTGTTTTATTGTGAGTGTAACATTGACAATTGTATAAAATACATTTTCATATTAACAAAATATTTTTCAGATTAACTAAGTAAAGCAAACATCTTCATAAATCAAGATAAATATTTCCAGTATCTCTGAAGTCCATATTAGAACAACCTTTTTTGGCAGTTACCGGTACATTTTTTAAAGTTATCACTTGGTCTTCATTATACTTCTTTGCATGTATACATGTATTGTGTGTTCACAAACAATATAAGTTGACTTTCCCAGTTTTGTAAGGTTTTTTTGTTTTTCATTTGAATTATATAGTATGTGTCCTTTGCTCAATATTATAATTTTAAGCTTATTCTGTTATATTTATTTTCATTGATCTATGTAATCTATTGTATAAATATATCACTTTTTAAAAATATACATATTTTAATGATTTTTTTTACAGAGAGGAAAAGAGAGGGATAGAGAGTTAAAAACATCAATGAGAGAGAAACCTCCATCATTGGTGTGTGCCTGCAACCAATGTACAATGTCCTTGACTGGAATTGAACCTGGGACCCTTCAGTCCATAGGCCAACGCTATACCCACTGAGCCAAACAGGTTAGGGCTCACATGTTGTTATTATTTCCACTCTCACAGACATTTTAGTTGCTAGTCTTAACATAAGTGAGGTTTCTTTAATTGTCTTATAATTTAAGATCTTAATTTTTCCCCTAGTCCTCGGGTATATAACTCAGATGGGAATTCCTTGTTCATGATGTATGGTCATCTTAATTAGATATTGTCAAGAGGGTTCCCAAAGTCCTCCTCCCCCCGAGAGTGTATGAGCCTTCCCATCACCCCACGTCCTCCACAACAGGAGCACTGTCAGATTCTCACCTTTACTGCCTCATTGGGTGTTTCATTGCGATTTTAATTTATTCAGTTTCTTTTCAGGAGTATATTAGACATTGGAAAATCTCATTTTGTGATTGCCTTTTCTCTTAATATTTTAAAGAAGTTCTTATATATGTTGAATGAGAGGTCTTTGCCAGTTTATAAATTATAAACACCTCCCACTCAGTGGCTTGTAATTTCATTCTCTTAATTATATATTTCGATGAATAAAAATTCTGGATTTTAATATAAATTCTTAAGCTGTTTTTCATAGTTTGTGCTTTTTCAAGTTTGTGCTTACGAGGTCTTTCTCTACTCCTAAGTAATAAAGATATTCTCTTCAAAGAACATAAAGTTTCATCAATTTGCCTTTTACATTTTTTGTGTTTAAACCATTTGAAATTGATTTTGTGTATGAGGTGAGGAAGAAATCTATTTTTTTCCTCTTCCATATTGATTTCCACTTTTTCCAATACTGTTAAGAGTGCCACATTTTTCTTAAGTAAAATCTCTATACCTGGTTCTATTTCTAATGCTGGTTGATTTGTCTATATATTTATCCATGTTTCAAAAGATATCACTCCATTATCATAGGTCTACAACAAATCCCAATACCTAAAAGAGCAAGTTTATTCACCTTGGTCTTTTTTAAATGCATTTTTTGGCCTACAATAATCTTTTTCAAATGTATCTTGATTACTTTTCCCTTTTGCATTTCCATGTGAGTTTCAGAATCAGGTAATCAGTTTTACCCCCACAAAACTCAAACGTGCACACATACAAATACCACAAAAGGACAGGGGGGGGGATCTGAGTTTTTATTGCAATTGAAATGAATCTATAGAAAAATTTAGAGAACTAATTATCTAAAATGATCCACTTGTGTCCAAATGATCTATTGTGTAGAAATTATGTCATAATTATAATCATAATTAGGGCAGTTATAATTATAACATTGAATTTTCCAATGATAAAACATGGAGTATTTCCCTAGGTATCTCTATTCATTTTATTCTTTTTAAGGAATATCTTATTAAATATCACTCAGTAAAGTTCAACAGCCCAATTGGCCGTTACAACAGGTTAACCGAATGACTGGTTGACTAGTCGCTATGATGATGCACTGACCAGTAGGGGGCAGGTGCTCAATATAGGAACTTCCCCCCTGGTGGTTAGTGTGCTACCACAGCTAACCCCCATGGCCAGCATGCCTCCTGTGGTCTCGATCAGCCCGATCTCCAGTCAGGCCAAGGAACTCCACCCATGCACAAATTTGTGCACTGGGCCTCTAGTATCCTTATAAAAGTCCTGTATATTCCAAAGTACTTTGTATATATTTTTAAAATATTTTTATTGATTTTAGAAAGGAAGAAAGAGGGAGAGAGAGAGATAGAAACATCCATGATGAGAGAGAATCATGGATTGGCTGCCTCCTACAAGTCCTCCACTAGGGATCGAGCCCACAACAAAGGCATGTGCCCTTGACTGGAATTGAACCTGGGACCTTTCAGTTCACAGGCCAACACTCTATCCACTGAGCAAAACCAGCTATCGCATTACTTTGTATATTTAATGGTAGCAGAAATGATATTTAAAATGCTTGTTTATCTAATTTTCTTAATATGTGTTGCTGATATGAAAATTATTTATTAATTTGAATTTCAAAAGATGAAAAAAAATGAAGATATACTTGACCTAAATATAACTATGTTAGAAATAGAAAGGTTTTTTAAAAAGCAGATTAAAAAAGTTAAATATACTTTTAATTAACCTACAGACCAAAAACTAAATTATGATGGTAATTAAAATATATTTTAAAGTGAATCATAAAAATGTAATGTTTCATATGTTGCTAAAGCAATCCTTTAAGATTAACATACAACCTTCAATACGTTAATGTGTTAGAAACTAATAAATACATGTATTAGGAAAGAACTCAAATTTCATATTCAAATTGCATGATCTTCCTAAATTTACAGACTCCTTTGTTTGTTTATTTCTATCTGTTTACTTGTTTTATTTCTTATTTGTATTTTGTTTTTGTTTTTATTTCCTTTTGGTATCATTCACCAAATGAATGCTAGTTAGCAACATGAGGCACTTTAACCTTTAAACCAGCAATAGAGTGACATGACCCATTTTAGCCATTACTGCAACCAGTATAAGTAATAGGAAAGTACCTCCTAAAAGATAGTTGGTTTGGGGGGATAAAAGTTCTATGGCTAAAAGAAGAAAATTCTATTGCTAATGTCATTGGTTTGTCCAGTGCTTTCTAGGATACTTTCCCTCTACTATTATCCACTCTTATTCTAGAAAATTTTCCATTTTCCCCTTTCAACTCCTTCCAGATCTACCTTTTAACACCCACACAGTCAGTCTGTCCCTTCCATAAACTGAATGTTTATTTTAATAACTGCCA
Organism: Vespertilio murinus; assembly: GCA_963924515.1. Lineage (NCBI taxonomy): Eukaryota > Metazoa > Chordata > Mammalia > Chiroptera > Vespertilionidae > Vespertilio > Vespertilio murinus. The sequence goes on from OZ004708.1 coordinate 64,749,928, forward strand.
TATTTACTAAAATACATACGCTACATATTGTATGTACATACACATATTTAGTGGAATAATAGTAATGAAGGTAGCATACCTCATCAAAGATGACATATCTCATCCTTTTCACCCACTTTTGATTATGAGGTGATAGCAAGAGTATTTCCAAGCACTGAGGCACTGTCACCAGTATCTGTTTGTTTTTAAAAAAGAAAATCATTGACTTGCTTTTTTAAAATCTCAAGCTTTAACTTCTTTTTATTGTTGACGTTATTACAGATGTCTCCCACTCCCTCTCTTTGCTCCCCTCCTCTGAAATCCCACCCTTCCTTTCCTTTAAAACATTGATAAAATACTTAGATGACACAGTATGTCCATATAAGCACTTCCATCAAAACAACCATCTGTGGAAAAATAAATGTGAATAACAAATGTACCGTATTTGCCGGCGTATAAGACGATTTTTTGGCCCTGAAAAATACGTATTTGCCGGCGTATAAGATGACTGGGCGTATAAGAAGACCCCCTAACATTTCCACTAAAAATACAGAGTTTGTTATATATTCACCGTATAAGACTACCCCCCACTTGGAGGCATATTTTTCAGGGCCAAAAAGTCGTCTTATACGCCGGCAAATACGGTATGTTGTGGTTGAGATATTTAAAAAGTTAAGTTTATTTCATTAAGAAACAGACTCCCACATAGTACACTGGGAATATAAAATCATCACAGTTTGAAACCATCACCATTGAAAGATTTGAAATTTCCTCATATTGAAATTTCAGAAAAGCATTTTATTTATTATAGAAAATATAATTATATAATAAGTTAACCATGTTATTAAGTAAAAATTATATAAACAATGTTAAAATATAAATATATTTCACAGGGTAATTGTGAATTCAATTTATCCTCAGATTAAAACCTTGTAGTGCCTACCAAAGTGCCTTAATATTTCGTGCTTTATTATTTATAACGCATTCATGTCGGTGACATACCTGACAATTCAAGGTGTCATGACGGTAATCTCTTGTAAACACTCCACACACCACTAGTCCTTTTGGCAGTGCTTTGGTAAATAGACTGCAGATAGTCCCTACCACTTGATTAACAAGAGCCTTAAATCATAAAAGACACAATGTGCTATTCAGTAATTATTGACAACACTAAAAATTTATTTAAAGTAAACAAGTATCTGAACAACTTTACAAGCAAAAAGTACAGTACCAATTTTATGTAACTCTTTCTTTTCTTTTCTTTTTTCTTTAATCCTCACCCAAGTCTATTTTTCCACTGATTTTTAGAGAGACTGGTAGGAAGTAGGAGAGAGAGAGAAACATTGATGTGAGAGCAACACATGAGTTGGTTGCCTCTCAAATAGGGCCAGTGATGGAGCCTACAACTAAGGTACATGCCCTTGACCAGAATCGAATCTAGGACTCTTTAGTCTGAGGGCCGATGCTCTATCCACTGAGCCAAAGAGGCTAGGGCTATATCTATCTATCTATCTATCTATCTATCTATCTATCTATCTATCTATCTATCTGGAATCGAACTGAAGGTCCCAGGTTCGATTGGAATCAAACCTGGGACTCTTCAGTTTGTAGGCTGACACTCTATCCACTGAGCCAAACCATCTAAGGCTATAACTCTTTCTCAATAAAAGAATTACTTCTACAAATGCTTCCCATTGGTTCCATTTTAAAGTTTTCCTTAATGTATAATAAATAAATCACAGTTCTTATTAATGTTATGGCAAAAAAACAATAAGCCACAATCTATGCCACACAAATGGGGTATATACTTGAACAGGTGAAATCAGATGATGAAATTTTATTTAAAATTCTAATAGTTTTTCCAATCATCTGCACATTACTTAACTTCCCTGAGCCTCGGTTTTCTCACACATAAAGTGAGAGGACTGGGTCCTAGGACAGAGATGCTCCCTCCCAACACTGGCATTCTGAATTTCTCCTCTCACTACATCTTTAAGGCCTGCAATGAAATGTTATCCTTGGGAAAGGGAGAGGAAGGAATAAGCCAAATCCCTTCGAGATGAAGCGAAAAATTCGAACTCAGCCGAGAGCCTCTAGACACCACTTTACACAGGCTGCTATAAAGAAAGAAGCCTATAGCATTTGCAGTCATCAGGGGGTATTCTACGGAGCATGGAAGCAAAACGAGAATGGCTGTTTTTCCCTCTCCCACTTTCTCTCATGAATGTGTCTATCCTCTCCTAACCCTGGCACACATATCAAATGGTTTGAGAAAAATTCTCAAAAGTGTTAAATCCTTTTTTTTTTAAATAAGTGCTGGACCTAAGGAGGTTTAAGCAATAAAATGAATAAAAAATAAGGGTGAGTGATACCATTTATTGGTCATTGTTTACACCCAGACATATTCAAGGATTTCTTAGATATATCACCACACTTAATACTTAGAATAAAAGTACCACAGTTCCCCCCCCATCCTCTTATCCACAAAGTATATGCTTTAAGACTCCCAATGGGTGCCTGGATCCGGGGGTAGGAGTGAACCTTATATACAGTACTATGTTTCTTTTTTTATACATTATCCATGCTATTTCCCTTGAAGAAAGAATTCTACAGCTTCTCCTTGGCATATCCAAATTGCCAGTGTCACTGCTTTTGCACTTGGCACTTTGGGACCATTATTAAGTAAAATAAGGTTGCTTGAATACAAGCACTCTGCTACCATGACAGTTAATCTGATAACCAAGAGGGCTGTTAAGTGATTAAAGAATAGGAAGCGCATACAGAGCGGATACCCTGGATGATTCATGTCTCAGGCAGGACAGAATGCAAGACTTTATCATACTACTCAGAACAGCACACAATTTCACACTTATGAATTGATTATTTTTGGAAATTTTCATTTAATATTTTTGGGCCATGGTTGACCATAAATAATAAAAACCATGGAAAGAAAAACTATGGATATCAGGGGACCAGTGTAAAAATATAAGCATTGTTATCCTCCTTTTACGGGTAGAGAAATCAAGGTAAGAAACCAGCTCAAGACCACACAGCCCACAAGCACTCACACCCATGACTGCAGTGCTGGAGTCTGTGTGCTCTTGGACCTCCCCAGGATTAAGGGCACAAACTATAGTTGAGGAAAATGACAGTAAGACACAGAGTGTCATATGCCCACAATACCTTTGTTGGAGCAACATACACAATCACCCCTTCATCGCTCTCTCTCAGGATTTTCTCCATGCAGTAGTAAGAAGCATAGGTTTTTCCTGATGATGTCGGGGCAACAATTACAGCAGATTCATTGTTATCTACCACATCAAGAAGTTCCCTCTAGATTAAAAAACAACAACAACAACAATATTGCATTTTGAAAATATATAGTTAGTGTCAAATTTTAATTTAAAAACAACTATATTTCAGGCAAATTGGTATTCACAGTTCTTTCTGAGACATAGTTGGGTCCTTCTGAGACATAAATGGCATAGATGTCTGAGGGGAAAGGAAGGGGTGCTGGGTGAAAAAAATGAAGAGATTAAGCAAAAAATAAATAAAAAATAAACATCATTGACAACAGTATGGGTGACTACCAAAGGGAAAATGGGGTGGGGGAGGTAGAGAGAGTGAAGGGGGGTAAATGATGAGGGAAGGACACTGGTGAACACACAATGTGATGTGAGCCAGCTGTTTCCATCCAGTGTCCTCACTTTTCCATAGTCCAGATCTTTTCAGGAAATACCTGCCAGGTGTCTGGTATAAAATGATGCACCCTGGGATCTGGATCACTTCTTTCCTCTCGCAGTAAGTAGTGGCCCATGTATGTTAACTGAAACCGCGCTGCTCCCATACAAACTGAGTATTTAGAAATATCCTTCTCAGTACTGGATTCCTGTTCCTAAGTAAATAGGACATATTAGATTTTCATGTTTACAATCTTTAATGTGGGCAAGGAAATTACCAATCATATTGTAGTTTGCTTCAACAAGATTATTTTATGTTTTACAAGTGTTCAGAATTAACAACGAAGAATAAGATATAGATACTATATCTTTACTATAATTTTAGATACTATTTTATGTGCAGTACCATGTTTCATAGGATGTAAGTAAAATGCAGTATGAAGTTCATCTTTTAATTATAAATCAGCATAAACTTTGAAAATTGTTAAATATGAACAATTCCCTACACACACACACACACACACACACACACTACACAGAATAAAATGTGTCCTTCAGTTGAGGAACTCTTGTCAATAGTAAAAGGGCATTTTAATAAAGGATTTATTAAAATAGATTAAATGATTCATCACTGAGGAATCCACCATCACAACAAACTAACATATTTGGCATGGCTGCTTTCTTGAAGTTTTAATAACACTTGATTATGATAATATTGGCAAAGCATGAGACATATAAATGTATATCTGATGGAGTTCTGGTTGAGAATTAATGACACAATATGTTTTTAAATATTGATGGTTGGAAGAAGAAAAAACTTCATTTAAAAATTATTAAAAATATTATTAAAATTTTTCAATATATATTTTTATTGACTTGAGAGAGAGGAAGGGAGAGGGAGAGTGGGATAGCAACATTAATGAGAGAATCATTGATCGGCTGCCTCCTGCACACTCCTTAGTTGGGATTGAGCCTGCAACCCAGGCATGCACACTCTCCGGAATAGAACCATGACCTCCTGGCTCATGTGTCAATGCTCAACCACTGAGCACACTGGCTGGGTTAGTTAAAAATTTTAAATTACCAGAATTTTTTCTACTTACTTCCTTATTTAAGAAAAATGTCATAGCTTTGGCCATGCAATATATAAAGCAAATACTCATTTCAGAGCTGGAGAAGAAACTCCAGATCTGGAGTTGGAAATAGTGAGGAGCTACAATTCTATCATCTAGGTTTATTATTATTATATTATTATTATTATTATTATTATTATTATTATTATTATTACTACTAGAGGCCCAAGCACAAAATTTGTGCACTTGATGGCCGTTCCTCAGCCCAACCTACCCTCTCTCACAGTCTGAGAGCCCTCAGGGGATGTCCACTGACAGTTATCTGGCTGCTGGGAACACACCTCCCCTGGGTGGTCCCGTGGGTCTACTGGGGGCCTTGCTCCCAGGGCAGGATGGCTCCCAGGACAGGCAGTGCGGCGTGCCTAACCCCCCATACCCTCCTCCCTTACAGAAGCCTTGGACAGAGGCTGGGGCCACAGCAGCTTGGAGCTCGGCCCAGCCCTGGTGTGTGCTCTCTGTCTGCTGGGGCTGGGGGCGTGCTCTGAGCTGGTTGTGATTGTCCTGGCCTAATTTGCATATTTATCTCTTATTATATAGGATTATTCTTATTCTTCTTATTATTATTATCTTAAGAAAGAATTACTTTCCTGGAGCTTGTGAATTTGTTTTGGAAAACTCCCCCTCCTCCTCTCCTCACCCCCACCCCCAATTTCTCAGGTCTCTCAAAGGAGTAGGAAAACAGCTCTCCCTTGTGGGAAATAGGACCTATACTCTTGCAAAATGAGGTACAGATAGAACAACCAAAGAAAGAGATGCCCATTCTGTGCTTGGACCTAGATTATTAACTCATTTTACATTGAGATATTTTGCTGTAGTGTAATGCATTTCTACATCACAAGGCTTCAAAAGCCTTGTTAAATACTGCAGTTGAATTTTAGCTATGGCCCTTGGGCAATCAAAAGGCAGGGCTTTGGCCATGCTGGGTGTAAAGTATGAGAGAGGAGAACAAAAGCCACCTGGAAGAGCTCTCCAAAGAGGTCTACAGAATTGCCCAGGAGTGGCCCCAAGGCATCCTGAGACTATGGAAACAAGATGCAGCCAGAAAGGATGTATGGACCCTGTTGGCATTCTTCAGGACTGGGCACACTAGCAGAAGGTGGGTCAGTATGAAGACTTGGGAAAGTTATAGAGCATTCAAGGAAGAACTAGTTCAGAAGGAAATGCAGGGCTAACTATACATCTTTCTAACAGCCATCCTGGGTGGCTGTCCTCCCCCCCCACTCCCTGCCATTCCTCTGGGAACTAAATGCATGTCCACTTGGCCAAGATCAAGCAATACACAAGCGTGGCTGCCCCATTTCTAAATATACCATCTCATGGCTCTCAAGTCATTATCTGAGATATATTTTGGCTTAAAAAACATTTTCTCTTCAAACACATTCTTTTGAAGTAACAGCTGAAAACAAATTAGAGGTTTAAAGGAGTGAATATATGGAAGAACATCAAATAGAAATCATTGTTAAGTAAAATTTTCCTAGGGGAAAAAATTAAGTTTCCCCTGATCTAAGTGAATCTTTGCATTCTTTTTTTTCAACCTTTGTTTTATTGTGAATGTAACATTAATAATTGTATAGAATGTATTTTCATATTAACAAAGTATTTTGAGATTGACTAAGTAAAGCAAACATCCTCATTTCATTCACAAACATCCTCATACATCAAGACAAATATTTCCAGTATCTCTGAAGTCCATATTAGAACAAACTTCTTTGGCAGTTACATTGTTTTTTTTAAAGTTATCACTTGGCTTTGATAAAAAATAAATGTAAGTAAAACGGGGAGCCCCTATGCTTAATCCATTCAGGTAGCCAGACGCATAACGGGATGGCTTGCAAACAACATTTTCTTCTCATAGCAGATTTGGTGTCTTCTGAGAGCCTCCCGTACATGGCCATCTTTTTGCATATGATGAAAGAAAGAGCTAGCTTTCTGGAGTCCGTGTGTGTGTGTGGTGTGTGTGTGTGTGTGTGTGTGTGTGTGTGTGTGCGTGTGTGTGTGTTCATTAATACATTTTTATTTAAAATCAACCTCAAACTTTCAGAAAAGTTGCAAGAGAACTTTTACAAAAGTATATAGAACCTTCTGAATGTGAACCTTTAAGAGTAAATTGCCAACATGGTGCTCAGTCTTTCCTAACCACCTTAATGCGGAGTCTCTTTTGAAGAGCACTAATAATGTTACTGAGGGCTCCCCCCTCATGACCTAATGCCTTCCAAAGGTTCCAGTTTCAAATACCACCACTGTAGGAGTTTAAATTTTAATATATGAATTTGCGAAGGGGGGCACAGACATTTAGACCATAGCACCCTTAGTACTAATAAAACATTTATTCTATGTAAAGACACATCCATAAAAATTATTAGATCTGTGTCTATACAGGATGATACATAGCTAATCATCAATTTAATCTAATAGATGTTAATTCTGAATACATTCCATAGAATATTTTACACACACACATATATGAGTGTCACGTAATATTTTCTATAGCACCTACCTGAGGATATAATGAGTGTGCCAAGTTGTCAAATCCAACATATTTTAAATATTTGGCTAATTTTCGTTTATCTGTATTTTTTAATAGTTCTGAATATTTTTGATGGATTATATAAATCCTTTTCATCAAGTTAATCACTATGTTCATATCTCTGGATTCTGTTTCAGTTTAAAAGAAAAATTGTCATACATAATATGTTATACAAGATACGGATAGTAAAACCCCGAAGCTGATTTAATTTTATTGCAGAATAAGAAAAGGATAATCATATGAATCACTGATAATAACTAAGGAATTCATAGTTACTAGTCAATTACATTACAGTTAAGAGTGTGGCCTCAAGTAAGAGTAGAACTGCTAGCTTTGGCAAATAAAATACAGGTGATATAGTTTGAGATATATATTCGTGACATTAACTTATAGTAAAAATAATGCTATTTATTTGAAATTAAATTTTAACTTGCCAATACTTGATTTGGGAACTTGAAAAATTCCATTTCTAAACTTTATTTTCTTCTTATATAAATTGGGGATACAAATGTTAGGTCTCACCTCATATGGTTTATAAGGATTAAATAAATTTATATAAAATGATATAATAATGGCAGCAGTTATTATTAACCATACGAATTAATGTGGTAAATGGTGAATGGGCATTTTTTTACTCTTTTTGTTGTTGTTAATCCTCACCCAAGAATATGTTTCCATTTATTTTTACAGAGAGTGGAAGGGAAAGAGGGAGGAAAGAGAGAAATATCAATGTGAGAGAGATATATTAATTGGTTGCCTCTCACTTGCAACCCACAAGGGCCAAGAATGAACCTTCAATCTTAAGTAGGTGCTCTTGACTAGCAATCAAACCCTTAACCCTTTGAGCAGTCTGATGCTCTAACCACTTAGCACACTGGCCAGGGAAACTTTTTTTTTCTTTTAATATTTACTTGTTTGTGAACACAAGTAAAAGATAAATATCCTTCATTTTATCTCCAATAAAAAATATTCATTCTCTGCTTCTCATCTAAACACTGTTGTGCCCAATTTTACTAATTATTTAATTTGTGCATACCTCTCGGAGAAAGGATGCTATACTAAAGTTCTTGCTTTGTCACTGACATTTGGGCATGTAATTTGTTCTCCTAGAACTTCAATTTCTTACATGTAATATTAGGGTAATGGAACCACCTCAGAGAATTGTGAGACTTTATATACATATACAAGGTGTCCCCCCAAAATATATATATACATTTTAATAGCTAATAGCTCAACTTTTAAAATGCAATGCATTTTAATGAGCACTGCCTTTGTAATTATTCAAAATGTGTGTACATTTTTGGGACACCCTATATATGCTAGATCCTCGAATAATATTTTATTCAACATCATTTCATTATAACATTAACTCCAGTTAACACCAATTAGCCTGTAGTAAAATTACTTTCACTATACATTGATTTTCTTAAAGTCACAGAACCTACAGATGACTTTACATGAAAATGTATTGTATATAGCTTTGGTTGTGGTTATCAATACTATGCTGCAGTTAGTTCAGCATGTGCCTAAGTCCCTTAGGATACTATCATTAAGCACCTTCACAGCAGGTCCTATGTTCTTCTGGTCAGAAGCCAATGGATACCTAATAAGGCACTCAGTTCATGACTGACCTTGAAGAACTGTTTCCTGAACTGAATTTCAAGTGAAGTCTATTCATCAATACTCGTCACATTCACACATAGCCATGGTATTGGTGAATCAAACAAAAGGAAATCGTCTTACCCTTTAGACATCAAGGGTTTCCGAAATCATACAGACCAGAAAAATCAGTATATGTGGCCAGTATCAATTCTTTTGGCCTGTTCTTACTGACCTTTTATTTCAAGATATTTCTAAAATTTGTATTTTATGTACCTGGTTTTAAACAGCATTCCATCCACAATTTGAAACAGGCATCCAATCCTACCATTTCTGCAGCAAATTTTACAGATTTAACAGGGCATGTTTGGAGAAAATCTTCTAGTTTCTTAATTCCAGAATTAGGATTTTCTTTAATTTCCTTTTCAATATATACTGACAAGTTTTTCCATCTTTCTTCCTCTTTTTTCTCTAGTTTAGCAAGCTGTCTCTTTTGGTTTTCCTCAATAAATTTTTCCGCATTTGTCTTTAAAAAAAATAAGAAAAATTAACAATAATACAAATGTTTTCATGATAATACATTTGCTCCCCCGCCCCTCCCGAACACACAGCTTTTATTGGTTCTTTAAAATGTCACAAATAAGTCTGAGGAATCATTTGGGATCTTGCTGTTTCTACAGCTGGACAACTTAGATCGTATTCATTAGACTGCTGAATTCTTCCCTTTTTAAAAAAAAATATATTTTATTGATATTTTACAGAGAGAAAGGGAGATAGAGAGCTAGAAACATCGATGAGAGACAAACATCAACCAGCTGTCTCTTGCACATCCACTACCAGGGATATGCCCGCAACCAATGTACATGTCCTTGACCGGAATCGGACCCGGGACCTTTCAGTCTGCAGACCAACACTCTACCGCTGAGCCAAACCGGTTTTGGCTGAGTTCTTCCCTTTTTAGAAACATAGATACCATCCAAAATTTTCGTTGGATAATCTTGTTTTTAACTATCCAATTAGCTGAATCAAAACAGCTAAATTTGACATAAGTTCAATGTCATTTCCTTCAAGAATTAACTCCTCTTTCTGAGCTTGAGATACTCATCTGAACTTTGCAGGTATACTTCTCACCCAAGAGATTTCCAGTTTCAACAAGGGAACCATCTTCCCGAATAACAACCTCAGTGGGGGAGTGAGTATACAAAGGCCTTGTTCTGCGACCCAAGCCCGTAGGGACTGCAGATAGTGCCAATAGCAGCCAGTTCCTCTTCGTTCCCACTACTTGGACAACCTGGAGCTTCTTCTTTTTCTTTGCAAGGAGGCTGAGTTCTACCTTGATGTGATTGGCATCCCTTTGCAGGTGCCTGGGGCCTTTCCTAACAACTGTGTGTCCCCTCACAGTGAGGTCCGCACTTTCTGGAATGTGGACAGTCTGATTGCTGAGAATGGTCTTCCTCTTCTCAGTAGATGTGGCAAAGAGAGAACGTCTTCCAATACGATGTTTTTTGAAAGAAGTATTTCTTATCGTAAGCCACTCGTTCACTAGTTAGCACATTGAAGTAGAGCATCACAGAGGACCTTGGGGGTCCTGAATAATTCAATGTAAACATCTAATTTATACAGGCATGATAATTCAACATTCCCTTCTTCTTTCTATCCTCAACTATCACTGTCTTTCTTTTCTTACTTTTTATTGCTTTTAAAATATATATATATATATATATATATATATATATATATATATTTTATTAATTTCAGAGAGAAAGGGAGAGGGAGGTGGAGATAGAAACATCAATGACAGCTAGTAGAGGGGAAAGAAGTGATGGGGACTGAATGAAAGAAGGTGAATAGATTAATCTGAGAACATATATGCATAGTCCATAGATACTGACAACAATATGGTGATGGCTGGAGGGGAGAGAGTGGGATGGGGGAAGATGGGAAAAGTGGGGGAAAGGGTAACATCTGTAATAGTGTCAGCCATAATAATAAAGAAAAAAAGCGTTGTGTCTTTTTAAAAAACTAACTGTGGGAGTGTAGCACAATTTTCTTGATTTTTTTATACTTTTCTAGACAATCTAAATTTATCTAATGTGTTTGATCTTTATAATCTTTTTTAGAAAGCTGTTTAAATTTTCAAAACAATTTGCTATTATGAAAGCACATTTAATGACACAGAAAAAATGATCATTTTATATTTATGGTGGGAAATAAAAATATATAGAAGGACTTTTTTGTAAAAAAAAAAAAAGCACATAATGAATAAAAATGAAACTTTGTAGGTCAATATGTTAATAGTGTTTATCTGTGAGATATAAGTATAGACTTTTCTTTTCTCCCCTATTTTCTTACCTGTTTTTCTACATTTTTAAAATAAATCATTAAACAAAAAAATTGCATTCCATACAATAGATTATACAGCCACAAAAATGTATTTAAAAATTTTAATAACAGGAAGGGAAAATAACTACAAAGAAATGCACTAAAGTGTTAAAGTCCTATTAGGATATTGTTTTCTTCATTACACTTTTAAAGATACATATTTCTTTATTGATTTCATAGAGGAAGGGAGAGGGAGAGAAAGATAGAAACATCAATGATGAGAGAGAATCATTGATCGGCTGCCTCCTGCACACCCTCTACTAGAAATCGAGCCCACAACCTCGGCCTATGCTCTGACCAGGAATTAAGCTATGAACTCCTGGTTCATAGGTTGACACTCAACAACTGAGCTACACAGGCCAGGCATCATTTTACTTTTTTCTTCTTCTTCATTTTATGAGTATTTTAAAAGTGTCTTTTATAATTAATTCAAGTTAGTATTTAGAGTATACTTGATTTGACAGTTATTTATTTTTAGGAAATGGGTTTTTTTACTTCTCTGATAACACATGTGCACAATGCTGGATATTGCTAATGAAGAACCCATATGGAATGAGTTGAGCTGTAGGATCCTCACAAGACCTAAAATATCAAGAATGTACCTGGTGTGTTTTTTTCTTTTGTACTGAAGAATTTTCTGGAGGTGGCAGAGAACTTCCTCTCGTAATCCTTACTGATTTGTTACTTCCTACCAAAGATTTTCCAAAGACATGATAAAAATGGTGTAACTTCTGCATGTCCCTTCTTTGTTTCTTGTCTTTGGATTTAGCTGTAGGAAATAAATATATCATTAAACTACACTGACAATGCTCTTTATAAATAAGAATTTCATTTAGAAAGCATTTGTGAAAAAGGCTTTGCCAAACACTTGCAACACACTTAAAACTTGTACTAACTATAGACATATTAGAGACTGAGATGAAGAAACTCAAATTATTTGAGCCATATTTAAATAACATGGTAAAATCTAAATCAGTGTCTTTTCATTTATATTTTCACTTTAGTACAACCTACTAGGCATTATGGGTACATACCATAGAATAAATCAGTGATGAGCTTACACATTCCTTTTCTTCTAGAACATCAGAACTGCAAAAGAAACTTTAGCTCTTTGGCATTTCTGATGGCTCTGGACATAGTGTCAATAATAAAGGACATGAACACTCTGGAAGAGCTTCCAATTTAGAAACTGGGTCTCTGAAAACTACCTCCAAATTAGGTCAGAAACATTTGCCTAAAACAGCTAATCAAATTCCAGGTAATGTGCAGCTGTACTGCACACAACTAAAAAGAATGTATCTTTCTCCATGCTGCTGCTGGAATAAATATAACCCAATCATGTTGCTCATGTGGTTTGAACATCTTAGTGGCTTCCTGTAGCTCTTCTATTGTTCAGAATCCTCACTAAAGCCTGCATGATTCAGACCCATTTCACATCACTCTGTGCTACAGTCATTCTGGCCACTTCCTTATTGGCCCCCACCACTACCTCACATCCATAACTATCTTCTTTCAGATTTGGTTTGAAAATTCCTCAACCCCTCAAGCCTATCTTTTGCACCTGATTGTAGTAGTCATCATAATCTATATATATATATAAAAGGCTAATATGCCAAGTATCCCCTCAGGAGCTTGACCAGGAGACCAGGAGTGCGATCACTCACTGTGACATGTGCTTACCACCGGGGGGCAGCAAGGAGTGAAGGAAGGCCCTGGCCAACAGCTAGAAGGCCCTGATTGGCCCTGACTGCCAGCCAGGCCTAGGGACCCTACCCATGAACGAATTTTGTGCACTGGGCCTCTAGTTTTAAATAATTATCTCTGCAGTGGATTGTTTAACATCTTCTATTCCTGCTAAATGGTGAGCACTACAAGAGAAGGAATATATCATTCCCAGAGCCCAGCCCATAGCTAGGCACATAGTAATTCTCAATTCTTAGGACAGACACTGAATGAGTATGTTGGAGTCCTGCAATGCCAATCCAGCTGCCACTTCCCACTCTATAGGGAATCCTAATGGTGTGCAACTGATTTTTTAATTTTTCCTAAAGTGATTTTCCTGTCACAGTTTTCCTTCCAAGAAGATATCAAGATTAGAGAATCATAATATTAGTGACCCATAATATTGAGTTGCCAATTTAATTACTAAATCATTTGAACATTTGTTATTTATTTCACTTAATTAATAATTATTAAATAGTAATTTGGACAAACAATGAAAATATAATGTAATTAGGGAAGGTATTAGGTCTCATGAGACAATACAACAGGAACGTTTAATTGAGAAGAACAAAGAACTAAAGCTACATTAATAATGACATATGATTTGTTGTAGGAACCTAAGAAAGAAAAAATGTTAAAAGATTCCCCATCTCAACAAAACAACTCTCCCACTCCAGTTAGACTGACTGGAAACTCATTTTTTCATACTATAGAACCTAGTTCTTCCTGTTTCTGATGTAAAAGATGCTGGAAATTTGTGTGCTGGCCTGAGAGAGCGGGAAGAAGACTACAAATTAGATTTCACTAATCTCAGATGACTCATTTTTTCTTACACGTGAGATACAATTTAATCGATAAAAATGTTGAAAATGTTAATTAGTTATATTTACCATCACTATTGCACTTTGTCCTTTCAAAATCATCACTAAGAGGTCTAGAAGAATGCCAGTGCGTGAGTTCATTAAATTCTTTCTTCTGAGAAAGAGATGTAACAGCTGGGTCATCACTAGGAATACAATAAAAAGACATACATTATAATACACATATAATTTTTTTGTTTCTATTATAAGCCATGAGCTTACTTAATGGGTCTCTACCTTTAATTTTATAACTATAAATGAACAAAGTTTGTTTTTAAAACAATGTATATTGTGAAGAAATAGTCAAGAAGTGGACAGGGATAGCTGTAGCATTGTCATCTCTCTGACAATAAAAAGTGCATATTAAGAATTTATTTGTATGTGGAATTGAATTAGGTACCAAATAACAATAAGGTGTATATAGAATTACCTATAAGATATGAAATTTCTAAAGTTGAGAGACACTTCTGGATTATTTTAGCTTTTTTGTGTGTATGTGCGTGTACTTATGAAATATTTTAAGCACAGAGGAAAAAATTAGAGAATAAGTGATACACATGAACCAAGATATTCACTGAGTTCCTGTTTTGTGCCAGATACTCTTCTAGATGCTAAGAATATGCTAATGAGCAAAAACCCTAGAAATATAAATTGAGGACTTGCTAGCAGGAACTTGATATTTAAAGAGTCAATTGAATACCCTCTTTGCTTGAATATAAAGGAAAATTCACTAAAATTATAATGAAAATGTATTTCCCAATGTGAAATTTAACTTACATATGTACAACAATAAATCCAGTTAATTCACTATATTAGATATAGTGGTAATAGGTAGATGATAGATAGATAGATAGATAGATAGATAGATAGATAGATAGATAGATATTGCAAACAGGCAAAATTTTTCTGTAAATACCTGCTTAGAAAAGGTAGTTCTGACAAAATATCTCCAGCATAAACTTCTATAATCTCAGCTTTCAGAGGAATGAGTCCTAATTTATGAATTCCTTGATTTGATCCTGGTTCTATTTAGAAAAACAATTTATATTTGAACAAAAAAATCTAAGAATTTAACAATGTGATGCAAATGTTTGTAAAACAGAAAAATTAAACATTTTAATTATTTTCTTCAAAATAAATAATATTTCAATGGAATTGTTGCAAATCAAGTTGTTTAGATTAACTTTATATTACACCCATTTAAATCACAAATGTAAATGTATATTGAGTGAGCTTTATTTCAAGTAAAGTTGATGGCATCTGAGAAACAGTGAAGAAATCACTATACAATCTAGAAAATACAAGTAAGTATTCTGAACCACATTAAGAAATATGCCTATTTTTATAGTCCAAAAGAAATAAAGTTTTATAAAAAATATTTCAAATTTAATAATCAGTACTAATAAAATGAAATAGTAATAAAATAATGTGTTTCTTTCATTAGTTGAAACTTTAAAAAATACCTTTGTATATTTCACTTAGTCAAAATAAAATTTTTCCACATAAAGAGGCTGGTGTTAACCTGTCAATCATAATCCCATCAGGTCTATTTCCATACAAGATGGTTTCTTCACATGAGCCTTAACAAACTTGTATTTTTTGTAGAAAATACAATAAAGATACCATTGTAAAGCCTTTTATTTCTGACCATGGGAATAGACAGATTTGCATTCTAACCCTCTACCATAAATTGACTATGTGGTTAAAGATACTTTCATGAGATCTTATCTTGACTATGTGGTTAAAGATACTTTCATGAGATTAACCGTATCATGAGTAGGGCTGTTTTAAAAACCAAATTTAAAAATTCATGTGAACCATTGAGCACATCTCACAGCATGAGTACTTAGTAAAAGTCAGCTCTCTTTCTCATGACCTCACAATAAACAAACAAACAAACAAACAAACAAACAAATAACCAAGCAAAGAAATAATGGGAAGGCAAAGAAGGTGTGCAGGTATGGGAGGTCATCAGCAGGACTAAGCCTGCAAAAAGACAAAACATTAAAAGGCCAGGTTTATTTTTTAAACATGGATTGTACTGCTCATCTTTTTCTGTCCTGAATGAGATCAACTTTTACAACTTGTCAGCACCTCCAGATGATGTTTCTTTCTGTGTAAGAAATGGTCTGGATGTTGTCCTCACGGGCACAGATCCTCCAAAATCATCATCCTCCGCTAATGTTAAGACTGTGTTCCACAATTCTTCATACCCCTGTTTCAGAGTGTTACCCAATTCCAAATTGAGCCCTAGGTAGAAGAAAAAATATGTTCAAGTTAACAATTAAAATCTGAGTGGTAGTCACCGTATTTTATGTTTCGTGAGTATGCGAAGTATAAGTGTATGTCCTAGTAGAGGCTTAGAACAAAACAGAATAGGCTCCAGCATTTTTTTTCATGTTGTTACTAATGCTATAAGAAACTAAAATATCTTTGAACTCTCTGTACTTGTGTGACTTTTTTTCTAGAACCAGAGTCACAGAAGCATCAAACAGTCTGTCCAACCCATGAGGGAAGGCAAGGGTGAGGGGGTAAGAGATCAACCAAAGGACTCCTATGCATGCATCTGAGGGGAACCAATGGATACAGATGAGGTGGGTGAGGGCATGTGCTGGGGGGGGGGGGAAGCAGCTGTGGAGAGGCCAACAGGGGAAAAAGGAGACATATGTAATACTTGAAACAATAAAGAATTTGAATTAAAAAATAAAAAGCTGGTAAGCAGAGGAATAGACCAGGAATTCAGATTCCCTTACCCATCCTGTGTTGTACACCCACTACAGAAGCCTTTCCCAGTCTTGTCGGACCTTAAGGATTATTCAGGGTGCTTATTAAAAATAAAATTTTCCAAAACACTGTTCTAGAAGATGGCAATTCAATGAATCTGGGATGACACCAGGAGTTTGCATTCTTTAAGAAGCATTCTAGGTGATTCTTACACTGAGGCAAGTTTAGGAATCACTACCTCTGACTATTTTAAAAGCTAAACTATTTGCTTCTGCTGTAATACAGACTATGTGTTGCTGAATGTAAAAAAAAAATAATGACAGTTTTAGTTTAAAGTGAAATAGATTTCCTACTGTTCCATATGTGTGTGAAAAAAATAAATAAAATTTCAATATTTGGGGGGGGGGGGAAACAAACCTCTCCTTCCCTCACTCCCTCCCTCACCACCCCATCTCTCAAAAAAGCACTTAGAGTAGCTCTGATTTTATATATATATATATATATAAAATCAGTATATATATATATATATATATATATATATATATATAACAGTATATATATATAACAGAGAGTGTGTGTATGTGTGTGTGTGTGTGTGTGTGTGTATATATATATATATATATATATATATATATATATATATCAGAGTGTATATATATGTATATATAACAGTATATAGATAGATAGATAGATAGATAGATAGATAGATAGATAGATAGATAGATATACTGTTACTGGTGTTGCTGTATTTTTCTGTCACTCTTAACAGAACCAGATGGGCCAATGAAAAGTCAGCTCGAGGCTCCAACGCGACGGGGAAGGAGTCAGGAATCAATATCAACGTGACGGGGGGAGGAGTCAGGTGTTTGTAGGTCATGCTGGAGGTAGTGAGGCAGGGCTTCTGAGTCTCCATTTCTTCACATAATACCCCAACCTGACGCAACTTGTTCAAAAACAGTCATCAGCAAAGCTATGGTGTCATGGTATAACATATATAAATTATCCAATATATGAAAGGTATGCAATAAGTGGTAACAGTTATTGTAGTGCTCTAAGAGTAGCTCCCATAGTCCTATTTAAACTACCTTCCCGCCGAAACCGGTTTGGCTCAGTGGTAGAACGTTGGTCTGTGGACTGAAAGGTCCCAGGTTCGATTCTGGTCAAGGGCATGTACATTGGTTGCAGGCACATCCCCAGTGGGGGGTGTGCAGGAGGCAGCTGGTCGGTGTTTCTCTCTCATCGATGTTTCTAGCTCTCTATCTCTCTCCCTTCCTCTCTGTAAAAAATAAATAAAATATATATGTATTTTTTAAAAAACTACCCTCCCCCGACTAGCTGATACTGCATCATACATATCACAAAGTCCACAATGGAACCATTTACCTCATGTGGAAATAAAAACTTTCAATAGAAAATATTTGCAAAAACAAAAAAGCTTCCTATCCAATTGTAGTTAATCAATGACTAGCTCATTACCATTGCTTGTTAGATATAATTCTCACCCACCCACTAATAAATAAAAAAAAAACTTAACTGCACAATTGTTTAACACATATTTCTACATGAGACATCTGTAATACTATCAACAATAGAAAATATACATAAAAAAGAATTATCCTATAGTACAAAAATTTTAAAATAAAACATACCTCCGTTATGTTCAATTTCATAATAATAAGCAATATTTTTCCACAAACTATTATCAGTTAAGTCAGGTAGGCCAGTGAAATTCACATTCCAGTTATTCCTAGCTTTTAGTTGTTTTAAGATGAAAAATTGACATATATGTAGCTGGGGTGGGGGAAAGAAGAGAAAGAGGCATGACCTAATGATATAAAATCTTCCCAGAATGTTCATGACTTCCTTAAACTTTTCTCAACATGATCTATGCCTTACCCCCAAGAAAAAGGAGCTAGACTACATGTGAAAACACAATGTGACTGTCCTGGCATTGACAAAAATCTATGACTATATACAGAGGACTTACCTTATTTATGCTTTATTTTATATATCTGTAAGATAGCATGGCTAATCTATACCTTCCAACATACCTTGCAGCTCTGAAATGAAATGATACTTTGAATTTGCCACAATAAATATGCCCTCATTGACTCAAAAGAATAGTTATTATAGAACAGTAGTGGGTACTTCATTATTATTTCTATAGTTTCAATTAAAATTTACTTATGGCATCATTTAAAGAGTTAGGGCCTAAATAAAATACAATGATATATCAGATGGAATTTCTTAAATATATAATGAAACTCTCACCTGCAAGCATAATACCATTGTGCTGACAATGACTAGGTAATACAATCAACAATGCAGCTTTACCGCCATACAATTATACTTTAATTTATTGTATTACATAAGTTTCTCAATATCTCACCAAGGGGCTGTTTTAGCTTTCTGTACCTTATTATTCCTTTATCTCAAACTATACTAAAGCTATTGACAATTATTTTACTTAGCAGGCTTAAATATAATAAAATAGATTATAGAATATTTTCTCTGGTTAAAGTTTTCTCCAAAATGCAACTGTTTTCTTGAGCTAAAGTGTTAATCCAAAATAAGACTGCCAATCACTATACCAGCAATTTTCAATCAGTGTGCCACCAGAATTTTTAAAACATTCAATACCTGACTATTTAGTCAGGGCACTGATCTCTTCCCCTTAGGTTGTCAAATTAAAAAATAACAACAATAGCCACCGGGTGCAGATGACTCAAAATTGTACCTATTTTTTGTCAGATCAGCAAAAAAATAAAATTGCTTTTTGGTATTGCCACAGAATTTTACTAATCAGTTTATGTGCCCCATGAGATGAATAAGGTTGAAAATCACTGCACTATACAACAAATATCAAACTTAGAAGCATCAGGCTAACTTTGGAAACAAAGATTCAAAATAACTGACAAATGCCTTTTTAAATTCATTCTTCTCTGTTTTGTAAACATGCAATTGATCTCAATTTTTTTATTTATTACTTATATATATTAATAATAGAGATGGTTATTTCTTCAAAGAAACTGTATAAGTATTTGGAATTCTTCAAAGTGTGGAGCATTTTTAAATGGATTCACAGTACTTATACTCATTGAGTACTTTTATATATGACAAGACTATTTTTCCTAGAAACAAGCATTGTTTGCTGGCAGCAATTTTTAGATGCATGCAGAAATAAAAGCAATATTAGAAAAATCAAATTGTTCTGCCTTATAATGTTTGCCTTATTGAATTTACAATATTTATGATATTCCATGTGGTTCACATACCATTTTTAGAAATGGTACAACTGTTCTATCCCAAATGTAAGTAATAATTCTACCCTTAGCTCTTTGAAACAGGGGTAAATGCTGAAGGAAAATCACACTAAGACAGTGCATTCTGCAAAGATCTGCTGCTTCCCTTAATGTTAGGGGTTTCTTCAAGTCCTAAAAAAAAAGAAAAACAAACAAAAACAAACAAAAAAACAAACATAAATTTAGAAATATCAAAACACAGGCAATGTAAACATTTAGAAATACAAGATCAGCATCTGAGAGCATCTTACTCATAATGTTCCCACATGATAGATGTACTCCTACTAATTATTTTGTTTTAAGAAAAAGTTTAACGAGCGTATAATTTTTTTCCTAAACAGCATAACTAATTATTTTGCTTAGAAGTGAAAACTTTTCCAAATAAAGGAGGCCCAGTATTTAGAGCAGCCGTGGGCAAACTACGGCCCGCAGGCCGGATCCGGCCCATTCGGCTGTTCTATCCGGCCCGCGGAGCCGAAAGAGCAGAGGGTTCTCTTGCTCTCCCCTCCGCTCCTTCACTAGCAGACCAAGATGAGAGTGCCAGCATGGTCAGGTTGCTTTTGTTCCGGCCCTCCGGTCCAGTTTAAGAACCCATGTGGCCCTCGAGTCAAAAAGTTTGCCCACCCCTGATTTACAGCATCTAGTATTTTCATTTTTTAACCTGATAGAGGATGACCACCTGCATGGAGGCATGGCTAGCGTGTATGTACAACCTCAAAGTAGAAATACAAGGAGTGTCATAAAGTTTCTTATCGTCATACCTGTTCCTATGTGTACTAAGGCAGTGTAGTTTAGCAGGAAACAAACAAACAAAAAACTTTGGTTTATAGCCTAGCTTTGCCATCAATTAGCTGTTTGACTCTTATTCGTCTATTAAGTAGAATCACTGTAAAGATTTAATGACACTGTATATGAGGTACCTGGCATTGGCACATAAAGTAAAAGTTAGCTTCTATTATTAATCAACATCACTATTATTATTGGTATTCGTTTTTTCCATTTTTCAATTGCTGTTGACATTCAATATTATTTTATATTAGAGGCCCGGTGCATGAAATCTATGCACTTGGTGGGGGTGGGAAGGGGGATCTCTCAGCCTGGCCTGTGCCCTCTTGCAGTCCGAGAACCCTCAGGATGTCAACAGCAATTGAAAAATTAAAAAAATAATAATAATATCAATAATAATAGTGATATTTATTAATAATAGAAGCTAACTTTTATTATTAATCACCTGGTGCTGAGAGGCTCCCACCACTGCCACTGCACTCCCCAGCCATGAGCCGGGCTTCTGGCTGAGCAGTGCTCCCCCTGTGGGAGCACACTGACCACCAGGGGGCAGCTCCTGCATCGAGCATCTGCCCCTTGGTGCTCAGTAGGCATCACAGCCACCGTTCTGTTGATTTGTATATTAGCCTTTTATTATATAGGACTAGCTTCAGGAGTACAGCATAGTTGTTGGTATGCTAAACAGGAAACATGGGTTCGGTGCACCACAGTAGACGATTAGTTACCCAGGTTCAACAGATGCTAAATTTCCTATGGAATGTCACCACCCATGCCTTGAAACTGGTCTATGACATTGTCAGCCACAGTGATGATCAGCTGAGAACAAGAATGAAATCAATATTTGTCCTTTGGTCAGGGAAGAAAGAGGTGACAAGCTCATTCCAGAAAAAGAAAATTATCCTCACTTGTATGTCAAGAGCCCGGTGTGCCATCATCAGAATGTGATCAATATACCATATTTGCCGGCGTATAAGACGATTTTTTGGCCCTGAAAAATACCGTATTTGCCGGCGTATAAGAGACTGGGCGTATAAGACGACCCCCTAACATTTCCACTCAAAATACAGAGTTTGTTATATACTCGCCGTATAAGACTACCCCCCACTTGGAGGCATATTTTTCAGGGCCAAAAAATCGTCTTATATGCCGGCAAATACGGTATACTTATCATTGCTTATTCAACAAACATGTGACAAACACATATTTTCTGTTTATACCTATAGCTACTACTCATAAGCATTACTGCATCTCAGATGGAAGTGGGGAGTAGGGGGTGGGAAGAGATCAACCAAAGAACTTGTATGCATATATGCATAACCTATGGACACAGACAATAGGGTGGTGAAGGCCTGGAGAATGGTGTGGGGTGGGCTAGAAGAGGTCAAGGGAGTGGGGAAAGGGACATATGTAATATTTTCAACAATAAAGATTTTTTAAAAGATAACATTAAATAATTAAATTAATTTTGAAAGAATCCCACCTGTGTGTTATGATTTTCTGTGCCGGTGTTTAGGTTTTCCGAGTTTTGAGCATCATGTAAAATTTTTTTGTAGTGTTTCAGTGTCACAGCACATGAAAGAGAGCAGACAATACTTCTTACATCAGCTCCTTCAGGCCACTGATTGAGAAGCAAAGACAAGGTCTGATGTATCTGCAATAAAAAAAAATTGATAAAGACCTACTGATTACAAGGGACAAGGTTCAAAGCTCAAGTGATATTTAACCCTAGAAAAAGAAGTTTAATTTTCCCCACTAATAATATTACTACTAAAATTTAATCTTTCAAAAATTAAGGATAATATTTTTTATATGCCTAAGGAAGAATAGAACAATTGGGAAGATGTTTGATGAGAAATGATAATGTGTATCTAGCTAGAACTAAGTATATTTAAGATTCATAACTATTTCTCCTCCTGATGTGTATACTCTCTAACAAAACTGAATAGGCCATACGCATTTTGCAAGTCCGTGAATGATTAACTTGTAAATTCTTCAATGTTGCCAGTTCAGACAATTTTCAATGGCTATTGAGGCAACTGAGACAAAAATGATGTATTTGTCTGTTAGTCAAAGCTAGCCTCTCATAAACTGTTAATTATAAGCCACTGTTCCTGAAAGTATTATCACTACAACCTCCATGCTTGGAGAAAGTTGGAAAGGAGCAAGAAATTTAAAAGTTCAACAAAGTAACTAGACAAGAACAGGATGCAGACTTAAGATAGTTTTTTCTGCCGGGACCGGTTTGGCTCAGTGCATAGGGCGTCGGCCTGCGGACTTAGAGGTCCTGGGTTCGATTCCGGTCAAAGGCATGTGCCTTGGTTGCGGGCACATCCCCGGTGGGGGGTGTGCAGGAGGCGGCTGATTGATGTTTCTCTCTCATTGACATTTCTAACTCTCTATCCCTCTCTCCTCCTCTCTGTAAAAAATAAAATATATATTTTTTAAAAAGATAGTTTTTTCTGCCCTAACCGGTTGGGCTCAGTAGATAGTGTGTCAGCTTGTGGACTGAAGGGACCCAGGTTCAATACTGGTCAGAGCATGTACCTTGGCAGCTGATCAATGTTTCTCTCTCATCGATGTTTCTAACTCTCTATCCCTCTCCCTTCCTCTCTGTAAAAAAATCAATAAAATATTTTTTAAAATATAGTTTTTTCTTATCTGGGACTGAGTATTAAATGTGTTCATTTAAAAATGTTTGTCTATCCCAGCCAGCGTGAGCATCAACCTATGAACCAGTAAGTCATGGTTTGATTCCCCACCAGGGCTCCAATCCCCAGTGTGGGGCATGTAGGAGACAGCCAATCAATAATTCTCTCTCATCATCAATGTTTCTCTCTCTCCCTCTCCCTTCCTCTTTGAAATCAATTTAAAAAATTAATGTTTGTCTAGTATCTACATCCTATGTAAGGTGTGCAGGAATTTTAAGATTGATCACAGGGCCTTTTGAGTTTTGAGCAGAGTAGTGCCATGATATAAGATTTACACTTTTAAAGGATCACTCTGATCACTGTGTAGAAAGTAAGTCATAGGGGATCAAAAGCAGAATCAGAAATACAAAAGTAGGATGATGTATCTTAGTCTACTGCATTTTTTCATATAAGAAAGATTTGATAGAACCTCTAATGTCATAGTGATAGAAATGGTGACAATTTGGCAGGCTCAGGATGTACAGTGACAGGATTTACTAGTGGATTGGGTGGGGGTATGAGGGAAAGAGTGAAGTCAAAAATACCTCCTAGGTTTATATACTGAACAACTATAAGCATATTAACTGATATGTGGAGATTTCAATGGAATGGGTTTGGACTCAAGGTCTTAAACTTAGCTATGTTAATTGTGTGATGCCTGTTAAAAATCCATGTGATAGCCAGCATAGCTAAGTGGTTAGGGTGTTGGCACATGCACCAGAGGGTCTCGGGTTCGACTCTGGTCAAGGGCATATACCTGGGTTGCAGGTTCAATCCCTGGTTCAGGTCAGGTTGTGTGTAGGAAGCAACCAATTGATGTGTCTCTCTCACTGATGTTTTTCTCTCTCTCTTTCTCCCCTTGCCCCTCCCTTCTACTTTCTCTAAAACTTAATGGAAAAAATATCCTCAGGTGAGGATTAACAACAACAAGAAATCCATGAGGAGATTTTTAATGGGCGGCTGTATATGAGTGAACCTAAGACAGCACACCTCGTCTTTCAAAAAGAAGACTGAGGAAAGGAAATGTCAGATAATGAGGTTGGAGTAATCAAAAGGATAAAATAATCACTGACTTAGGTTCCTCATGAGAGATTACTCAAATATCAATGGCTTATCTTCCATACTAATTACACAGCATTCTTTTCCAGAAAACTAAAAAATTCATAGCTTTTAGGTATACATTTCCATAATGGTCACCCAAATATTAAAAAATAAAAGTTTGAGATCTTAAAATTATCACATTAGCTTTCTTCCTCCAATTGTACTGTATGTTTTATAATTAATAAGTTTAGCAAGACCCCCTTTGCCTCAGTGCTATGCAGCTTGAAGAAGAAAGGACGTGAATGCTGGTTTGAAAAAAAAAAATGTCTGTCTTCTACAAGCAATAAACCATTAAAAGTATATTGCCTATGTGCTGGGCTTCAGTTTCCAAATAAATGTGTTGTTACCTCTTTCTGCATTTCTCCCAAGTTTAGTTTCAAATGACCATAGAGAAATATTTCTCTCTCCTGTAACCTTTGGTAATACTCTATTATGAAGGCACGTAAGGCATGTTGCAGTTGTATCTCATGCTAAAAAACAAAACACATCGGTAAGTCATCTGGTTCAAATAAAAATACCTATTGCAACCCTGTAGTTAAAGTAAATACAAGGTGAGAAATAATGCTTATTATTATTTGACTACATACAAAACAAAAAAATTTCATTAATTCAAGCTAAAATAGACTTCTGCTCCCTTTGTTTGAACTACTCACTGCTGAGTTTACTAGAATATAAGAAGAGAAATTAAAATGTTTGTAATTCAAATAAAACCAGCCACTAAGAAAGTGCTGGCTTTAGAAGTACTATAATTGTTCTCTATTGCCCCACACTTATATGTTATCTATTTACAAAAAAAAAAAAAAGAAAAGAAAATTTTAAGTAATATTCTCAAGCCTTGGTATTTATTCACAGCTATTTTTTTAATAGATACAACTACTCAAAATAATTGCAAAAAAGAATTGACAAATAAAATGATGAAATATTTTCTCTAACAGCTATCTTAATTTTAAAAGTGATAATACAGACTAATCATCCAAGATAATATAGGTATATACATATATACACTTATGTGTAAAACATATACACGACATGTATGCAAATTTAATATAGAGGAGCATATAAATGAATGTGGATGTGATGTGAATGTGTACATATGTATGTGAAGATCCATGTAATTTATGTACAAGGTGCTGGCTGGGAATTTCCCAGTGTCCTCACATGTCCTTGGCACTGTTCCTCTGCTGAGCCTCTTGTACTTGACCTTGCTTAGCCCATACTTTCCTTCCCCACTTCTCAAAATTGCCCAAACAAAGGCTTTATACACAAGAACTTAAGCTAACTTAAATTCTGCCCTCTTTTCCCATGTTAGAATATTCCTTCAGAGGGTTCTTATGCCCAGAATTTTTGAATAAACACTTACGGCTATTGGTTCTCTGGTTGATTTTTCCACATTTATGTTGCTCATTTATCCTGGGCAATTTAATATAACTTACCGTTTCAAAAAACAGTTTGTGCATATAGAGACTTGAGGCACAGTATCCATAAATTCTAAGGACATCTGACTCTATTCCCAAAATCTGTACAATATTGATTTTCTTCTGAAGAGCATGCATGATCAAAATGTTTAAGAAGTCTGTTTGATGAGCTGTTATTCCAGTATCTGAGACAATGAGGAAATATGGATAACATTCTTTAAGAAATATCTCCCATTCTGGTGTCAGACAGTTGGAAAATTCTGTATGAATAGTGACATCAGTATTGTATTCTAAATGATATATCAATATGGTACGAAGGGCCAGCATTGAAGGGTCATTATAATACAGATTTTCTGCATCCTGTAGATAAAGGAAATCAATGTTAATTTTAGAGATAAAAATAGACTACCTAGTTATGTTTAAAATTTAGCATTGCATATAAATTGTTGTATTAAGATAATACGAAGAGTCAAAAATTCAAGGTTATTCACTTAATTTTTCTGAATACTGTAGCAATGTCAGATAAAGACTCATTAGCTATTTCCCTATCAATAATAGTTGGTATTATTTCTCTAAGTATAGAGTTTAATTACAATCTTAATAAGCAAAAATATATAAAAGCAGGTAATGAATGATAACACAAAAATAAATACTTTTTTTTAGTCTCTATGAAATGAGAACAGAAAATTAAATCTGTTTGTTACCTTAAAAAACACTATTACAAATTTGGCTTCCTTTTGAATGAAATCATGCAGAAATTGTTCTACAATATAAAAAAAGTGAAGAGTTTGTCCTTTCTTGAAGTTCACATTATGAAAACAAGCGATGAGTAACGAATCTCCATCAATCAAAAAAAATTCAGACTCAACAAAGTCTTTAAGTAAGCTCACCATTCTGAATAAAAACATAAAACATGTAATGAAAAGATTATAAAGGTGATAGTAGCTTAAGATAAAATCCTACAGTTTAATTGGTTTCACAAATTTTCTTCAGGTTTAATAAAGAATCTTAAAGGATAACTAACCACACAGTTCCATTATATTTAAGTAACAATTTTTCCAGGGCATTCCTATTATTCTGCAATCATAAATAAGCCCTTAAAGCATGACTGATTCTATAGTGAAACTGAAATTCATTGGTGTAAGCATACATTTATGCAAAAAGTGCCTCTCTATTTTAAATTTGTACTTACTGTTTTTGTACTTCCAGTGTGAAAAATTAAAACAGTCAGAATCCTTGGTCAATTATATGTATGGAACTATCTCATTGTGCATTTTAAATGAACAAATAACGAAGAGCTGTAAACTCTTCACCCATTCCAAAAATTTCCTATAATTTATATCTACCATATGAGAAGTTGTCAAAACTTAGTTCCCTAACTCTCTCTCAGAGGCAACCATTGCCTTGAATTTAGTTTTCATCATGCTCTTTCTTACTTTTTAAAAGTTTTTATGACAGCTGAAACTGGTTTGGCTCAGTGGATAGAGCGTCGGCCTGCGGACTGAAAGGTCCCAGGTTCGATTCTGGTCAAGGGCATGTACATTGGTTGCGGGCACATCCCTGGTGTGGGGTGTGCAGGAGGCAGCTGGTCAATGTCTCTCTCATCGACGTTTCTAGCTATCTATCTCTCTCCTCTCCCTTCCTCTCTGTAAAAAATCAATAAAAATATATATATATATATTTTTAAAAGTTTTTATGACAGTATATGCATGCTTTGTTTAGGATTTTTATTAAAAGAACAATGTCTTATCTGAGTTTTATGGAATTTTTCAACATATTAAAATATTAGTATATGGTTATAGGAAGCTATATTTAAATAGCTTTACTGTTGTATAATAGCAATTATATATATATATATATATATATATATATATATATATATATATATATATATATATATATATATATATATATATATATTTCTCCTTTCAATAAGCATTAGAATTTTTTCTTCCATTTATTGCTGTTATAAACTGTGCTGCAATGATCATTCTTGCTCCTAATACACAGGTGAAACTCTCAGGTTTATTTATAAAAATGTAATTTGTTCACCATAAGGCAATAGCAACACATTTTCTTAAGCAATCCTTTAGAGTTATATCTACATTAACAGGTGTCAGAAATTCAATTCATCTGCATATTTTTCAACACCTGGTGTTGTACAAAACATGAACTACATGCTTCAAATTTAATTTTTTTCTTTTGTTTCTTCAGTTTTGTGGCTAGGATGTGTGAAGCTACTACATGCTACTAAAAAAATTAAAACTGCAGAAACGTGAATTCTGCTATGCATTTTTTTTAGAATTTACTCTTTGCACATTTTGACACATAAAGTAGTGATCCAGATTGCATTCTCTGCAGCCAGACGGCTGAGATTAGAATCCTGGCTCTGGGAGTTTCTTTGTTTATTTATTTTATTTTCTGATATCTTTATTTTTTTCATTGAATTTATTGGGGTGTCGTTGGTTTACAAAATCTTACAGGTGTCAAGTGTACAACTCAACAAAACATCATTTGCACACTACGTCATGTGCCCATCACCCCAAGAAAAGTCTCTTTCAGTCCCTACGCTCTCTCCCCTTCTCTATTTGCCCACCGCCACCTACCCCCACTGCCTTTCCCTCTGGCCATCACCACACTGTCTGTGTCTATGTGTTATATAATGCATGCGTGTGTGCGTGTGAGTGTGTGTGTGTGTGTGTGTGTGTGTGTGTGTTTATTTATTTATTATTTTGCTTAAAACCTTGACCTTCTTTTATCTAGGCCCCCCTAACTCTATACCCTTCTGACAACTGTCAGTCTGTTCCATGTATCCATGCCTGTTTTGTTTGTCAGTTTATTTTGTTCATTATATTCCACATATAAGTGAAATCATATGGTATTTGCCTTTCTCTGGATTATTGCACTTTGATAATAATCTCCAGGTCTATCCATGTTGTCACAAAAGGTAAGATTCTGCCTTGGTTTAGCTCAGTGGATAGAGCCTCAGCTAGTGGACTGAAGGGTCCTGGGTTCAATCCCGGCCAAAGGCATGTACCTCCATTACAATCTCGATCCCTAGCCCTGATTGGGGTGCATGCCGGAGGCAACCAATCATTGTGTCTCTCTCACATCAATGTTTCTCTCTGTGTATTTCTCCTTCTCTCTAAACATCAATGGAAAAATATCTTCAGGTGAGGATGAACAACAACAACAAAAAATAGTAAGATTCCACTTAGTTGTTTATTTGCTTACTTTTATGGTTATGTAGCATTCTATTGTGTAAATGTACCACAGCTTTCTTATCCACTCATTTAATTATGGACACTGGGCTGTTTCCAGATCTTGCCTATTGTAAATAATGCTGCAATGAACATAGGGGTGCATATATTCTTTCAAATTATTATTTTGATTTTCTTTGGATGTACATATTCCCAGAAGTGGGATCACTGGATCAAAAAGTAGATGCAGTTATGATTTTTTGAGGAAATTCCATGCTGTTTTCCACAGTGACTGCACCTTATGCAACAGTGCACAAGGGTTCCCTTTTTTCTACATCCTTTCCAGCACTTGCTGTTTTACTGATGGGATTACATCAAACTGAAAAGCTTTTTCACAGCAAAATAAAGCATCAACAAAGGGAAAAGGGAACCCACTGAATGCGAGAACCTATTTGCCAATGATACAGCTAATAAGGGGTTAATTTCTAAAATATATAAAGAACTTATACAACTCAACACTGGGAAAACAAATAACCCAATTTAAAAAAGGGCAAGCTCTGAGACTTTAGATTACTTATTTATCTATTGTGTGCTAGTTTCTCAACTTAAGTGGGAATTAAAAGAAGTTAAAATTTCATGTAGTTGCTGTGAGGATTCATGAGATAAGTAATTATACAATTTTAGGAGTATTCTTATGTCATATGTTTAAAATATTCATATCATAAATGATGTTTGGGGTTTGGGTTTTATTTTATAATTGCATGCAATTTGGCATTTCAGCATATCTATTCTAAATTATTTTAGAAAATTGGAATGTGGAGGTCATTGATATAAGATCAGACTAATTAAATCACCTATAACAAGAAATTCTACTTTCTTCATCCCTAGAGGCCAGCATATTGATGAGCGCACAAAAATGGCTGTTGAGGGAACTAAATGATGCATTAGTTCGGTGTATTTGCCCTTGTTGCTATTAAATGTTTTAAAAAACACCAAATTTCAGTTTTATGAAATTTTCAAAGATTTTGACATGCAATATGATGCCAATTAAATTATTACTTTAGTCTTAAGTGAGATTTAAAAAATGAATCTTTCCTCCACTTATACCCTTTCAAATTTTCAGTATATTATTCCTTGCTACTGAATAAAAGCCATATAGCAGAATCCTTCCCAAGAATATATTTACAAATTTTCAGAAATATCAAACTCTTGCCCCACTTGCAGTTTACCCAAAATGATTCTTAGTAAGAAGCAATAAAAAATATGCCACAGAGAGGAAATTAATTATTTATAATGATATAATACTTTGAAGGATTTGTGCTGTACTTACTTAGATTTTGACAGAGTTTTCCAAATATTCAATGAGAGGACCCTCAGGATTCGCTTACATTCATTTAATCCTTTAAAATAAATAACAAGTTTAATACTCAACTTTAAAATAATTTTAATTGATAATTCCTCCTGTTGCTAATTTTTGAGTATACTTATATTTTATATAAGACTGCATAAGCATGGATGAAATATTCCACCACCCACCCTCGGTTCCCCCATTTGCCATTAGGCGATCGGAGCCTGCTGGCTGGGGAAAGGGACTGAGAGGTGGTCACTGTGCCTCATGGTGACTGGTCCAGTGGTTGTTCTGGTCATTCTGCCCTTAGGTCAATTTGCATATTACCCTTTATTATACAGGAGAATGTGCTAATACACTGTAGGGTGAAAGTCAGTTTACAGCTGTTTATATGGAAAATAATACAATAAAAATAAATAATGTCATAAGAATAAATTCTGTTTCACATACACTGTAAACCCATTTTTGCCAAATCTATAATTTAGGAACTCAAACTTAGTAACATTCTGGTACCCTTCAACCTTTTGAGTCAAGCAGATTCTTGTGGACCTGCTTTTAAAATCACAGTACTATAATCAGAACCATGTGAGAACCTTATTATTATAGTTGTTGATTCTCAGTCCTTATCCCTAAAGATTTATTGATTTAACTGAACTTATGAAAATTCAAAGAACTATACCTAAGTGGATTGTAATAAATATGTATTTAAGTTAAATGAAATCACCGATACACACTCATTTTTAAAAGATTCCCTAACCTAATTTTTGTTTACAGTATAGATTCCAAGCCAAGCAAACTATTCAATCTGGGTCAACCAAAAACCAACAACAAACATCTTATTTAATATAAAAGAGAGAAAGTGTGAAGGCACTGATATTGTTCAGAGAGAAGGAGAATGAGAGAGAGGAGCAGGAAGAAGAGAAGGAAGAGGAAAGAGGAAAAAGGAGGGAGGGAAATTCATCCATGGGTATGGCCTCACCTGATTTTTCTAAATCCTGGCTGCTTTCATCTGTAGCTTCAACTTCTGATGGCTTCTCTTCATGCATTCTGGACTCACATGGTACCTGCCCAGAAGCTGGCTCTTCTACTACGTCTTCTGAGCTCAGATGATCTTCTTCTTCAGACTGATCAAATGAGGACAAGCTCTCCGTGGTCTCACTGTCATCAGAGCTGTCACTTTCCGTATCACTCTCACTTTCACCTTCACTGCTACTAGGGCTTGATTTTTCATTTGACATAGTAGGTTCAGAAGCCATGTTCTATAAAAGCAAAGATCTTAATTATCACTTTATTTAAAATAACATCACAATATAGTTTACTTCTTCCAGAGGTAAAATCTGTTCAACTCCTTCTTCTCTCTAAATCTCCTCCATACCTAGTTCCCTAATGAGGATACTTTTTCATAATCCTCTTCCCAATATGTTTGCAACTAAATTACTTAAATAGGATGGTGGAGCTGCATGGTAGGGAAAAACCTATTCCTGAAAATATATATGTGAAAGTCATATTTACAGAAACAAAACAAAAAAAATAATGTAGACATTTAAAGGAAGATTTGATCTACAAAGAATAATAAATGGTGAACATTTATATGTAAATTTTAACATTGGAATCGTCTACATAGATAAATTTCTAGCATTTTAAATATTACTTTGATTGTGTTCTTTTATTTCATAGCTGAGCACATAGACAACCAGATTATAATCAATTAACACTCTATTAATGCTTAAATGTTCAGCTTTCTGTGTACCCAATAACTATCATCATTTTTTTTCAAACGAGTTTATGAAATATGCATCATCTCACTGTATAAACATGTGAACTCTTCCTTTATCTGTTCTTTTTTAAATAATAAAATATTTAAGTGGTGACATTAAGAAAACTACAAAAACTGGGACACTATCTTGTTGGCTAGCAGATAGCATAACTTCATGTTATATCAAAATGTTCATTCTCCAGCTTCTGGAGGAAAGGATCAAGTGTGGTCCCTCAGAAATCAAACTAATAAAGTTTCACTGTATACCTAAAGCAAATAGATGCAGTCATAGGTGCTATAGATATTCAGATTCACAAGACAGTTACAAGCAGAAGGAATGATTATCTATAATAAACTCCAATCTGTAGTAGCATTAAAAGTGTCACCAGAAGTTTTAATGTCATGGACTCTTTAAATGAAATCACAGATATAATTATCAAATTATATAAAAATAAATTATACCTACAGAATTACAAAATTCAGTGTTTTATTTTTGGGTTTTTTTATTCTTTTTTTAAAATTTATTTTTATTGATCATGGTCTAACATAATTGTCCTTATCCTCCCATTCCCATCCCAAACCCCTCCCTACGTATGCCCCCACCCCCCTGTTGTCCATGGCCACTGGCTAGGCCCATATGCATGCACACAAGTCCTTTAGTTGATCTCTTCCCCTTACCCCCACCCTCCCCTATTTTCCCTCTGAGGTTTGAGAGTCTGATTGCTGCTTCTCTTTCTCTGGCTCTATTTTTGTTCACCAGTCTATGTTGTTCATTATTTCCTCTAGATGTGTGAGATCATGTGATCCAAGAAGTACCCTTGTAAGAACCTAAACTGTGACAAGCCTTAATGGTTGTGCTGAGAGGCAAATGAATCAGTCTGTAGTGAGTTCCTTTCTGGGCCAACAGTTCTTTTGAGTAGTAGCTAAGAGTAACTTGGCTAAAATACTGGTCATGCTACTGAGTGCCCATAATTAATTAATTAATTAATTAATCAATCAATCTACCCAATCAAAGCCTCTAGCTTCTAAGAAACATCCACTCATCTGTCAAAATTCCATATCCACTTATGATAAAAAAAAATAAAGAAAAAACTCTTGCCCAGCCAGAGTGGCTCAATGGGGTGACCAGGCTGGCAGGGGGATTAGTGAGGGGCGACCAAACAACTAAGCAGCAGGCTGCATGGGACAACCAGGCCCATGGGGGGCAGAGGGGGGCAGTTGGGGGCGACCAGGCCAGCAGGTTAATTTAGAGGTGATGTAATGAGGGTTGTATTACAGCTAGTAAATGCACCAGATAGGATGGAAGCAGAAAATGGAGAGTGCCATGGAGAACTGAATAAGTCTTACCAGAGGATAAGTTATTTTAAGTTGACTTTAAAGGATTATCAGGAGCTTTCCAGATAATGGCAGGGTAAGAGCATTCTAGAAAAACAAGGGGTTCAAAGGCCAACAGCAGATCTGAGAAGGCAGAGTTTGAATGGAGTACCTCACTAAGCTTGCTCAGGATGTGCCTCTAAAAGATTAGAATCAGTGTCTTCCTTAGTGTGCAAATAGGTTATGTATAAACCTTATTTGATTAATCCCATTGGTCAACTGAATCAGGAAATAGCTGGAAGTATACCCTAGACAATCATGCTTGTCTTAATGATTAGCACAAATAACATTTTCCCCCGATGTTTCCCTGGAAATAATCCAACAACAGGGGATCTAGGGAACAATCTAACAGCAGCCCTCGCAAGCATCCAATCTTATTGATGTCACATTCTTTACATTTATTTTTGTTTAAGTAAAATGCACATGAATTTAGCATTCTTACCACACAATAATATATCAGTATTCTTAAAATATAAAAATTTGTGGCTTTAAAAGTATTTTCTATTCACCCATATATAGCTCTCTGAATAATTTCCTAGTGTTAGAATTATTCTCTCTTTTAACAACATCATGCAGCTAATAAACTGAAGAACTGATTTTTATCTGACCCTAGGCCCTTGTCATTCCCAGCAAAACTACTGTCATCGTTAAAGGGAAGAAGCTATTCCAGCCAGCCTCACAATTAGATTTTACAAATAGCTACCTAGACAAGAACTCGCATTTCCTTTGATTTCTAGGTGTATTGAAATATTTCAGAAACATAGCCTTACTTGTTCAGAGAACCCCAATTAAGTTGAGTCATCTATCACCACCTAACCCAAAGAGAAATACAGTTTCCTACTATTAAACTCAGAAATATACTCAAAATGATTCTGTTATTTTTTAAGAGTATCAAATGATTATATTATAAAACTTAGGCTATTTATCCATCGTTCACTTTCTTTAAAAAGAAAAACAAAACAAAAAACAAAAAACCACAAACATGAGAATAAAACAAATCCTCCCAAGGCTTCCTATCCTCGCAGAGTAGGAAGCCCCCCTGGACAGTGACCCTGCAAACCCTCCCTTTACAGAGTGCCTGAGGGTCCTCATGCATTTTAGGTTTCAGTGTTGGTCACCTCCTTGGGGAAAGGACGCTGAAGCTACAAGAGTCCCGTACAAGAGGGTCACCACAGCGTTGAAGCTATTTGTACATTCTAGTTAGCAGCTGAGAAACAATGCCAACAATAAGCCCAGTGGCAAACCTCCTCCCAGCTCACCTACTGCCATTCCCAGAAAGGGCACCTTTGGGACTGCTCACGTTCCTTCACTGTAGCTTTTGTTTATCCCCCAAAACAAACCCTAAAACCCACACGCAGTCTCCAAGTTCAAGTATGAAGGACTGTTTCGGCACAACCCGGGCTGCTGTAGCGTTTTCTTTCTTGAGATCTCTGTAGTGTCTGCTGGTCGTCTGGGGACAGGCTGGCCACGGGGCGGGGGCACACAGGCCAGCTCTCCTCCTGTCAGACTCCCTCCCTATTCGGTGTGGGCAGCTCCAAAGTCAAAGGTGAAATCACTGGTGGCTTCATTCTGAAGTTATACCTAGTGCCGCTGTGAACTGAATCCACTTCGTAACCATTCTATTATTATTATTATTATTATTATTATTGTTATTATTGTTATTATTGTTATTATTGATTTCAGAGAGGAAGAGAGAGGGAGAGAGAAATAGAAATATCAATGATGAGGGAGAATCATTAACCCATTCCCTCCTACACGCCCTCCCCCCCACCTCGCACACACTGGAGATTGAGCCTGCAACTTGTGTCCTTGATGAGAATCGAACCCAGAACCCTCGAATCCACAGGCTGAGGCTCTATCCTCTGAGCTAGGGTTTCCCAAACTTTTGACATATGTGCACCCCTTCTATAATTTTAGTAACCCTGAGTACGCCTTATAAAAAAAATGGATATATTTTAATAACAAAATATATTTATTTTTTGGTAGATACACAAAATAATAATAAAAGAACAATGAAATTATTCATAATAAAATATAAATAAAAGTTATATATAACATTTATTGGCACACCGGACCATCTCACACCTCACAAGACTGTCTTGACTTGCCTCATGAGAATGTAGAATGAGGCGCAGCTAAGCACGGTGCATCTCCCCACCAAACTCCAGAGCAATGCAGACCCCCACCAAACTCTTCCCTTACCCCGGTGGGCACGCGTACCGCACTTTGGGAAACACTGTCTGAGCCAAAGCAGCTAGGGCTCTGCACCATCCTTCAATGGAGCTTCCCCAAGAGGTCAGGCATGGTGTGAGCAGACATCCTGGGCTGGGCCTGGGAGTCCAGGTTCCAGGGAACTGGGGGAGGCGCTGGTGCTGGTGCGGCTTCTTGTTTTTCTGGGCCGCCTGGAACTCCTAAAATGGCTCGTTCTTTCTGTGGCCTGAAGAGGGGGTTCCTTTTGGGATCCACCACCTGAGCAATAATCCTGCCCACTCCAGCTTGCAACACCCCCGCCTGCACCACGCTCTGCCGCAGGCCATTCCTTGGATTCCCATTCCATGCCTGCTGGTGCATATGTGCTGACCCAGAAGTATCCACTTTGAGCCGCCGGCTTTGGTAAGAGAGCTTGGCGTCCGCAAGGGCCCCGCATTCCCTGGGGGAAGCTGTCCAACAGGCCCGGCTTTTGGCTTCCGAGCTGTTCCTCCAGGAGCGCCAAGCGCTGAGGATCTCCGGGAGGCAGGGGAGCCGGTGGGTGGCACAGCGCCCGCCCTCTCCCACCTTCATCCCCCTCCCACCCTCACCCTCACCCCCTCCCCTATCCCAGCGGATGGCGGAGCCAGTGTCCCTGCCCGCGAGGGAGACCTCACAGGGACACTTGTCTGGGCGGCCGGCTGGAGATGCGCGGAGGAGGAGGAGGAGCGGCAGGTGCAGCCGGAGAAGCCAAGGGGAGGGCGGGGAAGGAGGAGACCGACCGAGGCGGCCGCGGAGAAAGGGCGCGGCCGGAGGCGGGAAGGAGGGGAGGAGGCAGGGACTGAGACAGCCGATGTGGTGGAATAACCGGCAAAAACCCTGTTAACAGTATTTAAAATCTAAGTTTACCAACCACCACTTACGGTAGGTTTCTCACTAACACCATTGTTTCTCTGTCAGTCAATCCTGCGGAACTCATCATTGTCCCACCTTCAACTTCCCCAAAACAGCTAGAAATAGACACTTAAATTAACGTGTGTGTGTGTGTGTGTGTGTGTGTGTGTGTGTGTGTGTGCTTTATGTCTGCCTTGTCTGTTACATTAAGCTATAAGCCTCATGCAAAATTGTGTACCAACTTCTTTCTTTTTCATACTCAAGCTCGTACTGGAAAGGTCTGAGCATTGTTTTTGCAAATAAAATCCCATGCAAAGCATCCATGCTGGCATCAGTCTAAGGTGGATATTGTAGGTTTATCTGCAAAGAAGTTGTTTTGGGACTACCCCAAGTCTAACTAACCTTCACGTATAAGTCAGCTCGTTGCAGTCCGTTGTTTCTTATATGGTCTTTCAAGATAAGCACTCATTTCTCCCTCCACCCCCCCTCACCAATTCATCTACACACAAGGCACAAAACCCCCCTTTACCTGGGACCTGTAGTTTCCTTTTCACAGTCCAACAGCCAGCAGCAGTCAGCCCCAAGAGAGCGGGAGTGAGTCTCGGTGATCAGTCAGAGCTTTACCATTTCCCTAACTGAACCCGGGGCAGCAAGCTCTCTGCATCAGCCAAGGCATTAGGTTTCGTTTCCTGGAGAGGCGAGGGGGGAGGATTCAGCAAGATGCCAGCTGATTTGGCCACACCCTTTAGAGAAATAAACATGGAAGGCAAAGGTCTAACACACCTACCTCCTTACCTCTCTGGAATCTGGCACATGCCTGGCTTTTCACCACCCCAAGGACTTAGTCCAACCATTCCTTTAAGCTCACAGTTGCCTGCCCACTCCTCCACCTTCTTTTATTTGCTTTTACAATTCTACCAAAATTAGAGCAAGAATTGGAGTAACTCTTGGGACAATATATATATATATATATATTTTTAAGTGATCTGCTCGCTGGAATGGAATGTCCAGCAGGAAGTAAATAAAGCCCAGCTGTAGAGAGCTTTGCTCAGCAGCAGTGCTCTGTGGAGAACCAGCACAATGAATCTCCCTCATGGCTGTAACGGGACGACCCAGACATACTATTCCACTG
This sequence comes from Vespertilio murinus, assembly GCA_963924515.1. Taxonomy (NCBI): domain Eukaryota; kingdom Metazoa; phylum Chordata; class Mammalia; order Chiroptera; family Vespertilionidae; genus Vespertilio; species Vespertilio murinus. Next base: position 64,787,716 of record OZ004708.1, read on the forward strand.
CCATATGCCTATTTTCTTCATAGTTCTCATGTTCCAGGCATAAAACATTCTGAAGGTTAGAGGAAATGTGAATGTTAGATGTAATAATCCTAAACAAAATATTTGGGGGGGGGGGATTCTAAAAATATCCTAAGTAAAATAATAGCTAACTTTACCCAGCAAGATATAAATAAGTTAATCATAGATTTTAAAGCCCCCACAAAATAGTTTACACCTTTTCTCAACCATTTCCTAACCCGGTAAAGACCTTAAATAGTCTCCAATCAGCTTCTTCAGCAGTAATAGTAATATTTTTAAAATGAAAATAATGCCATTCTCTTTTGGGGATTACCTTAAATAATAGCCTGTATATGAGACTGAGACAGTGTTTTGTAATCAAAAGAAGAGATCTGGAGCCAGACAGAACTGGGTTTACACTATGTCCTGTGAGCCATTTTGAGCCTCCGTTTTCTCATTTTTCAACAATAGTAATGATAATAACTACTTAAGAAAAGTTGTTTTGAGAATTAAAAAATAAAAAAAAAATAATTAACAGTGCCCATGACACAATAAATGAGATTTCTTATTATCGCTGTCATTATTTTATTATAAAATCATTTTATAAAACATCTATCACTTAATAGATACTCAATAAAAATATGTGGGGGATATTTTTATGTAAAAATATGTGGGCAAAACTGACTTACCGTAATTGCTAGCTTCTATCATGAGAGAATACAATCAGAATAAGGGGGTTGGATTCTGAGATGGTAGGAGGAGCCCACGGAGAAGCACATCTTCTTCCACAGAAGCACAGCTTCCCCCATAGAAGCAAAGGCTCCCAGCCCAACCGCCATCCTTTCTGAGGACCTCTTTTCATAGGTTGTCTGCCCAGTTATCTCTAAGGCGCTGATCCTCTCTTTAGTTAGGTTTCAAGCAGTTAGACAATAGCACAGCTTGAGGGCTTTGCTGGTTCCTTCTACTCTTCTACAGAAAACATTTTGACTCTTAATATGCTGGTTCCTTCTACAGAAAACATTTTGACTCTTAATACAGGTTTGGATGCATCTCATCACATTGAGTTTTGAGTTCATTGCTGAAGATTCAAAGTTGGAGAATATTGGAAGAGATGCTTTTATGTTTTCCCTCTGTGTGAGCTCATCTCAGGGAAAGCTGCACAGAGACGGGGATATTTGAGGTAGATTTAAAGCCTGGCTAAGATTATATAGAGCAACTGTAAGGAAATTCAGAGCCATGTAATTGATTTAAAAAAAGGAGAATGCAAATTGTACTTTGGAGGGCACTCTGTGAATTGTTTAGTTTGAACTGGTTATTTTTTTGTTCAGCAGCAAAATATAACATGCAAATGAGAGAACTACCTCTTCTCCTCCCAGACCCATACTTAATCTGCTATTAGATCTTGTCCATTGTATCTCCTAAAGACCATTAGTATTCGTCCCTCATTTCTATGCCTAGCACCACTGCCTGGGTAAGGCTCTTGCTGACTTTGACCATTTTAAAAGCCTTCCTTCCAGTCACCACATAACTGCTAGAGTTTCATTCCAGAGGAGTGGCCTGGACATTTTATCCACATGCTTTACTGCCTTCAATGGATCTCCATGAAGTGTTTAACAATAATTTTTAAAAAAGAAAAAAAGACTGGCCTACTCAGAGTGGCTCAGTGGTTTAGCATGGACCTATGAACCAACAGGTCACAGTTTCACCCCTGGTCAGAGTGCATGCCCAGATTGGGGACTTGATCCCCAGTGGGAGGCATATAGGAGGCAGCCAGGTGATAATTCTCTCTTATCATTTAAAAATATATTTATGAATTTTTTTATTGTTGATAGTATTACAGATGTCTCCCTCTCCATTGATGTTTCTCTCTCTTCCTCTCTCTCTAGAATCAATAAAAATATATTTTAAAAATTCCAACTGACTATGTGATATCTTCTTCAATAATTCTAAACAGATATGTCTACCGCCTCTGGGTTCCCGAAGAGTACTGTATTATAAATACATACGTACCTCACTTACCACAATGAGTTAAATGATTAAACAAAGTATGGTGTGTCCACACTGTAGAAAACGTCTCAGGGAACATACTATTGATAATGCAACAACTTGACTGGCTTCCAAAGGAATTATGCTGAGTAGGGGGATAAAAGCCAATATTAAAAGGCCACATATTATATGATTCCAGTTATATAGATCTGGAAATAAAAGACAGAAATGGGAATAGCTAGTGGTTGCTAGAGCTTAGAGACAGCCTGGGGTGAAGGGATATGGAATCAGATAAGTAGGGGAAAAGGGTAGGCAGGAGAGAGTGAGGGAGGTTTATAAAAGTAGAATTTGAGGGTTATTGATGGTTATGGAACTATTCTGTACCTTGACTATGAGAGTGGACATACAAACCTTCACATGCAATTAAACTTCATACAAATATATACACACAAATGAATGTATGTTGCAAGTGTCCCACATCCGTGTGGCTTGAATTCAGGTTCAGGGTTTGGGTTCAGGCTCTGGATAAGGCTGCACGCAAATGAAAAAGATAAGAAATACTAATTTGGAAATCGGGGATCCAGTGGGAAGTCCAAGGAAGGATTCCATTTTGCTCTACCCTTGCTACCCCTTTTATTCAGGTTTTGGAATACACCCATAGTCCTTAGGCAGTCAATTCCAATAATAGCTTGGTGATAGCCTATCAGCAAAGATTTACATAAGACTAAAAGGTGGAAGTTGCTCCAACTACCTTTGTCTCCATCAGACAGTGGGTATATGGCATTGACCCTTGCCAGAGCCTCAAGGTTGATCAGCTTTCTAGACTCTTTGTCCACCCCTTTCTGCTAGTGAAGGCAATGGGCAGCTTCCAGCATCTCCCCTTTTCCTTAAAAAATCTTGAAAAGTGAATGCCGCCAGAATGGTGTGAGTCCTTTTAAGACTCTTCATTCTGCATCTGCAGACTAGAAATAAACATATGAGAACAAAAAGGAGACAAGTAATAATTATGCAAGATGTTACCATTTGGGACATGGGGTAAAGCCTATGCGGAATCTCTCTGTATTATTTTTTTAATTGCATTTTTCATTTGGGATATAATTGAAATATTAGGATTAGGCATATAATATAATGGTTTAATATTTGTATATATTGTGAATTGATCACCACAAGTTTAGTTAACATTCAACACCACACAGTTAGAATTTTTCCTATGTTGAAAACTTCTAATTGTTACTGTCTTAGCAATACAATATTATCAACTATAGTCACAATGCTGTATGTAACATCTCATGCCCTTTATAACTGTAAGTTTTACTTTTAAAAATGTATATTTATTGATTTCAGAAAGAAAGGGAGAGATAGAAACATCAATGAAAGGGAATAACTGACTGGCTATCTTCTACACACCCCCTTACTGAGGATAGAGCCTGCAACCCAGGCATGCGCCCTGATCAGAAATTGAACTCCCACCTTCTGGTTCATAGGTGAATGCTCAACCACTGAATCACGCTGCCCAGGCTCAAAATTTTACCTTTTTACCCCCTTCACCTGTTATATTAACCTCCCACTTTCTGCCTATGAAATAACCAATCAGTTTTCTGCATCTATAAATTAAGTTTTTGGTTTGATTGCTGTTTTTTTAGATTCCCTGTATAAGTAAGATCATATGGTCTTTGTCCTTCTCTTATTTTACTTACTATAATGTGTTCAAGTTTCCTCAATGTCATAAATAGCAACATTTAATTTTTTATGGTCCACTAATATTCCATTATATGAATATATTTTTCTTATCCATTCATCCATGTCTGCGTAACTGGAAATAATGCTTCAGTGAACATGGAAGTGCACATAACTTTTCAAATTAGTGTTGTTGTTTTGTTCTTCAGATAATTACCCAGAAGTGGGATCATGTGGTACTACTATTTTTAATGTTTTTTGAAGAATTTCTATATTGTTTTCCTAAAGGCTGCATCAATTTCCATTCCAAACAATCATGAACAAGAATTCTCATGTCCTTGCCAGATTTCACTGTGGTTTTGATTTGCATTTCCCTGATGATTAGTGATGTTGAGCATCTTTTCATGTACCCATTGGCCATTTGTATGCTTTTTCTTTTATTTTGAAAAATGCCTATCCAGATCTTCTGCCCATTTTTAAATTAGACCATTTATTTGCCTGCTTATTTGCTATTGAGTTGTATGAGATCTTTATATATTTTGGATGTTAACTTCTTTTCAGATATATGATTTGCAAATATTTCTTTCCATTTGTAGGTTTCCTCTTCATTTTGTTGATGGTTTCCTTTCTCATGCAGAAGCCTTTTAGTTTGGTGTGTTGATTTTTGCTTTTGTTGCATTTGGTTTGGTGACAAATTGAAAAAAAAAAATCATTACCAAGTTCAATGTTAAGCTGCTTACCACCTATGTTTTCTTCTAGGCATTTTATGATTTCAAGTGTTATATTCTATTCAATTCTTTAATCCATTTTGAATTCATTTACGTTAGTGTAAGATAGAGGTCCAATTTCATTTCTTTGCATGTGACTTTCCAGTTTTCTAACACTATTGAAGAGGTTGTTCTTTTCCCATTATATATATTCCTTTACTGGAAGCCCGATGCACAAAGATTCATGCTAGAATGGGCTTTTCGTTCCCTGGCTGCTGGCACTGCCTTTTCACTTGGCCCAGCACCTTTCCACTCAAGCCCTGGAGCCAGGGGTGGGGCAAAACGCCTATGTCCTGCCCCCATCACTAGGCACCGTGTATGCAAATTAACCGCCATCTTTGTTTATTTGCATATTACTCCTGTTTGGCTGGTGGCATAGAGGAGGTACAGTCCATTACATGTTTGTTTATTATTAGGTAAGATGATTTGTATGTGCGAGTGTATTATTTCTTAAAACTGTATATAAGTCTATAATTTTCTTTAGTAACTTTTTAAAGGGCTCTTCCAGAAAACCCTTTATAGGGTCAATGTCAATATGTGTGTTTTTTTCATGTAAAAAATGGAAATAAATTATGGTGATAATTCTCCAATAAATCTTATTAGAAATGTTTCATAGCATTACAACAAATAGAACATAAAATGCTTTCAAATCCCTATGTCAACCGGCTACTTATAAATTTTCTAAGTTACTCTCTAGGTTGTTGCTAAAAATCAGAAAGGAAGCTTCCCATTAGACCCACCTCAAATAATTTAGATGCATTTATTTTTCTTTTAAGAGAATACCACATTGCAAGAAGTAATCTTATACTCTTCCTAAATATTAGGGAGCCAGATTGGCTAAGACATGTGGGGTAAGGGGGGTAGACCACATCCCCATGAAACTTATGAAACCCAAGAAGGCAGTAGGAACCATGACAATATATTAATATTTTGTATCATTGTAGTAGACATAAAGAATAGTAGAAACCACTTTGGTTTCTAAGAATCTTGGTGTTCAAAAATTGTTGTAGTGCAAGTTTTTAAATAATGAGAGTGGATGTAGCCAGAAAAAAAGTAAAGATCCCTAATATGGAACAGCAATGATGGGTCAGTTCCAAAAAAAAAACCCAGAATTCTTCCATTTCCAGACAAAATGAACCACAGGTATTTTCCTAAGCCAAACAAAACTTTGTATAAAAATTTTCACCCAAAACATCATCTCTAAGTAAAACATCTGGGTAGCAGGGCAGAGTAGCACTTCTGCTCTGAGGATGAAATGCATTGCTCACATTTAGGGTCTAAAATAGAATCTAGAACTGTGACCTGAGGCCAAGGCTAGAGAGGAAAAAATGATTACAGTTGGGTCTTAAACAGCATAGGATTTAGGGGTGCTGAACCCTTTGTAGTCATAAATCTACATACAACTTTTGATTCTACAAAATTTTAATTATTCATAGCCTACTAATTACTGGTTGCCTTACCAATAATGTTAACAGTTGATTAACAAATTTTTTTTTGTATATTACATGTACTATGTACTATCTTCTTAGAATAAATTAAGCTAGAGAAAAGAAAATGTTAAGCAAATCAAAAGAGAAAATACATTTATAATACTGTATTTATCAACACTATAATCTTACATTGTTTACAAGATGAATGGCTTTTCAGTACCTACGTCAATATTGTCTCATATGTAGTAAAAGAAATTCACATTTATTTATAAGCATATCAGTTCACACACTGATAACAAACAAGCAGCATATGATTGATTTATGACAACCTAGTATAATTAATAGGATTGTTTCTTGGTCATCTAGCCTATACACTAATAAATGATTCATTATAAAATTTTACAATACATAGCATTACAGCCATTCGGAATAGTATAGTATTGGAAACCATTTTTTTTTTAAAACCACTTACCTGTGATGATAGGTTGATATGTAGTTTATCCAATTACAAGAAAGATATACTGCATTATGAGGCAATTCTTTGAAAGGGAAGTTATAAAACAGTAAGCAAACATTATTAATTTTATATTAAATACCACTTACCTTATATTACATAAGAATAGGCTATCTACTTGCATATAAGCCTTGCAGATAATGTTCTACAAGTTGACTACATAGGCGATGGTGCTGATGACCCAACAACACCTCATACAGTTTTATTACTATGCCATGAGGTTATTATTATCACACAAAGACACACACACACACACACACACATATATAACATATACATTTATTAACTGTACATTGTAAAAATCAGATGATCATTTACTATTCATCAAGTGGAAATGGATCATCATAAAAGTCTTCATCCTTCTTTTATTCACATTGAGTAGGCTGAGGAGGACGAGGAGGAAGGGAGGGTGGTCTTGCTTTCTCCCTTGACTCTGTGGTGGCAGGGGTAAGAGAGGAGGAAGAGCTAGAAGGGGCGGGGGCAGGAGAGGCAGCCACACTCAGTGTAACTGTATAGAAACACATCTTCATTTTGTCTGATTTTTTATGTTTCTAAAAATGTTTCTATACAGTACCAGTCCTTCTTCTACCACTTGCCTTAGTCTCAGTGCCAGTGTCATGTAAGAGTCCGTGTTGTAAAAGAAGTCAAAGCTGTCTTGAATAATCAAAATACTTCTACCTGATTGTCTGATGGCAATTTGTTTTCTGGCTTCTTCTGTCTTCTTCCTCATCTTCTGGCACTGGTACAGACGCACTCATCTCCATTAAGTCATCTCCTGCTAATTCCTCTGGTACATTGCCTAATAGCTCTTGAGTTTCTCTAAGATCCATATCTTGAAACCCTTCACCACAATCACCACCTTCTTGCCATATCCACAGTCGCTTTTATAACTTCCTTGATGGACTCTGTCATATTTTATGGTAGCAAACAATGAAATAGAATAGTATTTACATATATTTTATGTATTCATGACATACCTAACTTTTTCTTAATTTTGTTGATATTCTAGGCCACATGGTTCATTTGTGAGTTTTTTTTCAAATTATAGCAAATATCCAAAAAAATATGCAATGTATTTATTGGAAAAAATCCATATATGAGTGGACTACACAGTTCAAACCCATTATTCAAGGGCCAAATGTATGCATAAACTATAATATAAAATAAATATGTGTGTAAATGGATTTTCAGGTGCATAGATTGAACATAGACCAATGGTTTGTAAATTAAACCCATTTTATTACTTTGTAGTTTTCAAAGCCCTTATATACAATTAAAATCAAGACAAACCATCAGCTACATTTAATTTCCAAACATCAGAGGATTTATATCAAAGTTCACATTTATAATTTTTAATTAGTAGTTTAAAATTACTGGAAGATACTATTTAAATAGCCATAAATCTAAGTCATGTAATCACATTTAGGTCAATTAAAGAGAATCAATTTTAACTTTAGGATAGTGTAATCATTTATTTTACCCTTAATAGACACTTTGCAAACTATGACATTATGGGAAAATATGTTCAGAAAGTAATACTTGTTTTTAAGTATTTCAGTGTAAAAATTATTTTTGTCACTCACAAAATTCTTACATTTCCTCATTTAGTCTGAAACTAGCTGATACATAAGGATTATTATTCAACTATATGAAGAAACCAAAACTCAAATATAATATAATTCATTCAGTGGTATTCATAAGTTTGATTACAACTCTGACTTCAAAGTGCTTACTCTTTCTACTTCATCATATACATATTTCTGGAAAAAAAGAAACCATGTGAATCATAAAATATGACTTGAAAAATCCCCATGAAAATATTTTAAGTGGTTTGGAATACTGTTTTCAGACTTTGTTAAATTTTTCAGAAAAGGTTTTGCTCAGTTGTTCAAATGCTAAGACCACATTGTCGTCTTCATCTTCACATAGTTCACGCAAGGAAACACTGCAAATTAAAATAAATATATATGAAACACCATTTCAGAGGAGTCAGTATTATAAGAAGGCTTTCCTTCCCAGGCAGGCAGAATCAAGTAAATCTTACTAGATGATGAAATGTTAGCAAAATATGAAGTAGAAACACATTTCATTAAAAAAAAACAAAAAAAAATCACCATGCACAAAACACCAACAAAGATCACTAGACAAGTGGCAGTCTATTACTATAGCCCATGTATATTACTAAGGATTTTAAAACCACCAAATTCCAAGTACCCTGACCCTTACTCCCTTCAATAGCAGCCACACAAACTCCCCTTCTTTTCTACAAGTCGCCTATGGAACCTACAGGCAACTACCTCTCTGAAGAGCAAAATATTCCTTCCTTTGCCTGGATGTATGAGAAAATAAAGAACACATGGTATGGTAAACAGAATAATGGCCCCCCAAAGATATCCAAATCTTAATCCCCTGAAATTTACAAATATGTTTTCTTCCATGGCAAAGGAGAATTAAGGTTGCAGATAAAATTGAAGTTGCTGATCAGCTGTGCCTGAGATGAGGACTTTGTCCTGGGTTATCTAAATAGGCCCAATGTAGTCTCAAAGGTCCTTATTTGTAGAAGAGGGAGGCAGGAGAGAATAAATGTCAAAGGGATGCAATAGGATTCTCTACCCATCAATGCTGGCTTTGAACATAGAAGGGGGTCATGGTCAAGGCAATGCCAGCTGCCTCTAGAAGCTGGAATCTATACTAAGAGAAAGATGTAAATTGACCATACCTCCACAATGCCCACCAGCCAATCAACAGTATGCAAATCAACTCAACAAAGATGGAGGTTTAATTTGCATACACGGGTGCCCAGTGGCCTGAATCCTGGGAACATCCTTGGAACCCAGGCCACTCGGAGCCTGTAGGCCCCTGAGTAGGCCCTGAACAGACAGGGTCCCAGCACGCCCCCGGCCATTCCTGGCCTACAAGCCTTGGTGCCAAGCAGCCAGGGACAGGGCAGCACAGTCTTCATCAGAGCTGGGAGGCCCTGCCCAAGCCATGGGGCAATCTTGCTTGAGAAGGCCTAGAGATGAGGGGTGGGGGTGGGGGGTCAAAGGGGTCAGGGCTCCCAGTCTGTGAGAGGACGCAGGCTGGTCTGAGGAACCTATCCCACCCCAGTACACAGATTTCATGCACTAGGCTCCTAGTAAATAAAAAAACAGCTTGTCCTAAATTTGCCTCCCAGCATAACCATATGGCTTGTCTCAGTTTCAGTCCTTATAAGGGAATTCCTTGTATCATATGATCTAAGACATCTAGGGGACATAATAACAACATAAATTGATGAACAGAAACAGACCTGGAGACAGAGAAGTAGCAATTAGACTATTGGGCCTCAGAGGGTAGATGGGGGAGGGCAGGGGAGGAGCAAAGGGGAGATATCAACCAAAGGACTTGTGTGCCTGCATATAAGCCTAACCAGAGGTCATGGAAAACAGGGGGTGGGCATACATGGAGAGGGGTTTGGGATGGGAATGGGGGGTGAGGACAATTATGTGACACCATAATCAATAAAGAAATTTAAAAAAATAATAAAGTCTCTAGAAAGGAATGCAAGCCTGTCTACACCTTGATTTAGCTCAGTAAAATACATTTTGAACACAGGCCTGCAGAATTGTAAGAATAAATTTGTGTTGGCTTAAGTCATGGTTTTGGTCATTTGTTACAACAGTAATGAGAAACTAATCACAGGTGACAAGAAAGAAGAAAGGAAATTCAAGAATGAACAATGCAGTTGGGCTGATCAAGGACTGAAAACAACCAAAATCTGGATTTTTATCAGCCTTTTATAAATGTATTTACCTTAGTTCCACTAGAATTCCAGTTTTGTTTTTCCTAATGTCTTCCCTGACCTACCAAAATGAATGACCAGATCTATATTTACAACTTTGAATTTCTTCCTAGTCACAGACCTATAATTATGACTAATGGACATTTTTTTTCCTGAACAATAGCCCACAGATATCATAACACACTATTTTCGGTTGTCAGTTTCCAAATCTCATCTGACAGTCCCATCTGCTTATGTTTCTTATATATCATTCCTATATATCATTAACTAAAATAGAAACCTTGGCATCTTCTCTAACTGAATGACATTTATTGACAAGTTCTTTGATGAGCAAAAACCCCATAAACAAGGGATTCATGGAACATTATATATATACTAGAGACCTGGTGCACAAAATTAGTGCACTGGGGGGGGGGCATCCTGGTCTGTGTTCTCTCACAGTGTGGGGGCCCCATGATCCATCACACCAATGAGGTAAGCTTCACCCACCCATCTGGGGATCCTGGAGGGATTGTCCCAAAGAGGTAGGCTGGAGCCATGGACCCCTAGACCTTACCATGTGGAGCCACTGGGCCCTGCCTCCTCCATGCTGCACAGAGCAACCAGGACCCCCAGGCCTTGCCACACAGAACCACTGGGCCCTGCCTCCTCTAAGCTGCATGGAGTTTCTGGGACCCTCAGGCCTTGCCACATGGAGCCACTGGGCCCCACCTCCTCCACATTGCAGGAAGCCACCAGGACCCCCAGGCCTTGCCACACAGAGCCACTGAACCTCGCCTTCTCCAAGCTGCATGGAGCTGCTGGGACCCCCAGGCCTTGCCACATGGAGCCACCAGGCCCCGCCTCCTCTGCACCACATAGAGCCACTGGGACCCACCTGCATGCCGAGCATGCAACGCCAAGTTCCCTCCCACCCTCGAGTGTGCCTTGCCACATGCACCCACAGCCTCCTGATGATGGATTGTGACTGTGTGAGGGCATCACAGCATGAGGACGTGACAACCATGGGCTTTTATTAGTATAGACTAGCGGCCCAGTGCATGAAATTCGTGCACTTGGGTGGGGGTCCCCCAGCCTTGCCTGTGCCTTGTCACAGTGCGGGAGCCCTGCAATTGATCACCCCAAAGAGGTAGGCCCTGCCCACTCATCCGGGGCTCCTTGACAGCATCAAGTCCAGCCCCGCCTGCCTGTGCGTGCCCACTGAGTGTGCAGCCATCTTGTGAGGGCATGAGGGCAACATGGCATGAGGACCACTTAGGCTTTTATTAGTAAGGATATGTACAATTTTTTAAAGATATGATTTTATTTAGAGAGAGAAAGTGAGAGGACAGAGAGATGATGAGAGAGGAAATCATTGATCGGCAGCATCTTGCACACCCCTAACTGGGGATCGAACCCACAACCCAGCCATGTGCCCTGATCTGGAAATTGAACCATGACCTCCTGATTCATAGAATGATAATCACTGAACAACACCAGCCAGGCATATATGTGCACAATTTTTAAAGTGACAGAGAAAGGAACATTCATAAAGTATTGAGGTGGATTCAGATTGGAGGCATTAGGAAGATGAATATTTAAGCAGCACTAGAGGAGAACCTTCTAGTGGAACCTATGGATGGGAGTATCCACACAAAATTTGGAATTACTTGGGTCTCCACTCGACACTCTTAAAGATAAAAACAGGAAGCCAATATGAGAAGTTAGAATTGGATGAAGCCTGGAAAAAACACTGGATAAGCAAGAGTCAAGAATATGTAAGTGGGTGTAAACCAGAAACCTGATGGAGCCGTAAGGGGCCCTCTGATGTACCATGTGTTTGATTTACACTGATAATGGAAATTGAGAAATTCGAGATGGTAAGGTTTTAGAATATTGCTGCCTGTTGGAGCACAGTGCCTGGGGCTGAGACTGGTCTGGATGCTACTTTATGTCAAATGGATTTGGGAATTAACAACAGGATGTTGAGAAGGTCCGAAAAGTTTTGGGGAGTTGAAATGCATAGCACCTAAAAGGTTCAATGATACCTGTGAGTATGAACGTGAGACTTTTCAAATTACCACTAAATCACTGGAAAGTTTGAAATCAGTATTTAAAAGCTGTAACAAACCTGATACATTGAAGGGTGAGTGAAAAATCTTTCAACAGCTCATAAGCGTCTCCTTCGTTCATCCTAAACAAAGCAATAATTGGGGGAAAAAATCAATGGTTCAAAAACATAAAGGAACTTCTTATTCCATACTGAAATGTTAGATTCATCAATAATAATGAATTGTTTTTGTTTTCCAAGAGGGTATTTACCAGAATCATTCCTATCACAGACTCTCAAAGGATCATTTAACCTGAGGAAATTCAGTAACACGTGTCACAGTCACAAGATGACCAACAAAAATCAGAGTGTGACCGTCTCAGGAGAAATCCAAAGTAGGAAAGTAAAGCTCAACAGAGTGAATGAGAGCTAGATACTCAAATGGGAAGAACTAAATAAATGATTTACTGATATCACAGCTGCTTTATTTACAACAGTGAATCATATTTTTAAAAATGATTAGTATTTCTTAAGAGTGTTAGAAGTTGTAAATACTTTAATAAGGACTGTTCAAACTTTTACATAAAATGCATACTGAATCCTGATTGGTGTGACAGATGCTCCTTCCCACATCTGTGTGCTCACTGCCTGGGCCGATTTCCCCATAACTAGGTAAACTCAAGAGGATGTATTCCTGATTACTATTTTAAAAATAGTTTCCTTGCCTAAGAGCTAAAACAATTGTCTTTATTCAGTCCTCAAATGTGTGAATTATATACTTTCTATGTAGTTCTCTCATCATGAAAAGTGTATTATTTGTTATTGTTGCTCAATTTCAAAATATCTAATAATGAATAAATAGGATGCTTAATAAAATATACAGATTTGTGCACATTGAAAGGAAATTAATTAGAAGGTGGCCGGCGGGGCAGGATTGGGTAAGAAGGGCTGGATATGCCCTGGAGCCAACTTCCTTCAGTCCCTCCCTACCATCTGAGTCTGTGGAATGAGCGGGGTCCTTCCAGCAGGTGGGGTCCCTCAGCCTGGCCTGTGAGGGTCAGGTGGAAAACCAGCTTCTGACATCCCACAAGGGGACTCAGAGTACAAGAGGGCACTCTGTAAAGTTCCTGTCCTACAGGGTGTGAAATGCAAACTCAAGTGTGCAGTAAACCAAATTTGGGGCAACAGTGCTCCAGCAACAACATAACCCACAGCCGAAGGTGGACTTGCATGGCCCCATGAGGGATCAGGCTCCCTCCTGTCTGGTTTCAGGGTTTGTCACCCAAAAACTGCCACTGCCAAGTCACTGCAGCTTGTCAGCTCCTGCATTGAGCGTCTGTCCCCTGGTGGTCAGTGTGCATCACAGCCACTGATTGGACAGGTGGAGGGACACTTAGCATATTAGCCTTTTATATATATATATATATATATATATATATATATATATATATATATGAAAATATTTATATTTGTAGAGTAAATCGTTACCTCAACTGAGTCAGCCGAAGTCCCAAGATTTTGCTGATAAACCACAAATAAAAATAACACATTTTACCTTGCCATTAGCCTATAAGAATAAAATTCTAGTATGTTTAGAATAACTAACCTGTATTTGAAATTGTAAGAAGGCTTTTGCTTAAAATTCATTAAGCTCATGCGTTTAATATACAGATATGGAAATAGAGATCAACATAGAACTGGAGATGGACATAGATATAGAAATAGAGACAGGAATAGAGATGAAAGAGAGAGAGAGATAGACATGAATGGGAATGTGGACATGGAGGCAGAGAAAAAGGTAGTAATGTATAAGGAGACAAATAAAACATACCTGTTGTCCTGCATTAATCCTACCAAGGAACCATGTTTATAGAAATCAAGTGCATAAGCATTAAGTGGCATTCTTCTTCCTTGGCTATCAAATTTGTGTGGCCAAAGCAAAGGAGCCTGAGCATGACTGATACCAATTGTGCGCAGAATGACCTGAAGAAATACACATTTTCTTAATTTATTTATTCATAATGAAAGTTTATAATTTCTTACATTGCACTTTCAGTTACTTCCTTAAACCAGTATTTTTAAAGCACATTCTGTCAGTGAGGGGTGAGGGTGTCTTTCATACACACTGGGGTGTGCCACTCTAAGCAACCCTAGAGAATGGCGTGGATCCACCTATGAACATTATTGCTGCAAGCATACTGGTGGAAAACTCAACCGTCCAGCCTAGAATACAGCAAGACTCACTGGGAAAGGAAAGCTAATAGAAAAATTCATCATTACCCTAACTGGTACAGGAAATATCTTTATAAACAGCATCAGGGAGCTTGTACCTTGTCTGTCTCATGAGAAGAGTCCAACTGAACAACTCTAACACTTTTTATAATCCAATTACCAGAATAAAATGAAAGGGGAGGAGGGAGGAGGAAAATAAAAATAAAGATGAAGAAAGCAAATCAAGAGTTTTCTGTGTCTGCTATTTTTCTGGAAAACTGCACTTTATGGGGCCAATAGGAACTCTAGTATATTGCCAGTAAGAGTGTGAATTAGTACAACTTTATTCTAAAAGACTTGGTAGTAGCTTGGAAAGTTACTATTAGTCACAACCGTTGGGATATTTTTATCTCATTATGATCTAGATAATCGTTTTGACCCTAAAACTCCAGCAAATTTATATTCAAATGAAACTGTGTACCAGATGCTCACAGTAACTCTCTGAATTATATAAATTAGAAACAAACATAAACATTTAGTTACAGGAGAATAGATCAATACGTTGTCTTACTTTCACACTATGAAATATTTTGGAGTAGCAAAAATAAAGTAGAGCTTTGTGTCACAAAATGAATGAATCCTATGGGCATAGTTTTAGGTGTAAAAGGCAACTTCTTGGAGACCACAGTAAGTATTCCTTCACTTTTTATAAAATTCAACAGCAGCAAAAATGAGATGAGATTTTGGTATCTGACATTTTAAAGGAGAAGTGAAAACACAAAGTTTAGGACAGTTGATAACATGAGGAAAGCAGGGAGATAAGTGAATGAAATAGAGGAGGAGTACATGGCTGTTTTTAGTTTTATGGCTTATAGTTTACCTATATGCCACTTAAAGATACGTATGTATACATATTTAGGAATACAGTAGAATATAATGAACAATAAAGCAAAATAAACTTTAAGATATTATAACTTACACTAGTAGAGTAAATTTATATAAAGCAAGTTGGAAAATGCACACAGCATGTTACGTTACCATCAAGCAATACTCTGAAAATATTCACAAGAGCAAGATGCTTCAAAATAGAAGAAATAGACCTGCCCCCTTCTCTGAAACACATCAAGCACTTCACGCCCTTTACCTTTAGGTCACTGCTAATTGATGGTGATTGCATGGCAGTATGACATAGATATTATATCCTATATACCTGTCTCAGTGTCTCTTCAAAAAGCCATGGAAAAACTCGCACAAGGAAACATAATGTTCATCAGTTGAATCAACTGATAAAAACAAGTGGAAATTATCATACTTACAATACCTTTTTTCAATGTGAAATAATTATTCCAAAATCTCTTATGTAATTGTTTGTGATTGCACACATAATATACAGGGGGGGGAAACTTCATAAACGTACTGGTCTTATAAGCTAGCATACACTCCTTTATTATTTCTATACTAGGAATCCGCATTCTTTGTAGGCAGTTTATTATAAGACACTATTCATATGGGGTAAAGCTCTACAGAGCTATCCACACAAGAGCTTCACCCAGGATCTGGACCAGTGAACGCCAACTTGTTTGGGGCTTTTTTGTTTGGTTTAGTTTTGTTGCTGCTTTCTTTGTTTGCCTCAGACACCACTTCCTTTGTTTTTTCCTCAATTACAGTTTACATTAAATATTGTTTTGTATTTGTTTCAGGTGGATGCACAGTGGTTAGGCACCCGTGTACTTTTAAAGTGTTCTCCTTGTTATGTCCAGTATCCACTTGGCACCATCCATAGTTAATATATTGGCTATATTCCCTATGCTGTACTTTAAATCCAGGTGACCATTTTGTAATTACCACTTTATACCTCCTAATCCCTTCACCAGGTGCACCCAGTCTGTCTTCCAAACCCCCTACAATTTGTTTTTAAATCATGTTCCTTATCGGTAAAAATGTTTCTTTCTTGCTTCTTCTTTCATAAATGCTTTATTCTCATTATACAAAGCAAAGAGCCTCCCCAACTTACTATTGTAAATTCCCTTAGGGTTTTAAAATGTACAGGGCTTTCCTATAGAGAAAGTGAATGACTTTGAAACCTGTTTAACATTTTTTTTTTAAATTAGATAGACTCGAGTTATTTGAATTCAACAAAATTGAAGGTGGATCTAATAAAGCTGTTTAGTAAGAGAACATTAAAATAGTTTTTGGTGATAGATTGTTCAGTGATTTGGGAAATACAACTCAGAGTATTTTCAAAGAATTGTGTATTATTGCTATTGTTATAACAAAAGTTGTTCCATCTCTACCATTTATCTATTTAAATAAGGTTTCTTAGAATTCAAATTAAGATTTGATGCTGAAATCCCAACTCATTCTGAAAATAACTAAATATTTATTCACAGTTCTATGGACTAATTAAAAAAGAAAAATTCTCATTAATCTCATTAATATATACATTTCTAATACGATAATTAATTTACTTTTAGTAATTACTTCTCAAAATTTGTATTTTATCTAAGTTTCTGTGATTAACAGAAAATAACCATTACTCTGGAATTACATACTATTTCAGCTAAGAAATATGAGATAGGGTAACTTCATTATGATGATCACATTAAAGGAAAATTGTGTGGAAAAATGCAAATCTAAATGCAAGAGAAAGAGAACTACTTACAAATTTTAAATCATTAAAAATTTAATTATTGACGTGTTTTTAACTTGAAAATTATGTCATTAAAACACTTTGGACTTTCATTCCATTCTATACATTTAAAAAGATGCAATGGTTTAATTTTAATTTTATTTACTTTTTAATTTTAATCCCCACCTGAGGATATTTTTCTATTGATTTTTAGATATAGTGAAAGACAGAGATATATAGATGTGAGAAAAACACATTGATTGGTTGCCTTCTGCAGGAGCCTACAACCAAGGTATGTGCCCTTGACCAGAATTGAACCTGGGACCCTTTGGTCTTTGAGCCAATGCTTTATCCACTGATCCAAAGTGGCAAGGGCTGCAACTGTAGTATATTAACACTAGAGGCCTAGTGCATGAAATTTATGCACAGAAGCTCGCGAGGGGGTGGGGGGTGGTAGTCCTTAGCTCAGCCTATACCCTCTTGCAATTCAGGACTCCTTGGGAATGCCCGACTACAGTTCAGCTTAATCCTGCAGGCATCCCTGTGAACTAGGACCTAAACTGGCAGATGGATATCCCTCTTACAATCTGGGACCACTGGCTCCTAACCACTCACATACCTGCCTGCCTGATTACCCTTAACCCCTCTGCCTGCCTGCCTGCCTGCCTGCCTGCCTGCCTGGTTGTCCCTAACCCCTCAACCCACCTGCCTGATCACCCGTAACCATTCTGCCTACCTGCCTGATCAGCCCTAACTTCTCGCCTGCCTACCTAATCACCCCTAACTCCACTGACTGCCTGTCTGATTGCCCCTAACCACTAATCTGCCTGCCTGATTGCCCCTGTTTGCCTGCCTGCCTGCCTGATCACCTCTAACTACCTTTGCCTTGCCCTCACAGCCGAGGCTTCAAATACATCATTCCATAATATCAAATGTACCAAAATTTATTATCTTTCTAAAAATATGTATTAAGATATAAATTATATTTCTGAATGTTGAATCCAACATCCCAATTATTTATTTAGCATATTCCAAGTATTTCCAGTTCTTTGTACTCCATTTTGGGTATCAGCGATCCAGAATATACATGGGACTTACAGCAACTATAGCAATACTGGGAAATCCCAAAAGTAGTTTTATGTGCTTTTTTCATAGCAAACCTGTGTCAGCATCCCCTAGATTCTTCAAGGACAGGAGACAAGTGGTGGTCCCAGAAGTTTTATATAGTGGAGCAGGGCCCCTCAGGCCAATACTAAGAAATAAATCATACTGGCCTAAGAGCATAATTTTCTGGATATTCCTATAGACATCCCTGGAGGTATAAATTCATTCTTTTCTTCAAGACCATTCATTTATAAACCCCGTTTTCTACTTACATGGCTTGGAGTTTTTGGCTGAAGCAAATCACCATCAGAGTTCCCGGAGAGACAAACAAATGGAGAAATAGCAACTCTTCCTTCCTTGCAGCTCATCAAGTGAGACACAAGCTGGGAGTCTTCACATTCCCTCCCTGTGAAATCTGACCATAACAGGTTGGGATGGATTCATTTTTAAAAATTAGCCAAATTATCAAGCCTTATGTACCTGCTCTGGACCTTGCAATTTTCCAGAACCTATATCATAATGAAGACTGAGGAAGATATATCACATAAAGTAAATAGCATCTTTTGGCACAGAGTGTATTCAATAAATGTTAGCTGTTAATGTTGTTATCAATATAAGATTTTGTTTTATACTTTATATTATTTGTTTTGATCAATATGTAATAAAAAATAAGATTTAAATACATTTTTATTGATTTCAGAAAGGAAGGGAGAGGGAGAGAGATAGAAACATCAATGAGAGAAAGTCATTGATTTGGCTGTCTCCTGCATGCATCCTCTTAGGGATCGAGCCTGAAACCAGGGCATGTGCCCTTGATTGGAATTGCAGCTGGGACCCTTCCTTCTGCAGGCTGATGCTCTGTTCACTGAGCCAAATAGGCTAGGGCAAAAACTAAATTTAAATGGTATGCTTTTTAAACACAGAATTATTATTATTTTCTTGGTACTTTTCCCCACCGAGCTCAGACTTGACTTCAAAATCTTTTTAGACAGGGTGTTCCAAATAACCACTATCAGATCATGCATCAAAATCGGCCCCAATTTGTAATGGAGGCAAGATATTCACATACTCCTTGCTCTGCCTCCTCTGAGATGCTTACAATATACCAGTTATCTGCTTTTGTTCATGTTGCTTCCCATTTTAATAGACCCAGAAAGCTACAAGCTCCACCTCTTGGACTTTCTTTTCAGCTGAGGATGTTGGATATAATATAATCAGGAAATTACTACCCACAGCTCAGCCCATTCCCTTTATCCTAGAAACTTACCATATTTGCCGGCGTATAAGACGATTTTTTGGCCCTGAAAAATATGCCTCCAAGTGGGGGGTAATCTTATACGGCGAGTATATAACAAACTCTGTATTTTTAGTGGAAATGTTAGGGGGTCGTCTTATACGCCCAGTCGTCTTATACGCCGGCAAATACGTATTTTTGAGGGCCAAAAAATCGTCTTATATGCCAGCAAATACGGTATTTCCTCTTTACTTTCCCCTAGAAAAGTTCCATCTAATAGCTTGTGAAAAACAATAGCAAAGATTAATAGTGTGTGCCTATGTGGTAGGCAGTTGTAAGATATTCACATATGTTACCTTAATTATTTAAACCCCATTCAACCTAAGTAGATAATGTTATTGTTGAGAAAACTGAAGCATGAATATGGTGGTCATTTGTCCAAGGCCTCACTGCTAATAAGCAGCACAGCCAAAGTATACATCCAGGTATTTGCTAAGAGTCAATGTTCATTAACATCATGTGTGTTTCTTCTCAAGTGAAAAATGTGACCGAATAGTCTCTAGTTTCTCTTCATCTCATATATGATCTTACTCCATTTTCCAGGCTTGTCCCAAAATCAACCTTGTTTATAAATGGCTCTATCGAGTTTCAATCTCCACTGCCCTTTACAGTTTTAACAATTTCTTTCTTTGGAAAGCAGAAGGAATCTTCTAATTCTAAGACAGATTGATATCTCCAGGGCTCTGTCCTTCTTCTGGGATAAAATAATCTTAGGCAAGATTATGTATGTTTTAACTTGTTCCACAATGAAGATAGACATACTTACTTATTTTTGACAATGGAAGTTGGTATTCCTGTTTCATATCAGCCAATTTGGAAACAATTAGTAGGAAGGAGGCAAAGTCCTTTGTAATTTGCATGTTATAGTTATGTAAAGCAGCATTAAAATCCTCAGGGAGATCCTCCAGGAACACCTAAATGATCAAGGAGATCATCAAAGACTCTAAATGATGAAATATTTTGCAGAGAGGTCCATATACATTCCTTGAAAACTGAAATTTTGGAAGAGATCAATGCAATGTAATTCTACAATTATCTATTTATTTAATAATATAATGCTTTTGTTCCTTTATCTATTAACCTGAAATTAACTATCTATTAATATGAAATTAATGTAACATTCACTTTTGTTTCCATTTCCATTTATCAAAACCAATAACTGCTCTTAAAAATTTTCCCTCATGCTACTTCATCAAAACCACTTTTTAAATATAAGCATGGCTTAAAATAAAGTAGACTTGTGAATAGTTCCAAACAAATGTAGTGATATATTTGGAGAGCAAGCAACAATACAAAATATACTTCTATGCCTGGAATAAACTTCACTCTTTTGTGAAAGTTATTAAAACCTCACTGATTCATGTTGTTAATTATTCTACCAATTATAATTTTAGAATAATAAACAAAATCAGCAAAGCTGAAGGATATAATGTCACCATTTAAAACTGAGTGGTGTTTCTGTTTACTAAGTATATGAAAAAGGAAGGCAATCTCACTCAAAACAGCATCAAAAAGGATAAAATACTTAGAAATAAATTTAACCAGGTTAGTGAGACATCTCTCTACTGAAAAGTATAAAACACTGATGAAAGAAGTAATAGCAGACATGCTAATGGAAAGAAGTTATAGAAGACATGTTCATGGATTAAAATAATTGGTACTGCTATGATGTCAACACTTCCCAAGTTAATCTACAGATTTGATAAAATTCCTAACAAAATCTCAATGGCATTTTTTTGCCAAAATAGAAAAAACAATCTTAAAATTAATATGGATTCATGAAAGATCCTAAATAGCCAAACTTATCTTGAGAAAAAGAACAAAGCTGAAGGCATCACACTTTATTTCAGAATACATTACAAATGTATAGTAATTAAAACAGTAAGGTATCGTCATAAGGACTGACATATACGTAGATCAATGTAACAAAATAGAGAGTCCAGAATCAAATCCATTGATATGTGGTAAGCAGATCTTTAATAAGGTAGCCAAGAACACACAATAGGGAAAGGAGAGTCTCTTCAACAAAAGGTGTAGACAAAACTTGATATACACATGTAAAAAAAGTGAAATTGGACCCTTACTATCACTTTACATAAAAATAAACTCAAGTGAATTAAAGACTTAAATGTAACACCTAAACCCAAAACTTATAGAAGAAAATATAGTTATATTGGTCTTATCAATACTTTCTTATATATAATACCAGAAGTGTAGGAAACAAAAAATAAAAATAAACAAGTGGGACTATATCAAGCTAAAAAGCTCTGCATAGAAAAGGAAATAATCAACAAAGTGAAAAGGCACTTCCAGGATGGGAAAAAAATATTTCTAAACCATCTACATGATATAGGCAAAGGTCTTGAATAGACATTACTCCAAAGAAGACATACAAACAGTCATCGTGTGTGTGTTAAAGTTGCTCAACATCACTAATCATGAGGAAAATGCAGATCAAAGCCACAATAATATATGACAATGATTACAGAAAGAAAAAATTATCTGTATATATAAAAGCCTAAGAGACCATTACAACTGAGTGACCTGAACAACCAGAACAACCAGACAACCAGCAAGTAGCTATGACGTGCAGTGATCCAGACCTTGCTGCTGGGGTCCTAACAGTCCCGAATCTGGTTCACCTTGGATTCAGACATTTGTGATGACTATTAATAAATCACAAAGACAAACAGTAGACAGAGTAGGAATATTCCTTCCTAAAATTGTTTTTCAGACATGGTAAGTTATAGCTATGTTTATAATTTTGCTTTCTCTAAAGTTTGAAGAGTGTGTGACATTAAAGTTGTAAATACTTCATCACAAGGGAAATTAGCCAAGCACTCTGCAAATCTTTTTACTCTTTTTAAAAATATATATATTTTATTGATATTTTACAGAGAGGAAGGGAGAAAGTTAGAGAGCTAGAAATGTCAATGAGAGAGGAACATCGACCAGTTGCCTCTTGCACACCCCCTACCGGGGATGTGCCCGCAACCAGTTTACATGCCCTTGACCGGAATCGAACCCGGGACCTTTCAGTCCACAGACCAATGCTCTACCACTGAGCCAAACCGGTTTTGGCTCTTTTTACTCTTAATGTGGTATACAAGGAGGTATTAGAATAAGTTTAATCAATTTATTGGTCATTGTTTACACCAATGTTGTTATTATATTATGTTTTTATATTATGTTTTTATTGTTCTTATATCATGTCTTTGTTGTTTTAATATCATGTTGTTATTGTTTAATTATTAATACATTTATATATTATTTTCATATACATTTTACTAATTGTCTTTCATCTCTGACACTCCTATTATAGAGAAAGAGCAAAAATAAATATTAAGATATTTCTTCTAATCAATTCCCTTTTAATATACATGAATTCACACACAAGGCCACTAGTATGTATATAAAACAATTGAATCCTACATTTAATAAAATTCTGCTGCTGCTGAATCATTTATTGTAGCATTTATTGATCTTAAATATTTAGTGTTATCAGAATAATAAATGTTACCTTTGATTGATGAAACTTGACAGTACTTTCTTGGAACTTTGCTGGAATATATCTTCTTCCAAACAGATTTGCCAACACCAACACAAGCTTTTCCATTACTTCTTGAGAAAAACATTTTGAGCCTACATAAAACAAAGTATTTTGTTAACAAATGTAAAAAAGTATGTTAATGCCATATTTAATGTTTAAACTGAATATTATTTTGCATTTCATTTCAGGTAAACTAAAGTTTTTAGCAAATACAGCAACTAAGGAATAATTCTACCTGCTGGAAATTTTATGTCTATGCCTTCTTTTTTATTTTTGCTACTCCTATTCAACTTGGGACTTTAGTTATTTTAACCATGAATTGTCTTATAATCTTGAATGGATTCTTCCCTCTTCAATTGATGATCAGTTTTCCTGAAGCATTTTATGATCACATACCTCACCTATTCAACAATCTCCGATTATATCTCAGTGTATCATAAACACATTCCAATCTCCTTAGCCTACCATTCCGCTGTTCCATCCGGCCGGCGGAGCCGAAAGAGTGGAGGGTTCTCTTGCTCTCCCCTCTACTCCTTCACCAGAAACCCAAGATGAGAGTGCCAGCATGGTCAGGTTGCTTTTGTTCTGGCCCTCCGGTCCAGTTTAAGAACCCATATGGTCCTCGAGTCAAAAAGGTTGCCCACCCCTGGCCTAGCACTTGAGGCTTTTTTCAAAATTCAGCCCACAAATAATCTCTCTCTACCTTATCTTTCTGTCATTTATATTAAGATATTAGTGGTCCGGTGCACAAACTTCATGCACATTAAAAGGGAATTAATTAGAGGAAATATTTTAATATTGCTATTTGCCCTTTTTCTATAATAAAAGTGTAAGAGATGAAAGAAAATTAGTAAAATGTATATGAAAATGTCCTCCTGTCAGAGTCAGGCATGCCGTGGGACCCAGAGTCAAGTTCCTGCCCACCCACATGCACTTCAAAATTGCACGAGACCCAGGCCCGGCTGGCCCCACCCACTGGCCCCACAGGGCAGGAGGAGCAACCTCAGGTCCCCCATCAAGCCCCGGTGGGTGGGGGCACAGCTTCATGTCCCCTGGCTTGGCACCAGGTGAGGAACAGGGCCTCAGGTCCCCTGCCAAACCCCAGCAGTCAGGAGGCGTTGCCTCAGGTCGCCCAGCCCAGGCACAAGGGCTCAAGGGTGGGACAACCATTTGCATAGTAGCTCTTCATTATATAGGATATTGTATAGGATAGGACGGTCAACTTGACTTACTTTCAATCCATCACAACACATGAGAGTCATATTATAGTGGTTTAAAAGGCGCTAAGTTGAGAGACCGAAACAAGATGGTGGCCTAGGCAGCCTCCTAGGCTGCCACCTCATCAACAATTTGGAAAAAAACAACAGCTAAAATTGAAAGGGATCGCACCAGACCCACAGGAAAGCTGGCGAAATGGGAAGGCTACAACTAGACACCAAGCAGGGCGCTGCTGCTGCCATGTGGAGTTTAAAACTACGGCGAAACTGGACCTGCCAGAGCCGCTGCCGCCGGGAATGAGGGAAGCCAGACCTCGCTCCGCCCCGGGGCCCAGGAACTGGGCCAGCCGCCGTGGGAACCAGGGAGCTGATACGGGACCTCCAACACGCCTTCGGCGCCTGCCTGGACGAGAAGCCTCCCTGCCCACAACCATCCCAGCACGCAGCTATCCCACCCCGCCTGCCGTGCTGGTGGGGAGCTGGCGCGGCGCCTTCTGTTGGCGGCTCCGGCGAGTCCTTCCTCCACCGCCGCATGGCCG
Organism: Vespertilio murinus; assembly: GCA_963924515.1. NCBI lineage: Eukaryota > Metazoa > Chordata > Mammalia > Chiroptera > Vespertilionidae > Vespertilio > Vespertilio murinus. The sequence goes on from OZ004708.1 coordinate 64,812,441, forward strand.
GGCCGAAGCTTCCACCACTACCGCCATGTGGATTTTAATACTACAGGGGAAATTGAGCCACAGGAGCTACCGTCGCTGCTGCCGCCGCCCCCGCGAATGGGAATCCACCAAAAACAGAGCTCACTACGCCCCGGGTTCCGAGACAGTGTGGCTTCAGAACTTAGCCTCTGCGTCCACGGCAGCTCCGCTTCCGCACCAAAGGAGACACCATTGAGGGCGGTCTCTCCGCCCACAGCCATCTCAGCCCGCCCACAACCTTCCCAGCACACCTGCCGTGCTGGTGAGGAGATGGCGCATGCTGGTGAGGAGCTAGCATGGCGCCTTCCATTAGCAGCCCCGGCGAGTCCTTCCTCCGCCACCGCATGGCCAGGCTGAAGCCCCCGCCACTGCCACCATGTGAACTTTAAAACTACAGTGGAAATTGAACCACAGGAGCAACCATCGCTATATCACCCAACACCGCCACCTGCCACCACCGCCGCAAATAAAGGAAATCCACCAAGAACAGAGCTCACGACGCCCCGGACTCAGGGAGTGGGCGGCCTCAGAACTTAGCCTCAGCAACCACAGCTGCTCCACTTCCTCACCAAATGAGACACCTTTGAGGGCGGTCTCCCCGGGGGGCCGTGTGCCCCGGGCGAGCTGTGTGTCCCAGGGGAAGCAGTGGGACCTGGGGGGATGTATGGTGAGAACCAGAGGAGGAGCTGACTCTATTTGTGTGGTTCTGAGATAGTCACCATAAAACAAGCAGACTGCCAAATGAGGAGCGGATTCTATTCATGTGATCCTGAGATAGTCACCATAAAACAAGCAGATTGTCAAATGACAGCGGGGAGGGGAAGGAGATCTGGGGGGAGATAAGAGAACAACAGAAGGACTGGTATGCATGAATATAAGTACTACCAAGGAAAACAGAACTCTGGAGAGGGAGGGCATGAATGGGAGGTGGAGGGGGGGTGCAATGGTAAGCTATGTACACATATAACACCTTAATAAAAAAATTTTAAAAAGGCGCTAAGTTAATAACTTGGGCTCTGGAGGCAGACTACTTATATTTGAGTCTTGGCTCCGACACTAAAAATTTGTGACCATGGCAATTTATTTAATTCCCCCCTTGCCTCAGTTACCTCATTTATAATATAGTGATAGCCATGTTATCTACCTTATAAAGTTACCACATTTTCTATCTCCATGTTTGTAACCACATACACTGCCCTCTCCACATACACACATAGTAATAAACATAAACTGCACATCCTGTAACATGAAATTATTCCTCCTTTCATAGAGCCTTTGGGAGGACAGTTTCCTGAGTATCCTTTCACCAAACAATGCATGTTCAGAATATAGTAACTAGAAACATTGTGCAAAATAGAGTATTCCTATCAATTGATGATAGAAGACAAAGTAAATTTGAAAAAGGCAGATTTCACCAGGCATTAGGAAGTCTAAAAGCTTTAAATACAAAGTGGAAGACATTTCTCTCAAAAACATTGGTTAAGGGGTCTATTTAATTATTAAAAAAACAAGCAGTGTATTAAATTTAATATTATTACACAGGCATTGCAAATGGAATTAACAAAAATTAACATAATATTGTCAAAAACAAATTTAGGGTGAAAATAAGATTCTAGATTATGCAATTACTATACTACCAGCTATTTAAATACAGTATAGTTGTATTCAAAGAAAACGATTGGGAGAAAATATTCATAAATAATAGCAAGTGTGTTTAACATAATGCTTTCCTTTTTCTGTGTTGAGCATATATTAAGTTTAATTAAAAGAAAATGTTTATGAAAATATTATATATTATTTAATGTGTTCTGAATCCTGGAGTCAAGGAATCACTGAAATTAGTAAGAAGTTGACATTTTAAAATAGGTATCACAAAATAAATCTACATATAATCTATATTAGTAGGTATGTAAAAGTTTATATTTTACCTCAATTACCTGAATATTACCTTTTATTTTCTTTGTAGAAAAAATATTCCTGAAATGCTAACTTCATTATATCCTCTATTGCTAATTTTAGATTATACATAAAAAAAAAAAAAACCAGCAAGCTTACCTTTCTCGGTTGGCTGACAGAGATTATGGAAAAGGCCACTTACAAGAAAACTCACAAAAACAAGATTAGAAGGCTCGTGATAATGCAAATGTGATACAAGTCCAGCAAAACCCATCGGATTACCTTCTTGATCTAAATAGCCCTAAAAAACAAATATAATCTATTGGTTTGACTCAATTCACCATTTTATTATCAATAAGTAATGTATCAAGTGCCAGTTTAAAACAGTAACCAATGCTAATATAAGAGAGATTGGTAGTAATCGTTACCTGGCCCAGTGTTGATAATTATAGAAATTAAAAATAATGTTAATTATTGGATATAACATTCTAAAGATTACAATCAGTTTATCATGATAAGAAATAGAGATGGTGGCAATCTTATGTCACAAAAAGAAGTACAATCATACCTCTTTCACCAGGAACTGCAAGGAAAACAAGAAGTAAAGTTTTAGCATCTCCATGGTTTTGGGCTGTTTGAAGGACAGCAATGAATGCTTTAGTACTGACAGCACCTTTAAAGAAGAAAACTTGCAGTCACCCCATGTTGGTGATACAAGATACATTTGTAAATAACACAGGTGTAACACATTTTTTTAAACTGTTCTGTATATTATGATGTTTTGACATCTTAAAAAACCAGCCTGGCTGGGGAAAGACCAACCCTCCCAGGTCTAGTAATACGTAAAGATAACGTGCATGTCTATTCTATGCACACCAACCACACTCAAGTTCATACCCCAACTACTACTCCCTTGCCTAACTCACACACCAAGCCAATATTCCTCTTGCCCTAAATCATCCCAGAGCCAGAGACCAGGCAGTTAGACGTCACTCACATAGCCCAAAGCCTTTGGAATTCTTCAAATTAGAAAATCCTAAACTGTTTACTTGTCTTGCCTTTCCTGTGGAAACTCACATAAAGGCCATGGCCTAAGCTGTCCCCTGCTCCTGTCTTCTGCCTCCTGACCACCCTGGTGTGTTCTGCATGTAGTCCTGGATGGCATGCTACGCCTCCTGTCACTAGGACCTGTAAGAATAACACTTCGTTTTTCTGAGCCTCTCCTTTGTTTCCTGTTGTGGCCTTGTTGGCAAAGGTAGCCACTTAGGTATTAAAGGAAAAGGGAACAAAACTGGCTAAGCCTGATTAACTGGAGAGTTACAGCTTCACCTACAACCCAGGGGATAAGCACATCCTTGGCCAAAGTCCCAAGAAGGCAGAAAGACAGTCTTTCCAGTCTCCTCAGGGAACAACTGGATTACAGAGTGGGAGGGATAAGCAGTAAGGGGGAAATTCCTTGGATGGGCGAAGGTGCAGTAGAAGCCTGATGATGAAGCAGAACTTTGAGGCATGCAAAGTAGGAGCTTCCGTGGTGACAATAAAGGGGAGGGGCCTGGCCTGGGGAAAGGACTGGATAGGATAAGGTCACAAAACCCAACGAGATGCAGGATAGGGACTGGATAGAGAGGGGGGCCCAGCGCAGCTCCAGGAAAGCCAAGGAAACAGGTTGGGAAGTTTGAAAGATAGCCTGCTTGTTTCTGATACCCAGAAAAAGAAAAATATATAGATGATCAGCAAGGACCTAGGGGAAGCGGCTACGGGAGGCTGCCTGCCCTCTGAATCCTTCAGGGCGTATTATGTCTTTTCACCCCAATAAGTCTTGCCACTGCGCTTAAACTTTCACACCTGTGTCCCTGAAATTATTTTCTCTGACATCTCAAGAGCCCATTTCTTGTGGCAATAGCCTCACCTGATTGACCATCACATAATAGAATATAACATATGATAGACATCACCCATATCTATCATAGCACATATCCCAGCACAATATAGGATTCGATTAGATTTCATCTTACTTGTTTTACCATGTTCTTAAATGGCAGATCTATCCTTTAAGGAACTGAACATATAAAACAGAATAACCAGAAATTAATGATACTGCCAGATAATGTGGTAATAAATGCAAATTGAGTTTAAAAGCTTATAGCTCTTGGATTGTTCTGGGAAAAAAATAAGTAGTGTGCTTTTGTATGTCCTACAACATTATATAATATACTGGACGGACAGGGTCTTGTGGGAACGATAATCAGTCAGTGTATACCAGATGTTCAAGGCCACTCTTAGTGTGGGAATCCTAACCAGTGTATTCAAGCTAATTTTGTATATGCAGCTACAAAAGCAGGGTTGCAGCAAGCTACACACTGCACCAATGTGACTTTCTATAGCCCAAATACTGAGGTCACTGTTAGGCATAAAGCTTCTTTTGTTTGAGGTTACTGAGTTTGTATATAAGTTGCCACTGACCAGCCTGTGGTTAGCTCCTATACAGCAGGCTTCATTGTAAAGAAGATGTATTACTGACCAGCAGAGGTGAGGTTGTTTTGCTAGGATGGTTCCTATGCTTGCTACTGTATTAGCAAGGATTGATTTGTGTTTGCTACTGTGTTAGCAAGAACTGCTTTTTAATATTTTAAAATATATTTTTATTGATTTCAGAGAGGAAGGGAGAGGGAGAGAGAGATAAAAACATCAATGATGAGAGAATCATTAATTGGCTGCCTTCTACATACCCCTACTGGGGATCAAGCCCACAAGCCAGGCATGGGCCCTTGATCTGAATCTAACCCAGAACCCTTCAATCCACAAGCCAATGCTCTGTTCACTGAGCCAAACCAGTTAGGGTAAGAACTGCTTTGTTTAATGGCTACTTGGGTTGCAATAAAGATGCTCTTATATGCCTGTGACTTCTCATGTCTTCTCTGTCTTCTGAGGCCCAACATTCAAGGAGGTCCAGCCCTTAGCAGAGGAACTCAGACCCAATAGGTCTTTTACAATGCACTTCCACAAAGATGAAAACAAGATTACTTCATTAGAAATTTTAAATCTCTCATTCTGGGATTAGAGAGAAAGTCTTTTCTGAAAAAATAAAACATTCAGGAAAATTTGTAACCTTGTTCTGAAATTCAATTTAATATAAATATAAAATACTGTTAAAAACCAAATACAAAAAAAAAATGCATGCCTAGAAAAATGACTTTAAGGTGACCAAGATGATAATGTAATTGTCTTTGAACAAAGGAAATAGGTATGGGTGTATTTTTCATCTTTTAACTTTCCACATTATCCAAATATTATTTTATGAACTTGGGTTACATTTTTATGAAAAATATACTTTTATTATAAAATAATCATTAAAAATATTTTTGTTCCTAATGGTGAAAAAAAGGAATCTAGCCCAGATCTTTTTAAATCCATAGCTAGCACCCTTAACAACTATTATAGAACAATGTCCATCACACATGAAAATCATAATCTTGGGTGATGCCAAATGCCCATTCAGCTACAAATTCTACAACTGATATAGCAGACAAACAAAACTAATAGACCCTCCACTCCCAATTCTTTACTATTCAGGATAGTACAAAGCATTAAAGACTGATGAAAGGGAAAGCTAATGCTACAGTACCTTTGCCTGGGCGTCCTCTGGGTCATCTGCCTTCGAAGCCAAGACCATGAGTCGCAGAATCATGGTTATGTTGAAGGGAAACTGCCCTCTCAGCTCAGGGACATTGGATTTTATGAGTTTTTGTATTTTGGGGAATGGAATATCAAAGAAATATACATCTCCCAGCAGGTCTTGACCTCGTCTTCCAGCACGTCCAGACATCTAGAAACAGAAAGAATAACAGTGTAAGATTTATCTACATACTTTTAACATCACATTTAGAAGCAAACATTTACATTGGGTTGGGACAAGGAAATTGTGCCTACAGGACACCATTAAATTACTTCATGTAAAATCCAATTATGTAGCCCTTAGGAAATTTAACAAGGCTGGGACAGAGCTCAAAATCAGATGTTTATCATTATTATGCACTTATTTCATGTCAACAATTGTGCTAGCTAATTGTGTAATCTATAGAAGAAACAAACAAGCAAGCAAAAACAAACGAACAAACAAAACAAAACAAAACAAGAAAACAGGAAGACCAGATCCTCATTTCAAGTTTATTTACAGCTTAACTTATACCAGTTCTCTTCCTTCCCACCTCCTTCTTCCTCATCCTTTTCTCTCTCACAGACAAGTGTGCTGAGTTACAAACCACCATAAAAATCGTGTACTAGTTGAGGAAATACATGAGTGAGGTAAAATTCTGAAACACTACTTGTAAAAGGCAAGCTAAGAACAAACTCTTTACCGAAGTTATATTAGTTCTGGGTTTTAAGTGCTTAGAATGTGCTAAGTTCTTGAAACGGATTTTATACAAACCTCACAACTATATGAGGTAAATCGACTCGTTATCCCCATATTACAAAGCAGAAACCGGGACATGGGGAATATCAGAAACAGCCCATAGTCGTATACCCAGGACATCGTTTGGGCAATTCAGGAGTCAAACACTGACATTTTGACTTTCAAATTCATTATCTGAAATATCATAACACTGTGGCTCAGAAGTCCTAAATATGAGGCTCCCAAAGTTGAGATGGGAGGAGAGTTCATGCACAGCTGAGAAGCAGGGGGAAAATCAAAAGGACAGGGGTTGGTACAGTAGGAGGAGGTGGGGAAGGGACAAGGTTCTATAAAGGTTACAACGTATTTAGAGCCCAGCCAGTACGGCTCATTGGTTGAGTGTCAACCTATAAACCAGAAGGTTCAATTCCCAGTCAGAGCACGTGCCTGGCTTGCAGGCTTCATTCTCAGTAGGGGTGTGCAGGAGGCAGCAGATCAATGATTCTCATCATTGATGTTTCTATCTCTCTCTCTCTCTCTCTCTCTCTCTCCTTCTCCCTTGCTCTCTGAAATCAACCAATCAATACATCAATCAACATCTTTTTTAAAAGAAGCGTTTAGAGAGAAAGGGATAGGGGGGCATTTTGATAAAATCTTGAATATTGGCTGATATATCTAAATTTGACACCTCCAGCAAAAAAAAAAAAAAAATGCATCAAATGTTCCTGAGCCTGGAAACCACATGAAGACAAACTGTACCACATGCAGGACAGATCTGAGTAAGGAAAAGTGAAATTCTGGAACAATGTCATGTGCACAGATACTGAACAAGGAAATGCTCACAGACACTTTCACTATGTATCTTCCTTATAAATCACTTCATTTAAATTCTTGCAAATGCTATGAGACAGTAATTATTATTCCTGTTCTGGAAATAAGAAGGATCCCGAAGTTTGCATATCTCACCTGAGGTCACATGCCTGGATAGTGATGGTCACATAACCCCCAACTCATGAGCTTTTCATCAAACCGAGGCCAAAAATGGCAGGCCAGCATGACTAAACATCAAGGTGTGCCTGCCCGTAAATTGTAGCACGTTGGTAAACTAAAGGCTCATATTTCCTTTATTTTATGGCCACATTTTCTTTATTTTATGGCCACATGCAATAGAGAATTAATGCAGATCACAATACCTGTCTGTAATTTAAAGCATCCAGATACACTGAGTTTTGAGCAAAAACCACAGATTTGCAAGGCATATTGATTCCTAAAGCAAGTGTCCCAGTAGCTGTCACCACCTAGAAAGAGAATAAAGCAATTACCTCATAAAATAAGACTTCTATAAAATTCCATATAGTTGCTGAATTTTAAATATTTTTATTGATATTTTACAGAGAGGAAGGGAGAGAGATAGAGAGCTAGAAACATCAATGAGAGAGAAACATTGGCCAGCTGCCTCTTGCACACCCCCTACCGGGGATGTGCCCACAGCCAAGTACATGCCCTTGACCGGAATTGAACCTGGGACCTTTCAGTCTGCAGACCGATGCTCTACCACTGAGCCAAACCGGTTTCGGCTAGTTACTGAATTTTAAACTTCAATTAAACCATAGTGGTGGTCTTGCTATTCCACAAACATATCAAGCACATTCCCAGCTCAGGGCCATCATACGTGATCTAATAATTAATATTGAACAGATACTAACCAATGGACACAAAAAACAGGGGGGTGAGGGCATGAATGGGAGGGATGGGAGGGTAATGGGAGGATAAGAACACATATGTAATATCTTAATCAATAAAGAAATTAAAAAAAAAAACAGGTACTATTTTAGACAGGAGGTACACCTATTTTCATGTTGATGAAAATAGGTGTACCTCTCTCCCTCAATTCATAATGATGCAGAAAAGTTTGTCCCATTATTGGCTTTTAAAATTAATAAATAACATTGTTGAAGAGAAGAGCTAAGCAGAGTTGTTAATGATATATTTTGTGATTTTTTCCAGACTACAGATATACCGTTTAATTATGGTTTCATAATTTTATTAACACAAAAATTAAAAGATACCCAGAGTAGGAAAATCAGTCTCAAACTTGATCTTTCTTTCTCTAATACCCCCTCTCTCAATATGTGAAGGTGTACACATGTGTGCACAAACACACACACACTGCATATCCTACAAAAATTTAATATGGATAACTTGGAAAAGGCTCTATTTTAAAATATTATTAAAGATCTAAACTACGACGTAATTTTACAAACCCTCTTTGTGAATTTATCCAGACTATTCCCATGCATTTCATGGGGCATAAATAAAACATAACAATGGTTTGGTTTGCAAGCTATTTCTGGAAATCTTCCTCTCGTTCACTCTCAGTGATAAGAGAGCATTTAGGAGTGACACATCTAAGAACTCTGCCAAGATATGCAGTGGGGCCATGAGGAAGTGATACATTCTTGCTCTTCTTTTAGCTATTTTGAGAAAAGATCTGATTAAAGCACCATCAAAAATGTTGCCCAAGCCCATGAGAGAGTGTCTATAGCTAAAATTACATGAACAGCTGACAAAATTCCCTAGATACTATGAATGAAAAAATAAAGGGATTATTCTAAGATCAGCATAGGTGATTTAATTATAGAAATATTTGGAAGTGTCTTTTTAGAGAGTGTTTAAGAGTCCCTAATGGTCCCAAAAGAGACCGTTAAAGGGAATGATACATTTCACACCCTCTCTTTCAATTGAATGAGATGGGGAATATGGGTATTCAGTTTTATGTAGGCACAGCTTCAAATGTTAGAATGAAAATATTGACTTACCCTAATAAATCCTTTCCTAAAAAGAATTTCAACTAACTGTTTTTCTTTGGCATACAAACATCTGTGATGATATCCGATACCCCTCTCTGCCAGAGCCTTCAGTTCTGCACCTCTTCTTAAGGATTTTACCCGATTAAACACCATCTGCAAAAGCTGAAAGAAGCAAGAGCTTTAGGGATTTTGATCATTTTTGTCTACTTTTTACTTTGAATCAGTAAAAAGTGTTTAAGTGAAAATAACAGGCACGGTATGCCATAATTTGGCTACAGGAGGCAACTGTTTGAAATTGACTGAACATGAGTACAAAGAACATTTTTACGGCAGCCACATTAACTATAGGAAACACTTCCAAATCTTTGAGAGGAAAATCTTGCACTGTTTCACCACCACCCCACCTCCCTATCACTTCAGGGGTGGGGAATGCTGACAAAGCAGTAGATAAAAGACCCAGAGGATGTGTGAATGCATGACCTGCTCCTGCCTGATGGAGGTCAGCTCTCTTGTAGAGCCTTAGGAGAGGGAGGGAGAGGGAGAGAGAGAGAGAGAGAGAGAGAGAGAGAGAGAGAGAGAGAGAGAGAGAGAGAGAGAGAGAGAAAGGGTGAGAGAGAGATCCAAAAAGAGCAGGTTCCTGACCCTATATGGTCTGGGAATGTTTCCTCGTAACTGTAAATTGGTCACAAATGATCTTAAAAATATTTACGCGCTAAGGAGGAAATCCACTTGTGCACGGAGTAATATGTACAAAGATAAATACTGCTTATGAGGGAAAAAAGAATCCCCAAGGCATTTTAGCTTACAGTCAGCCATCCATACAGTAGAATATCAAGGCTCTATTAAAAAAAAAGATGATGTAATACATGGTTCTTAAAAAGGAAGAGACAACGTAGTTTACAGAAGAATTTATACAATGCTTTATGTATTTGTGTGTGTGCACGTGCACACGCACAAATAAAATATACAAAAGGTTCGTCTAGAAAGGTAATGATTACTTCTGATTGATGACATTGCTATTAATTTGTATTTTCAAACTTGTCTACTATAGGCATAAATTATTTTATTTAGAAAAAAAACATTTTAAAAAAGAAATGGCATACTACTTGTAGATATTTTAGTGAGTGTGTGTGTGTGTGTTTGGTGAAATGTTGTGACTATAATATTAAGAGATTTTGAGAGATTCCGTGTACACTGTATAAAGTATACTGGACCGCAGGTGCCCAATTATTCATTGAGGCACGTGAGACTGAAGTCCAGAATTCAAGCTGTGAAAAACAGTATCACAGACACAAATAATGAAAAAGCAGGCGCTCTCAAGGGTTAATGATTAACAAGCAAGAAATAATCTATAAATCCTTCTTAGACCTTTTCACCAGAGCCCAGAGCCCTTAAGAGTCATGTGTAGCCAAGAGGTCATAGCCAGAGCTGTCTCACCTGGTAGGGATTTCCCTTATTTTTTACTTTCCACACTGTCATCACTGAGAACTAAGGGCTGATGTGAAACCATTCCCTGCAGCACTGTTTCACTCGAAGTGCTCACCTCGCTGTCTACTTTTTTCCTGTCAGCATAGGTGTACTCCTGAGGGATTTCTAGGTTCTTCTCTAGAATCCTGAGTAGACTGTTATGTTCAGCTTCATGTATTAGGCTTTTATCCATTTTCCTGGGTTTCTTCTGGCTTTTTTCATCTCTGTTCATAAAAACAAATTTTAAGTAATGAATAGTCAGATGTGACTACTATAGGAAGCCAAAGACTTCCCCAATCTCCCCTTGTAGCCCAGATATTCACTCATGTATACATCAGTCTTCTTCCTCTAATGAACTTCCTCATTGAGCTCTGAAATTTGTTTTCCCTATCAAAAATTTTTTTAGTTATGTGCCCATATCTTCTCTGTTTCCTTGCTAAAAGGAACTTTCTTGCCAAATCCACTTCCTCCACATGATCTCACTTCCCCTTGCTCAAGTGTTTCATCCGCTAAAGTGATGATCATTTCCTCCTTCCTAGCCTTCATAACACTAGGCTTGGGGGTAAGGTAGATGTCCTCCTTGCCAACTGCAGGCCATTCTCCTTCTCTCTTTGTGGTGGATGCTACAGCTGCTCTGAGTTTGGTTGTTAAAGGTTCTTTGCTTTTCCATTCCCTGAAGAATTGCCCTCAATTGACAACAGTCTCCTGGAAATTCCTGGAAAGTTACCACTTCTCTTGGAAATGGGGAAGTGGCCCACCGCTGGTAACTGACTGAGAGGAGGTCAGCCACCTTGATGCAAATTGGGACAATTCTGTCCTGCCCCCAGATCTTTCTGTTGGACCAGGTTTAGGCAATATTCTAGCAAAACCCGCATCCTTACTTATATTCCTCACCTTCCATCTTTTGCTTCTCTCACTTTCTTACAGTCCCTCGTGAACACTTACTTAAATAAATCCCTTACACAGATGTACCCAGGTCAGAAGGTGCCACTGAGGAATCTGACCTATGACCTATTATCCTTTACTCCAGGGTAATAAATAGCCTTTTGGGAATACCCAGATCACTTAGCCTTTCTTAAATGTGTCTGTTTGTCTGTTATCTGTGTATATAAGTCAATTCCAAATACAAGAAGATAAGCTCACTTGTATGCTATCATTAAGTGCTCTCACTTCCAGCTAACATTAACCTTAACTCAAGGGAGAATGCCAAGAGACTATGGAAAGGCCTGCCCCCAATGTTTGGGGAAGGTGGAACAGAATACTGTAGGGCCCCAAGATTGAGGAATTGACCTTCCCCACTGCCTGTTCCAGGATTTGACCTTTACGGTTAAAGATTAGACAGGAATGAGGTCGGTTCTTTACGGTTGAAGATTAGGCAAGAATGAAATCAGTCCCCAGAAACTCCCTACCCTGAGGACTTACCCAGAGGAATGGGAAGGGGAGAGACAAAGGGGCTTGCAAGATTACCAGATGGGACTGTTGACTAAGCATAGACCCTGTCATAAAACATGTAATTAACGAGCCCAGCTCCCCTTCTTGGAATTTCTTTGTTCCCTTCCTCCCCCTCCATGTGTAACCCCACCTGCGTGTGGTTTTTGCCTTTATAAACTCATGTTCTGCAATTGCGCGGCGCTCCAGTCAGCCAGCACTTCCCTCAGGTTGCTGTCTGCCTGAAAGCCCCTGCACTGCACTTGTATTAAAACCTCATGCGTTTTGCATCAAGTTTCGGTCTCGTTTGACTTGGGGTCATCGCCCACTCCGTCGGACTCACCGGGGGTCTTGGGACCTTACATTACTAATGAAAGCCTACATATTGTTGTCTAACTATAAGTTTTAAATAAAGGATATACACTATATCCATCCTCTTACCTTAACAAATATAGCCCCATAACATCTTGCAACTTAAAAGGGTAAGAGTGAGCTCCAGGTGGCATGCCCCCTAAGCTCCAGAGACACACAACTTGATGGGAACAGATGCAGATGGAGGAGGGCCATAGTGATGCTCTCCAAAGCACAGGGCCCAGAGCAAGGCCCTCACTCCCCCTCAGTATAATGATGTGGCTAAACAAGGTATTAAAACGTCTTGAGGTTTTTAGAGTTTGAATTAGTGGTCACTATGTAACTTGAAATGATGGCTTCTAATGACCTGAAGAAAAGTTGCCTAATCAGAAGATCAGTTTCTGAAAAGGCTTACAGCTCCTATGTTGTCTCTGTCTGGACTGTTCAGGTCTGAAGCAAGGAAGAAGGGAGACTACTGAGTGTGAGGTAATTTAATCAATTTGATATAGCAATATTATTTGTTTGCTAGAGTGGAGAACAGTGAATTTTAAGGCTCCTGCCCCCCCCCCCCCAAAAAAAAAGACCTCTGCAAGGAAGACATGATGTGCGTCTAAACCAGGCAGTGACTAGAGATGGAGAAGAAAATAAAGAGAATAAATATTTTGGACTGAAGTTGTCAGAATTAGACACCAAAAACAAGAAAGAGGAGTCAAAAAAGCAAAATTCTAGCAAGCACAAAATTGACATTTTAATCCTTCTCAAGCTCAGTCTATGTCATTTATGTGATTATGATGGTCTATCGGTGACACTTCTATGATGTGGCCCGAAGCAATGTGGGTAGACTTTGTTTAAGCCTTCTTAAGGCTGGCTGACAGTTAGGCACTAGGTATCCAAGATGTGCTTATTTTGAAAAATGATTATGCCAGGTATATTGTCTAACAATTCTCATAGTCTGTGGTCCTGCCTTTCCCAAGCCCTAAATAAGACTGATCTACGTGCCTTAGAAATATATTATTATTGCCATTTATCTTTACCCTATTCTCTCCCCCAAAGTTAGCCAAACACACCCAAGCAATAACTACAACTTATTTGTAATGCATTCATGTATGTACGTTTCCTAATGGGAATTGTGAAGTATTTTCACCTTTAAACAACCACTTTGGTTAGTTAAATACTTACATTGTCTTTTGTTTTTCGATAGATTTTTTAACTTTCCGAAGTTTGTTAGCCACATCATAGGCTTCTTTGTCAGCATTGGGAGGCCTTTCTCTCTCTTGCCTCTTCTCCAAAAAAGTGCTCACATCTCTAGCGCACTGCTCTACAGCTCCTAATTTGAATCTGGAAGCAAATGAAAAGAAAGCTTGCCTTGAAAATAGTACTGTAAATACAATGCAGTCATATTTCCATCTACTGCTACCATCCTGACATATATCTATTGAGTTATGTTTCCTCTTAAATATCTTTGATAACCTATACAGAACAAATGTGATCTACAGCATGGGCCTTAGGCAATAACAGGTCATACTATACTAAGTGATTTCATAATTTATTTTTATTTAATTCTTACCCAACCCTATTATTTTTATGATTTTTCCTCATTTTGCAAATGAGGAAACTAAGGCTAAAACCCATTAAGTGGCTGTCTAGAAGTGACAGTGCTATTAGGGAGCAGAGAAGTAGTCTCCAGACTTGGGCCTGACCTTGAAGAATGTGTTCTTCAGCACAGGCTAATACAGTCACTAAACATTAACCAGGGTCCATGCATTTCCTCCTCCCCACCCCACAGAGACCAGCCTGGAGAAGGTTGACAAGGATGCTATTATTTGAAAAGCTCCCAGAGGTACAGATTGAGCCACGACAAAGCCTCACATTTGTTGATGACCCAGAGCTTTTAGGGCTAAATAAAACTACGTTAAGACCAAGGATTTGCACAGTATGCCTTGTAGAGAACCCAAACTGACATAAAGATATGCTAAAATTCAGCAGCTCGAGCAGAATTAACCATTTGATGTTTTTGTGAAATACTGTACTTTCAAATATTTTAATTTTGTGTATCTATGTAAAAATAATCCAGTTATTTTTGGCAATTATTCCTTCAGAAATATCCCAGAGGTACTAAATCATGTTTGTTTCTAACTAACGCCTGTAGCCATGCTTGAAAATAAAGTAGGTGAGGCTGTATAATTCTTGGTGGCTCAAAATTTTCTTTTTCTTATCTCAATAACAAAGGTAAAGGAACAATGTTATTGCATTATCTGAACACAACCATACATACATACAATTATCAATTTTAAATACACATCACCAATGAGATGATTCATTACTATTTGTCTCTTTAGTGTGAACATATGAAATTAAACTTTGCCACCTGAGCAAGATTCCGTGGCCTTATTTATATAAAGCATCCATGTCTTAGAGTAGTTTAAAACTGTCAAAGTAAATAACACATTCCATTTTTAGCCCAAAATGAATAGATCTCCAAATCTAGGATATAGTATTATTCATTTAATGAATTATACTTTTTATAAGTTATACTTAGTCAAAACTGGACTATTATATTCAATGTTAAGCTGTTTCATGTCTATAGGAATATAATATTTATCAAGATATCAATGCCTGTTAAGTTATAGTTCTCATAACTATGAATTAAAACAATAAAATATCCAACCAATAAATATTCTAGCTTATGGTAAGGATATTTTAATTTTATGTGGAATGCTTATACACAGAAACATTCAATTTGTTTTTCAAAGTCCCTAGGAATTTACTAAATCTACATATTTATTGAACCTAGGCATTTAACAAGACTTAGATAAAAATACAAGAGTAAAAAGAAAACAAGAAATGGAGAAGGGAAGTAAATAAAGGAGGTAATTTTTAATAGCACAAGTGAAGATATTTTGTTAAGAATTATATGAGAGCCCAGCTGGCATGGCTCAGTGGTTGAGCATCCACCTAGGAACCAAGTGGTCACATGCCTGGGGTGCTGGCTCACTACCCAGGGTGGGGCATGCTGGAGGCAGCGAACTGATTATTCTCTCCTTCATTGATGTTTCTCTCTCTCTCTCTCTCTCTCTCTCTCTCTCTCTCTCTCTCTCTCTCTCCCCACTTCCTCTCTGAAATAAATTTTAAAAATTAGACTAGACAGGTGTATTTTTAAATATTCACTCTTAGAACAAATGGGCACCAAAAATAGTAATGAATACTATATTACAATAGTAAAGTTAGTAAAACTTTCCTCAATTTAAAGTAATGATTATAATACAAATTACAAATAAAAGCAATTTAATTTAAATGACTTATTCCTAATAAATTTAATTAAAAAATAAAATTAAAATAAACGACTTACAAAAAAAATAGTGCTGGTAACTTCTCTAGTTTCCTAAGCTTTTCCACGAGAAGTGGAAACATTTGTATCATGTTTTCTGAACTAGAAACCAATTTGGGACTAAGATTCCTCAGGACCAGTTTGGCCTGCAGTAATAAAAAATAAAAATAGAAAGAAAAAAGAAATTATTTGGTTTAAGTTCTGAAGATTAAAGAAAGGAATTTTTACTTTTGACTAAAATGTTTTCATTGTTGCTTAATCTATATTGCTATGATTCTTTAAAATAATAGATAATAAAAATAATAAGTATTAATTATACCATAAACCTTTGCAAAGAACCCTCAAAGAAGTATACAATTCAATAGCTAGAGAACAAAAAGATAGATGGTAACATAATGTACACAGATATATGTGCAATATAACATGCAATTTTTTTAGCAAAAGAAATCAGTTCTGTAAGTAATTCTGATTTCACTATGGCAGGAGGTAGGGTGAACTTGTTTTTCTCCATGTCATGTAGAAAAATGATTTCAAATACATTTTAAAGATTTGTAATGACAAAATATGCAGAAGAAAATATATGTAAATTAGCCCTGGCTCAGTTAGTTGGAGTATCATCCCCTGGACTATTGGTTGGCAAACTCATTAATCAACAGTGCCAAACATCAACAGTACAACGATTGAAATTTCTTTTGAGAGCCAAATATTTTAAACTTAAACTTCTTCTAATACCACTTTTTCAAAATAGACTGGCCCAGGGCAAAATACCTTTTGAGGAAGAGCCACACTTAAGGGGCCAAAGAACCACATGTGGCTCTCGAGCCGCAGTTTGCCAACCACTGCCTTATACAATAAGCTTGTGGTTCGATTCCTAGCCAGGGCACATACCTATGTTGCAGGTCCAGGGGTGTACAGGTGGCAACCAATCAATGTTTCTCTCACATTGATGCTTCTCTCTTTCTTCCTTCTTCTCTCATTAAAATCAATAAAATTAACATATCCTTAGGTGAGAATTTTATAAAAAAGTAATTAAATTATATTATATTTCTGAATGGGGGGAGATCATCTAAGTTAAAATATAATAGAAAAAAATCACGTGGAAAAAGTCTAATATATATATATATATATATATATATATATATATATATATATCACTCCCCAAAAATCAGAAACTTCAATATGTGGCAATAAAACAAACTTCAAAATTATAAAGACCAGAGATTACTTAAAATAAATATGCATAACTTCTCTGACTCCAAGTGAAGGTTCCAATACACAAATCGTTTATAAAAATTAAAATTTCAACGCATTAAATGTATCCAAGACAAAAAAAAAAGAGTAAAATAGTCTTCTCAACTACTGTTAACTATGATCCCAATAGCTATATTGCCATAGCACCAAGAACACTGACTCTGGATAGCGACACATCTGTTCTTAAGTGTTAAAACATCAGGAACGAGTATCTTTTGTGATAGTACTAAAGGAGACAAAGACCAATTTCCTGCCTTTCCTTTTATTTTACCACAGAATCACTAGACTTTGTATTCAGCTTATAATCCTAAAGTGAAAATCAAAAGATTAAAAAACCTAGAAAATAATAATAACTGAACAAAATAACTAAAGAAAGCAAAGAGGAGGGGGTACTTCATCAAAAAATATGTGTGGAAATTACCTCCTCTACATTGCCATTTTTAATCCAATTTGTTAATTCTGCCTTTAAACTCTCTTCATATTTCCTAGCATCCATCTTCTTAATGACTATTTTATTCTTGAAATGAATGAAATTCTCTGGACACAACTCCTTGAAAAGAAATACCACAAAATTAAATAAAACCATGGGGGAAAAACATACCAAAAAAAACTCTCAAAGATGTTTCTCCATTATGCATTTCATTAACAGAATTATAATCTACTTGAAAGTACAGGCTGTTGAACTTCTCCCTCCCCCCCCACCCTTCCATAGTTTCTAGTACAGAATCCTAGTAAAATAAATGAGCTCTCCAAAGGAAAGAATGCAGAGCAAAGCCAAATAGATTAAAAAAACAGGCAGCAATTAGAGCCATAGGGAAGGAAAGGGAGGACAATGAAAGAACATTGAGGTACATAAATCTGAGATGCAAGAGGAGACTAAACTATCTCAGAAACTGAAAGAACAAATGTTTTCAGGAATTCAATGACGACATCCCATCCCTTTAAAGTAAAACATGTAATGTTAGAATGAAAAATGTCTGAGGACGAGCAATTTTATTTCAGAAAGCGTCCATTGATAATTCGAAGAGATCAGAGGCAAAGTGATTAGAAAGGGTAAGAGTTTGTCTTTCTGAAAGCAAGGTTACCATCCACTGTAACAGAATTCAAATTAATTGCGTAATTACTACTTACCTGGGCCCTGGGCCAGCTTCCCCAGAATTCAAACATGGCGTCATAAAGCTGGATGGTTTCTCGGGGTGAAAGGGTAAGATCAGAAGGGAATCCATATATTTCAATCTACAATTAGAATGTTTTAATATTCCTTTTATTTTATGTTCAAACCTTTGTATCATAGTCACTATCATGAACACAAAGACATTGAAAACCACTTAGCTAAAATGTTCAAATGCTGATAAGTGCTAGATGCAAAAAAAAAAAAAAAAAAAAAATACTAACCAAGAGTGTCCCTGATTTACTGAAATAGGGGGGAAAGGGCCTCCGGAAAGTTTTTGTATTATTTTCTAAAACCTTTGAACTCAAACCAGAGTACGAGGAAGCTAAAATATTTATGAACTCAGTTTGGAAAAACAAAACAAAACAAAAACAAAACAAAACAAGACTTCTATTCAGCAGCTGAGACTTAAAATGGTTTAGTTAAACATGATTATTTGCTTTGAAGACCAAACAAGGCTAAAAGTTGCCAATTTTATTGGCTTAAGTTCCAAGATGATGGGTCATCTTTAAAACTAAGCCTATCAGAGCCCAGATGTAAACCCACCCCTTTAAGTCAATTATTTTTTTTACAAAGGAGGCAAAAATATACAACGGGGATAAAGATACTCTCCACAAAAAAATGGTGTTGGGAATACCTGCAAAAAATTAAAAATAAAATCAGACCACCTTCTTATACCATACACAAGAATAAACTAAAAATGGATTAAACATTTAAATGTTAAATTCAAAACCACAAAAATCCTAGAAGAAAACATAGGCAGTAAAATTTCAGACATTTCTCATGGCAATATTCTCTCTGATATATTTCCTCAGGAAAGGGAAACAAAAGAAAAAATAAACAAATGGGACTACATCAGACTAAAGAGCTTTTGCACAGCAAAGAAAGCCATCAACAATATAAAAAGACAACCCACTGATGCGAGAACATATTCACAAATGTTATATCTGATAAGAGCTTAATATCCAAATTTTATAAAGAACTTATACAACTGGATACTGAAAAAAACAAACAATCCAATTTGAAAATGAGCAAAGGACCTAAAAAGACACTTCTCCAAAGAGACTTTCATGGGCAATAGGCATATGAAAAGATGCTCAAGGTCAATAATTATTAGAGAAATGCTGATTAAAACCACAGCATCACCTCACACGTGCCAAAATGCCTATCTTTTAAATATATAAAAGGCTAAGATGCAAAGTGTCCCCTTGGGAGTTTGATTGCTTGCTATGGTGTACACTGACCCCAGGGGGCAGTGTGGAACAAAGAAAGGCCCCGGCCAGCAGCCAGAAGGCCCCAACCAGCCCTGATCGCCAGCCGGGCCTAGGGACACTACCTCTAGTCATCAATAAATCAGCAAGCTATAAGTGCTAGTGAGGATGTGGATAAGAAGGAATTTTGTTGTTGGGAATTCAGATTGGTGCATCCACTGTGGAAAGTAGTATGGAATTACCTCAAAAAAACAAAAAGTGGACCTTTTTGCCTTATGACCCAATAATTCCACTTCAGGGAATTTAGTTGAAGAAACCTGAAATAGTAATTCAAAAGAATATAGGCACCCCTATGTTCATTGCAGCATTGTATATAATAGCCTAGATTTGGAAGCCAGCCAAGTGCCCATCAGTAGATGAGTGGCTAAAAGAACTGTGGTGCATTTACACAATAAAATGATTCTTGGCCATAACAAAAAAAAAAAAAATCTTACCCTTTGTGACAGCATGGATGAACCTGGAGAGCATTATGCTAAGTAAAATAAGCCAGTCAGAGAAAGACAAGTACCATATGATTTCCCTCATATGTGGAATTTAATGAACGAAATGAACTAACAAGCAAAATAGAAACATACTCATAGAGAGAGAACAGACTGACACCTGTTGGGGCAGGCAGATGGTGGAGGGATGTAGCAAAAGGGGGGGGGATACAATTCATGGTCTTGGACAACAACATGGTAATTGCTCTGGGGAGGGAGGAAGGAGGAGGTGGGAAGGGTATGAGGAGATAAATGGTGATGGACAGAGAATTGACTTGAAGTGGCGAGCGCACAATTCAGTGTACAGATAATATGTTATAAAATTGTGTAACTGAAACTGTATAATTTTGTTAAATACTGTCACCCCAATAAACTCAAAATATAAAAATGAAACTAAGGCTATCAGATTACTTTTAAAACACTTCTCCTCAGGTCACGTGGTTCTACTTTAAGCCTTCTGGATATGTATGTCATTTGTTTTTCCCCCACAAATATTTTTTAAAGTATAAATAAAAAATTCCTTCTCTCAAAAAGTATGCATTGTAATATTTTCTACTAGTTTCAAACCACTATTGCTACAAATCAATTGCCTGGGAGACTGATGCCTGAGATGTTAATAGGTATTCTTCAAAAGAAAAGAAGGGAACATCAGTCAACAATAAAAATAAAATCAGAATATATCACAAAAAAAGAATGTCACCCCCCTCCCCCAAAAAAAGAAAATAAAAAAGAAAGAAAGGGTATTTTTTCACAGGTGTCTGATTGAATACACTTCTTCAAGATTTCCCATTGGAAACATTAAATCTCAAAAAAAGAACTATAAGTAGATTTGTCCAAAATTATTTGAAAATAGGATACTTGTTTTAGCAAATAGTTGTCAACACATTATGAAACTCAGGTTTGGAAACTCTGGACTAAAAAAGCCATTTCCACTACTACACAGTTGGGGGAAAAATGTTTGGTAGAATGAAATGTCGGTAGACTTTGAGTCAGAAGATCTAGTTCTAATTCCACTATAATGCTAGTTTCTCAGCAATAAGTAGGAATTAAAATATCTGTACTCCCACTTTACAGACTGTAGTAAAATCAGATAGAATAAATATATTAGCACGTGTTTTTTAAACTTTTAAAACTAGTAAATAAGTCCTAAAGATCTAATGTACACTATAGTAATTATGGACAACAGTACTTTATTACAAACACCAAACATGCTGAGATGAAATCTAGTTATTCCCACCACAAAAATAAATTATAATTATGTGGTTTCATTGAGTTTTTAGCTAAGGCTACAATGACAATCATATTGCAGTATATAAATGAATCAAATCAACACCTTAAACTTATACCTTAAACTTACACAATATTATAAATCAAATATATTTCAACCAAAAATTAATTAGTCTTGTAAAAACTATAGGATGCAAACAATTAAATGGAGTTATCGTTTACCACGTCTCACTTTGACCATTGAAAGCTAGCTTGATAGTAAGGACGCATTTATATCAAAATAGCAAATGAATATATTATTTTGGAACATTAGAATTTTGTTCTTTTATTACTACTACCATGAGGTGGTAATTTATTTTGCCTAAATTAAAATAAAAACATAAAATCAATCCAAGAATTATCATAATTTTCAAGATTTAAATCTATTATGGTCACTAGAGTATTTATGATTTCTTAAGTCTCTTAGCCTTGTTCAAAAGTCAGAGCTTCCTCATTTCTAAAACAGAGGACACTTCTGCCAATGACATAGATGTGTTGTAGGAATTAAGTTATATATATATATATATATATATATATATATATATATATATATATTAGACTTAGTAAAATACTTGGCACATAGTTGATGCCCCAACTGTCAATGAGATTGATTAATCAACATATAGTTCTTAATTTTTAAAATCATATTAAGTATTCTATGTCCAAAGGCTGTGAATTTAATTTAGTTTCCCTTCACTATAAAATAACTAATGAACTGGCAAAAACTTAGCCAGTCTAGGTAAAAAAAAAAAAAGAGGAATAAAAGGTCACAGTATATTATACAATTATATACTTGTAACATATAATGTCATGAACCAATGGCACTCCATGCATTTAATTTTTTAAAAAAGTCATAGGTTTACATCCTTCTTCACTTGTAAGCACATGGAATTATACCATGATATTATTTTTGCAAAGTGCATTGTTTCTGACTCTGTAGGTGATGGTAAACATTGATCGTTCTGAACAGAGATAGGAAACAGTTTTTGCAAGGACTTCCTGGGGCCTTGTTGTCCAGGAGCCAGCAGCTGCTCCTGTGTGGCATAATTGGTGGCAGAGGCCAAACTCTGCTCTTTGCCAGAAGAAAGCCTTATATGGATGGAAGGCAATTCCCTCCCCTCAGTTGGATTAAGGTCACCTCCTCATTCTGCCCCGCCCCTTCCCTTCTGAAACCACTTCTATGATAGAGCTATGGAGAAGATGACCTAATGCGGCGGTTCTTCTCTTTATGTTGCCACAATGTATTATGCTATTTCTTACCACTCAGCTCTTTCATACTCATCTGAAATATAATACACAATGATTTGCTCATTTGCAAAGGTTTACTCGCTTTATATCCCTGCTACTTTAGGAAGTATGCTACATAAACACATGCTTCATACACAGCTGTCAAGACGCAGTTAATAATGTCTACACCTCTGTGCCCATCCTGTATTCCTGTGGCAAAAGTCTAGAAGCCTTAAGAAAACTCATTCAGCACCATGACCTTTGCAGAAGTCATATGGGGTCAGAGCACGCTGAAGCAGTTCCACTGCTTTCCAGTTATTCCATTAATAGCTACTGAAAGTAGAGGAAAGGCACTTGGCCCAAAATGCCAATCTTGTCAACTACTCCAAACCGCTGGACTCATTGCTACTTCATGATAACGTGCCTTAAACCATCCAACTCAAAATAAAATACTTTTTTAAAAAAAATACTATGCTGTTTTTAAAATGCCAGGTAATGACGGGGGGGGGGGGGGTAGGGAAATAGGGAAGAAGAGAGAGAGAATTACTTTATTTTTTATGTGTGGCTTATCATCTATATTATGGTTTGGGATTTAGGTTAGGCCACTGGAATTTTAGCCATATTTCTGTTTTATTTTGATTTTGGATTGGGCCACTGCAGCACAAAAGAGAAACATCCAAATAAAATCCAATTAGAAAAACACTATCATTAGGATTCATTCAGCTGTCTTCAGAAGCCATTGCATCATAGCCCAAACACTATGTAGTTGTTATTCTCATTCATCCTCTCATTCATGTATTTCTTCAATTGAATACAGGGATAACCAGAGCTTGAATGGGCCATTCTTTAGGAATAGGAGGAGAGAGCAAGCTCTGGAATCAATCTGAGATTACATCCCAGCCCCACCATTCACTTGGTACAACCGTGAGTTATTTAGACCAATTATCTATGCTTCACCTTCCTCATTTAGGAAATAGGAATGTTAATATGGCATTCATGCTAAAAATTGTTGTGATTGTTAAAAGAGACAAAAATGCAAAATTATTTGAACACAAAGTAAGTGCTTGACTTAGACTGGCTATCTTTATTTAATACTAGAGGCCTGGTGCATGAATTTGTGCACGGGTGGGGTCCCTTGGCCTGGCCAGTGACTGTGGCTGATTAGGGCTGTCTAGTCCAGTCCAGGGCGGAGGAGGGACTATGGGAAGTTGGTTGGCTGTGGGAGCACACTGACACCTGGGAGCAGCTCTTGCATTGAGTGTCTGTCCCCTGGTGGTCAGTACGCATCAAAGCTACCAGCCAGTCCATCAGTCGTTTGATCAACCAGTTGTAATGGTTGCTTAGGCTTTTATATATATATACCTATGTAGTAAGACTCTTTATATACACTGCAGTTTGTTAGGGACTAAGGACACAACATGTATCTTCAAGGAGTTATTCTAGTAAGATAAAGAAGGCATGCATGTGAACAGCTTTAGCAGAAAGCTGGCCATGATTATTGTCATATAAGAAATATAGAAAAGGTACTATGAAGAGAAGGTTATTACATCCAGCTAAGAAAGTCACAGAAGGATTCTAAATTGGTTTCACATTACAAGAGTCATAAGAGGTGAACAGGTTCTGGACAACTAGCATTTGACACCTGGAGTGAAATGTTCCAGGAACAATATAAGTAATGAGGTAAGAAACATCAAGTGGATGAATGGAAAGGACTTTGGAGCCAGGTCATAGAAGCAGCCACACTAGGAGCTGTTCATTTAGCTATTTCCAAAGGAAAGCTACTGCAGTCTTGGCAAAATCAGAATTATCTTTATTACTGATTTATCTAAATCAGTTTGATGGATTCAGAAATACCATGAAGGCAGGACATAGAACTAATTCCTGTGATATCTAAAGGTTCATGTACTTTAAAAATTGTCATATTAGAAGACTTAATGTGACAACAAAACTCATAATATATTTAGTTTTCCAGGTCTTGGAAGGAAGACAAACTATTAACTAATTATCACTTTGAGAAGCAACCAGAGCTTGCATAAGCCATTCCTGGTAATAGATGAGAAAGGAAGAAAAGTACTCTAGAAAATTAAGCAATCTCCCCCCACTCAAATGCCAGCACTAAAATGAAGTCCTCTTATGACTTCCATGTTATTACTTCACTACTAAAAAAAATGTTGTGATTAATAAGCTAGTGAAAAGTCTCTTTTCCTTATTTAACCTAATTCATAATGCTCAGATTCTCACATGTGCTAGATATTGTCCACATGTCTTTGTAACTACACTGAGAAAAGAATTAGTTTCAGAGAAGTGGACAGGTAGACAGGGGTGCTAAAAGAAAGAAAATGGGCAAAGATAATGTCCAAGGATAAATAAAATTAGCCAAAAAATATTTCAGGAAATAAGTTTCAGTCATTTTTAAGCTTTATGGATGGAGACATTATTAAACCAAGAATGAAAACTATAAAATTTATTCTTGTGATTTTTAAAACTAAGTTTCAATATATGTCATACAGTATCTATACCTCAACTCTGGTAAGTTTCAAGGAGGCATCTTTTCAACTGTGATATACACTTTATGTTACTAGGAGCAAAGATGGCTGAAGTATAACTTACATGCTCTGTTGTTAGTGCAGCACATGGATGAAAATGATCAAAGTCAATGTCATTATGTTTTACCGAACATATATGCTTCTCTAAATCATTGTATCTCTCTCCGTACAGCACTAAAAATGAAGAGAGAGAATTTCCCATTATTACATGGCTGGAATAATTTTAAAGTACAAAATAACACCCCCATGGATGTCTCACACATACCAAGTCTAACTTTGTATGATTGCCTCATTTGAAAGTGGTCTTTGTGGAAATTGGCACGAGGGCCAGCACCTCCTTTAGAAGCAGTATTCTTTTCTATTATGTTGTCTGCTTGTTTCCAGTACCGTTTTATTGCTTGTAGCCACCTTAAAAATAAATTTACATATTATTTAGGCATAACATGAAACTGCTTTCTGTGATATAACGCTTTTTAATGACAAAAACGTTGCATGCCTTAAAAATTGTACATAAGGGAATAGGCCCCGAAACCTGACACACTGAGATTGAATCCCAACCTCCTTATTACTGGCTATGACTCTTGTCACATCACTTAATCTCTATAAGCCTCATTTACTACATTTTAAAAAGGAAATAATAATAGTGTTGGGCCCCGCTAGCATGGCTTGGCGGTTGAGCATCAACCTATGAACCAGGAGGTCACAGTACAATTCCTGGTCAAGGCGCATACCCAGTTGCAGACTCGATCTCCAGTATGGGGCATGTAGGAAGCAAATGATCAATGATTTTCCTTCATCATTGATGTTTCTATCTCTCTTCCTCTCCCTTGCTCTCTTAAATAAATCAAAATCAAAATACACACACACACACACACACTGAGTGGCCAGATTATTATGATCTCTTAGCGCATAATGATCTGGCCATTTAGTGTGAGTGAGTGTGTGTGTGTGTGTGTGTGTGTGTGTGTGTGTGTGTCCCGGTGCATGAATTTGTGCATGGGTGGGGTCTGGCCAACCTGGCCAGGGGGAGGGGATATGGGCCATTGGCCGGCTTGCCTGCTGGTCGAACTCCTGGTTGAGGGGACAATTTGCATATTAGCCTTTTATTATATAGGAAATACAATAAGTGGCCAGATTATTTTGCAGTCAGAGATCGAACTGAACTGGTAAATCATAAGGGTTGATAGCATTTGAAATAAATTGATACATGCAAAGGACTTAGAAAAGTACCTGGTTCATTGGAGTCTTTACTCTAATTGTTATTATTAGTGGGCAAAAATATAGCCCAATGACAAAAAGATATGGGGCTTTCAACTAATAAGGCTTTTCTATCTTTCTAAACATGAACAAAGTGGGACAATATAAGAAATCTAAAGGTCCATGAAAGAGTGTCTCATTATTCCATTTTATTTTAAGGTAAAGGGGGAAAACAGGTAAAGGAAAAAAAATGTTCCCCAGAAGGGGAAATTTCTTACTCAATTGGAGATCTAGTTGGGAGAGTCACTGATTTTCCCTTATAGAGTGTGGCCTTGCTCAGCACCCGCCAGGAGGTGCGAGTAGACTCTTTCCCTGAATATTCCCAGCTAAGCTAACAAATTCACCATAAAGTTATGAAATATTTCAGAACCCATACAGAAAATATGATATTCAATTGTTCAGAATAGAGAGCCATTCTATTCAAACAGAAAACTAATGCCTACTCAGTGAGATGTTCAGGGTTGCTTATTGTAGCTGAAAGAGCCAGAAAGGGACATCGAATCATGACAAGGAGATGTTCCCAAACTTCTGCTCCAATCTCTCCACCAAGACAATGGACCTATTAAAGACAAAAATTTATCCATAAAAGTTCATTTAAAAAGAGCACATGAGAATAAGGCACAGAAGCTGATTTCCTACATAGTTTCCTATCACATTTCATCAACTATGCTGAATGTATATACATATTGAGAAACTCAGGCAATAGAAAATCTTGACACATAAATGTTCCCTAATCCCCATAACCAATCTATCAATAATCCCTCCTTATCTTACTTTCAAAAGTTATTTGGAATTATGCATTTCTCCCCATGCCTACAGCCAACCAAGTCACCATCACTCCTCGGGTGTACTACCAAACTACCCTCCTAGCTTCCCCCTACATTCAAGCCACTCTTTCCCATCTTCTACCAAATTTGCTCCACACATACTGTCCTGTTCTTTATTCCTTGAACAGAACATTCTCCCCTAGGGCTTTCACATATATTGTGAAAATATATCCTTTTGCGTAAAATGCTCTTATTCACTCTATTCAACCTGTATAAAGTTCAGCTTAATGCCACTCTATTAGAAAAACATTCAGCCCTAACTAGTTTGACTCAGTGGATAGAGCATCATCCTGCGAACTAAGGAGTCCCAGGTTCAATTCTGGTCAAGGGCATGTATCTTAGTTGTGGGCACATCCCTAGTAGGGGGTGTGCAGGAGGCAGCTGATCAATGTTTCTCTCTCATCAATGTTTCTAATTCTCTATCCCTTTCCCTTCCTCTCTGTAAAAATATCAATAATTTTTTTGAAAGAAAGACTTTTCTGACTGCCCACTCTAGGTCTGTCCTCCTTCCCCAGTCCCTGCCATTATCACAGTCACAACAACCCCTCCTTTTCTCCCCAATATGTACCAATACGGGCTGGCATAGTCATCTGTGCGCTTAATTGCTTCATTCCCTTTTGTCAATTAGTCTTGTGACCTTAGACGGGGCAGCCCCAGCACTAATAGTGCCTGGCACTCCTTAAATATTTGCTGAAAACATAAATGAATATTTTTTGTCCGAATAAAACAAATTCAACCAGACTCAGAGAAGATTCTCAAATGTATTCTTCTTTAAACAGATGAAAGTATGGCACCTGGCAATCAACTGGAAAGGACTCACCATCAGAGCCACATAATTTGAAAAAAAAATGTTCCCAATTTTGCCCATTTGGTTTTCCCTGGTCAAATAATATATCATTTTCCTGAATATGAACTTTGTGCTTTGTACTAAATAGCACATTTCAGTGACCCTACCAGAATAGATATTAGCCTTCAACATTTTTCACCTTTAATCTTATCTAAGAATGTCATATCGTTTCATAGCTTTGAGATTAAAGTACAACTCAAGATTCTAAATTACAAAGATAATTTTTAAAAATAAATCTTTATTGCTCAGATTATTACAATTGTTTCTTCTCCCCCGACCCCCATAGCTCCCTTCCATCTGGTTCTCACCCCACCCTCTGCCCTTACCTACCCTCCCCCCATTTTCCTCATCCATAGGTGTACGATTTAATCCAGTCTCTTCCTGCACCCACCACTCTTTTCCCCCTGATAATTATCAATCCACTCCCTTTCTTTGGCCCTGATTCTATTATATTCACCAGTTTATTCTGTTCCTCAGATTTTTAATTCACTTGATTTTTAGATTCACTTGTTGATATATATGTATTTGTTGATCATAATTTTTATCTTTTTCTTCTTCTTCCTTTTCTTAAAGGATACCTTTCAGCATTTCATATAATACTGGTTTGGTGGTGATGAACTCCTTTAGCTTTTTCTTATCTGTGAAGCTCTTTATCTGCTCTTCAATTCTGAATGATAACTTTGCTGGATACAGTAATCTTGGTTGTAGGTTCTCCCTATTCATCACTTTGAATATTTCTTGCCACTCCCATCTGGCCTGCATAGTTTCTGTTGAGAAATCAGCTGATATGGGTGGTCCCTTATAGGTAACCAACTGCATTTCTCTTTTTGCTTGTAAGATTCTCTTTGTCTTTAGCCCTTGGTATTTTAATTAGGTGTCTTGGTGTGGTCTTCTTTGGATTCCTCTTGTTTGGGGTTCTGTGTGCTTCTTGGACTTGTAAGTCTATTTCTTTCACCAGATGAAGGAAGTTTTCTGTCATTATTTATTCAAATAGGTTTTCAGTATCTTGTACTCTCTCTTCTTCTGGCACCCCCATAATTCTGATGTTGGTATGCTTGAAGTTGTCCCAGAGGCTCCTTACACTATCTTCAACTTTCTGGATTCTCTTTTCTGCTTGCTTCTCCAGAGGAGTGTCCTTTGCCTTTTTGTATTCTAAATCTTTGACTAGATTGTTGTGTTCTTCCAGTCTGCTGTTGGGTCTCTGCATAATATTTTTTATTTCAGTCAGTATATGTTTAATTTCTAGTTGGTTCTTTTTCATATCCTCGAGGGTCTCATTAAATTTATCGGCCTTTTCTAGGAAATTCTTGAAAAACATTATAACCATGGTTTTGAACTCTATATCCAGTCTTTTGTTCTCCATCTTTTTCATTTGAGAACTATTTCCTTGTCTCAACATTTTTACTGCTTCCAGAGTTGGTAGGATCGCTTTGTGTGTTTGGTGTCTATATGGCCCAATGGGTCAGCCTCGCCAGTTACCTGAGGTAGACACTCTTGGTGCTCCCTTTTGTGGACTGTGTGTACAGCCTTGTTGTAGTTAAGTCTTAACTGTTGTTGGTATAACTGGGAGGAATTGACCTCCAGGTTAATTGATGTGATAATCAGCTGTGTCTACTCTGGGATATCTTCTGTATTGGTGACAGTCTTATAGGATCAGACTTGCAAAATTGCAAAAGCCTCTGTGCTCAGCTTGGATGGGATGGAGTCTCAGGGCTGAGCTGACAGTCTTGGCTTTCAGTCAGTCCTGCCCTTGTGTGTGCACCTCAGACCTCCAAGGCTCCCCTGAGTTTCCACCTGACAGTCCAGATTCCCTCTGCAAGAGTGTGGGTGCCCCAGGGGCTCACCTGGAATTGGGTTAGGTCTCTGTAGTCTGGAGCTTCTGACTCCTTCCGCTATGGAGAAACTGTGGCAACTTCCATGGTCAGACCTTTCTGCATGCACTCATTCACATGTGCTGTAGACCCTGCCAGCTGCGGCTCCCAGCTCCCCCAAGTCTCCCAGTTTCTGAGTTTGCAGGTGCCTTTCTCTACAGTCCAGACTCCACTTGTGTGAGCCTGGGTCCACGGGTTTTCGGCCAGGGTAGGGGTTCAGTGCAGTTGGAAAGGGTCCAGTGCAATTTGGGGCTTCCTTTCCCCTCCTGCCAGCCAGGCACTTGGCTGCCTTCCTCTCTGCATGTGAGCTTCTCCCTACCTCAGCACTGTGTGGCTCTCCTGATCCATGAGCCTCTCTCCTCCTTTTTAGTTGTAGATTTCCCACTCTGCCAGCTTTCCTGTGGTTTTGGATGATGTCTGTTCTGTCTTTTAGTTGTTTTGAAATTGTTGTGCGAGGCGGCAGCTTTGGTGCTTACCTAGGCTGCCATCTTGGTTTCTTCCTTGTAAGGATATTCTTTGCTCTAAGCCATGATAATTCAATTTCAAACTCTTATTGCCTCTTTCGGCCCACGTTGGTTGCCAGAATGTGAGGGTTTGATGTGGAGGGGGCAGACATGGCAGGGGTCTCCCTTTTCTGAGACCCACACAGAAATAGAGATGAACAAAACAGTTCTAAGTGGAGGTGGCCGGGGATTGAGAAATATTAGAAATAAAGAGAGAAGACACAGAGATAGATTTTAAACTAGGAGCTGGGTGGGCTGTCATCCTGTCTGTTGGAGAGGCAGGAAGAAGATGACACAAAGATAAAATTTTTGGACATTTTTTGAGCAGAGATATTCAAGGTCTTTAAGATGCAATACATATAGATTAACCAAAAATCAATATCAGACAAATCAAAAGCACAGCCTGCTTGGTAGCTCCAAATTTATAACAGAAAAAGTTAAGTTAAATATAGATATCACAAGAGGCCCAATGCATGAAGATTCATGCAAGACTATGCCTTCCTTCCCCTGCCTGCCAGCACCAGGGACTTGGGCCTTTGCTCTGGCCACTGCCTTCTGACTTTACTCCAGCCCAGAGCTGCCTTTCACCTTCCTAAGCTGTCCAGAGACCCTGAGTGGCTGGGGTGGGGTGGAATGTATGCGTTATCACCATGGCAATTACACAAGTATCCCAATCTGGCTGCTGCCATCTTTGTCACATCAATTTGCATATTCCCCCCTTATTGGCTGTGGGTGCCACCATCTTTGTCAAGACGTGACAGTCAATTTGCATATTCTGTCTTTATTAGATAAGATCTTTTTCCCCTTTAACTTGAAATTTCCTTGAAGAAATAGAATATATCTTTTTATAATGTTTTAAGTTTCACCCAGTTGGTGTTGCTCAGTGGGTAGAGTACTGGCCCACACACCAAAGGCTCTTGAGTCTGATTCCTGGTCAAGAGCATGTACCTGGTTTGAGGATTGGTCCCCAGCCCAATTGGAACAGTTGCCTGTGGGAGGTAACTAATCTATGTGTCTCTTTCACATCAATGTTTTTCTCTCTCCCCCCCCTTTTTTTCCTTCCCTCCCACTCTCTCTAACAATCAATAAAAAAACAACAACTATTATTGGGTGAGGATTAACAAAAATATAAATATACATAATGTTTTAAGTTTCTTTGAATAAATATTTCTTTAATTTTTTTTTTATTATTTCAGAGAGGAAGAGAGAGGGAGAGAGAGAGAAAAAACACATCAATGATGAGAGAGAATCATTAATCAGCTGCTTCCTGCATACCCTCTGCTGGGGATTAAGTCACAACCCAGGCATGTGCCCTGGATTGGAATTGAACCTGGGACCCTTCAGTTCACAGGCCAAAGCTATATCCTATGAGAAAAAAAAAAAAACTATTATAAAAGTTTTTAAATAGCTTCTATTTGCCCTGTAAATTTCCATTATCTCCCACCCTGCTCTTTCTGCCAACCTATAAAGACTACTTCAAAAGGGCTTCAGTGCTCTCTAGTTCCATTGTATTTGGCCAATGAAGACCCTTGGCAAGTGAAAGAAGGGAAGGGAATAAGAATGAGGTCTTCATTCTATTGGCTCCCTTCCTGAAAGGTTACCTTGAGCCAGCTGTGTCCCTCAACTAAGGTAATTGGTCCTTACATGTGGCCAACTAAATATGAATCTCCTTTTCAGTCTCAGTAACTCTTTGCCTTGTCCTTTTAAATCTAGGGGTAAGCTACAACTCTGAATGACTGTACTAATCTTATTCATTTCCCCCAAGTACCCCTTTGGAAAATACTCTTCTTTTTTAAAAAAATATATATATTTTATTGATTTTTTACAGAGAGGAAAGGGGGAGTTAGAAACATCAATGAGAGAGAAACATTGATCAGCTGCCTCTTGCACACCCCCTACTGGGGATGTGCCCACAACCAATGTACATGCCCTTGACCAAAATCAAACCCAGGACTTTTGAGTCCACAGGCCGACGCTCTATCCACTGAGCCAAACTGGTTTCGGCTGGAAAATACTCTTCTTGAATTATATTTTAAGTGTGCCACTTGTTTTTAGTTGGAACCATGACTGGTAAGATAATATATAAGTAGCATCATCATTAAAGGCCGACTTCTTTGCTTTAGAGATTAAAAATTACATTTTAACATCTCTGTCCAAAAAGTATGCCATGGTGGTTGTTTCTGCTCTTCTGAAATAGCAGTCACCAATAACAGGTTCCTCTCCCCTAAGAGCTCTGCAGCATACACCAATATACCCTATTCAGTTGCAACAGGAAAATGGAGCCAAAAGATTGATTATGATTCACTAGGAAAACCATTCAGAAGGAAGTGCATATACACAAAGAGACAAATAATCTAAAGTAACAGAGTGCT
Source organism: Vespertilio murinus (assembly GCA_963924515.1). Taxonomy (NCBI): domain Eukaryota; kingdom Metazoa; phylum Chordata; class Mammalia; order Chiroptera; family Vespertilionidae; genus Vespertilio; species Vespertilio murinus. The sequence goes on from OZ004708.1 coordinate 64,845,020, forward strand.
TCATTATATGTTGTTGTACATTAGGAAATTAGCACAGAAAAATAATACCAAATATACCTCATCAAATATAACATATCTGATCCTTTTTGCCCATCTTTGGCGATGAGGAGCTAACAGCAGAATTTCAAAGCAGGCAGGCACTGTAACAAGTACCTAAAAGTAAGAACATTGCATAAACAAATATTTTGAGCATTTACTATGTATACACATGGTTATAAGAATATTAAAGATAGAGTTATAACCCCTGAAAGTACCAGCTGATAAATAGGATATTGCTTCTGAGAGTATTTCAGTAAAATTGTGATATATTAGTTAGAAGCTTATGAAATTGCCATTTTACAGGTCAAACTGGTAAAATATCACATAAGAAATTCAAACTCTTACTTATGAGTATTCAAAGTAACATAATAGGAAGAGTTTATTGTCACATGTTTGTTTCCTCAAAATCTGACCCTGATTTACAGTTTAGGATAAAAATGTTTGTGAAGAACCAACAACTATGGAAGTGGGAGGAAGTAGGATGGGGGAGAGAGAGAAGCTAAATTTTAAAACAGGCCTGATGAAATCTTAACTGGCTCCGAGTTCTGGAGTGAATACTGCCTGTCAGAGCAGTTCCACAGGAAGCCAAAACGGCCTGGTATTTACACCCCTGCCTAGCTCACTCACAGATATGAACTATGGAGGCAGAATTGGGGGAACTGACAGCTGGCATTTGTTTTGACCACACTCCCCCATCTGGACAGCAAGTCCTTCCTTGAAAGGTGATTTGGGTAACACATATTCTACTTCTGCCATGCAATGTTCTATAATCATGTTTTCACTTTTTATTTAGTCTGGGTTGTTTACCTCTGAGTTCAATAAATCATATAGAAAATGTCTATGATTTGCTTAACACCCACATTTTTATCCATAATACAACATTTTAAAAATTACAATGAGCACTAGCAGGTTTATTTTAGGGCATAGAGCATCAGCCCTAAGACTGAAGGATCCCAGAATCAGTTCTGGTCAAGGGCATACCTCAGTTGCAGACTCCATTCCTGGCATTGGTTGGGTTGCATGTGAGAGGCAACCAATGGATGCATCTCTCTCACATCTATGCTTCCCTCTCTCTGTCTCTCACTCTCTCTAAAAATCAATGGGAAAATATCCTCAGGTGAAGATTAACAACAACAAAAATTACAATAAGTATCCTACTCATCAAGAAAGTAAGAGAACCCTACTTACCAAGAAAAGGTAATTCTAACTGGAAATTGGAGTTTGTTAATTTTTTATAACATTAAGCTGTTCAAATCATTTTGAATTAAGTTATAAACCAAGATGATGTAATGAACTATAAAATATGAAATCAAATTATAAGTGCCCTCCTATTATCCACTCTTTGGATTATAACAACATTAATTTTTTTCCTACAGCCATTTCACCTTGTATATTCAACTGAATTTTTCCCATAAGGTCTTGTAACTTTCTAGTGAAAAAGACATGTAAGTACTGTTTTATAATTTGACATCAAAAGCATTGAGCAACATATCCTACCTGACAATTTAGGGCATCGTGGCGATATTCCCTTGTAAAAATACCACATAGAGCTGCACCATTTGGCAGATTTTTGGTGTAACGATTCTGCACAGTTGCTGCCACTTGATTAACAAGGGCCTAGTTGACAAGGAAAGAGATTCATTACTTATAGTACAGGTAGAATAGGTAACAATGGGAACTGTATAAAAATATGTCCTGCTTTGAGTACAGGAAGCTTAATAACTGCTTTTTTTATACTCATCTACTCTAAATACACTAATGAGCTTTTTTTTTTGAGAACTTTACTAAATATGTGAACTTCACTGATAAATCCCAATACAAAGTAAAATAGGGGAAAATGGCTTCATAGAAGGAAAAATAAAGAGGAAATGTTGTTCAGACATCAGGAAGAAAACACACACATAAAAAAAAACAACAAACAAACAAAAAAAAAACCCAGCTAATATCTGAATGGCCAGGATTTAAAGATAATTGTGAGGCTGCTATAGGAAAAAGGTCAAGTGAGGGAGTCAAGGTAATTTATATTTGGGAATTTCCCCCATACATCTTAAGTTTGAATATAAACATGAATAAGTAGAATCATGCTCTGGATAAACCAATGTAGCCTGGCCAGTAGAATCTGAGTGTGTGGAAACCTATGAACATCTTTCTATTTCACACTTTACACCAAAAAAAACAAAAAATACACATAGATTAACATGTAAATTTTAAAACATAAGCATAAAAATAATAGAAAATAAGCATTTCATATATTTTATATGTTTGAGAACACATGGGAAAGCTAAATGAAAATATCGATGACATGACTATACAAAAATATTAACAGAACATTGTTATCTTTAATGTAACCATAATATAATAAAAAGAAAAAGTGACAAATAAAAGTATATTTATTAAAGTCTAAAAAGAAATAGTATGCTAACTATACAAAATTCTTACCCTATATAATAAAGTTTAATATGCAAATCGTCCAAATGGCAGAACAACTGATCAGTGGGGGGCAGGGCCGGTGAGCGGGAGGTGCCAGGCTAGCCAAAGCGGGTGCCAGCAGGCAGAGGGAAGGGACAGTGATTAGGGGGGCAGCGGGACCTTCAGCAGCCAAGGGGTTATGGGGGGGGCAGCTGGCCCCTGGTGGTCAGTGCACTCCCACAGGTGTCCACAGGGAGGGGCCTAAGCTGTCAGACACCCTGAGGCTCCTGGACTGTGAGAGAGCGAAGGCTGGGCTGAGGGAACCACCTTAGTGCTTGAATCTTCATGCACCAGGCCTATAGTAAATTAATAAAAAGACATTACCTTTCCCCCCAAAAAAAGAAAAATGGGCAGATACATTACAATTGGTTTATGAATAAAGAAATTTCAATACCCCAAATCACAACTAAAGATGCTCAAATCACACAAAAAAATGCAAATTTAAATATGAGATAAAAGTTTTCACCTATTGGTATGGCAAAAACTTTTTAAATGATTAAAAGACAAGAGAATGTACTGCTAGTGGGAATAAAAATAAATTTAAACTTTTAGAAGAGTAATTTGGCAATATGTATTGTATCAACTTACCAATTCCACTTCTAGTCAGCTTATCTTTTCTTTTCTTATATAAATATATTTTATTGATTTCAGAGAGGAAGAAAGAAACAGAAACATCAATGATGAGAGAGAATTATTAATCAATTGTCTCTTGCAAGCCCCTTACTGGGGATCAAGCCTACAACCCTGGCATGTGCCCTGATCAGGAATAGAACTGTGACCTCCTGGTATGTAGGTTCCCTCAACCACTAACCCACACTGGCTGGGCCAGCTTAATTTTTCTTGGTATACTGTATTACATTCCAACAATGAATACTTATTGTTTTCATAAACACAAAAAACAAAAAAGCTACAAAAAATAATAAAGTGCTAGTCCTAACTAGGTGGCTAGCTTGGCTGAAGCATCATTATGTCCACCAAAAGGTTGCAGGTTTGATTCCCAATAAGGGCATATACCTAAGTTGTGAGTTTGATTCCCAGTTGGGGCACATGTGGAAGGCAACTGATCAATCTTTCTATCTCACATCAATGTTTCTCTTTCTTCCTTTCTCTCTTCTCTCTTCTCTTTTCTCTATCTCTTCAATCTCTCTCTCTCTCTCTCTCTCTCTCTCTCTCTCTCTCTCTCTCTCCCCCTTCTTCTCAAAGCATAAAATTAAAAATTAAAATAAAAAAACTGAAATGCTAATTTCAAATAATATATTAGTTTGAGGTTGACCACAAGTCACTCAACACTACACATTTTCCTAGAAAATAAAATGGAGTCTGAATTCACATTAATCCATAGAATTAAAGTTATCCCAACTAGATTTGCCTTTCTTAATTGTAATAAAATTGAAAACAAATGTGAATGAGGATATGTTAACTTATACTTCCTGTAAATAAAACCTTCTCCTGCATGACAAGGATGAAAGAGCAAATTAAAGTCACGTGAGCACTACCTTTGTTGGTGCGACATACACAACCACACCTTCATCGCTCTCCTTCAGCACTTTCTCCATGCAGTAGTAGGAAGCATAGGTTTTGCCTGAGGATGTTGGAGCAACAATCACAGCTGATTCATTATTATCCACAACATCAAGGAGCTCTCGCTGCAGGATTCAGAGCACCATTTGTGTCAATAATGTGAAGAGCATGTTACCAAAACAAATATATTAGTACACTTTCAGGATAACTTTCTGAACCTCAAAAGGAATGATTGGGAGTTGCAAACACGTGGAGACTTATGGAAATACCTGAAAATTCATGATATTCTCTCAGAAGAGAGAAGTGTTTTACTTTTGAGCAATTTAAGGTATGTTTGTGTGTGTGGGGGGGTGGAGAATGAGTCTGAATAAAATATCTTGCTATTGAGAAGACTTTTTTTTTCTAATTATTTGTCATTAAGTGCAGAATGGCTTTGAGAAATTCAGTTCTAAGAATTAGCCCATATGTATTTTTTTTTGTGATGGTAAGAAAGCAGTTGAGAAAGAGAAAAAAATCAATGATTTATTATTTTATTACTTATGATCTAATTTCTAAATATAAGAATGCCAGGTACCTAATTTGGAGGGCATGTGAGATCTTCATCCCTTCAGCCTATCCTTTTATTCATCAAACTAATGACTACTCAAAGAATCATGTCTGTATGATGGGTGGTATGTGAAAAAAAAACTAACATCCGGGACCCCAATCTCTTACTCTAGGTTTAGTCTGGGACAAACCCCAGAGTGAAGGGAGCATCAAAAAAATTGTAATGTATGTAGGATTAATAAAGAGAACTGTCTGCCTTGTGTCCTGTACTGAAGTAAGCACTGGTTCTCCTGCTCCTGAAAAAGAGTCAGGGATTTTTTTTAAGGCACCCCGCCATCATCAACATAAGAAAGATAAAGTAATATCAAACATGGCCAATCAAAGTGGTATAAAACTAGAAGTAAATTATACAAATAAATGGAAAATTTACAAATATGGAAAGACTAAACAACAATGGGTCAAAAAAATAAAAAATACTTTGAAACAAATGAAAATGGACACATACCAAATTCATAGAATGTAGCAAAAAAAGGTCTAAAAAGGAAATATTTAACAATAGTGACTCCAACAAAAAATGGCTAGAATAAATGAATTAAGTTGTAGGATACAAAGTCAATATACAAAAATATGTTGCATTTCTATATACTAACAACAAATTATCAGAAAGAGAAATTAAGATTACAATTGCATCAAAAAGAACAAAGTACTGAAAATAATTTAACCAAGGAGTTGAAAAGTTTATGCACTTAAAACTACAAGACATTAATAAAAGAAATTGAAGAATACACAAATAAACATAAAGATATTATTTGTGTATAGATTGAAAGAATTAATATTGTTAAAATGGCCATATTATTCAAAGCAATCTACAGATTCAATTATCAAAATTCCAATGGTATTTTTTCACAAAAATAAAATACAAAATCCTAAAATTTGTATGTAACTACAAAAAACACTGAATAGCCAAGCAACTTCAAGAAAGAACATAGCTGGAAGCACCATGCTCCCTGATTTCAAACTATATTACAAAACTATAGTAATCAAAGGAGTATGGCATTGGCAGAAAAACAGTCACACAGGTCAATGGAACAAGAATAAGATCATGCATAGATGGTTATTTAAGGCCAAGAACGTACAATGGGGAAATGACGGTCTCTTTGTTAAATGGTGCTGGGAAAATTGGACAGCCACATGCAAAAGACTGAAATGGAACCACTACCTTTCACCATACACAAAAAATAATTCAAAGTCAATTAAAGGTTTAATGTAAGATCTGAACCCATAAAATACTTTGAAGAAAATATAGGTGTTACAATCCTTAACATAGGACTTGAAAATGATTTCCTAACTCTGACAGCAAAAACAAAGGCAACAAAAGTAAAAATAAGGCAGACCACATCAAACTAAAAAAAAAACTATAAAGGAAACCATCAAGACAATGAAAGGACAACCTACTGAATGGGAGAAAAAAAGTTGTAAATTTTCTATGTATAAAAAAGTCTAAGTGTCCATACAACCATCATATGGTTGGTATGATGTGCAGTGACCACCAGGGGACAGACACTCAACGCAGGAGCTGCCATGACATACACTGACCATTTAAAAAGAAACGGCACCATGGTCCTGGCACCTACAAGCCAACATTTGGCTTCCCCCAGTGGGACACAGACCCCACCTCCACCCAGGAGTGATACCCCACCAAATCACAGCTAATACTGCCAAGACCCCATGGTGCAAAATGTAGCCCACAGCCCAGCCCAGAAACGGTTGCTATGGGTGCGGGTAATGATGTCACATAGCAATGCCCAGCTTCCTCTCCCTAGCAACTAGCCTCCTTGGAGTTTTTCAGCCCAGGAACAAGACTTGCTTTATAGTCAGGTGCAAACATTTTACACTTTAACCAAATGCCTGGGAAGCTTTTTCACATTCCTCATCTCATATGATCCTCACAGAAGACCTAGAGTAGGTAGAGACTTGGTAGAATCCTATTTTCTTTTCATTAGCCAGAAAATATAGATTTAGAAAGCTTAGAAACTTGACCCAACAGAAGAGAGGCAATGGTGGACTTTGAAAATGAATTCAGGTTTTCTCACTGTGCAGGACATAGTCAAACACTGCTAAGGTTAAATATTTAATCCTTTGTTCTCCCTGCATGAGCTACAATAATAATATGCTTCATGTTGATATTTACTGCTGTGTTGCTGACAATCACCTGAAAGAGAAGTTGGGGTGCTTAATTGGGCTGGGAAAAGTTTAGCTAAATCAGAAAGCAGATCTCACTAAGCAAGTTTATCTATGTATATAAAGCTCTCGCTGGTGCCAATCACATGCATGCGCTTCAATCTGTCATTGTTGATCGTAAATTTGGTTGACACTTCTATTATAGAGAAAGGGCGAATGGCGATATTAAAATCTTTATTCTAATTAATTTTATCATTTAATGAATTTATTATATAATTAATTTATTATATAATTAATTTTATTATATAATTTAAATATTGATTCTAATTATTTTTACTAATCCGTGCACCACAACACTGGTATATATGATAAGGGATTAATATACAAAATAACAAAGAAGTGACATAACTTAACAAAAAAGCAAACAATCTAATTACAAAATAGATAGAGAATCTGATTAGACATTCTTCCAAAGAAGATTTACAGATGGCCAATAGATACATGAAGAGAAGTTCAACTTCATTAATGATCAGGGAAATACAAATCAAAACCACAATGAGGTATCACCTCAAACCTGTTAGGATGACTACTAATACAAAAGACAACAAATAGCAAGGGCTGGCAACTATGTGGGGAAAAGGGAACCTTTCTGCAATGTTGGTGAGAAGGTAAATTTGTGCAGCTACAATAAAAAACTGTGTGGAATTTTCTTAAAAATTAAACATACAACTACTTTATCATCAAGCAGTTCCATTTCTGGGTATTTATTGGAAGAAAATAATAACACTAACTCAAAAAGATATATGCACTCCCAAGACATGAAAACAACCTAAGTGTCCATCAATGATTAAATGGATAAAAAAACTGTGATATATACATATATGCATATGTATATACACAATAGAATACCATCCAGCCCTTTTAAAAAAAATGAAATCTAGCCATTTGCAACTAAATAGATGGACCTTGGACCTTGCATATTATGCTTAGTATAAAAAGTCAATCAGAGAAATATTCAAAAAAGAAAGAAAGGAAGGCCCTAGCCAGTTTGGCTTAGTGGACAGAGCGTCCACCTGCAGACCAATGGGTCCTGGGGTCAATTCTGAGTAAGGGCACTTTACCTCAGTTGTAGGTTCCTCCCAGGCCCAGACCCAGGTTGGGGGCACATGAGGCATTCAATCAATGTGTTTCTCTCACATCAATATTTCTCTGTCTTTCCCTCTCTAAAAATGGGGAAATATCCTCAGGTGAGGGGAGAGAGAGGGAGAGAGGGAGGGAAGGAGTGAGGGAGAGAGAGAGAGAGAGAGAGAGAGAGAGAGAGAGAGAGAGAGAAAAGAACCAGAGGTGGGGATGAGGAATGGGACAAAAATTGGAGAAGGGGTTAGGGGGTATTAAAAATAAACTAATTTAAAATAAATATGAACCACTACAAGTAAAAAAAAAAAACCAAAACACACACACACACAAAACACACACACACACACACACACACATACACACACAACAACAACAACAACAACAAAAACTTGGAGTCCACAATTATGACTAGTGTTTGGTTATCCTATATCAGAAGGAACCATGGGAGATTAAATTTTCTTGGGGAGTTAGAGAATAACATACTACTATGTAGGCTCTGACTGAAATCTGTGTGTAGAAAAAAAAAATGCCTAAGACTTAGAAATGTAAACCTAAAGTCATTAGTGTAGGCAGACTGTAAGCCACAGTGGGGTAGGACTAGGTCTTGGGGTTCACTGCAATCTTGGTGCTGAATAAAGTCTCTCATTTCATTCTAAATTCCTTTGATTCTCCAAAACAAAGTCCTTGGGGCACACCCCTTAGAGATAAAAATTTTTCATGTTGGTGCCAAGTTAAAAAAAAATGAACAATTAATTGTTCCAGAAAGAAAAGGCAATGTAAAATAAAAGTGAACATTCTGATATCTTACTCAAAATTAAACAATAAAAAAGAAGTCAGATTCTGACTATTCAGTCCATTAGATTGAAACTATGTAATTGCACTTTTGTAGGTAAACAGGTTCAATTCATCAGCAATTTTATATGGTTTAGTCTGCGAAGAAACACATCATGTCATTCCAAATTTTATACCCATTAATACTAATTTTACATTTATTTGTAGAAGAATAGCTACTATGGTAATAGATGAGGCAGATAAATATATAAACACTTGTCTACACAGTTTAATGTACCAAATTTCTCTGAGCACATTTATAGATTTACATATGAAATTCTACTGACAAAGGGAAAATTGGAGGCTGCTCCATAATGATACAACTGGATGACACACAACTTCAAAAATATATACGTGAATTCATCAGAGTATCTCCAAGGAAATGAACAAAATAAAAATTTCACTTTCTTTAAGTTGAAAAAAAAGTCTACACTTGACATTCCCAATAACAAAATAATTTTAAATGCTATGACTCAATATTAAGCAGTTAATTGTAGCACCACAATAATGAAAAAATCCTCAGATCACATTTAATAATAAATACAAAGGGCTGTTTCATATAGTCATTACCTGCCATGTGTCAGGAATAAAATCATGAACTCTGGGATCTGGATCTTTTCTCTCATCTCGTACCAAATAATGCCCCATGTATTGTAGTTGAAACCGAACAGGCCCAATGCCAATTGAATATTTATTTTTTTTCTTCTCTTTTATGCCATCTTCTGTAACCTACATTATTTTTAAAAGTTCATTTGAAAGTGATTTTAAATTATAACATCATTCAAATAATTAAGACATTATTACTAGCACATGTTATGAGAAATATTTAACATTTTTAAAATGTTGTAATATATTTGCTGAACTATTTTAGCACCTACTTATCATCTTAACCATGAGTAAGTTATCAGACATCAAGGTTTTCAAATGTCCATCAAGGTGTTTGTAGCTACAATATAATATATGTAAAGACAATTGAAGAACCCTATTATACTGTTTAAATTTTTGCTACAATTAAACATAGGATTAGTTTTAGAGGTCTACAGAGATTATCTGGCATTTAATGTTTGTCCAAACACTTGTTCAAGCCTTCTAATTCCAGATTACTTCAAATTTGGACAGCTGTGTTACTAATAATGATTATGAATTCAGAGTAAATGTTTTTGGTTAAAAACACCTAGAAGAGGTGATTATATTTTCAAGAATACAATTCTTTATATGTACTTAATAATTATTCTATTAAAATGGAACTATTCTGAAAATATTACCTCAGTTGGATTTAAAGAACTTGCCAACTCATCAAATCCTAAATACTTAAGGCATCTGGCTATAAGTTGCCGATCTGCTTCTTGCAAAAGTTCTGAGTGTTTTTCCATCAAAGAGTGGATCCTTTTCATCATTTGAACAGCTATACTTAAATCTTTTGTGGATTCACCTTGGCAAAGAACAACACAATTGTTATAAAGAGCATCAAAAACAATAAATTTATGTTAACCAAGACTAGTCATCCAGGCTATCAATTTGACCAATTTAAATTCACTATCTTTACATTGATGGAGGTTTTGGAACACAAAATACTAAATAAAATAATATTAAAGTGCTACTAGACACATGTCATCATCTCCATGAACTGAGTTGAAGAAAAAGAAAAATCTTATAGTTCACGATAGAAATAAGATTATTAAAGCTCAAATTTGTGCAAGTTCTAGGGAACAACAAATATTTTTCTCCACCTATTATTTTCACACCTTCTCTACTGTGTTCAAATAAAAATATCTGGATGACTTTAAATACTTAGTTAAAAACTTAGCAACATTTATTGAGATCTACTCTTGCCCACAGATAAGTATTTGGCATAATCAATGGAGCCTCTCAATTCAATCAGCCTAATGTACCTGCCAGAACAGACTTTATTGATTCCTCTTCCTTGCTTTATAGTCATTCACCTATAATCTTTTTATATTTATCACTGCTAATCTTTCCATACTTACCATCTTCAGGTTGTTTTTGATCTTACCTGTCTTCTAATCAACATATATTCAACAAATATGACCAAACCCCTACCAAATGCTATAAGAAGCTACAAAAGAAATTTAGTGTATAATTATTCTTATTCTTCAGGAGGGTAAGCCACTGTTCATTCTGATTTATCTTACATGTTGGTTTGAGAGAAACACCTAAGCCAAGTCTCGGGCTTTCCACTGTAATGGAATCCACAGTGAAAGGATGACTTTGCTAGAGCAGACTGAAGTCAGCACAGTGAGAGTGTGGGGAACAGAGAACCTGGTGATGCTGTGTTAAGCAGATTCAAATGTGGAGAAGCTCAAAGACGGACATTAACTTTACCCAGAACAATTGTCAGTTTGGAGGTATGGTACATGATCGTTTCACGCGCTATCAATGTACATATCTCTACCCAATCTTATTTCTCCTTTATCATCTTCTTCCCATCTGTTCTTTTCTTTTCTATTATAGAAACTGTAAAGCAGAGTGCATGGAACCACAGCAACTTCTGGAAGAACTCGGTAAAATAATAAACATGATCCCAGTTTTACCCAAAAAGAAAATGTTCAGATTTCAGATCTCAAAGATGATTGACAGATTCTCCCAGGTGCCTCACCATCTTTGTAGGTTCCCTTAACCATTCCGACAACCTTGTAATTTCTTTAAACCTCTCTTTGATTTGAATGTGTTTATGAATGTGCTGAGTATTTGCTAATGGGACCCTGTCTGAGATTTCGTTGCTCATTGATAAGAGGTAAGAATACTTGGAGGAATTTTGTAAGGATAAATCAGATAATGGGAATAAAGCCTCTAACACAAATTTCTACTTATTAAGTGACAGTTATCATATTTCTCCTTTTTATTAATTCTCCAATTCATCAAAATGAAAAAAAAACATTGAATCACATACCTTTTCCTTGGCTTCTACAATGTTCTTTCCATGCTTTCAAGCAGGCAGTTAACCCTACCATTTCAACTTGATACTTCACCAAGTTACTTTTACATGATTTCAAAAAATCTTCCAGGTTCTGTATTCCAGAGTTTAAATTCTCGTTCATTTCCTCCTCAATGGAGTGTGACAGAACATTCCACTTGTTCTCTTCTTTTTGTTCTTCCTTGGCAAATAATCTCTTCTTATTCTCTCTAGTAATTATTTCAGCCTTTGTCTCCTGCCCCCCCACAAAAAAAAGAAACATGTCATGAATCAAGTTGGAAATATTCCAATATTTCATGAATGAGACAATATCTTTAAGTGTATATTGATTTTTTGGACCATCATCCCATTCTTGAATAGGCACAATTTTAGTCAGTGTCTGTTTCTTAAAATTAAAGCCTCTTGTCACAGATTTAAAAAAGCTAAAGGAGTTCATAACTGCCAAACCAGAATTATATGAATTGCTGAAGGGGGTTCTTTAGAAAGAGGAAGAAGATAAAGATAAAAATTAAGAACAACAAATACGTAACTATCAACAAGTGAAACTAAAAACCAAGGGAATTAAAAAATCTGATGAACAATATTAACTGTGAATATAATAGAATCAGAGGTATGGAATGGGAGTGGACTGATGATTCTCGGGGAATGGGGAGTGGGGTGTGCGGGAAGAGACTGAACATAAACTGTGCACCTATGGATGAGGACAATGGGGGGTGGGGAAAGGGCAGAGGGTGGGGTGGGAACCTGGTGGAGGAGAGCAATGGAGGGGGGGAAATGAGGAACATTTGTAATAATATGAACAATATTTATTTTAAAAAATTAAAGTCTCTTGTAATTGAAAACTTATGACAATTTAATTTAAAGAATATAACGACTAGGTGATTTTTTTAGGTTTATAAGTGATCTATATTATAAATCAAAGATTAAATATAACAAAATCAGAAGCACCAGGGCACTATTTTTTTTTTTATGTCTTTATGCACTGGTTCCAATTCCTATCTCTAGAATAGGTTCCCTCTTGCATTCCTCCATGGTCAACTCTCTATCCCCTACTTGTCCCTCAAGATATTTTTTAAAATATATTTTATTGATTTTTTGTTTTTTACAGAGAGGAAGGGAGAGGGATGGAGAACTAGAAACATCGATGAGCGAGAAACATCGATTAGCTGCCTCCTGCACACCCCCTACTGGGGATGTGCCCACAACCAATGTACATGCCCTTGACCTGAATCAAACCTGGGACCTTCAGCCCACAGACAACGCTCTATCTACTGACCCAAACCGGTTTGGGCTCAAGATATTTCTTCTATGAAGCCTTTTCTAATTTTCTTAAGACTAAGTCATGTATTCCTCCTCTTCCTGGGCATCTCTCTATCAAAGCATTCATCACATGTATTGTAGCTGTGAATTGTTAACTCAATGTTTTTACATCCAAGCCTTTGGTTTTATTTTTGTTAATAAATATGCATTTTATTATGTGTAGATATGCAGATTAGAGGATGTTAGCAAGTAAATAAAATAAAATAATAAGCGCTATTATGCATAGCATTGTAAGAAACTACCAGAGACTTAACAAAATACCTTTAAGAAGAGGCAAAGAAAAGTAAAACATTGTTATAGAATTTATAGAACCTACATTTGCCTTTTTGGTTTGGGGTTTACTGAAATTCTTCTTTGGCTTGACATCTTGAGTTACAATGAGTTTGGAAGAGACTGATTCTAATGACTTTCCATAAAATCGCTGAAAAACTTGATACTTTTGTATAGATTTAAGATAATAAGGATCTCTAGAGTTTTCTGAAAAGGAAAAGACAAAATGTAATATGACTGCATTTCTTAAATAGCATTCTCATTAATTATCCACATCATCACAATCTAACATGAGCTTCCTTTTTTAGTTTGGAACAGTAACTTACTGTTCACTTTTGTTAAAGAGGGGATCTTTAACTCAGACTATCTCTTGTCTAGAATAATTCCTTGCTTTATTTAAAGGATAGAAAGATAAAGCATTCATTCTTTCATTATCTACCTCTCAAAACAAATATCAGGACGCTATGACCGATTCTGGGCATTACCTTTGTCATGTGTCTTGTGAATAAAGTTAAGAAAATGAAAGTAGAGGCAGAGTCAAGAAGATAGCCATTTAGGATATTCTGGCTCCTTGGATCACCTAAAGGAAAAATCATTACTCCAGACCATAGTCATAGAATCAAGAGCTTGGCAGCTGAGAAAAACTTACACTATGGTAAAATCCAATAACAGAGGAAATCTTAACAGTCAAGATGTGACATGCGCCCTTTCCCAAGAAAAATTACAATACTCAAAGGGAATAACTAAGCTCGTTAATTTTTCTACCTATATCAAATCAAACCACTTTGAAGGATGTTAATGGTCAATCTAAAATATCCCTTGCATCTTGAAGGATCTTATTAGTCATTTATAAAGGCAGGCTGATGAGTATTTCATATGAGCATGTTTACTGTGCACACTCCTAGATTCTCCTGAAAGTAAGTTTTGTTTCCTTGGGAGGAGAAGGAATGGGAGTGAGCATAGAGCAAAGGTGAGATGAATGATCCAAGGACACCAGAACCCTAATTTGACCTCTGTTGGTGCACTTCTGGTGATTTTATGGGCTTCCATTTTCAGTTCCTACCATCCTAAGCATGAAGGCTGATAAAATTGCTGGCACTTGTTACACGCAGTCAACTGGGTGGTGTGAAAGCAACTGCAATTGCTTGAGAGACTATGGTCTCCATATTTTTTACATCAAGGAATACACAGAATTCTTCAAATATAAACTGTCATTGCTTAAGACAGCTTCTAACTTTTGTGGGGACAAATGCCATCTTTGTGTACTTCCTCCTAGTACTTCCTCCTAAGACACCTACATACCTATGTACATATGACTGTCAGTAAAGTAAATAGGACTTTTAATTACCATCTTTACTGACATTCACCTAAATATTTTCTGGACTAGTCTTACTCAAGAAATATAATTTGTGGAACATAAAATGCTAATATTTCATTCTGAGATAAAAGAGAATGAAATTGATTTTTAGTTTATTTCACCAAAGTCGTAGAACTCACCATTAAAATGGCATTTTGCCCTATCGTAATCATCACAAAGGGGTTTATGAGAATGCCAATGTATAAGTTCATCAAATTCCTTATGTTTAACCAATGAAGTTACAATCGGATCATCCCTGTGCGATAAAAAGAAATACATTAATATTTGAAAGTACAGACATTCAAATATAACACAACATAGATTATACTTTGCATTTATATATATATTTTAAATTATATCCTTCTTCCACTTTCTGTGATATGATATAAATAGTTGAACCCAAAGAGCAGTTTATTAGAGACTTAATAATCCAGAATCCACTTGATGTTTTAAACAGTCCCATCAACATAAAAAAATATTAATGAATTCTTTAATTAAAAACATGCAGCTTGAGTGATTTTACTCTAAGATTAAAACCATGTTGATTTTCACCTAGTATTGATCAAAGGACAGTGATAAATTTGATATCAAACTCATATGTTTTACAAACACATATTATATCTAACATACTCTAATCTGTTATAGTTCAAAGAATCTTTGATGATTAATACTCCATACAAATGTTTACAGGGGCACTTTTGGTCCTATACCTCTTTAGAAAAGGCAAATCTTTCAAAATGTCTCCAACAAATTTATCAACCATCTCAGATGACATTGGAATAAAACCCAAATCGGGCATCTTTTCCTTGGAGGTGTCTGCAAACAAAATATTAAGACAAGGTCAAATGTGAAACTTTCATACAGGGCTATTACACATTATTTTCTAAAATTTTACATTAAAAATATTTTTCATTGATCTTATTTATATTTATTAAATTCCAGGCCTTTCTATAAAACTATTTCCCACATTAAAACATTTTGTAAAACAGTAGAATATAAACAAATAGATACCATTTAAGTAGATATGTAGGCAAATAATTATCATACATATCACATATATGTCACATATATAGGATAGTTGGCTAATAAATGCTTTTATTTAATATCTGATTTATAATTCTAGGTAACCTGCCATTGCTCTGGCTCATTACCTCTTGGTGTTCACTGTTTCTATCTTTGCTGAATACCTTCCTGCCTGAGCTTTACAGCTCTCTGCCTGAGCACTTTTTATCTTATTGTCCACATGGAAAAGTGCTAAGAATTTAATGCTCCAGAGTAGTCCCCAACCAAAGGCTGAGAGTCTCAGGACAATTTACTAGTAGCTGTAGTTGCCCTCGGTGGAAACCTACTCACTAACTTGCCCTGCATTTATTTTCCTCTCTTCTCTATCTAATCTTACCACTACTTTATTTGATCTTTCTGGGATTAATAGATTACTTGTACTCAAGTTTCTGTCTGGTATAACTGTATAACTTAAGAAGGACAGAAGGAAAGAGGATATATATATATATATATATATATATATATATATATATATATATCAGATTAATTTAGAGATTTATTACCTTTGATTGGTACTGGATCCTTTTTAAGAAAATTAAGTTGTGTTGTTCTCAGAGGAAGTGGCTTTCCAACATCAAACTTTCCAACCAACTTTGATACAGCATTCCAGAGATATTCATAATCTTTCATAATGGCATTTCCCAAATTCAAATGTAGGCCTAAATAATAGTTAAAAATACTAACTATTATAAGTCACTCATACATATGCAGAAACATGCATTTTTATTAAATTCATAGATCTTTGAAATACTTGTCTAACAGTAAGATTTTCATTGGTTCCACACTGCACCTAAGTGAAAATGGTCCCCAGTGTTGACTATGATATTGTAGATTTAAAATTTTATCTTGTTTTCCTGTCTTATAACAAGTGTTAAAATTATGACTATCTTAACTAACAATAATAGATGGTGCATATCTAGTTATCATTTAAGATGATAAAAATGCTATGACACACATAATATTACAACCAATAAAACTATGATTTTTCAGAAAATGTAAGAGGATTGCTAAACTTATATGTAGCCAATTTATTTCAATGCTTGCAATATGAAACAACCAAATCCTAAAAGTAAAAGAAGCTTCAATAATGCCCAGCTGTAGTTCTCTTAAAATGTGTTTTATTTTTTACTATTAAGAAACAACAGAAAAGTTATTCCAAGAAAATAAGTCAAAGAAAGAAAGACAAATGCATAAATCAGCTTTATCTTTTGAAAAATATTCCCTAAATATCTCATTGTAATAGATTATATTAATCAGAGTAAATATTATACGAAAATGTTATGCATTTATTTAAATGAAAAATTAAACTGTTATGTTACCAATATTTTTTCAAAAAATATCTGTGGAATAATATTAAGTTAAAAGATGTTTTAAAGTAGAATACCCACTTTAACTGCAACTAAATAAAACATATACATGTATAAACAAAGATAGGAAAGAGAATGATTGCTACATTATATATTAGAAATACAACTATATGATTTTTGAGGTTTTAAATTTTTTACATTGCTTATCTCTGGTTGAGAATATGATTATTACAATATACTAAGATAGTACCTTGAACATTTTCATTTTCATAGTAAAAAGCAATATTCTTCAACAAAAGCTCATCACTTAAGTCACAAAGGTGAATTAAATTCAGATTCCAAAACTCAAAAGTGTTTCTATTATTTAGGATGAAATATTCACACCACTTTCTCTGAAAATTGGAAATAAAAAAAAACACACAAGTTATTCACAATTTCTATATTAGCAATAAACTATAACATGACTTAAAAATGCCTGTAATCCACCTGATAGGCAAATTAGCCGGGCTCTTTTTCCAATCCTTATTAGTATAAACCCTTTCAATCTGGGTAGTTATGAATAATTTATACCTTAAAAGATAAAAGCATAACATAAAATTAAATTGACCAAAAAAATTAGGTGTAGTTCCTTATTCTGAAGCAGAAAAGTCCATATTTAACTCTTACTTCTCTCTTTTCTATGCTTTCAATAGGAAAGAACACAAGGTCCCAAGGCTTTAGAAATATTTTTGCTTTCAAATGTGCCTCTGTACTTTACTTAGATTTAATGTTTTCCAATTTTACTTGCAGGTCAAACGAGCATAAAAATAAAGAGCATTTGGTTGTTCAGGGACCTAGAAGATGCTGAATCCTTCAAACTCAAAGATTGTCATTTGTCTACACTGATGTGCACCTACCAGGTTTATGAACGGGAGCTATGTTTCCACCTAACGCAGACAGAATGTCTTCACTGACCACACTTAGTCCGGGGCAATGTATGAGGAAGCGAGTGAGAGCCTCATCATCCCCTCAGTCAATACTAGTGTTGGGAGAGTGCAGTTCTAAGGAGGAAACTGAGGGTTCTCTGCTCCTCACTTGATTGATGAATTTAAAACTTAAGAGCAAGAATTTAAAGCATGGAAAGAGGGAAAATACTAGCATCCCTAATGGTTAGTTATGAAATCAACCAAGATCTCAAAAACAAAGCCTGGGATGGGGGTTGGCAGAAGACACCCTGGCGTTTTATGCAGTTCTGTGGCCTGCAAAGTGTTCATTAGAGATAGTCACTTGAAGTGGATGCTTCTTTGTAGTGAATGCCTGAGCAATCAAAGCCTAAATTCAGATACAGTACTCAGATTACAAAAAGAAAATCAACTTTCAGGGTTTACAGTTGTTTGTGGTGATGCTGTTATAAACAAGCCTACTGCACTGCTAGTATAGCCCTCAGAGAAGAGCAAATTTAAACTACAATGATTTAATGCTTCACACCTTCCAGAATGGCTACTATTAGTAAATCAACAGCCAATAAGTGTTGGCAAAGATGTGGAGAAAAGGGAACCCTAGTGCACTGTTGGGAATGCATACTGGGGCAGCCACTGTGGGAAGCAGTGCGGAGTTTCCTCAACAAATTAAAAGTGGAACTGCCTTTTGACCCGAGAACACACTTCTGGGAATGTATCCTAATAATCATGAAGTAACAATCAGAAAGAATAGAGGAGACCCTTCTATGTTCATAGCAGCATATTATGATAGCTAAGATCTGGAAACAGCGCAGTGCCCATCAGTAGATGCGTGGATAAAAATAAAATAAAATAAAAAGCTATGGTACATTTACACAACGGAATACTTAGGCAGCTATAAAAAAAAAGAACTCTTACCTTTTGCGACAGCATGGATAGACCTGGAGATTATTATGCTAAGTAAAATAAGCCAGTCAGAGAAAGACAAATAAATGTCATATGCTCTCACCCATATGTGGAATTCAATAAACAAAATAAACTCACGAACAAGATAGAACCAGAGGTATGGGTACATGGAACAGAATGACAAATGTCAGAGGAAAGGGATGTGTGGGGGACTGGGTGAAAGGAGGTAGAGATTTGCCAAAAGACATGTATGCATAGTGCATGGACACAGACAACAGTGTGGTGATTGATGGTCAGAAGGAGAGGGGCCTGGGTGGAAGTAGGCAAAAGAGGTAGGATGCGGGGCATTTACAATAGTGTCAACAACAAAAAAGTAATAAAAAGTATAGTCATACAATTACAGTGGTAGGCTATACCATCTAGGTTTATGAAGTGCATTCTATGATGTTCACACAACAAGAAAACCGTCTGATAATGCATTTCTCAGAACTATCCCCCACAGTTATGCAATGCATAACTGAAGAACACTAAAGAGATTCCACACAACTATAGAGCAGAGATTATTAAACTTTAGCACAAACCTTATCTGGAAAGGTTGTTAAATAAAATACATGCTGCTAGGCACCATCCCCAGCGATTGTTTAAACAGGTCTGGAGTCAAGCCTAAGAATTTGCGCTTCTACCAAGTTCTCAAGAAATGTTTCTGCTGTTGGTCAGGGGACCATACTTTGAGAATCACTGCCATGTAACAGCTCTGCCCCACCAATCCTTTCCCATAATACCCCTGAGTAAATAGTACTATGTGAAAACAGTACAGCAACTGCTCCTCACTTTATTCACTTCATACAAGAAGCACCTGTGTGGTCCCTGAGTGTCAAGATTTGAGTAAGCATGAAAATCTCCCTTCTGTTTGTTTAGCTGTTTTCTCCAGAGGCCTCAGGATATGCCTTTTATTATGAAATTTTCAGAGGCTATCTGAAGTTATAAAGCACAGAGAATGGGGGAAAGCAGAGATTTGCTTGCTTATGGAATAATCAGAACGCAGAGTCTATTGGGAAAGGAACAGGTTTGAAAGCTGGACATAGATGAATTTAGATCCCAACTTGATCATTTATTAGTTGTGCTAATTGGCCACTCACCCTCTCTTAGCCCACGTTTTTCATGTGTAAAATGAGAACATAAGAGGAGTGTTATGTCTGGATGAGGTAACATAGGTCCATACAAAGCTGGTGAAGAATAAATAGTAGCTATCCCTATTGTAATCATGCATCCTAATTAAAGAAGGGAATCCACCTCTGTCTAAAGGCATTCCCTAGATCCCAACCCCTCACCTTAATTTTCCCCCCTCACCTTAATTTCCCTGTATTTTCATCCTCTCCTCTCTTAATTTCTATAATTAGCATCTAAGTTTGCTCAATCATTGCCATTTTATTCATTTTTTATATTTGTTTATTTTTTTATTTCAGAGAGAGAAATGGAGGGGAGAGAGAGAGAGAGAAATATCAATGATGAGAGAAAACCTTTGACAGGTTGCTTCATGCTAGCCCCCTACCAGGGAACAAGCCCACAACCCAGGCATGTGCCCTGACCAGGATTCAAACCATATCTCATGGTTTACGGGTTGACACCCAACCACTGAGCACACTGGCTGGGGAACCTTTGCCATTTTTAAAGCATTTTTAATTGACCCACTTTTCTCTCCAACTTTACCTGATGTCACTGTTCTTATTCTCAACTTCTTACATATAAGCTATTCTTCACCTATATTTTCTCCCTTCCAGTCACTACTGAATTCACTTTAACATACATTGTGCTTCCCATCACTCCATTAATATGTCTCTTAATTATCATCAACAGTGAGCTCTAGGCCATTTTAGTCCCCAACCTCCTACAATTCTCTATAGCATTTGATAATATTACCCACCGTCATCTTTGAAAAACCCAGTTTTGCTGACTTTCAGAACAATCCATTCACCTGGATTTCCTTCCTATTCATCTAAGCAGCTATTTCTCAGTAGCTTTTGTCAATATATCAACCTTTTCTTAACTATTTAATATTAGAATATCTCAGGTCTCTGTCCTAGGCTCTCTCATCATATCTCCCAAAATAATTCCATCCACAAGATGGCATCAATTAATATCAATTGATCTCTCTACTTGAATATCTCCTTGGCACCTCAAACTCATTATTTCCAAAATGGAACTCAGGATCTTCATCTGGAGTGTCCTGTTGTTCATACTGTACAACTGTATCACCCAGCCCCCAAATGCTCAATCTAGAGAATTAGAGTCACTTGACTCCTCCTTTTCCCAAATGTCCCACACTCAATCACTAAACTTGTCAATTCCAAAACTTAACTCTTGAATTTCCCTGCTGCTATTCATCCTATTCATTCTTATTTTCCACTTCCTTAGTCCCTAGCATTATCAACAGTTACATGAACTAAGATAATAATCATTGAACTGGTGTCCCAAATCCAATGTTGTGTCTCTATAATATTATGCCTGCATTACAAGCCAGAGAAAATTTTGAAAATGGAAGTGCCATTCATCTGCTTGACATTCAACAAATCAGTTGGTTCTCACTGTGTTTACAACCAAGTTTTTATTCCATTCGCTTAACAGGATCTACAGAGTTCTAAGTGCTTTGTTTCTTAACAACTCTTCAGCTTTATCACTCTCCCGTAGTCTTTCTATTCCAGTTACACTTCATGACGTTCAGTTCCTTGGTCATGGCATCCTCAGGGTAGTCATGCATGCTGTTTTTATCTTCTGGAATCCAGTTTTCATCCTCTCTTCAACTTGCTAACTCCTACTTATCCTTTAAGACTCGGGTTACTTCTCTTTATTTCTTAAGAGAAGGCATCCTTTTCAGAGTGAGTAGAATTCTTCTGTTATCATATTCTAAACCATCCTATAGTCCCTTTCATAGTAATTTAAAACATCCAATATCTATCTTTGATGCAAAATGTAACTCTATGAAGGTGGTGGGGTTGAAGGAGTAAGTGTGGTCACATTTTTTTCTCACAGCATTCCCAGTGATTCACACAATTCATGTGCATTAGATAAATATTTGTGAACTGGCCTCCTAACTAATTTGGATATAGTATCAGAATCATTTTTAAAGCCCACAGCAATTGGTCCACTAATCTAATTGCTGGACATCAGTCTGACTAAATACTTCCAAATTAAAGGGAAAGGCTGATTCTTAAATAACCAAGAGAATAGCAGCACCTCTAATACAATAATTTAAACCCTCCTGATATCCCGTAATAGAGAAGTGGAAAAGTAAACTGTGGTCATCCATTAAAAAAATAAATGGTAGCCATTTAAAATGATGCTAAGAATGTGAAAGAAAATAGAAAAAAAATATAGATTTCCAATGTCAGAAGCAATAACAAATAACAGAAAAATCTAGGCATTTAAAATAAGGAAAATAAACAAAAATGACAATAGTTGACAACACTTACTAAATGGTGGGTTTTTCTGTTGTTTTTGCTTTCTATTTTCTCAGTCTACACATTTTCTATAACTATCCTCTATAATAGACAAAAATAATACACTATTACATTTATTTATTCAATTCCTCTCAAGAGCAGAACACAATGGTCACCAATCCCTTAAAGTTGATAACACACAAAAACACACTAATCTTGACAGAGATTCAAAGAAAGAAAATAGTTTTTTTCCCTTAAACTCAGTATACAGAATTTTGTCTATTATTACTACCAAAGAGTTGGAATTAGAAAATGATTGATTTATGCCATTCGACTTTTAAAGCCCCCAAAGGGCTGACATTGTTCTCATATAAGTCTGTTTTTTAAGGTGACTGCGGTTCTACATAGATGAAACAGTTGAAAAAAATGTAAATAATAAACTAACAAAAAACATATTTACCATCTTTAAGAAAGTCTGAATGTCCTCAATCCAATCAGAAGTGATGAATCTGGTACAAGCTCTTTGAGAAAGAGGTAAATGGAGCATAAAAACCACACTGAGACAATGCAATTTACATAGATCTTCCATCCATTGCAGGCTTTTCACCTGCATAAAATAAAGAAGGTAAGCCAGAGCACAGTGGCTGTGAGGTACACATACAGCACCACAGCAGTCGCTAGCCAGATTCAACTATGCAGGAAACACAGAATATAAATACTCTAGAGGCCCGATGCACAAAGATTTGTGCAAGAATGGGCCTTCCTTCCTCCAGCTGCCAGCAGCGCCTTTGCTTTGGCCGGAGCCACTTTTCCTCCTTCCCATGCTGCCCAGAGGCCTGGAGCAGCAGGGGTGGTGTGGAACACCATGGCAATGATACAAGTGTCCCATCCCACCCCCAGCCACTCAGCACCTGTGTATGCAAATTAACCCACTATATTTGTTGGGTTAATTTGCATACTCACTCATGATTGGCTGGTGGGCATTGCGAGAGTACAGTCAATTAGCATGTTACTCTTTTATTAGGTAGATTCTTCATTCCACATTTTTGAGAAAGTTCTTTTCTTCTTACATAAACTTGCCTGAGTTTATATAGATGTGCAGTAAGGGGGACAGGGAACTGCCAGTTCAATAGCAGTTTGCATAAAGCGTTTTTCAGTATTCTCAGTTAAGCAATCCTTCATGTGAAATGACCAAGCAACTAAATGAAGTAATGATCCTGCAAGACTCAGTACTGATGGAACCACACATTAAATGCTCTAGTCTGGCCCTAGCTGGTTTTGCTCAGCCAATAGTGCTTCGACCTGCAACCTGAAGGGTCCCAGGTTTGATTCCAGTCAAGGGCACATGACCAGGTTGCAGGCTCCATCCCCAGTGGAGGGAATACAGGAGGCAGCCAATCAATGATTCTTTCTCATCACTAATGTTTCTCTCTCTCTCCCTCTCCCTTCCTCTCTGAAATCAATAAAAATATATATTTTTAAAAAATGCTCTAGTCTGTCCAATGCATCACACTTTAAAAGTTACATTAAAAATTACTACAGTGAAGAAATCAGGACATTTCTAAAATAGTTATCGAATTATAAAAAGGGTTAAGTGGACATATTTGATATGATAGGACAAAGACCTCAAAGCCATCTCCAAGTTTACAAAACTTAGGACTTGTTTCAGAATATATCTTCAAAGGGTGAAATAGGATCTAAAAGTAGAAATTCCAGAGAGTTACATTTGGTTTAGTATCGTTTTTTCTGATAACAATTTATAATGGCTGGCCAATCATGTACAAATATTTTACTAAGAATATACAGGTGGGGCAAAAGTAGATTTACAGTTGTGAGTTAAGCAAACCACAGAGTTTTTTCTCCTTTTTTTTCTAATACTCACCCAAGGATATATTTTTATTGATTTTTAGAGAGAGGAAGGGAGAAAAAGAGAAACATCAATCAGTTGCCTCCTGGATGCCACTCTTTCTTCATGTGGTATCAAACCCGCAACCTAGGTATGTGCCCTGACCCACCACCTTTGGATGGATGTGATGACACTCCAATCAACGGAGCCACTCAGCCAGGGCAACGTTTATGCTTTATTATTATTCATTAATTACTGTATTATTTACTGTGTTATTGTGTATTCTTTACTGTTTCATTTTCCATGCTAACAATTATAAACCTACTTTTGCCTCACCCTGTATTCAAGCACATATTGAAAAGCCAAATACTATATAAAGAATGTCTCATTAAAGATAATGAGTCCTGTTCATTTCTAAAATTGTAGGATAGACAAACCTCATGTTTCTTTAATAAGAATGCTAACCAAAAATCCCCCAGCATTCAAACTGTTTACAAAACAGTATGTGTACAAATGTGTGTGTCTGAGAGTGTGTGTGTGTGTGTGTGTGTGTGTGTAGTGTGTATGTTCCTATGTATGTGTGCACAAATATATAAGATAACTATTTAGTTAAGAGCAAACCTATACTGGTCAACATATTCTTAATGAACTCTATCAAACATCAAAACATTAAGATTTTATCTCCAGTGAGGATGGCACTAAGATACTACAGTAGGGATATTCTTTCAAAATACAGCTTTGTATCATGGAACTTGAACAAGATAGAACCAGGTTCAATCCACACTGCTCTTTAATATCTTTGGTTTAAGGAATGTTAGCTGCAATATCTGAACCTCAGTGTCCTCATATGTGAAATAGGGATAACGGTACCTCCCTTAAAAGTTCTTGTCAGAATTTAATGGCATTGGGGCATTTAAAGTGCCCAGAACATTGCAACATTGTAAGCTCTCACCAAGTACTAATTTCCTTTTTCATTTCCCCTTCCTCTGGATGGTTGGACAAATTTGATTAAATAAGTAATTAAGGGAAACATCTGCATAGTAAAACACTAAATCATATAGTGACACAATGGGTGTTTTTTAATAAACAAAATCTACATTTTTTTTCCTTTTTTTTGGAAGTGTATATAAATAAATTAGGGAAATAAATGAATAGCAAGTGGAAGAAATGGTGGATGAAAATCAATAAAATTTCAAAAGTTGAGCGCAATGGTGATTCACAGTAAAGTAATAGCAATCACACCTGTTGGATGTTAGTTTCCTGACCAGAGGTGGTCTTCGTTCTGTTTTCTAAAAAGTCATGGTACATTCTCAAAGTCAAGGAGCATGAAGTAACACAAAGAACACGCCGAATGTCAGATCCTTCTGGCCAGAGCTGCTTAAGCAGAGAAATCATTTTGCATGCCTGTCACAGAAGGAAATTGTAAAATGTCATGGTACTTACAAAAATGTTTATTCATAAGTGATCTTACTAGAAGAAATCATACAAAAAAGGATAGATTTGACCACATGAAACTACAAATATTGCTGTTAAAAATTATAGACATTTTAAGTGAGAAAATTCAAACAAATATTTCCGTGAAACCTTTAAACATTTAAATGTGTAAACATTTAAATGTGTAAATATTTCAGTGAAACCCTTAAACATTTAAATGTGCCTATAAATCAATAGGAAAATATCTAAGCCTTCCATAAGGCATGAGCAGATAATACACAAAACACTAATATCATAAAAAAGAAAATGTTAGCCTCTTTAATAATAAAAAGAACAAGTAGTAGATATCATATCTTTACTTTCAAGTTAGCAAAGTATATTTTAATGATAATAGCACTGGAATGTGATGCCATTTCTCTCATAGTTTCTCGTAGTTTGTTAATGATAATATAAATAGGTACAGAATTACTGCAAAGCTATTTGGCAATACTGATGATTGTCATTAAATATGGTGATACTTTTTGATTGGCTATTCAAGTTCTAGATCTAAATTAGGTAAATAATACTAAATGTGTACCAAGATTTATGTACCAAGATGTTCACTACAAAGTTATTTGTAAAAGCCAATTTTCAGATAATTTAAAAGTTTAGCATTAAGGAAATATTATGCATCCAGTAAAAAAATAAACACTGTAGCGGAAACCGGTTTGGCTCAGTGGTAGAGCGTCGGTCTGCGGACTGAAGGGTCCCGGGTTCGATTCCGGTCAAGGGCATGCATGTATATTGGTTGCGGGCACATCCCCAGTAGGGGGTGTGCAAGAGGCAGCTGGTCGATGTTTCTCTCTCATCGACGTTTCTAGCTCTCTATCTCTCTCCCTTCCTCTCTGTAAAATATCAATAAAATATATTTAAAAAAATAAAAAATAAATAAACACTGTAAAGAATTTTTTATAATTAAAAATGTGTAAATAATAACATTAATTTCGAAAGCGAATAAAAGCATATATGCAATATGTCTCCATTGTATAACAATACCTAGAACACCATTGAAAGAATTTATTTTTTTAAATGTGAATTTCTAACTTTGCTTTTTGAATAGGATTTTCCTGCCTACGTTTTGGCAGGAGGGACTGTTGGCCTGGCCTCCCTCCTGTGCAGACAGGCGAGCTACAGAGACAAATTCGAGGCCACCGGACTCTCTGGGCGAACATGGCCACAGGGCGGGCCTGGCTCGGACAGCAGCCTCAGGACACATCCTCCCTCCTGTCTGGGGCCACCTGGTCCCAGCGCCTCCCACTGGCTTCCCTGCTTGTCGGCAGACCACCGCACGCACCCCCTACACACACGCACACCGAGCTCCACCTGACCAGTCTGTGGCACCGGAGCGGGAGCTGCTGCAGGGTGGAGGGGGCCTTCCCAAGCCTCCCCTGAGCTGATCCTTGTCCTTGAGCAGAGCCTGGCGCCCCCTCCTGGGACAACACTGTGATTTAGAGATGATGTTCCTGCTAGGGCCACTGGCATCCCTGCTCCAGCTGTGTCTGCCAGCCCCAGGGTGCTGGAGGCAGAGGCCAGGCCCAGGATTGTCCGGAGCCCTACCCTCAGTTGGCCCCGCCCACCCATCCGGCCACGTGGGACATGGCTGTGTCCCCTTCTGTCTCCCTGGGAATGGGCGAGTGTGTTGTGGTTGGTGTCCATTGCCTGCTTGCTTGGGCAGCCTGCCTCCAGGCCTGACCACCAGCCAGAATTCTCAGTGCATTGCTTTTACTTGACCTCTGGGGAGTGGGGCTCATGGTGCCCAAGAGCATCTGAGGACACCACACGCAAACCCTCTCCAGTCCTGGTGGAGGGGTGGGTGTCCTTCTTTGAGAATGACCCAGGGCTGGCTGGGTGGTGGACTGAGGCCCAGAAGTGGGTGCAGGGATGGCAGAGATGGCTGTGAAGCCAGAAATGCCTTAGACTGCAACATCGTGTCCCATCCCGAACAGCCCGCCCCCTCCTGTACCTCTTACTGGGGAGTGACAGCCCTAATCCCTAATTCCCACAGCCGGGCTGGGCTGTCAGGCCCACGGGCTGAAGGGAGCCCCATATGTCCCATTACTAACACCTCCAGTCTGTGTCTGCTCCGGCTGTGTCAATCACCGTGAAACAAAGTCTGAACATGTTAAAACAAACAAACAAACAAACAACAAAAAAACATAGCTCTGGGGAAAAAACAAAGCTAAAAGGAAGAAAGATGCATCCTATAGCAATTAAGTAGTGAGGGGAAAAGAGGTCAAAGCCGAATACTAGGTCACTGGAAGATAAAAATAAACTACAAAATCCTAGGACTCACAACCCCTCATCAACCACCAAAATAAATAAAAACAAAATTCCCCCTAATATTGTCTTGACTCTGCTAGATTGACAGAAAGGGGCATGATTAAATTGAGTTAGCTTTAGTTATTAGATTAGGAATCTTGGAAACATTAGGGGAAGCTGTTTGCAAAGTACTTGAGAACCTTTTTTTATAATTCAACAATTCATTCAAATAAAATATTTCTTAAATAAGTTTCAATACCTCTTCAATCATATTGTTCCATCTTAAATTTCCAAAAATAGGTTCAAATGCCAAAACCCTACATCCTTCTAATTGGTTAATCAGGGCTTTATAAGCATTCTCAATCTTCTTCACATTCTGTAAAAGGAAGACAAATGACAGAAATTGTCAAAAAATATCTAATTACTTTCTAATGCAGAAAAATCAAATATTGAAGATAAAATTATTATATTTCTAAGCAAAAAAAGAAAGTTTTACACTAATTTTAGATTGTCAACACTGCCTTCCAGACAGTATTATTTTTGTCTCAGAATTTAAATTTCTCAAACAATCTTATGAAAGTGTATTTATCATACATAAAGTTCACTCACTTTAAAGGTATAATTCTATGGTTTTAGGTAAATGTAGAGAGTGTCTGGGCAAAGATCATCAACTGAGTTCAGCGGCTCGGCAAAGCCATGTCCTGGAAATATACCTTGCCAAAAGGCAGGAATGTTGTCATTCCTGAACTATAGGTCAGGGGGTGGGTGTCATTATCTAAGTTCAGCCAGGCACCAGAGGCAAACACAATTATCCGGGCTCAGTAGGCCTGACAGTTATGAGAAGCCACAAGAATGAAGAATTGCAGCTTGGTCTTCAATAAACATCATTTCACATAATTTCCTTTGCCTTAAACTCTAGTAAAACTTCCTACCTCGTGCTGTATATAATAAAGGTGCTGCACTAGCTCTGGCTCACTGTCTCTCCATCGGAGAACAGTGTCCCACCAGGTCCCAGCTTTCCCTGCTGTCTCTGTGTCCGTTGGTTTCTTTTTCTCAATGGCCAGGCACCCCTACTCAGGACTCATTCACTCTCTGGATCTTCTGGATGTGGCTGGAGAACCCCCAAAGGTAAATGTACAGAGTGGTGCAACCATAACCGTAATCTAATTTTACAACATTTCCAAAATCTCAAAAGGAAACACTGTGTCCATTCTATTATGAAAAATTTCAAACATACACATAAGTAGAGAATAGCATAACCTACTCCAAAGTACCTATCATTCAGCGAAGGCCCTTAGCAACATCCATTGCACTTTTATTTTCATATCACACAGTCCTCAAATTGATAAATAACCTCTTTAAGGTGATTGTTTAGTAAATTAGAAAATAAATTATTTTATCAAAAATAAAATCCTCCATTAAGCCCTGGTCCATGTGGCTCAGTTGGTTGAGCATAGTCTCATGCACTAAAAAGTCACTGGTTTGATTCCTAGTCAGGGCGCATGCCTGGGATTGTGGGCTCGATCCCCAGTAGGAAGTGTCAGGGGGTAGCCAATTGATGTTTCTCTCCCTCTACCTCATCTTTCCTCTCTTTCTAAACTTAATAAAAAGATATTTTTAAAATCCCTTATAAAGAGAGATTGGGAAGAATATTCATAGGGCACTCTTCAAACTTAGATTCAGAAATTTCTCTAACAAAATAAAATGAAATAAATTGACTATAAGTCCTCTTCCCAATATAAAAACGAATCCCAGGACTGTTCAGCTAACCTTAAATAACTAGAGTTTGATGACTGGAGTTCTAACTAAAGCAAAATAAACGATCTTATCAGATTTTATGATAATCAGCTGGAGGTCTCCAAAACCATGAGGGAGTGTGTGATACTATTTTCAAAGAGTAAAAATATGTTAGCTGACTCAAAAATCATATAGAATTATCTTCATATTAAAAATTCACTGGATGTAGTGAAAAATTAAACAGAAATTAGATTTCTTTATAAAATCAGTATGTACTTTTGACCTAAGAGTTCAATATAGTAATTGTCAAATATACCAATACAATCAAATAATAAGATCATGGAATCAAAATCTTAAATGCTTATTAATCTCGTTAATGATTTAATGTTAAGAAATAAACTTATTTCAATTATTTTCTTCTTCATCCGCCTTCTCTATGGTTTCCTCATGAAAAGCTACTGTTTTTAATATTATTTTATCAGTATGTCTTAGCAACAGAGGCATATATTTTACCTTCTGTTTAATGCATTTTTGATCCTCATACCACACAATAATTAAACAAATAAAAGCTGGAGTCAGACTGCCTCTTTTCAAATCCACACTCCTTTATTAATTTGGTATTGATGATGAGCAGATTGCTTATTCAGGTATCTACTTCCTTATCTGCAAAACAGATGATACTAACACCTACCTTGCAGGGTTGTTGTGAGGGTTAAATAAAATGACTCATGGGATGAACCAAGCACTATTGCTATGACAGGAAATGCTCAATAAGTGACTGCACTTGTATTCTTATTATTATTAATGTCCAATAACTCTGTGTTAAATCTAAGATAATGTCCAAAGAAGAGGTAAAAGAGAACTGAGTCAAATAATTTAGAAAATTATTTAAAATTATGGAAGAAATTTTGATATAAATTACCTGCTTAAAAAATGTTTGTTGTTTGGGCTTGCTTGGCATAAAGTACGCATAAAGTCGAAGAATGTCAGATGCTTGTCCTGAGGAGAGCACAGCATTGACCTTCATTGACCAAGACTGAATGATTAAAAAGTTGAAGAGATATGTTTGTAGATCATTCAAGCCTTCATCAGCAACTATCAGGAAATATGGGTAACTCTCTTCCAAAAAAGTTTTCCATTCTTGTGATAAGCATCCAGAAAATTGTGTTCGAACATCAATGGTGCTATTATGCTGAAGATGAAGAATTAAAGCAGTTCTCAAAGAAAGAAGTTCGGGGAAGTTGAAATATGCATACTCAGCATCCTGTGTGGGAGGGGTAAAGTACAATTATTTTGAAATTATCATTTAGTAGTTTACCAGTTTAGTTAACACATATCATTGAAGTTATTAAAGAAATAGGTTCCAACACACTTCTGCTCTGTTTTATAGTCAGGGAATAGACCTTTAAACCTTGACTGTCATCTCACTAATACATGCCATAAACCACAATTTAGATGTAAGTATGTGTGTCCCTTTTAAGCAGGCACACAATACTCAGGATGTATCACACTTTCCTTTCCCATTCTAATTCTTTTCCTATCCAATCTCATTTTAAATATAAATTTAAAAAAGGACACAAAAATACGTCAAAGCAAATGGTGGATATAAATTATCCAGGAAAAGGAAGGTCGTGGTGGGTCATTTTATTTGAGAAGACTGTCCCCAGGTCATTGTGGCCCTCCTGAAACTGCATAGGTTTTTCTCAATAGACCAAAACTAGTGCAATAAACTGATTGTAAGAGTCAGGCTAGAAACCTGGATCTTTATTCAAAACACTGTTTGCAAGCAGTCATCAATATTAAAAAAAAAATCCAACAATAGTGTGGATTGGAAAATGTTATT
The DNA here is from genome assembly GCA_963924515.1 of Vespertilio murinus. Classification (NCBI taxonomy): domain Eukaryota; kingdom Metazoa; phylum Chordata; class Mammalia; order Chiroptera; family Vespertilionidae; genus Vespertilio; species Vespertilio murinus. The sequence continues at coordinate 64,876,434 of OZ004708.1, forward strand.
GAACAGACGTATACCAAAGGCCTTCAGAGATAGGACGAGGAATGGGTGATAGTGATTATACATATTTGTATTTAAATTGTTAAAATGTTATGATTAATTGTATTTATAATAAAAAAACAGACCAAATATATTCTCTTTGAGGTAGGTTCTGTAGAGCAAATAATGAAAAAAAGCACTGTTAGTGAGTTTGGGATTCTTTTGGGACCAAATACACTGACTGCTGAGTTTTAAAGACAGAAGTCAGAAGTCCGGAATCCAGAGATCCGTTAGACCACTGTTTAGGAGATGATTCATCCTCTTTCATGATCCTGCATGTCCTTACAACAAAGTTCCATTACTGTAAATAATCAGGTTTTTTTCTAACTTCTGAATACTGTGGTTATGGGTAACTGTTTTCTGTTCTTCCTTTTAAATTTTCTAAATGTTTATAGATATATTTCAATTTGTAATAAGAAAACACTTTTATAATAGAAACTTTAGTTTTAGTTCTCAAATCATAGAAAAGGACTCCACTGTCACATGGTACCTTGAAGAAAACTATGGCAAATTGTCCTCCTTTACTAATAATATCCACAAGGTAGCGTTCAACCAAATAGAAGAAATGGAGCTCCTGCCCCTGCTTTAATGATTCCTCACAAATGCACATGACAAGCAATGAATCTCCATCAATCAGAAAAAATTCAGATTCAACAAAATCATTGAATATACTGGAATACCTAAAATAAAAACAGTTAAGACACAAATTAGATATAAATTAAACAAGGTTAAAAATAAAAGGCAGCAGCCTTGTTATTATCATTAACAGCTGAATTTACTGAGTAACCATTCATGTCAGGATCAATGCTAAAACATTTCAAATATGCCCATGTACATGACTATCTTTCATAAAAAGAAGGCAGGATCAGTCCATTCAATAGAGTAGGGAACTTAGGCACAAAATGATAGGAAAGATTATCTAAAGCAATAAGGCAAAATCTGGATTAGACTCAGGAATTTAACACCTATATTTTGAATAAGGACCTGTATCGTATTTTCTTCCTGCTTAATCAATCTCATTTTTTAATAAAATAACTAGAGACCCAGTGCATGAAATTCATGTATGGGTGGGGGGGGGCCTTAGCCCGACCTTCACCCTCTCACAATCCAGGACTGCTGGCTCCTAAATGCTTGCCTGCCTGCCTGCCTGCCTGCCTGATTGCCCCTAACTGCCTCTGCTTGTCAGCCTGATTGCCCCCTAACTGTTCCTCTGCTGGCCTGGTCACCCCCTAACTGCTCACCTGCCAGCCTGATCATCCCCTAACAATCCAGAAGGAAGTCGGACATCTGGATAATGTCTGGTCAACCCTAAGTCTAACTAGCATTTTATTACACTTTCATTAGTAAGATTAGTATAGAAGGGTTCATTGCAGCTGTAGACAAAGAATGCAAGAAAATAATGTTCTTATTCATCACCAAATAGTTATAAAAATTCTGTGTTAAATAACCATATATACAACTATTTACATATTTAATGCACTATAATATATACTAAGATAGATGATAAGATAGATAAATAGAGGTCACTTTAAGGTCAATAAATAGGACATAGAATTTTATATTTATTACTTACTCAGCTTTTGGCATTTCACTCAAAATTAACTCTGAAATTTCCTCTAAAAACATCTTATATTTTTGTAAACCTAAAAAAAAAGAAAAGAAAATAATTATTTTCTTTTTTTATTATTTTTTTTGAAAATGGATTATTTTCAATCAGTGTTTTTTTAAAGAAAAAAGAAACAGAAATAAAACTTTAAAAATCTAATAAAACTGTACAACATATAGTTTTAGAAATTATTTTAGAAATTATGAATATTTTAAATTGAAAATTACCCATCCTTGCTGCTATCTGCGCCTCCAACCTGAACAGGAAAATATTAATCCTTTACTTGGGTACCTCTAAGTGGCAGTTATTAATGAAAATGGCAGACCTATAAAAAAGAGAAGAAAAATTAGAAATTTATTTATTCGGACATCTGGATAATGTCTGACATCTAAAATCCTAAAATCCTAAAATAAACTTTGGTCATTGAGCAGATGCTTTTCTTACTATTTGTCCTACCTGAAACCTGACAAGATATTTCAAATAATTTATTAACTCTATAATCAGAAATTTGGCAAGTGTAGAAGTCAAGTAAAGTGTTTTAAGCCTTAGTAGCTTTCAAGATCTTTCTGATATTAGATAACCAGAAATGTAAACACAGGCCACAACTGCCCGGGACTAAATAAACCAAGGGGAAAGAAGCACAGGTGTCTGGAAAAGTTCCGTTGTCTGAGCAGCACTCCCCTCAGTCTCCTTACAAATGGCTTATCAATGACAAATGCAAATCTGAGCCACCTGAATGAATATATTTAACTTGTTACAACTATTGTAAGTTAATGGATTTTGCCTTATTTTACTTGTCCTGTGGCTAAAAAATGTTTAATTAAAACTATCAGGGTTCTAGTTGTGTGTGTGTGTGTGTGTGTGTGTGTGTGTGTGCGCGTGTGTGTTGTCTACTTCCAGAGAAGGAATCAATTGGTTTATAAAGAGCTCTATTTAATAGGCTTAAATAAATCAAGCTCTTATATAAATAAGAAATAGAAACCATCCTAGCTATTTCAAAAATTCTCCTCAAAATTAAGCTGCCTAAAATTGAATTTCCTGTAATAAGGGTTATTTTTTAAAATTAGGCTTTTTAATAACAATAGTGTGTTTATGTAAAGCTAAAATTTCATTTCTCTGCTAAACACACCACACAGAGAAAAACAACATTCCTGTACTATGGATATGTTCTTTAAAAAGAGTATAAAGAAAACAAAGATTTTATGTTTTATATAAATAATTTTCCATATTTTTTATAATCAGATCTTTTATTAACTAAACCAAGAAGTCTTAATATTTAAAGAGCTAAATTTTGCTCACAACTATGCTTATTTCATTATGTGTTGTTCCACAAAGACATATGACTTTATTTGACCAAATGTTTTAAAACGTTTGATGTTTTGACAACTTCCCAAGATCAAATGTTCTAAATAATAACTTTGGGATGTTCTAGAGGCTCCTGAAACATTTTAAAGAAATTTTATCTCTCCTCATAGAAAAAGGGAAAAATAAGCTAATCAGGTTAATTTGTATGTTAAACACACAGGAAGCATTGTCAAGTAACTAATGTCAACTAATTTACAATATTTCTGTCTCTGGAAGTTACAAATTTTATCATGCCTTTGAAATGTGAGTACCAAGGAACTGAGCAAATCATTGCTCACAGGGACAGTAGGGGAAAAATCATGTGTTTTTTTTTAAAAAACAAACAAACTGCTACATAACTTCCATTACCAAAACTGGTTTGTAAAATAGCTGTTTTTACAAAACTACTAAAAACAATAATGACAAAATGAAATGACTGTATATAAAATATAAGATGTATGTTTTTAATAGAAGAAAATAGGAAGCGTGAAGATTCCCTTTTGTTGAGAGAGAAAAAAGAAGAAAATGTTCTTTTGAGATAAGGGAGTTATAAAGATATTTGAGGGGTTATTTTAAGTATCTGGGATTTTGTTTTGTTTTTTGTCTGTTGGTTTTTGTTGGGGTTTTGTGTGTGTGTGAAGCAAGAAAAAGGGAAGTAATGTTGTCCTAATATAAAATGTTTGTTTCAAAATAAGAAAAAAATACATAGGTCAAAAAGTGAAAGGTATATGTATGTTCCAGAAGGTTGGTGCGAGTTGTAGAAGGTTCATGGAGACAGGATCGTAAACAAATAATTAATATATGGTTAAACTAAGCTTTGAATGGATAACTAAGTCAATTGCATCATTTAAATGTGTATGAATATGAAATCTCACCAGATTTTTAATTGTAGTAGTTTTTAAGTCTTTTATCATTTATAGAAATTTACTATTTTATTCAGCTATGCTGGAGGGAAAAGTATTACTTCAACTGTGTTTCACCTTCAAAGATTCATTAAAAAAAGAAAAACCCTGACAAACTGTAAAAATGCAAGTTTCTAATAACTTTAAAAACATTAGCACTGAAATGGATAAAGATTTATACAACTCTAAGGAAAAACTGGATGCATAAAACTGCTAACAAAAAGATAATTATGAATAAGAATTAGTAACATGGGACTAAATGAACTGATAAGAATTATAATTTTATTATTTTTATATGCAATATTACTACCTTTTTATCTTTGTCTTATCTATCCTAAGATACCTATGACCTACAGCAATTTGGTACATTAGACATTTGTAAATAAAATTAAAATATTTATTTTAAAAATATATTTTCCTTCCTACCTGATACCTCTAAAATTTCAGGTAATCTTAATGTGTGAACAAATTTAGAGATTTTGACTCTTGGATTCATGTTTCCTCATTTATTATTATTTTTTTAATCCTGACCTGAGGATATTTTTCCATTAATTTTTAGAGGGAGTGGAAGGGAGGGAGAGAGACACAGAGAGGAAGAGAAATATTGATGTGAGAAAAACATTGATGTGAGAGAGACACATCAATTGGTTGCCTTCTATACACCAGGACCAGGACTGGAGATGGAGCCTGCAACCCAGGTACATGCCCTTGACCAGATGGAACCTCGGACCCTTAAATCCTCAGGCTGAGACTCTATCCACTGAGCAAAACCAGCTAGGGCATGTTTAAAGAAATTGCTTACACCTAATTTGACTGCTCAACAAATACAGAATTTGAAATTTTAAAATTGCTTGGAAATGAAGCAGGTGACAGTTGTGAACAACTAACTCAAGATTCCATACTAGACCTGTATCACATACATTTTCATATTCCTCATATTACCTTACTTTAACTCCTTCATGTCTAATAAATAATATGAGGACAAGCACACACTTTAAGAATTATTGTTTTCTTTTTTCCCCCTTAATTTTTGACTAGGAAAATAACTCAACATTGGACATCATCTTTTTGTTGTTATTGTTATTAATCCTCACCTGAGGATATTTTTCCATTGGTTTTCAGAGAGAGTGGATGGAAGAAAGGGAATGGGGGTTGAGGGGAGAAAGAGTGAGAAACATCAATGTGAGAAAGATACACTGATACACTGACTGGTTGCCTTCTGAACATGCTCCGACCAGGGGTGGGGAGTGAACCACAGCCCAGGTATCTGCCCTTGACCAGGAATTATAGAAATGTTTGCTATTATAAAACTTTGTTTGCATACAGCTTGATGGTATAGGCACACTCAGATAAGGGTTGCTTAGTGTTTTGCAACCCTATGAGACTTCAGATGAGAAACTTCAAGGAACTACAGAAAATGTTTGCCCTTGAAGAAATATGATGGAAAAGCCTTCCTTTTGTTCTGGCACTCTTACTGCTCAAATGTGACCTACGGTTCCAAAGAAAAAGAAAACCACTTCTCTGCCACATGGGACATGCCATACCAGGAATGAGCCTTCCTGGTGATGAGGAACCAACAATGACATGACATACTCAAAATGAGCCATCTGACAACAAAGAACCAATGACGCTTTAACTTACTGATCAAAACTGTTTTCTAATGGATCAGTGATACTTTGAAGGAAATGTCTTCATCAAAGGGGGAGAGGGGGAGTAAAAGAATAATAAATGGAGCTGGAGCTGCTATGCCAGAGGAACTGCTTTGCACATCTAATACCTCAAACCTTTGGGATGTTAAAATACAGGGGGGGGGGGGGGGGGGGTTGGCTGAGCCTAAAGCAGCACTGTGTCCCAAAGAACTTTTTGCAAAAAGAACAAGAAAGTAGACATTGAGACTATCACAGTAAATTTTCTAAAGATGGTTTGGAATTAGAGAGGCTATGTATGTCATCTGCACCAACAGAAATGCCACTCTTCTATTGATGTGATTGCCCCTCTTTCCTTTCTCATTAATACCTTTGCATTTGTTTCCTAATCTGAACATAATTTGGAAATATCAGTTCTTCCCAAATAGCTCCTCTTATTGATCTCAAATAAATGCTTATTTCCTTGCACTTTGGAACAATATCTTTAGGTTAACAATATCTATTTCAAATGGTTGTTGTCTTAATGATCTAGTACCATAGTCAGCAAACTGCAACTCTCAAGCCACATGAGGCTCTTTGGCCCCCTTAAGTGTGGCTCTTCCACAAAATACCATGGCTTAAGTGAGTCTATTTTGAAGAAGTGGCATTAGAAGTTTAAGCTTGGCCGAAACCGGTTTGGCTCAGCGGTAGAGCGTAGGTCTGCGGACTGAAAGGTCCCGGGTTCGATTCCGTTAAAGGGCATGTACATTGGTTACGGGCACATCCCCGGTGGGTGTGTGCAAGAGGCGGCTGGTTGATGTTTCTCTCTCATCAACATTTCTGGCTCTCTATCTCTCTCCCTTCCTCTCTGTAAAATATCAATAAAATATATTAAAAAAATAGAAGTTTAAGTTTGAAAAATTTGGCTCTCAAAAGAAATTTCAATTGGCTCTGTTGACTTATGAGTTTGCTGACCACTGATCTAGTACTATATTTCCCAGCCAAACATAGAGACTGTTTCTACAATGATTAATGTGTACATAATCATAATTTTGTATCTACTACTTACTGGTTTTTCCATATTTGATTCAACATAGAAACGAATCACAAGAAGTTAGGAAAGGGATGAATAGTAGAAAAAGAAGAATATATACTAAATTCCCCATTTTTATTGCAAAGTATATGTAAATAGCATCCTAAGTTAATATATCAAAAAATAAGGATTTCTAATATCAAGAAGTTAATCTGCCTTTCATATAAGTATCACACCATTGGTTTACCAACTAATATAAGTGGTAAATTTCATTTTCAGTAGCTGGAGGTAAAAATACAGAGATGGAATGATGGAATATCTTAATTTTATAACTCATAATAAATTAATACATCTTAGTATTTTCAGGTGATAGCAGAAAAATAGAGAGGCAAATATCTGCTTCCATACAGAACTGCACATTATTGAAATACTCTAGAAAATACATACATACATACATACATACACACACCAACCTAAATTTGATCAAAACTCTAGTAACAACCACAAAACATTTAGAATTCGGAGCATGTTAAATGATATCTAGAAGACTCTCTATAAGATTGGGTGAGGGAGGAATCTACTTATTAACAAATAAATTACAAGAGGATGAAAGAAATTATAACAAGCTTAGAGACATATCCAGTCACAGCAATGTCAGCACTTTACCTGAATTCTGATGAAAGAATCCTAAAAAGAGAGAAGGCAAGAGGAAAAAAAGAGAGTGAAATTGTGCATTATGTACTGGGGGTGGAGGGAAGGCCCAATCTGGACAAGAAGGTGTGGGAAATGGTGAAGCCATCTGATGGAAGGGGTCAAGTTCTTGAAACACTGTCTGGAGAAGAGCTGACCAGCAATGGGCCACGTTTTAAGATGGGCTCCATGAGGCAGCTACCCAGGTCTACATGCCCATATAGTACCCTCTCCTGAGTGTGGGCAGGACCTGTGATTTAATGGGCTAACCTCTCTCATGATTAGCTTACATTACATAAGACTCTTATCAGAGCAAACAGGGGAGAGATTCTCCTGCTGGCTTGGAAGAGATAAACCACCGTACTGTGAGAGGGCCACGTGGCAAGGACATGAGGGTGGAATCTAAAGGTTGAGAGAAATCCCCAGCCAACAGCTTGCAAGGAAAAAGGGAACTCCAATCCCACAGCTGTAAGGACTTGGATTCTTCCAACAACCTGAATGAACACCCAGAACCTTGATGAGATGGCAGTCACCTCCATTTCAACCTAGTGAAATGCTGGGGAAAAGATTCAGTTAAGCCCAACCTGTGTTGCTCAGTGGTTGAGCACTGACCTATGAACCAGGAAGTCACCATTCGATTCCTGGGTCAGGACACATGCCCGGGATGGGGCTCAATCCCCAGTGTGGGGTGTGCAGGAGGCAGCCCATCAATGATTCTCTCTCATCGCTGATGTTTCTATCTCTCCCGCCCTCTTCCTTCTTCTCATATATATGAATGACTCGGTTACCCTATGCCACAACTTCTAATCCATGGAAACTATGAAATAATAAATTTCCATTAACTTCAACCACTATATTTGTGATCCTTTGTAATGCGGCAATAGAAAACTAATACGTGCCCCTTGACCATGAATACACCCTTTTAACTTGTATATAAGAAATAAATTGTTATTGTGTTACGCCCACTGAAATTTAAGGGTGCTCAGGCGTCGCCTGGGAGATTTTATTAAAATGTAGATTCTAATCCTGCAAGCTTGGAATTGGGCCTGCCTGAGATTCTGCACAGAGGACGAGGCTGCTTGCTGCTGTCGAAGTCTAGGGCTTTGTTTTTTTGTTGTTTTGGGCTGCGCTAAGAGGTGACATCACATGATCTCCTCAATTACCCCCCCCGCCCCCCCCATGGTTTCTTAGAAGAGAACCCTTCGAAATATCCTGATACTCTCCCCTCTCCTTCAGACTTTAGACCTCCGCGCCCACCATCCTTTCCTCTGCTTTTCTCCCAAGCCTTGCATCCCGCGCCAGCAGCTGAGCCAGTCTGCCACCCCCTTGGGGAGCCCAGTGGCGCCAACCCCTCCCTGCACCCGCGCCAGGGCTCGCGCCCGCTCCCAGACCACCCCCCCCCTCCTCTGATCGGAGACGGAGGACCCCCCCTCGCGGACATCTCTGCTCCAGGTCCCTTCCCAGGGACACCCCTTGAAACACACAGCACCTCCAGCCCTACGCGGCCCCCACCCCCGCTACCACCCATTCCTCACCCCAGACTCCGGACCCGCTGCGTCCTAAGAGCCGCTGGTTGGCGCGGAAAGGGGGTGACGGAGAGGGGACCTGCAGGCTGAGCCCCGAAGCAGCTCAGGGCTGTGAGCTGAGTGGAGCCACCTACGCCACTCCTTTAGCAAAGATGGAGTGAGTTTCGCTTTCCTTTTCTCGCTTCAAAGGCATTTAAGTTTCGTTTCTCAGCATCAGGAATTGGGAAATAGTCTTAGGGAGGGAGAGTGGGGGTTAGGGAGGGAGAGTGGGGGTCAGCGCCTTTCCCTTTGGAGCTGAGCCTTAAGGAGGATAGCAGAGGCAAAATGCATCCCTCGGAATTTATACATAAATACAGGGAAAGGAGACAAAGCTGGGACATCTAAGCAAGGTAAAAATCAAGTCAAGGTGGAATTTGGAAAAGATTATAAGTAGATGGTAGATGAAATTCTACCGTCAGATGCGGGGTCTGGCTGCTCCGTCTTAACCCAAAAAGAAAAACAAAACCAAACAGCAACAAAAAACAGTGCATAAGAATACATGAACTTGAAGCATCTATTAGGAGAAGCTGATGATTACTGTTCTCTGTGGAGTATATTGGGAACTTTCATGGACCAAGAAACACCATTAAAAAATAAATTGAAAATGCAACATGCGTACTCTTATTTCTGTCTTAATCTATGTAATTTTTCACTTTATGCCTGCCTGTTGATGGTTGCAATTTGCGTTTATACACTAGCCTCTCTTTCTAGTGTCTTAAATTTCATGAATGCTATAAATGTACAAATACATGAGAATTCCAGAAGTGGGAGGTGCGGACAGCAGCGAGTTTTGAGTATTTTAGCAACAGTGGGAAGCCACAAGGGCTTTGTCTGCAGAAATGGTAAGCGCAGGGAAAACAGAAGAGAGGGCGCAGAGAATGGCATACTTTCTGGTTCTAAATCGATAAGCCATGATGCTTGGTTGTTGTTGTTTTTGTCGTGTTGTTAATCCTCACTGGAGGATTTTTTTCCCCCATTGATTTTGAGAGAGAGAGGGAAGGGGAGGATGAGAGGGAGAGGGAGAGAAGGAAAGGGAGAGACATCAATGTGAGAGAGACACATGGATTGGTTGTCTCCTATATACACTGGAACCTCCAACCAGTCTGACATGGAACCTCAGGTACGTGCCCTCACCCAGGAATGGAACCCATGGCCCCTCGGTGAGGGGGCTGGTGTTCTAACCACTGAGCAACAGTGTTCAGGGCAGAGAGTCAAGTTTGTTAAAATAAAAAGGTGGGGTTGGAGAGGGTGGCCATTTCCCACATCTATCAGGCTTCCATTTATCCATTTGCAAATTTGGGCTGTTTATTGATGATGACATTGAGAAAGAAAAGAAAGGAACTTAGAACTTAGACACAGGGCTGGACTAAAGTTACACTATAATATATTCATGTCCATCCCTCATGAAGTTCTCTAATGCAGTTGCCTGTGGTAAGCCGAATAACGCCCTCTCACCCCCTCCAGCCAAGACGTCATTGTCCTAATTCCTGGAATCTGTGAACATGTTAGCTTTCATAGCGGAAAGGTACTTTGCAGAACATACCAAATTCAGGATTTGAGATCAAGAGATGAGGATGGGCTGCCCAAGTGGACTCAAAGGGTCCTCATAAGAGGGAGGGGGGAGCAAAGGGTCAGGGAAGGCAACGTGATGAGGAAAGAGTCAGTGACAGGATGCAATGGCTTTCAAGATGGAGGCAGGGGCCACAATGAGTCAGGAGTCTCTTGACGCTGGCAGCGGCAAGGAAACAGATTCTCTTGTAGAGACTCCAGGAGGAGCCAGCCCTGTGGACACCTTGACTTCAGTCCAGTGAGACTGTTTTTGGACGTCTGACCTTCAGAATTGTAAGAGAATAACTTTGTGTTGTTTAAAGCCAGAGTTTGTTATTAAGTGTAGCAATAGGAAACAAATGCACTATTGTGAATGAATAGAGCAAACTGATAACATACTTGCTAGCAGCAGATAATAAAAAGTAGCAATTTCATGATGGGTATGCTATTATTTTTGTCATTTTATGGATGAGACCAAGAAGGTTTAGAGGGATGACATAACAAATGAATGCTGCCAAGATTCAAAACCTGATCTAACCCAAACGTCTATCTATGATCTTTTCTATTACGTGATCTCTGACATATGCTTCATATTCTATAACTGCCAAGTCTTTCTCAAGTGGACAAATAGACCTAGCTGATTTGGCTTGGAGGTTAGAGCATTGGCCATTGACTGAATGGTTGAGGGTTCCTTTCCAGTCAAGCTCACGTACCTTGGTTGCAGGCTCAATCTCCAAACCAATCTGGGTGTGTGCAGGAGGCAACACAACCAAGCTATCACATCAATGTTTCTGTCTGTCTGTCTCTACCCCTTCCTTCCACTCTCTCTAAAAACCAATGAAAATAATACTCTTGGGTGAGGATGAACAACAAAAAAAGGACACATGATTTTGTTTTGCTTTCTTTTTTAGTTAATTCTTGAGATGTTAATTTTTAAGTGTACCAGTTGCTTATATGTTTGTTTTAGTTTTTACTGAGAAGTGAAAACAATGAACATTGACTCAATCTTTTCAATTGCTGACTCCAGTATATTTAACCAACACACAAAATCTCTAATCTAGATTTTCTTTTCCATTTCAACAAATTATCCCCTGAGCACACCCTGGAGTTTGGCCAAATTTTTATCATCACAAACTCTATTTCAATTTTTCAGACTCCTCCCTTTTACTTCCTGCACTTCAGCCTCTTGGGGCTCCTGAATGTTTTTCTTATCAAAATGACAGCCATGAGTCAACAAGTCAACCTTTCCTTAATTAACTAACCTGTTCAACTGCTTGAGTCTTTAAAGTTTAGACTGTCCTCTATATTTTATTTTATTTTATTTTTTGCCTCTGAACACAGAGAAATGACCCTGTTTGTGTCCTATCAAACTATTTACAAATATATCTCATGCCTTTGTTTTGTTTTGTTTTGTTTTCCCCTAAGCTTTTGGAATATTTTCCAGTAATGGTTACAACCCTACAGAACTTTATACTTGCCTCAAGTTATTTCTAATAGAAGTTCTCTTTTTCAATTCTCTCTTAATTTTATGATAATTCCCTATAACATCCTTACACAGAGTCTGGGAAGAATACACTAGGGGCCACCCACACCCAATATAACTAACACCCTGTAATCTGGACTTGGCTCCTCCTCCTGCATCTCAGTCTGCTATTCTTCAGTATGTTGTATTTTCGACTTCACCCTGTCAACTACAATGTATTGTTCATTCCACTGAAAGACCCAAGTCACTTCCACTTTAAAACGCTAACAAATATGATCCCTTCCTCTATTTCATCCCTTCTCTTTTGGGCACAGTACCCTTTAGGGGTCTATGCCTGTGGTCTATACTTCTTCACCCTCCTCCAAACTCTCAGCCCTTTTAATCCAGATCTGCTCTGAAACTGATCCGTCAAAGATCACCAATGACGATTCAGGGATTGATATCGCCAAGCAATGCTTGTTTGCCTATGATTTACTTACTTCTTTCTCTGAAAGATTTGAAATATTTTTAACCAGTCTCTCATTTCCAACCAGTCTCTCCTCCCTTGGTTTTCTTCTTTAAGTCTATTTCCCTTCCTACCTCTGCTATCCGCATTAATGGAACCATCACATAACAACTGATAAGTTACAAACCTGGCAGCCATTGTTCATCTCCCTGAAGTCCCAGTGAACTTGAATGCCTAACACGTATGGAATCTAGAATCTAGTCTCCCTTCCATTTTTTTCAAGGCTGGAGCAAGTGTCACCATTTCCCATCTAGATTACTGAAGCAGCCTATTCCCTTCGTGACTCCAGCCTATCCCCTTATTTCATTGTCCACTCTGCTGTCAGTTACCTTTTAGCATATAAAACTGAGCACATCAAGTCCCTGTTAAAAGACACTTCGACATTTCCTCTAATTTACCCATTAGCATTTCCTCTCATTTTAGAACCCTCTAACTATCAGATGTGACTCCTTACACCCCATGGGTGAGGGAGTGATTCCTGCATTACAGTATGGAGACAGCCAAACACATGACACCTGATTCTGGACAGAGGTGATTTACAGCACTTTGTTAGCCACATGCACTCACAGCCCAGAGCTGGAGGAGCCCAAACACCATAGAGGGCCACACAGGGCTTTACCTCAGGAGCCAAGTGAACAAGGTGGAACTGTGGGAGGCCGACTCTGTAATAACTAGAAGGTGGGGTGACTCCGGGGCTGAGCAGGATGACTACAGATTCCATCACCGTATTTAGGATGGTGTGCAGCTGAAAATTCATGAATTGTTTATTTCTGGAATTCTCTTGTTGAGTTTTTGGACCGCAGTTGACCCTGGGGAGCTAAAACCACAGAAAGTGAAACCACAGAAAAGGGGAAGCTATGGTACTAGTCATTTATATAAGAGCAAATTAGCCAGTAGGATGGAGCCAATAATCTTAACAACATTGAGTATTGGATAGGAGGGCCTTCATGGGCCCCACAGTATTAAGGATAACGCATGGTGAGAAGCCATTCACTCATTTCAGGTTTGGGGGGCATGCCAAATTGGACTGTTAAATGAGGAAGCGGTAAGGATAGTCACCCTTTATGCATTATGTCATACATAATTAAACCTTATGGTTAAATTCCTGAAAATTATTTCTCAAGAGTGTAGCAATCTAATGCGATATTGTTTTGACTGTGATAGTTGTGTCAGCTTTGTAAGGGATTTCAATGTGACTTATTTTTTCAGACATAACAGAATTTTTTTAAAGCCAATATTTCTGCATGCTTTCTAAAAAATATATAATACTAACACCTTTCATTGCAAAGAGTCCATTCTCTACTAAATTTGCTTAGGTTTGAATTCTATGATTGTAACAACAATATTAAATTTATAAATCATAAGTAAACATGTGGTCCTACATTTATATAAATACCCACGAAAAAGTAATTATGTCAGCAATAATTTACGTATCTCTTCCTCCCGCAGAAACAAATAAAACATTCAAACAAAAATCACTGATGCACAAGGGAGGGGGAGGCAGGGGTAGGTGGAGATGGACAAAAGGAGGAAATGGGGGGGGATACCCACAATAACATCAACATTAAGAATATTTAATGGAATGTCATTGCGGGACAACACTTAATGAAATAATACTTCCTTATTCACCAACCACAGTGACAATAAAAGTGTTCAAAGATGCAGGTATAAAGTTAAAATAAGCACACTGAGTCTGTGATATTTCTGCCATGGACTTTTCAACACCTGTCGATTAGTCAATGAGAGGAAGTGATGGGGGGCTGAAGATATGCCAGTTCTGTGAAAATTCTTTCTCAAAATAGTGCTGAGCAAATTGTTAGTCCAACAGAAGTAGACAGTGACCAGACCTCAGATTTTATGTGTCAGAGCAACTGTCTTCAACGACTGACATTTTAAAAATACTTAAATCCCTCTTTGGTCCAACAGCTGATTTCCTCTCTTACCATACTCTTCCCTCCTTTCTGTTTTTCCAGAGAGTGAAACCACACCCTTCGCGTTAGACTTCCTTTTTCCTCTGATAAGCAGCTTCTGAAATTGTTATACAGCTGCTCCTACTTGTCTGGCAGTGGCCACTCCACTTGCAACTTTGACATTCCATCGTTAAGTATCCTTATGAAGCACTCAATGTGAAATATAAACTTTAAAAGAAATGAAAGGCCAGGAGTTTTGAGTTTGTTCAAATAAGTCTCAAAACCATTTTTATTTTAATTTTTACTTTTTTTTTTCATTGAGTTCAGAGAGGAAAGGAGAGGGAGAGAGAGATAGAAACATCAATGATAAGAGAGAATCATTGATGGGCTGCCTCAGTCATGCCCCACATTGGGGATCGAGCCCACACTCTGGGCATGTGTCTTGACCAGGAATGGAACCTTGACCTCTTGGTTCATAGGTTGAGGCTCAACCACTGAGTAACACCAGCTGGGCACAAAACCATTCTTAGATATCCGATTATTGTGGTATATTGGTCTTTCTCCTCTAGTGACCAAATATTTTAAAAAATAAACTGTCTCATTCAGTCAAGCCTTTATTCACTTTATATTAACTCAATTTAAAACTTTAAAATCTTCAGCAATAAAAAGGATGCTTACATTTTTAATAATTCACTCATATTAATAAAAACGGTTTCTTCTTCTTTCCACTATCATTTTTATAGTGAATTTTTCTATGCTATTATAAACATTTCACAAACATCACTTTCTATGACCACTTTAACATTACACGTGTTCACTTAACCACTAGAGATTTAGGTTGTTATCAAATTGTTGCTATTGTAAATAATGTTGGGGTAAACATGACATCATATATGTCCACAAAGAAGAGTACTAGGCGAGGACAGATCAAAGGATATGAACATCGTAAAGCATGAACATTTGAAGTGTGGAGAAGTTAAACCACTGGTAAACGGATTTAAAGATTTGAAAATTCACAGACAAGAGCTGATCTGGAGTAGAAGATACTTTGTTTCAGGGCTTTAAAATCAATGGTGATAGTTTTCAATGGTCTGAATAAAAACATACTATGTGTGAGTGTATTGCTTTAAGCCTCTAAGTTCTGGAGTGGTTTGCTATCAATGCATAACCGATTCACATTTTAATTTAGGATTTTGTGAATGCAACTCATCCAAGTGTGGTTGTAGAACCAGGGCGTTGGAGATGAACAGAGGTGAAGATATATACATATAAGCAGGCCAGACAATGCATATGAAGCAATATGCCTCCATGTGGAATAAATAGACAAATGTGTGCTGTGGTTGCCCAGGATAATGGCACGACTTGGGGTAACGAAGAGAACCAAGAGTCCAACTGAATCCAAAGTACTGATTAAAGAGGTAGGATAGAGGATGGTCAATTCGAATGTCAAGAGTTTCAAAGGAGCAGAACTTTTTATAAGAAGAAGAAATAATTATTTGGGAGCTGGACAGGGATCCAGGGAAAGACCACTGATCCCATGATTCAACCTCAGATGCTCCTGGAAATGGGTTCTGTTGGTAAGTGTGAAAGTGCATGGTACGCTGCTTTCAACATACCTTGGGTGAGGTAATGATGAAGACAAGTGCAGATCAAGAGGGAGAGAGACCAGAAAGAGTTTGACAGTTGTTATTCACAGTTCCCTGGGGAGGACCACTCAGAGGAAGCACCAAGGTCCATAAAAAGAGCTGAAGGAGAGCCCAGCCAGCATGGCTCAGTGGTTGAACATTGACCTATGAAGCAGGAGATCATGGTTCGATTCCCAGTGAAGGGACAAGCCTTGGGCGGGGATAGGGGGTGGGGACGGGGCATGCAGGAGGCAGCCAATCAATGATTCTTTTTCATCATTGATGTTTCTCTCTCTCTCTCTCCCTCTCCCTTCCTTTCTGGAATCAATATATTTATATATTTTTTTTAAAAGCAGGAGAAAGAGAACTGTGGGTTTGAGCCCTTATTTTGGCTTCTCTAGAAAGAAATTGGTGAGGGAGGGCAAGCAGGTTTATAATTGGCTAATTTGACTAATTTAAGTGGGCTTGGGTGCACAGGACTGCCCCTGGTTCTCAGATTCCTAGCCCATGAGTGTTTAGTATTCTGGTGTGTGAGGGCTCAATATAGGAGATAGTTAGGGGTATAAACTTAAGGGGCTGCTCAAGAAGGGAACTGAGTAACGTTTTATAAAAGGAAAGATGAAACTAAGTGCACATTTCCCAGCACACACATTGAGATGGGGTTGTAAAGTTTACCTGGGATTTCCAAAAGTTACTGCCCCGGTGCATAGTCTGCAATGGGGCAGGGTGTGATGGTGCGGCTCTGCACAAGGTACTGTTAATTCAACAACACACTTATAAACATTGGTGTGGTGGTGGATTTATATAGTTATAGTTCTATTAAAAATGGGCATCGATTTTATTTGAAACTTAATAATACCTTACAAACTTTATTCACTACTGACCTAAATAATCCTGATATTCTATTCCCTAACACACCACCACGATTTTAAAGATGTTAACATTTTTATATAGTTGCATCATATCTTGTTTGAAGAAATAAAAGCACGGGTATGGCTGACATTCATATTCTCCCCTCTCCAACCCAGTTCCCCTAGAATTCTTCCTATGATTCACCTGCTGGCCTCTGGATTGGTGCCTTAGGTCTAAAGCCTTGCTGGTTTACTAGTAGTTCTTCTGGAGAAAAAAAAAATGGGAGTTGGAAAGTAGAGTCTAACTGTTCCTTAGGGAAACTTTTGACCTTATGTCCAACTCCTCTCTCACCCCCAAATGTACCCAGAGTTTGACAATTAACAGTATCTGAAAAAAAAAAAAAGCAGTTGGTGGTGCCTTCAGTTTCTGCATTTCTCTGACACTCTGTGAGACAAGCCTTGCTCCTTATCAGCATCTTTCTGCAAGGGTCTGAGTTTTCACCTTCTCTGCTCTCTAGATAGACCACTGCTTCAACTGTTTGCCATTTTCCAACAATTTTGCTGATTTCTGGCATCTTTTACCATCTCCTACCCCAATCTTTGTCCTTTTTGGTTTGTACTACTTATATTTGAGGGTTTTAGAGAGGGGAAAATCTATGTTCAATCAACCAAGCTCACCAAGAAATTCCTTTAGATAAGAAACTGGACCACATCTAATGATGAGGCGTTATCTAAATAGAAGACTTGGTGTTCAATTCTAAATTAACCAGAAAATTTGTAAATTTCATTTTTGCCTCTTTGGTTTCTGCTACCACATGTTGGGACAGAAATGCTTTTTTGTTTGTATCACCTATATTTTCTACTTGTAAGATTAAAGTATTAGACTAATCCTAAAGAGATGCTATAGGATGCCAAAACCAGTTTGGCTCAGTGGATAGAGCATGGGCTTGTGGACTGAAAGGTTCCAGGTTTGATTCCGGTCAAAGGCATGTACCTTGGTTGCAGGCACATCCCCAGTAGGGGTTGTGCAAGAGGCAGCTGATCGATGATTCTCTTTCATCGACGTTTCTAACTCTCTATCCCTCTCTTCCTCTCTGTAAAAAATCAATAAAATATATATTTTTTTTTAAAAAAAAGAGAGATGCTATAGGATATGTGAGATATTGGTTGTAGAGCATTTTTACAAGTACAGGAAGGCCTATACGTATTGTGAACGAGTGTCTTAATCTACAGAATATATTTTATCCTGACACCCTCTGGTGGCTTAGTCTCATGTTTATTAGCAATACAAAGAAATCACTATTTTAAAAAGTATGTTATTTGTAAGTATTTACAATCCCATTTAAGATTATATTAATATAATAGCCAAAATTTGAAAACAACCCAAGTATGCATCAATAGATAAGTGGGTTAATAAAGCTGTGGTAAATTTGCACTAAGGAATACTATGTGGCTGTAAAAGAGAAGGAGCTCTTACCTTTTGCAATAGTATGGATAGATCTGGAGGTTATTATGCTAAGTGAAATAAGCCAGTCAGTAAAAGACAAATACCATATGATCCCACTTATATATGGAATCTAATGAACAAAATAAACTGATGAACAAAATAGGCAGGTCCACCAAGAAATTTTTATACAATATTAGAGGACCAGTGCACGAATTTCATGCATCTAGGGAAAGATCTCTCCAACTGTGGGATTGGGCCTGTACTGGCAGTCAGACATCCTTTTCACAATCCAGAACTACTGGCTCCTAACAGCCTGATTTCCTGATTACCCCTAACCACCTCTGCCTCAGCCCCCACACCATGGCTTCATCCGGAAAGATGTCTTGGATGACATCTGGAAGGTTGTTCGGATGCCCAGTCTAATTAGCATATTATGCTTTTATTATTGTAGATTATTTGTAAGAACATGGATTTACTACCATGTTCAGAAATCAGGCTTTGAAAAAGAATGTTTTTAGTTGATTAAGATTAAATCAGCATATTGGAAAAATAAAGACTAGGAAAGTCATATGTTAATTACATCTCAATTTTAAAAAGAGAGTATAGTTACAGTCTAATATACATGGTAAGAAAATATGGAATGTAAGCAAGGCAAAAATAATAACAGCAAACTATTGCAAAATGCTTACTAAGTTCCAGACACTGTTCTATGTCGCTGAACTGTATTAACCCATTTAATCCCCACTCTTACCTTACAAGGAAAGTACTATTATTATCTCTGTTTACAGATGAAGAAATAGATTCCAGAGGAAATTTAAAAACTTATCCAGGGTCACACAGCCTAGTGAATGATTGGTTTGAGATTAGAACCCAGGTAACTCACTCCAGAGCCCATGTTTGTTTGTTTGTTTGTTTTTTCATCGCCATGCTAAATTTGTCTCCCCCTCCCCCCAGGTTCATGGCAATACAAGTTAATGTATTGCTGATTTCAAATTATATCTTACATGATGGCATTAAATGATTTTATCCTACTGAGTTAAAGCAACAAACCAACCAACTTAGGTCATCTTATATAATAAAAGCCTAATATGCTAAAATGTCTGGTTATCCAGTCAGTCATTCAACCAATCAAATCATAATATGCTAATGATATGCTAAGGCCGCTCAACTTCTCACTATGATGTGCACTGACCAGCAGGGGACAGAAACTCTGACTGGTAGGTTAGCTTGCTGCTGGAGTTTGGCCAATTGGGACTGAATGAGATAGGCCAGACATGCCCTGGAGCCTTCTTGTGGTCCCTCCTCAGCTGGCCAACCTCCAGCATCCCTCTCCAGCCCAGATCATGCACCAGTGGGGTCCCTTCCCCTGGCCTGTGCTCTCTTACAATCTGGGATCCCTCATGGAATGCCAAGAGCTGGTTTCAGCTCTAGTCTAAAAATAATTTCCCTTTCTCAATCCCTCTGATTATCGGTGCACAAGTTCAATGTAAAAGAAAGTCTAGTAGTTGGACCTGAACCAATCATATTTTCTATTACTGAGTTAAGTGTTTTACAAAAATTATTTCACTTAATTCACACCACAACCTAATAAATTAGTTATTATTATTTCCATTTTTCAGATGATGCTCAAAGACATTAACTAATTTTTCAGACATCAGATAGCTAAAGTAGGACAGGGCTGGGATTTAAGCTGAAGCTCACGGCCCAAGGTGTGTTTAGCTTATGAAGATTAAATCAACACATTGGAAAAAAATAAAGACTAGGAAAGTCATATGTTAATTATATCTCAACTTAAAAAAGGAAAGAAGAATCACAGTCTAATGTATATAGTAAGAAATTTGGTATGTAAGCAAGGCAAAACTAATAACAGCAAACTACTACAAAATGCTCTTCATGGGTGCTAGACACTAAACATGTACTATGCCAGTGAAGTGTTTTTCTTCCAGAGTCCAGATTAGGTAAGTTCTGGCTGACCCAACTTGACCCCAGACCAACTGTCACACACAGAGCTCAATGTTCCAGTGCTGCTGAGCTACAGTGAACCAGTAAGTAAGACTTAAGGTTCCTGTGGTATATTTTAAAGAAAACTGAAATTTCCATTGTAATTTGCCAATATCTCATTCCCAGATATTTAAAATATTTAGCAATTTTACTTTAAAATTATAAGTTTGTATGAGATTATGAATAATGAATCTGGTTCCTCTTTAAATTCTTTTTTAAAAATATATTTTATTGATATTTTACAGAGAGGAAGGGAGAGAGATAGAGAGCCAGAAACATTGATGAGAGAGAAACATCAACCAGCTGCCTCCTACACACCCCCCACTGGGGATGTGCCCGCAACCAATGTACATGCCCTTGACCGGAATCGAACCCGGGACCCTTCAGTCCGCAGACCAACGCTCTACCACTGAGCCAAACTGGTTTCGGCTCCTCTGTAAATTCTGGTCTCAAAGTTATACTTTCAGCTATTCCAGAGCTATAGGAGTATATCTGTTTCTAACTAAAAGTGAAAGCCACACTAGAAAGTGATTAGAAAGTGATGGAGGTAAATATTGTCATGCATTGGCAGAATACCTCACTTATTTACTTTGTCTGGATCACAAAAGAGGAAGGAGAAATTTTCTTACACTTCCCAAAATTTGTATTTTCTGTCATACTGTCATTTTATGTCTGTCATCATTAGGTTTTACCTCCCTTGCAGCAACATGGATGGACATTTGAATGTGTAATAATACATCTTTGGCTTTATTACTATTATTGAACACTAGAGGCCCAGTGCATGAAATCTGTGCACCTGGGGGGGGGTGAGGAGGAGGGGAAGGAGCTCCCCTCAGCCCAGCCTGCATCCAGGACCCCTAGAGAAATGTCTGACTGCCGGTTTAGGCCCGATCTTTCTCACAATCCTGGACTGCTGGCTCCTAATTGCTCATCTACCTGCCTGCCTGGTTACCCCTAATTGTACCCCCTGCCAGCCCAATCACCCCCAACTAACCACCCTGACAGCCTGCTCACCCCCAATTGCACCCCCTTCACCAGACTGGTTGCCCCTAACTGCCCCACCCTGCTGAACTGGCCACCTCCTACTGTCCCCCTGCCAACCTGGTTGCCCCAAACTATCCCCCCCAGCTGGCCTGGTTGCCCCCAACTGCCCTCCCTGCCATCCCATGCAGTCTGCTTGTTCAGTCATTTGGTCATCCCTCACTAACTCCCCTGCTGGCCTTGTCATCCCATGCAGCTTGCTTGTAGGCAGCCATCTTGTGAGGGTATGATAGTCAATCTGCATATTACTTTTTTATTATATAGTATATTTACAATATCTACATGCAAATGTGTTTGTCTATGTATATAATTTAACATTACCATTGGATTAAGGTGCTAGAAATTTATCTTATACAATGCTTCCATAATTAAAAGTTATCTTGGCTAAAATATTTTTCTGCTCTCATGCCAAAGTTATTACCAGAGCTAATCTAGGATACAAAGTGTTACCTACTTAATGCGTTCCACTTCAGTTCTCCTTATCAAAGCTAGATGTTTAAAATCTACTCCAGCTTTTGGTGTTATAGCACATATTATTCAGGAATGGCTCTGTACTTTAATTTCCCTATCTATAAGTATAAAATCAACATATCAATAAATTGTGAGCATTTTATGTGCTTTTACATATGTGTATGAATACACAATTTGATTGCTAAAGGATTTTTTCAAAGGCACATATTTAAGTAATGATAGTTATCTATAAGAAATTAACAAGGCTTAAAAATGTTGAAAAATCATAAGTCAAGGAATTAAAAGGGTAATAGGCACAAATAATTTTATAAGGGTTAAACTAGAGACATGTATCTATTGCTTTACAACTAAAATCCGCTATATTTTTATATACACCAAAACAGTAAATGTTTCTTTACTTCTACCCACTTTATATGAATGAAACAAATAAAAAAACAAAAAAAATCTAACTCATAAAAAAATTAAGCTTCAATAACTTACCAACTTATCCATTTGTCCTAATTTGTCAATGAGAAGGGGAAATATTTTTTTTTGTTTTGTTTTGTTTTTTTTTACAGAGAAGATGAGAGAGGGACAGAGAGTTAGAAACATCAATGAGAGAGAATCATCAATCAGCTGCCTCCTGCACACCCCCCACTGGGGATGTGCCAGCAAGCAAGGTACATGCCCCTGACCGAAATCGAACCTGGGACCTTTCAGTCCGCAGGCCAACGCTCTATCCACTGAGTCAAACCGGTTTCAGCGAGAAGGGGAAATACTTTTACCATGTCTTTTAAACTAGAGAACAAATTAAGGCTAAGATTCTTCAGCATGCTTTTGGCCTAGAATTAATGAAGATTAGGTAAATTTAATTTTTTAGTAAATTTCCCCCAAAAATTATATATATATGAATAGAATAGTCATTAAAAAATTCATGCTGCCCCCAATAAATTCAATAAAAAGGAATTTAAAAGTTACATGCTAGAAAATATAAGGACAATTCAGAGAACAAATTGTATTAAAATGGTAAAGAAGGTAATTTTCATATTTGGGGGCAAAGTTTCTCTTGTTAACTGT
The DNA here is from genome assembly GCA_963924515.1 of Vespertilio murinus. NCBI lineage: Eukaryota > Metazoa > Chordata > Mammalia > Chiroptera > Vespertilionidae > Vespertilio > Vespertilio murinus. The sequence continues at coordinate 64,899,173 of OZ004708.1, forward strand.
TTGGAGTTTTATAATTTAGCCAATATCATTTTCTACTCTACTTTTCATTTTAGAAATTTCATTTAAACAAGTTATCCTGTGAGACTGAAGTAGAAAAAAAAAAAAGAAGGAATTTCTTAGCCCAGTATCCACGAAAATGTGTGCCCTTAACACGTTGGTTCTTTCAGATTATTAGAATATCTAAAAATAGAGAACCTGTTAGTAGAAGAATCAATATTGCTGATGTTGCTTTCACAGAAAAAGAACTGATTCCAGAGTAATGATAATTAGTTAGTAGAGAATATACATATAAGCCATTTCTGAAATTCATGTAAATTATGACACAGCATGAAATATAAACATATATGAAAGAGGCTCAGGCAAATATTCAGTTGACAGTCTATTAGGTGGCTATTGTGAGAATCAGAAATATCCATGAGCATTAAGATTGGTGGATTTTTTATTCTAGTCTGGTAACTGTAGACCATGTTTATTTGTCATTTTAACTGCAATGGTAAAATAAATAAGCAAAGATTGAATGATGTCAAGAAATACAGCTTTCAAATATTTTAGCCTACCTTTTTGGCAGTCAGAATGTTAGTTCCATTAGCTGTTAACCATGAAAAAACTGGAAACTAAAGAACTTCCTACCCTCTATCCCCCAAATGTTGTGTAACTATTGCTTTACAAATGTTCCAGGCACTATTTCAGGCACCGGGGGGCGGGAGGAGGGAGAGGGGGAAGCCTACTATCATAAAGCTTATATTGTAGACTCCTTTTATTTCAAACACCAATATTCCTATCCCTTGTGTGCAAAATGACTAGAATAACATTTCTCAAACTATGATCTTTGGGGAAAAAAATTAAGGGTAGATAATCTATGAGAATTGTCCTTTTAAACACAATGCATCTTTACTTCAAGCCTTCTATTAATGTGCACTGTGAATCTCTATGAATACAGCATTACAATTCTCCCCAAGTTGTTTATTTTACACAATACCTATTAATGGTTCATAGATTAGAAATGCTGAGCTAAAGGAGATATGCTTTGGAAGAACTGATGCGTTGAAAAGCGTAGCATATTTGGAGTTGTAATCACAGCTCTAATTACTAATTCCCCAGATTTAGGTTTTGTTCAACTAGAATATGAGAATGACAGTGCTTGCATTCTTTTCTTTCAGTCATTTTAAGGTATATCAGCTAATTACAGGTATAGAGATGAGCAAGTGAGTTTACTATTGCCTTTTAGTGGGATAGAGAGTTGAGAGAAGTTAAATATATTGGGATTTTCTTTTTATACCAGAGCCCTGGTGCATGAAAACTCATGCACTGGAGGGGGGTGTCCCTCAGCCCGGCCTCCCCCCCTCACAGTCTGGAAGCTCTCAGGGGCAGGAGGTGACCAAGTGATCAGGAGAAGGCAACGCCCCATCACACCTCTGCTGCTGCTACTGCCGGCAGTGTGAGCCTCAGCCAGTCCTGGTTACCTGAGCCTTGGGCATCCCTGACAACTGAGCAGCTGCCACCTGAGGCTTGCCACCATCTCAGGCTGGCCCTGAGCTCCTGGGCAGCCACTATCTAAGGCTTGCTTATGCCTTGGGCTGGCCCTGGGAGGCTGAAGAGCCGAGGGGACTGGGGAACTCCGAAGGCAGGTGCATGGAGTGACTGGGCCCAGCTGGGGTGGGCCCAGCCTTGCTGTACACCTGCCACCCTGGCGGGGCTAAGGGGACTGGGTGCTGCCATCTTGTGACTGTGGGTGCCTCCATTTTTTAGGGTGTGGAAGTCAATTAGCATATTCCCTCCTATTGGCTGTAGGCGCTGCCATCTTTGAGATGGCATTGGGGTCAATTAGCACATTCCCTCTTTATTAGATAGGATCATGCTATGCAACATAAACATAAAGAACCATCCTTTAACAACTTTCATCTTGGATCTATGAAGCCAGATAGATAGTAAGCACTGTATTTTAACTGCACTATATTGTGCCAGTAACTGTGCACATTGTCTTGGAAGGTGAGGATTTTGTATCTAATAAGTTACTGATTACAGGTGGCTACATTGGCTTTCTATGAGTGAGAGTAGCCTATATTTAAGGAATTAGTTTTCTAAGAATTATTAGGTTCTTACTGACAATATGCTTCGATTAGAATTTAAAGAATGATAGTGGTGCAATTTACAAGGTGTCTCTTATCTTTGTATATAAAAGCCAAACAATTGGAATGACCAGAATGACAGGAACAATGGGTTGCTATGATGCACACTGCAGCCAGCCAACGGGCATGATCGGGGAGATAAGGCTTGCCTACCAATCTCCTGAGGCCCCTCCCCTTGGCCAACCTCACCCCCAATCAGTCCCCCTATCAGGAGCAGGGGTGGCTGACCTCACCCAGGACCCTCTTCACCCCCCCCTGCCGGCCCAGCCCTGATTGGGCCCAATTGGGGCAAGCCAGCCAGACCCCACCCATGCACAAATTCATGCACTGGGCCTCTAGTTCTTGTATAAATGCTTTAGTTTCCCCATCCCTAAAATAGAAATAACCATCCCTATGTCACAGGTTTGTTGTGGGGATTAAATGAGATAATGTATACATATAACTCACTATTAAAATGAGTATCCCTTTGTAAAGCTGATTACAAACTTACAGATATTCTTCTTCAGCTTACCAACTCTATGTGTCACTAAAAGGCGATAGTAAACTCACTTGTTCTCTTCTACACCTGTAATTAGCTGGTATACCTTAAAACAACTTAGGTTAGCAATTTCAACCAGAGTGCCACAAGAATTTTAAATATATTTTATTGATTTTTTTACAGAGAGGGATAGAGAGTTAGAAACATCAATGAGAGAGAATCATTGATCAGCTGCCTCTTGCACACCCCCTACTGGGGAATGCACTTGCAACCAAAGTACGTGCCCTTGACCAAAATCGAACCAGGGACCCTTCAGTTCGCAGGCCTACAGTCTATCCCCTGAGCCAAACCGGTTTTGGCAAGAGTGCCACAAGAATTTTAAAAAACATGCAATACCTGACTATTCAGTCAGGGGCACTGACCTCTTTTCCTTTAGATTGTCAAATTAAAAAATGACAACAACCATAGTTTTCCTGTGTGAATGAATCAAAAGTATGCCTATTTTCTGTCAGATCAGCAAAAAAATAGAATAAAATTTTAAAAATTATATATATATATACATACATACATATGTGTGTGTGTGTGTGTGTGTGTGTGTGTGTGTGTGCACTACACAATTTTAGTAATTAGTTTATATGTGCCAGGAGATGAAAAAAGTTGAAAGTCAATGACCTAGGTGATATAAAAGATGATATAGGAAAATGATATATAAAAAAACATTGATTTCTACATCTTCATTCATAAACAATCGTAATTCCACACTGCTCTTACTTCATTTTGCAAAAATAAAATCAGGATAAAATAAGATAAATAAATAGTGAATCTAAAGCCATAGCCGCTGGTAAGCATTTATGGGCAATGACGGGGGGAGACTGAGAGCAGTTCTCTCCCCACTGCCTGGTGCTCACAGCCTCGCAGGGAACCGAGCAGCTGTTCTTTTATGGCACACTGATTCGTGGTGAAGACTGTACCGCTCTTCCCTTTGCCCAGGAACAAGCCACATGTGGATGTAGGCAACCCTTCCCCCACAGCTGGATTAAGGACAGCTCACTCATCCTGCTCCAACCCTTCCTTTCTGGGTTGGAGCCCATGAGAGAAAAACAGAGCAGAGGACCATGGTTAGATGTTTCCTTTCATTCTTTTCTTGTCGCCTCAATTTAATCTACTTCCCCTCATAATTGAGCATTTTCAGTTTAATCTTGTGTAAATGCACACCCCAGAAACTTAGTCACAGTTGTGCATTTTTGTAAGTGTACGTCTCTGTGTCTATCCCCGGGCATGATCTAAGAGTCCAAATTTCATAAGACTCATACAACAGCATAGCCATGCAGAAGTCATATGGGGTCAGAGCACACCGTAGTGGTTATGTTGCTTTCCAATTACTCCATTAATAGCTACCGAGAACGGAGGAAGATAAGTGGCCCAAATGATAATCTTTCCAAGTACTCCTAGCCACTATACTCATAGCTGATTAAAGACAGACTGTCTTGAACCATCCTAAGCAGAGTAAACCATAACAAAAAAAAATGTAGAAAATACTCTGCAATTAGGATGGGAACCTGGTGGAGGGGAGAAATGGAGGGGGGAAATGAGGAACATTTGTAATAATATGAACAATAAAGATTTATTTAAAAAATAAAATAAAATAATTGTTTCCAGTTAAACTCCCCCCCCCCAAAAAAAATAAATAAATGACCCAATTGGAGAGCCAAGAAAGAAAGAAAGAAAGAAAGAAAGAAAGAAAGAAAGAAAGAAAGAAAGAAAGAAAGAAAGAAAGAAAGAAAATACTATGCAATTAGAAAATAACTAGGACTTCTATAATGAAATGTCAAAAAAATCATTTGAAAATGATGCTTCTTATCATTATATGTATTCTCTAGGCTTAGAGTTGGTGAGTAGAGAGGCACAAGGGGCAGGAATGTGTTCTATAGCATTTGGTTTGGGTCAATACAGAGCAAATGAAAAGTTTGTCAAAGTCAAATAAAATTCTATTTGAAAACTTGGACACAGAATAACTTCAGCTGGGTTTTACAGACCCTTGATCATCCCAGCCCGGTCATCACAACCCAGCATGCTCCATAAACAACACAACCAACCCCCTTAGATTTGGATTTGATTGCTTTCAGCTCACTCCATTTTTTTAATTCCCTAAACCAGTGGTCAGCAAACTGTGGCTCATGAGCCACATGTGACTCTTTGGCCCCTTGAGTGTGGCTCTTCCACAAAATACAATGGCCTGGGCGAGTCTATTTTGAAGAAGTGGTGTAAGAAGAAGTTTAAGTTTAAAAAATTTGGCTCTCAAAAGAAATTTCAATTGTTGTACTGTTGATATTTGGCTCTGTTGACTAATGAGTTTGCCGACCACTGACCTAACCATTCTTCTCTTCCTGGCTAGCAGTGTGGTAGGCTAAATAAAGGTCTCCCAAAAATGTCCATGTCCTAATTCTCAGACCTGTGAATATGTCAACTTACATAGCAAAAAGAACTTTATACCTCTGATTAAGCTAATAATCTTGAGATTAGGGGAGAGGGGTACCTTGGATTATCTATGTGGAACTGGTTAATCACAAGGGTCCTATTAAGAGGGAAGAACTGTCAAGCAAAAGGAACTAGGACTTGATGATTCGGGAAATTGTCAGTATATCCAGTTTGCAAAAGATACTAAAATTAGAAGATTCACTGTCAGGAAATCATTCTTCCAAAAAAAAAAAAAAAGCCAAGAGTATGGCTGGACAACCTTCTGCTACTTCCTCAAAAAGTTCAAAAGATAAGGGCTATTGACATTTCTTTTGAGAGCCACACTTTTTAAACTTAAACTATATAGGTAGGTACATTGTTATTAACTTAATTAGGGTACTCCTAAGCTGGCCTTTGCTAAAAATTCAAGGGGTCAAAGAGCCGCAGTTTGCAGACCATTGGGTAGGTCCACAAGTTATCAGCAGAAACACTTCCCCCTTAAACTGAAAGGGACAAAGCTAAATGAAAAGAGGCTCTAGAACTCTCAAAATTCTACATGCAAGAAATAGTCTGTTAAACTACCCAGCTGCAAACATGCACTACCTTTTCCCAGAGCCACCAAGGATTACTCCCAAACCTTGAAGTCTAATGCAGTTTGCTTAACTAGATTTTAAAATGTCTTGGGACCAGCGATGCTTTCTTTCTTCTACTTCCATTTTGAACAGGAATGTCTATAACTGATATGTTCCACAATTGTTTGGTAGGAGAAGATAACTTGTTTTCTAATTTTAAAAGATACACACAGATGGAGAGGAATTTGGCCTCGAGATGATTCATATCCAAAGTCTCAGCCATACCTGATCTAAGTAATTTAGATGGCGAGATTTAGATGGAAGTTTAGACTTGAGTTGAATACTGTAATTATTTGGGGTTTTGAAGAATTTGGGAATGGGGTAAAAATATATATATATATATATATATATATATATATATATATATCTATTTTTATATCATATATTATATGATTATTATATCATATGACTATTATATCATATAAAATAGATATGGATCTTTAGGGACACAGAGTGGACTGTGGTAGACAAATAAATGGTCCCCAATGATGCCCATATTTTAATCCCCAGGACCTGTGAATATTACTTTACATTTTCCAAAAGAAAATTTCCATATGTGATCAATTTAAAGATTTTGAGACTGGAGATCATTCTTTATTATCCAGGGTGGGCCCTGTGTGATCTCAAGAATCCTTATGAGAGAAAAGCAGGAGGTCAGAAAGAAGAGAGGGTGCTAAGCTTATAGATGGAACAGGAGCTGCAGCCAAGTAATGCAGGCATCCCCTAGATTCTGGAAAAGGCCAGAAACCATACTTCCCCCCTAAAGTTAATGCAACCCTGCAGACACCTTGACTTTAGAGTTTTGACTTCCAAAATTGTAGAACAAATATGAGTGTTTTGAGCCACTGAGTTTGTGGTGACTCATTACAAAATCAATAGAAATGCAATATAATTGGCATTTAACATCTACTCCATTAAAATATCCCAATCACTTCCATCTTTAAAACAGTTAAAAGAGTGGGCTTCTACCCTATTTCATCTCTTCCTTTTCAATGTGGTATCTTTACTTCTTCAAACTCCTAAAAATGACTGATCTAGACTACCTTTAGACAAGAATCTGTCCTACAGCTCATCTGCCAAATATCACCGATGATGATCTATTGATTGTCTAATCTAAAACTATTTAGTTCTTGACTAATGATCTCTTGACAATATTTGTGATTTTTATCAGCCTCTCCTTTTGAAAGGGCTTCTTCTCTCTTGATTTCAGCTACACTTTTCTCTTCCAAATCTACTTTTTCTCTTACATTCCTAATCCAGGATTAACAGCACCATCATATGTTTCTAACTGCCCAGGTAAGAAACCTGGAAGTCATTGTTGATTCTTCATTTCCCTCACCCCTCATAAGTTCTAACTCATGATAACTACAATATATATATATATATATATATATATATATATATATATATATATATATATATATATATTGTAGAATGAGATAGACTAGAATGAGCTTCATGTTTTGCCATCTGGTTTATTACAACAACCTATTTCCTTCCTGGCTCCAGCTTGTTCTCTCTGTTCCATTTTCCACTCTACTGCCAGAGTAATTTCTCTAATATATAAACCTAATTATGTCACTCCCCGGTTTAAAGTCCATTAACATTTCTTCATGGCTTTCAGATTAGATCTGCTTATTCATATTTCATCTCTTTTTAGATCTCCCCAAACTCCATAGCTACATGATGACAAATAAGTATTTTAATTCAGATGATCTATCTAATAAAACAATCTCACCACATTTTAGCTTCAATATACTAGATGAGTTAGTTAACCAGCCTCAATTTTTCAGCCACAATATGCGAATAATATGACCATATGCACTGTTCAAAGATTAAATGAATTCGTTTGTGTAAAGAGGCCAAGTACAAAGCAATAGGATACATCTCTTATCATTATCATCATCATCAGCAGCAGCAGCAGCAGCATTTGGAAATGCTGGGAACTCTGAATGGACCACGAGAAAACATGTCCTTCCCTGAGTTACAAAGCACATGAAAGTCTTAAAAAGCCGTGTATTGAGTGATAAGGTTGTATCAAACCAAATTACTCAAATACCATATTTTCTAGTCATTCCTTTCTAATCCTTTACTAAACATATATTTATCAAGGATATATTGTGTCCCAGGTATTTTTCATACATACACTGAGGATGAAAAAGTAAACAAAATACAGAAATCCTTCTTCGGAGCTTGCATTCTTGAGGAGAATGTAAATAATAATAAAAGTACTGAAAAGAACAGTGTGTTAAAGGTAAGCCATAAGAAAAAAAAATACACGAGGAAGAGAGAATATAAAATACAGTATTGTGGGAAAGAGAAAGTTAAGTTTTAGATAGGATAATCAGGGAGAGCCTCAACAACAAGGCAACTTTTTGACTAATGATCTAAGGGAAGGGATGGGTGCTGCCATTCTGTTCTCTGGGAGAGCCCATGTGTGACTAAGAGAAGGCAAAGCCCCAAGGGAGAGTGAACCCCAGGGGTTCAAAGAATAGGATAAATCTCTGTTTGAAGCTGAAGGACAGGAGTGAGAGTGGGAGAACCTTACATCGCAAAGATAAAGTGAGGAGGCAGTTTATGTATGACCCAGAGACCTCCTAAGGACTTTGGCTTTTACTCCGAACATAACAGGAATGTATGGCATGATAAATATGTTGATAAGTTCAGCCTTATTTAAATGTGTAATGAAATTTTGAATAATTCACATATGCATGTTTCTTGTGCTTTGAATACTTTTTTTTAAAATCAAGAAATAAAATTGAATATAAAAAGAGTATAACCAATTATATTCCTTAAGCGTTTGACAACCTAACAGTTTATATAACTTTTTGTTGTTTGTTTTTCCCTATACTCATAGGACCATTGTTCTCATAGCTTTTCTCACAATTTGCTTTTGGAAAAAAAATTAACTCAAGATAATTTAATATAATTGAGGATTATGTCAACAACATTTCTTTGAAAAGTTCATTCTATATCATATTCATTTAGGTTTCAGTTGTGTAATCATTTGTACAACATTCAATTTTTAAATCATAAATGAGCATGGTGTTAACAAATGCATAAGCTCTATCTATGGGAAAGCAATTCCCTATAAATGGTATAAGTAATCTCTGTAGCCTTTCTCCTGCAAAAAGGGCTCTTGATTCAGAAAAGATACACTCCAGGGAAACCGCAGTCACAGTTCCAGAAGTCAGATGAGAGCACTGGGTCTGCAATATTTCTGTCACAGGCTTTTTCAACACCTGTTGATCAGTCAATCAGAGGAAACCTCCAGGGCTGAAGATATGCCAGCTCGGTGAAAATTCCTTCCCAAAATAGCAAGAGCTGAGCAAATTGCTAGGCCAACAGAAGTAGACGATGGACTGACCTCGGGACTTTGTGCCACAGAGCAACTGTCTTCCATGGCTGGCATTTTTTCAGTGTTTAAATCCTTCTTTGGTCCAACAGCTGATTTCCTCCTTTACCATATTCTTCTTTCATTTCTGTTTTCCCAGGGCGTAACATCCACATCCTTCCACATTGGACTTTCTTTGGTCAGCAGCTTCTGAAATGATTATACAGCTGTCTCTAGTTGTCTGGCAGTGACCACTGCACTTGCAGGTTTGTTCTTCCCTCACTAAGTATCTCCATGAGGCATGGAAAATGCAGACTCTAAGAGAAACCAAAGACTATGAGTTTTGATTTAGGTCAAATAAGTCTCCAAAAACATTTTTAAATATCCAAATTAATTCAGAAGATTTGCCTTTCCCTTCTAATGGAGGAAAAGCAACAAGTGGCTTCATATGGTTTAGTGATGACTTCATACTTTTTTGAGATATCAAACCAATTCCATTTAAACCATGAAAACTTTCAGCCATGCAAAGACTGTCTTATTGTTAAATTTGAACTATAAAACCATTGGTTTCCTTCCTTTTTCCCTTAGCACAATATAATGAGATTTTTTCTATGCTAATATAAACACCAAGACTTTTGTTTATATTAGCATAGAAATTTTGTGACTACTTCAAAATTTCATGCATTCACTAAGTCTTTTCATTACTTGTATTTAAGTTGCTTCATTTTTTTTCTATTACAAATAATGTGGAATGGTATGTATTCTTACACAAAACTTTTCCTGTAATAAGGATTATATCCTCAGATCTATGGTGGAATAGGTCAAAGGTATGGCATTTTAAGGCTAGCCAGATGAAGATGAATGCTCAAATGCAGAATATGTTCACCTGTAAATAGATCTTATGATTTTCAAATCAGCAGGCAACAGCTGACCCACAGTAGTGGAAACCCTGTTTAATACATTAAAATCAATAAAATTTATTTCAATTCTCCAAATTTAAACATACTGAATTCAAAATTGCCTTAATTTATTATTCTCCATGTTATACCCAAAATATTTCAAAAAGTGTTACTTTCTAGTAAGTTTGTCAGTCAATTTTTATTGACTGACAATAAAAGTCAATTTTTATTGATTTTAAAAGATTAAGATGACTTTAAATTCATTGTGTGGTAATTTGTTGGACAGGTTCATATTTTTACAGTAGGGAAATACAAGCACAATAAATTTCAAATACAAAAAAGAAAAAATAATTGAAAGTTTCCTTTAATCTTACAGATATAGTAACTCATATACAATGTGTTTATTTCACTTAACAATATAATTAGGGTATGTTTTCCGCAACACTTCGTACATTTTAAAAGTTATTAATATTAATAAAGACAAGTTTAAGAAGTGGACAAAATAACAATCAATTCCTGGCTGGGTGGCTCAGTTGGTCGGAGTGTCATCCCATATACCAAAAGGTTGTGTGTTCAACCCCAGTTGAGGCACATATGGGAGGTGACAGATTGGTTTTATCTCTTACATCAGTGTTTCTTTCTTTCCCTTCCTCTCTCACTAAATTCAATATAAACAATATCCTCAGGTGAGGATAAAGTTGAAAAAAAAAGTAATAGTCAAAATGCCATTTTTTTCTTTCTGTTGCCATTTTTCAAAGTAGCAGTGCAACATCCATACTGGAGTAAAGCCTTCCTCCCAACCTTATTCACAACTCCAGTCAGAGTGCATTTGCTCTCCCAGATTAGCCCCTGTTACCTTCCAGGAAAACTTTACATTTAATTCTAGGAAAAAGAGAGAAATTATAGGCATAGAAAATAATATATAGATATACATATAATTATACATAGACTAGAGGCCCGGTGCACAACTTCATGCACTGGGAGAAGAGGGGTCCCTCAGCCCAGTCTGCACGCTCTCGCAATATGGGATCCCTTGGGGGATGTCTGCCTGTCAGCTTAGGCCTGCTCCCTCGAGGGGTCCTTAGCGCTTCCTTGGAGGCGAAAGAGGCTCCCACCATTGCCACTGTGCTTGCCAGCCCTGAGCCCAGCTTCTAGCTGAGCAGCGCTCCTCCTATGGGAGCACAATGACCACCAGAGTGCAGCTCCTGCTTTGAGTGTCTTCCCCCTGGTGGTCAGTGCACATCATAGCAACCGGTCATTCTGCCTTTCAGTCGATTTACATATTAACTTTTTATTATATAGAATATACATATAATTATACATAACTACATATGTTGATGCCACATACAGTTATGTATAATACTTTTATCCTGATCTTCACTATAGTCATCTGCATACTGATTCATTCCACATCCTTTGCCCCTTTGAATTAGTGTAGGCCTAAGGAATTTTGTTTTTGCTGAATGGAGTAAAATAGAGGTCCAGTTTTTTAAGGACAGTAGAATTGAATGAGGCAATAAATAGACCAAAATATGTGTAGTTTATTTAACATATGGTGCCATTTCAATGTAATGTCCTTCCTATAAAAGTAAAGGATATAATTTCATTTATTTCATTATTCCATTCCTTGTTTTTCCTTCATAATTGTTCAGCATTCTTAAAGGGCTACTTCTCCTCCAGTAATAATTGTGTGAATAAAGGTGCATGTGTATATGCATGCACACACAAACACATGTACTTCAATATATCTTAATATTATGGTAAAGTGGAACCATTCTCTTCCCATCCAACTAAGATGGAAAGTTGAGAGTAGATAATTAAATTCTTTCCAAAGACTCATTTATAACCTATGGAGAAAGCCATATAGCTTTTTCTCTTTTGACTGATTAATATGGCAAATTAAGTATTAGAACTTTGATGTTAATTAAACCAACCTTTATTACTTGGATACAACTCAACTGTTCAATGATGTATTCTTCTTCTTTTAATATATTCTTCTATTCACTAATGATTTTTCCAGATTTCATATTACTATTCAAAACAGCAATTGATACTTTCCTCTCTTTAATTCAATTTGATATCTATGTGATTCTGTCTTTATAAAGAAAGGTTAAATTTATTTTGCTTAAATTCAATAAAACCTGCTTTTGAAATCAGTGTTACTGGCTCTTAAGCTCAGAGGAATAAAACTTCTCTACAACTGGGCCTTACAGGCCAAACTGAAAATGAGATGATTTCTGATTAAGGGTCATAATATCTGTGTTCAAATACCCATATATATAGATTATGGATCTATTCTCAGACAACTTCAACTCTACTTTTATTAATATGTGATAAAATCATTTTTACACAAAGTGGCACCTTTCTCAAGCAGCAGAAACATATGATCCAGAGGCCACCAGCTCAGGTTACACATATGCAGCAGATTTGACCACAGTTCATAAAATGAGGGAGAAATCTGAAGTTTACTGTTACATACAACTGGATATCACCAGTTTAATCAAACAAACTTTTGGCGCACACCTGATTCTGTGACATGTCTCCAAGCCAGAAATAAAGAAAGAAGAAAAAGTAGGAAGACTGGCCATGATTTGAAGGACACTTAGTCCCAGATGGGCCAATAAGTGGCCCATTAGGACAATTCTGCAAGCATCTGTGCCTCCATTTTTAGTTATTTTCTTTCTTCTTCTTTTTTTTTCTTTCTATAAAGAATGTTCCATCTTTTAAAATATATGTTTATTGATTTCAGAGAGGAAGGGAGAGGGAGAGAGAGATAGAAACATCAATGATGAAAGAAAATCATTGATTGGCTGCCTCCTACGCACCCCATTCGAGGGATAGAGACCACAGCCTAGGCCTCTGCCCTGGCTGGGAACTGAACCATGACCTGCTGGTTCATAGGCCGAAGCTCAACCTCTTAGCCATGCTAACTGAGCCTTTCTTCTTCTTTTATTTTTTTAATTGAATTTATTGGGGTGACATTGGTTTGCAAAACTATACAGGTTTCAAGTGTAGAACTCAATAAAATATAATCTGCACAGTGCACCATGCATCCTTCACCCCAAGCAAAGTCTTTATACCCTTCTCCCGCTATTCCTACCTCTACCTCTTCCTCACCCCCCTCCCCTCTGACTATCACCACATTGTTGTCTGTGTCTATGTGTTGTGTATATATATTTTTCTTGATCATATTTTTCAGTTACTGTTTATTTACTGCCCTGTGGTGATCCCTGTTTGCTGGTCGACCATGCCAGGAATAGAGGGAAAAGCAAAAATGTTCAGATAGGGGATTCAGCTCCTTGAGATTCAGAGTATTTTCAGAGCTTCCTGGGTCACCAGAGGGAGAAAAGATTTTTAAAAAGGACAAATGAGCAAGTCTGCACACTGCTTTTTACACTGCTTTGATCAAAGAAGCATTGATGACTTGTACCTACCCTGTCTCCCTGAAAATAAGACAGTGTCTTATATTAATTTTTGCCCCCAAAGATGCGCTAGATCTTATTTTCAGGGGATGTATTATGTTTCCAGGAAGTAGGTCTTATTTTCGGAGGATGTCTTATTTTCAGGGAAACACGGTATTATTTTTCTGCACCACCAGAATCCTCATAATCTAAAAAGAAATTTGTAAGCCATTGCACCAAAATATACACACGGTCTTCAATAAAATACACTATAAGGCAAAGTAATTGATAATTACTTTGAAAATGGAGTGATCTACAGCTGGGAAGTCTCAATAAAAAGGAAAAATCAGTGTGGTCACAGGGTAATGAGATGTGTGAGTTTGCAATTTTGAAAGTGGAGCACGGCTCTAGGAGCACGTCTAAGTGGCTAAAGGAATAAACGTGTGGTAAATAGCCTCCAACCTCACCACCAATGATCTTGCCAGCCAGTACTCATGCCCCTGTGGAATCCCCTCCCAGGTTGAATAGTGCCGACCTAAGTAACCAAGGAATATTGCAGAAAAATGGAACGTGACCTTCAAGGCTGGGTCATAAAAGCCATTGCGGCTTGTGCCTTCCTCCTTTTGGAATCACTCACTCACTCTGGAAACATCCAGCGGCCATGATGTGAGGAGACTCACGCAGTGATGTGGAGAAGTCCTTCAGGCTCCTGCCAACAGCAGCACTGCATTTCCAAGCACATGAGGGAGCCGCTTTGACAGTCGATCCTCCAGCCCCAGGCATGCTTTCAGAGGAAAGAAGCTGCGGGCAACATCTTGACTGCGATCTCATGATACCTTGATCAAGAATCATCCAGCTAAGCCCCCACTGGATTCCTAACACACAGAAACCGGGTAACATAGGACTTAAGACACTAACTTTTAAAATAATTTGTGATAAAACAACAGGTAACCGACACCTGAGTTCAGAGATAAAGCAGGCCTATTTATGTCATCTGTAAGAAGAAGAACGAAGATGAAGGTCACTACAAATAAGCAGCTCCAAGAACCAATATACCAGGGTGTGGAGTAAACAGACAAATAGATTCTGCTATCACCCAGGATACTGGAAGCACCTGGAGTGAAAAGAATCAAGAACCCAACTAGAGCCAAAGTAACTGGAAAAGAGTGAATGGAGGATGGGCAGCTGGGAGGTAAGCATGTCCAAGGAGTAGAAATGTTCCTAAGAAGAAATAATCATTTGGAAAATGAACTGAGACCCAGTGAAGGGGTCGCTGACCTTACTTCTTAAGCTTGGATGCACACAAAAAAATGGTTTCTAGGGGTAGGTATGAAAGTGCATAACAAACGATAAAATACTGCGCTAATCACATCTTTACTATCAATTGAAAACTTGTTATAATAACTTGAGCCTTGGCCAAGAAACTTTTATAAGGAAAAGAACTTCTGGTTTTCAGAGTCTTATAATGCTTTTAAAACAAGCATGGCTTGCTGTACTACTCACAATATATCAGAAAAGTCTCATTCCTTTATCTTTTTGAATAAAATTATATCTACCTTTAAGGTCTTTCTGAGAACCACAAGCCATCTTTTTTTCTTCTTCTTCTTACAACTTTATCACTTTCCCGATATCACAGCAAGATTTAGGAAATAGGCATTCAAGAGAAATGTGGACGAGGCCTCCTTCCGGTCAGGCCAGCATAAGCACCCTCAGATTCATGGTGAGGTTTTCTGTTCTGACCCCACGGCCTGCTAAAAAGGAGAGGTGTCCACTTCTTTCACTGCAGCTCCCAAGACCACGGTGCTTAATGCTCAGCAGCAGGCTCTATGCCCAGACCCTGCTCAGTGTCACGGCCAGTTACCAAACCCACCACTCCTCTCTCCTTCCTGGTTCCCATAATCCTATGCTGTCCCAAGCTGGACCAGCATCGTCCTGTAGAGGCACCAGCCCCCATCTCCAGCAGATAATCCAATAATATGATTTCCATCATACATACAAATCAATGGCACATGCTGCTTTCAGTTTTCCATTTCTATAAAAGGTGTCCATTTTCTTCTATAACAAAAGAGCACTAAACTTAATAAAACTGGGCTATACTTCCTGGAAAGAGAAAGGGAAACGTATTTACATTCATTTGTGAATGACTAGACAAAAACAAGAAAAGGTGAGTTAATAATTTCTAGAATATGTATCTTCCTGGGTATGTTTTAGTAAGAGAGAAATAGCAGTATGAGTGTGTGTGTATGTGTGTGTGTGTATGTGTGTGTGTGTGTGTGTGTGTGTGTGTGTGTGTGTGTGTGTGTCTCCTCAGCCCACAATGTAGGTGATGCTGTAAAATGAACCTGAGGTTTACAAATTACTGTCTGAATGCAGTCTGGTCCAAAAAGGGGGGGGGGGTAAAAACTTTATGGCGCTACATAATTTTCCACTAATATAACAATAAAATCTGTTAGAACATTGAGATGAAAGTTGAATTATATGCCTACCACCCACTTATCTTCAATTTAATCATAATTATATTAATATATTCATAGTATCTATGGTATTTTTAACCACTTGCCTAATTAATCTCAGCAATGCTTTCCATAACTAAGGTAATATCATGGAGAGGTTACTTATTCCTAGAATCTCTTCCACATTCATTTTGACTTAGGAAAAAACCCATGTCTTGCTTAAGGTCTTATTATGACATTTTTAAACATAATAGGTACAGCTATCAGTGTAACAGACATTCACATCAATATCAAGAGGTAGCAGATGTTACTCTATTTCCATATTCCTATCATTACCATTTTTTAGAAAACCAGCACTAGGTAACAGTTGAAGCCCCTGCTCCCTTGCCTGATCCAGATCCCAGAAATTTCTCCCAGTGCCTCATCTTTTTCCTCTTTTGTGCTCTTTAGATTAGACTCTGGGTCAACTCTACTGGTATTATCTAGATGAAAGAAGATGCATCACTTCGTTTCCAAATGAACTTACCAGGGAGGTTTTCATGTGATTATTTTCTGCCTCTTAGATTTGGCCCTGCTCCCTGGCCTGTTCTTGTCACAGCTACTTGTCCCTTGGAAGTTCAAACTGTGAGAGTATGTTACGAGATTCTACAGAATAATAAAGGGGTTTCGAACAATTTTTCACAACTGTAAGAGGGTCCATACTGGTCCTGGAAAATACTCATTCACCATTTATTTATTTCTTCAACAAATATTTGTTGGATGCTCATGATGGGATAGGCATTGGGCTAAGAACTCAATGCTGCCATGTGTGTAAAATCCATTCCCTGTGTAGTTGTCTATGTAATCCTATTATGAACTATGTCTTTAATACACACCACAGTCATATAATAACGTTTAATTACTAACTTGAAGTAAAAAAAAAACAGTGGGCTCTTCACTCAATTTGACATGTGGCGGATTAGTTAATAGCTGTATTGCTATTAGTTAATTGCTGGGTTTACTATTTTAGGAGAATCTACCATGTGACTCAAAGTTAAATGCACTGAGCTGACGATTGTAGCGAGAAGAGCATTCCTTATGAGTGTCACACTTTCTCCAGAGAACCACTCACTGTACTTCTAATTGATTAAGAATATGTTAAGCCGAGGTCGGTTTGGCTCAGTGGTAGAGCGTCGGTCTGCGGACTGAAAGGTCCCGGGTTCGATTCCGACCAAGGGCATGTACATTGGTTGCGGGCACATCCCCGGTAGGGGGTGTGCAGGAGGCAGCTGGTTGATGTTTCTCTCTCAATGACGTTTCTGGCTCTCTATCTCTCTTCCTTCCTCTCTGTGAAATATCAATAAAATATATATATTTTTAAAAAAGAATATGTTAAAAAGAAAGGTGATGAATTTCAGACACAAAGTCAGGGTGTAGAGGAATAAATCCTATGTTTATTAGATCCATAAAAAAATTCTTTCTACACTAAGCACCTTCAACTTCTAAGAACCCATCCCTCAGACCTGGGGCTGCCTCCCAGCTCACTGCTGGAATTCCTGATGGTGGCAGTCTGAGGAAACATGAGTTCAGTTACCAAATATAGTTGAGTGGAGTAAGAGGACAGATGCGATTCCGAGGCCACAGTTGCCTCAAAGTGACCACGGACCAAGCAGTCTGTCATGAATAGGCAAGGCCAACCTCTGCTCCCCCAGAAAAGAGGAAATGCTCATCTGAACTACATCACCTTTTCGGAGTCGTCCAAGTAACCAAGGATTGAACAGGTCTGTACGATGTATCTCATATATAACTAGTAGGGCAACATTTGTTAATTTTTTTTTTAAAAAAAAGCTAAAAACATAATAGCAGTTTGCCTGAAGGTGTAATACTACTTAGAAGCTATCTTGATTTTTCTTTCATTTGGAGAGGGAAAGTAATGGGATTTTTGTCATCTTTTCAAAAACAGAATATAAAAGATTAATCTGCGTGCTTTATTTCTATCAATGCTGTCAAATAATTGCATTCTCTATTAGAACCTGAGGCATGTGAAATTGCTGACACCAATACCAAGAGGATTAAATGTAGTTATGGAATTAGCATTTGTCAAGATTGTGTATGTGTTTTGCTTACAGAATATAAGAATGTAGTTCATTTGAACCTCACCCATACTTAAGCTTAAATGATACACTTTAGCTTTTAGTAACATTTTAAGTTGTTAATTACACTTTCATGTGTTTTTTTTAAGTCAGTTGACAGTAATAGCAGACATTTTAAATTATGTCTATGCATAAAGCTTACATATTTTTTCTGGAAAGATAAAACTTACTAAAGGAAACTATAATCCAGTAAAATGTAAACATCACAGTGTAATTTATATCTTGTTTTAAATTACACCTGAAATTGTCTTGAATCCAAAGCATGAGGTTAATACAAAGTGATTTCGGGTTTACACTACTTTTTCAGATTTGCTAAAAATACTAATTTCCTTTTAGTATGAATAATGTAGTCTTTTGCCCGACAATAGAATACTATTCAAAATCTATTTAATCATGTATGTGCAGAAATACCTATTGCCTGATAAATATACTTTCAATATTTCCTCCTCAAAGAAAAAAACGTAAATGTTCACCGCAATTATTCAGATTTTTAAAATCTGAGTCTTTTTGACAAATTATTGCTAACAGTAGACAAGACCTAAGAGATTTACCAAGCTAACCGTCGCTTCATAAATGCATGATTACATATTCCTAGAAAACAAATTAGTCCCTCGTGTTCTCGTGTCCGATATGGATTAGGATCTATATCCTGGCGACTCCATCGTCAGTTCTCTGATTGAGCTTCTCTTGTTCTTTGCTAAAACTGAGGCTTGAAAAGTCCTATAGCAACAGAGTAAGTATCTAGATCACACTGGACAATTACAATCACTTAGATATCTTTATCTCATTTTTTTAAAAATGTAGACAGGAAACATTAGTCAGGTTTCAAAATAAACCTGGCACGTTCTTAAAGATATACCGACGACTGAAATCTACTTCCAAGACAAGAGCCTCCACTTCATTAATAATGTGTGTGTGGAGGATATCAAAGGGTATCAAGATAACGAAGCTGCAGTCAGGAATTTAGGTCACCTAAAGTTCACGGTTGTGTCTTGTTAAATTCCAGCAAAGAAAACAAAGATTGAGGAAAACAACTCTGATTGTAATTTGTAACTGTTAAATCATATTAGAGGATAAAGAAAAAAATTTAGTAAATAGGCTTTGCATTTAGGTGGCAGGAATTAAGCCCTGAATGACTGAATGAAGACAATGGCAGTGGAAATGGATGATTTAGAAGTAAAAATCTAGATTTTGCAACTGATTCAATATGGTGGACAAAGATGATAACATGAAGAGGCTCCTAGGAATAATTCCAAATACTCTTTCTATATATGGCTGTTATGCGGCATTAAATGAGCTTTTATATTATGCCCCTGAAACTGAGACAAAATATACTGTTTGAAGGGTATTGAAAACAGTAGAATAAATATGCTATATCTTCCTGTAATAACAATTTACTTGAAGATTAATGAAAAAAGAAATCTACATGCATTAATAAGAAATAAATTATAAAAATGTGCATTTCTGCATCGAATATGATTTTAGAAATGTTTTACGTTTGACTTTTGCTCTATGGGGCCCTTAGTGAAAAATAACATCATAAATAAAAGAGGAAAGAAGAAAGAAAGGAAAGGGGAAGGGAGGGAATAAAGACAATTTAGATGATACAAACAAGCTATTTAACACTTCATGAAGCAGTATCTTTTCTGAGAACTGTCAAAAAGGGCAAAAGGCAGGAAGCTTTTACAGGATAAGAAATAAAGGATGAGAAAAAGAAAATTGGAAAATATCTGATTGGCTTGGGCCACCTCATTTGGTGTGAGAAGGAACAAGGAGGCAGAATAAAGGCCAGTTGGCTTGGTGTTCGTTCGTTCAGGGATTGGCTGACTGAATAGACTGATTCTGGTCAAGCAGAGCACTAACACGGACATGAGAATTATCTCTAAGTTCATGGGCCAGGGAAGCTCCATCTTGGGTCTAGAAGGTTTATTCCAACAGAAGGGAGAAATGTAATCTAGAGATTGCCTGTGATTCTAAAACAAGAGGGGGAAAAAAGTTTTAAGACTTTTCAACTTTGGTTTTTGTAGCTTAGGGTTTATTTTTATATAGCCAAAGCATTGAATCATTGTACCAACAGTTTTTACTATTATTTTAGTAGTTGTCTGAACATGAAAATAAACCAAGAAAAAGACTAAATTTAAAATCACTCATACTTTTAGCTTTTTTTCCCCCAAAAAGAATGGGAAATAAGCAACTAAAGTTTCTCCTAAATGTCTCACCCATCAACCCTGCCCCTGCTTAAGCCCTATCACAGAAGTAATAAGCATTAATTGATTGGTGCATGTTTTTCCATACTTTTTCATGTATTTATTCCTAACCATATATACATTTTTAAACGCCTGTTGAAATGGTACTATATGATCTCTCTTAAGTGCCTGGTCCATGGGGCATGGGATATTGTGTGATACTTGGTGTCTGTCAGCCTTTCAAGTAACATCAAACACTGTTTATTTCAAACTTTTCAACATCTCTACAATGTAGTTCAAAAACAGATGGCAAAACGTCCCCCGTTATCTAACTTCTTAAATCAATAACCTTCATATTTCCAATGGTTTTGAAAAAACAACTTGGTGGTTACATATAGGTTTCAACCCTAAGCCTACCATTCCCCGGCGGTCCAACTTTGTCCAGATCACAGAACATGTTTATGCTATAGTTTGGGTAATAGGAATAATAAAATGAAAATAATGTCTACACCATCAATTGTTATGAGAATCAAATAATTTACTATGGTAAACTAGGCAATTCATAATTTGGTAGTTGTTGCATCGTTAGTCCTCAGGGAGGCTAGCATTTATTGTTTGTAATTGAGTTTTTTCTACAAGGCTATTTCATGTGCATGTGCCTTGTCTTTCCCACGTTCCTCCCAAGTCAGGGAAATACTGTATATTTCAACAGCCTGCAGTGCCCTTCCTCATAAGGATCACAGAAGGCATGGCCCACGGTATATTTTTACAGGCAAAAGAGAGGATTATCCTGGATATCCATAGATTTGGTTTTTATAGTCATCCTCAAAAGTCAGCAACTCTAAAAGCAAATGCTATTCATCATTTCTAAGTCTGCCTTTCTATCTTTTCTATTATTTGTATATGTGCATATATGTATGTGAATTTTATATGAGATATTGCATATTCAGAAACTCAAAAATAAATGTTATTCCAACTAGCAGGATAACAATGCCAAGACAATGTCTGATAAATTTTTTATGTCACAATGTGTGATATACATACTGAATATAAAATATTCATTGAAAACTTACATGTTCTATATTCCACAGTAGAACATGAGTCCAACAAAATTCAGATTATATACAATTAGAAGCACACAATTTCTAAGAATTAATAAAATCTGCGCACAACGTTTAAACAAAATAGGTGACCATGAAGTTTTACATTTGAAAGCAATATTTGCTTGGGATAAGCCAAGATGCTGATAAGCTACCTGTGGACGTTCAAGGTGGAAGGGAATCAACTGCCTCACAGTACTTGCCGGCCCCCCAAACCTTTGCTTCACCGCATGTTAGTAGAGAATATAGTTAATAATATCATAATAATTTTATACAGCAACAGATGATTACCAGACATGTGGTGTTCACACTGTAAGGGATAGAAATGTGAAATCACTATTTTATACACCTGAAATGATTATAATATTGTGTGTCAACTGTACTTTAATTTTTAAAAAAATATTGAGCTTGGCATTATGCATAAATGTCAAAATTCACCTGCAATAATTCGCCTTCCTAACACCATGAGGACACCTGCAACTGCCTCCGTGTTATCATCCAAGAACCTAAAGCAGATATAACTCTCTATATCAAACATCAACTGCCAGTTCTATCTTTCTCCATCATCGGCCATGATTCAGACACTTTGCTAAGCACTAGCCATACAGAGACTGTCAGCTGCAGCTCCTGCTTTCACAGTATTCACAGTCTAATGGGAAAAGGGGCTCTCAAACCCACATTGATAATTCAGTCAGATGACTGTTATAATAAATACCATGCCGTGTTCAGAATAAGGAGCGAATTAATACTGGCTTGGGAATCATAGAAAGTACCCAAAAGAAGTGAAATTAAGTCAAGTTTTCAAGGATGAACTGGGTTTGAAACACAGAAACAGAAGGGAAGGACAAAAGAAACAGTATGGACAAAGCATGCAGAACTGAAAGAAAATGGCATGTGCAAGGGTTGACTGACAAGTAGACCAGTGAGGCATGACTGCAACATGGGTCAGAATGACAGTGGAGCATGAGGCTGGAGAGCTTACACCAGAGCCGATCGCCCAGAGGCATGCAGATGACCTGTGTATGCTGCTGTAGACCTCCTCTCAACAGCCCAGGGGTACCCCTGGGGTGAGGGTGGGGGTGGGGGCGGAGACAGATATTAAAGGAGTGACATGACCAAATTTGTAAATATGATCATTCCTACCATCTTAGATCTACAGTTACCTGTTCAAACTATTTTAATAGCAATTATCATGTTTCTCCTTGTGTTTAAGACATTTTTACCCTTGTCTAATCCCTCTAATCTCTCCAACTGGATAACAACATCACTGAAGGAGACAAGCTATGCCTGGCTCATCTCTGCCCTCCTTGACGCTTCCCTTGCACCTCGTAAATGATAAAACAGGGGTTCAACAGAGTTCAGGTTCCACTTATCATTCCAGAAAAGGCAAGTGGCAGAAAGAAAGAAAGAAAGAATGACTCTAAAATGAGCAGAGCCAAATAAGAGCCATTTCTCCCCTAGTGAAGAAGCTAGAACTACACAAATTTCAGGAAATTAGAAAATAGTTGCTGTTTATGAGAGTTTTAGGGGAAGTGACAATCGGGCTAAATTATTAATGATGAAGATAGTGAATACCTGAAGGAGAAGACTAAGACATGAGTTTCTAGGCGATTCAGATTCCTTAGGACCATGGTTGGCAAACTGCAGCTTGCAAGCCACATGCGGCTCTTTGGCCCCTTGAGTGTGGCTCTTTCACAAAATACCATGACCTGGCAAGTCTATTTTGGAGAAGTGGCGTTAGAAGAAGTTTAACAAATTTGGCTCTCAAAAGAAATTTCAATTGTTGTACTGTTGATATTTGGCTCTGTTGACTGATGAGTTTGCCGACCACTGCCTTAGGAGAAGAGGGTAGAGGGAAGGGGCAGAAAAGTTTTAAAGATGTAGAAAAATATTCCTCCTCAAAATTTCAAAACCTTACAATTCCACTTGCTAAAATGGATCACTTTAATGTTTTTTTGGCACTTACCACCCTTCCTCTTTACTCATTAAAGACTGCATAATTAGTTCTTTTTAATGTATTTCATTTCTGCATCTAACACACCAGCCTAGAATTGCCCAAAGGACTGTTTGAAATAAAACATGAAATCTCAGGGAAATAATGATGATGTTTGCAGCTGTATTTCTTTTGATAATGACCTTTTTTATGGGGGGGGGCGGGGGGTGCTTGACCGACACAAAATCTCTGACGCACAATTTTCCAGTGAGTCTGGGCCACCTGGAAACCTCCCTTGTCCATCGACGCTGAACGAGCATTTTCCCTACAAGACATGCATGTTCTAGCAGCCATAGCTGGGTTGTAAATTAAACAAGAACCATATATGCCATAGAGCTATTTTTTTCCCCACTGTGCAAGTGGTTTTTAAGCTACACCTAATCCTGACAACTGGATCCCATCAGGTGGCGCCTCTTTAAACCCAAAATGTAAGTTAATAAGCAGGTGATTGAATCTGCCTCCGGCAAACACTCCCTGTTTGAAAGAAGCACTGGAAAGTGTTTCATCATTCAGAAGTTTGCTAAGCTTCCACATATAATGTTTTTCACGAACTTTTAAAACGTATCAGATTATGTTCACTTCACATGAGCTATAATTAATGGCAGAACTCTGGTTTCTGACCCACAACTTGATTAGTCTGATATATTGCTTAGAGTGATTGGTTGTTAAGACTGTAATTCAATGGTAGTAAACTGTGTGGTGAAGGGAATGAGCTCTGGGGTCACTGTCTGGAGGTGAACCGTGGCTCTTTTCATTCTCTGCCTCAGTTTCCTTCTTTCTAAACTGGAGCATGTGATGAGAATTTGAAATGAAACGATCTATGTAGTGGCTGTTGACACAATGCCTGCCTCATGGTGAGCTGTTCATTGTTAGCCATTGTCATTGTCACAATCATCATTGTTAGTGCTTATCTGTGTTATGTTATCTGAATTCATTAAGAAGCTGATGTAGCCGAACCCAGTTTGGCTCAGTGGTAGCAGGGGTTGGCAAAATTTCTCTGTAAAAGTCTGGATAAATATTTTAGGCTTTGTCAATCATACAGTCTCTGTAGCAACTACTCAACTCCGACATTGTTCCAAAAAGAGTCAAAGACAGCCACACTCTCAATTCAGTCAGAAGTCAAAAGGCTCTGCCTCTAAAATGATCCATTCAGATATTTCACTGCCTTAATACATCCTTCCAGATCAATCATTTTCATCACACCTTTTTTTTGTTGTTTTCACTATATCTTTAGTGCATTAGTCTCTTTATATTCAAACTCCTACCTATGAATTCCAATGCAGCATAGATTTTAGAACCCATCTCTGTTTTGCATTATTTCCAAGAACCTTGCCCATTTCCTTTCTATCTTACCTGTGTGCCAACACCTGTGTGATCTACTTCCACATCCGCAACTGGACTGCTGAGCTCTGGTGGAGGGAAATGCCTGATTACACAGATTAATGACACTACAAATACATTACATCTAATTTCAACTGAGCCCTCACCTATACATGCTTAAGGAAATATCTCCCTCTCTATAACAACTATTTAAAATTGTCTCCTGTCTCTATAAATTTCCAAATGCACAGAAGCCTCAAGATAGGAGCTCCCTTTCTTTCTATTACAAATCAATCTCTTTCTCTCTCTCTCTCTCTCTCTCTCTCTCTCTCTCACACACACACACACACACACACACACACACACCACATGCTTTATTACTTCTCTTCTTTGACAATGGAGGAGCTGTCCCCTATATATATATAAGACTAATATGCTACTGTGTTTCCACGAAAATAAGACATCCTCCAAAAATAAGACCTACTTCATGGAAACATAATACATCCCTTGAAAATAAGACCTAACTCATCTTTGGGAGCAAAAATTAATATAAGACACTGTCTTATTTTGGGGGAATCAGGGTAAGTATCCATCCGACCAGTAGCTATGATGCACACTGATCACCAGGAGGCAGAAACTCAATGCAGGAGCTGTCAAACTGCAGTGATTTGTCAGCAACGGTTCTTGGGTGATGCTCCCCAGAACCAGAGAAGAGGGAACCCAATTCCTCTCAGGGCCACATGATTCTTCCTGTTGGCCCCAAATCTGGTTTACAGCACACTTGTGTTGTGTTCCACAACCTGTATGACAGCAATTTTGCAGAGTGCCCTATTGCATTCTGAGACCCCTCGGGGGATGTTGAAGAGCCAGTTTTGACCCAATCCCCACAAGCTAGGCTGAAAGACCCCACCTGTCAGAGGGACCACACTCACTCTGTATACACCCTTCGAGCCACAACACCACCCCAGGTGTGGCCAGCTGTGGAGGGGCCACAGAATGTTAGTTCCAGGGAATGTTCAGCCTGTCTAGCCCAGTTCAGCCCCACTGGCCACCTTCTAATTAATTTCCTTTCAATGTGCATGAATCCATGTACTGGGTCACTAGTTCATACTATAATAACCCCTTTCATCTCACATCCTGGGAGACCTGTTCTGTAGATCAACCCCACTTTCTTACATAGATCCTCTGCTTCTCCCTCTCTACTAAATAGTCCCATTCACATTGAAACATGTCCCTGGGCCCCATCCTAATAAATAACCTCACTAAATTTCAGACTTTTACCCAGCTGCATTATCTCTCCTCCTCCTCATGAATTTCTCCCAAGAGTCAACCACAACTGCAATCTATAGTTCCTTTCCTTCCATAATTTCTCAACATATCTGGCATCTGGTTTATATCTCTGTCACATACACTGAACCTGCTATTGCCAATTGTGCTAAATTTCCCAGTTGCTACATCAAAAGTGCCCACCCTCCTTCATAGGATGGTTCCATGATACCTCATTCTCTTGGTTTCCCCCCAACTCCCTGGAGGATTCTTCCCTTTTCTCTCTTTATGACTTTATCCACTCCCATGGTTTATGGTGCCACATCCTATCCTATATAATAAAACCCCAGTTTGCAAGTTGACCGAACAGTGGAACAACCAGTCACTATGATGCACAGTGACCACCAGGGGTCAGATGCTCAATGCAGGAGCTGCCCCCTAGTGATCAGTGCACTTCCACAGGGGGAGCAACACTCAACCAGAAGCTGGACTCAAGGCTGGCAAGCTCAGTAGTGGTGGAGGAAGCTGCTCCCACCTCCACAGCAGGGCTAAGGACCTCCGGGGTATGTCTGACTGCCGGCTCAGGCCTGATCCCCACAGGCCAGGCCAAGGGACCCCACATGCCAGAGGGACTCCGCTCACTCTGTAGATTCTCCTTGGGCCACAGTTCTACCCCACGTGCGGCCAGCCTGGGAGGAACCATAGGAGGTTGGCTCTAGAGTGTGTCCAACCTGTCTAGCCTAGTCCTGCACTACCAGAAGGAGCGGGCCTAAGCCAGCAGTGGGACTTCCCCAGAGGAGTCCTGGACTGTGAGAGGGAGCAGGCTGGGCTGAGGGATAACCCCCCTCCCGTGCACTGTTGTCAAGCACCGGGCCTCTAGTGGGCTAATAATTCCCAGTCCAGCTTTGGACCACTATCTCAAATTGTCCTCTAGTATCAGCACCAGAGTCCCTGAGTTCCCCCAGATGTGAAAAGTGCAAGTCAAAATTAAGCTTATTCTCCCCCCCCCAAATTTGCTCCCCAACTTGTATTAAGTGAGTTAATGGCACCGTCCACCCCACTGTCTGAGTAATATTGATTCATTCAACCAATCGTCAACTTCTGTCCTTTCTATTATCTATGAATTGGTTGAGTCCACTGTTTTCTGCCTCAGTGTCACCTGTTCACACTTCCATCATCTTTTTTTTATCTACTATCAATTGTGTTCCTTAGTCACAAGCCACAGAAATATTCTTTGGTCAACTTGGGTGCAAAGAGATTTATCAATAGGAGTTGTGGCAACTCACAGAATGAAGCTAGGAATCTATGAGAGAGGCAAGACCACAGAACTGTGCCACACCGGGCTCCTGTGTGGCTATCCCTGCTGCCAAAAGCTGCAGAGTTCATCCCACATCTTCCATCTCCAACCCTGGACACCCCCCTGCACAGCCGCCACTGCTCCCCTGAACACTCCACGGGGCTGCCTCTGCTGTCACTGTGTGTGTCCAGCTGTCAGAAAGGTTTCGCCAGGGACCCTGCTTCCAAGTCCAAGATGGATGCAGTTAATTGCCAAGTCTGGGCCATGTGCCAAGACTTATGCCCATGTTCCAAGGTGCTGGAGAAGCAAATATTTGGAGATTTTACATCCCATTCCGATACATAAACTCAGTTTTTCACTGAGGCTCGCAATATGAGGAATTATCCAAAGCTAACAAGAAGGTTCACATGGTGGGCAACCAAAAATAAAACAATGAGAAACACACAACCCCTAACTACTCAGACCCCTTCTTTCTTTCACCTTGCCTCCTCTTCCCCTGACTCTGTTCCCGACCCAGGCTGCAATCAATATTATTTCTTAATTGCAGCTCTGGGATGTTTATCACAGTTTCTTTTGTCTCCTCACTGTGCATAAGATAAAATTCAAGATCTTGGCGTGGCTTCGGGACCTCTCTGATCCACTCCTGTTTTTTAACCTTTTCTCTGGCTATTTTCCTCATCTCCAGGTGGATTTCTGTTTAACGGAACTTCTCTGAGTTACCCGAGTCTGCCATACTTCCTCAGGGATGCAAGACTGTACATTCAGGCCCTGGATAAGGACATTTTGGTCCATGACAGACCCCATAGTGGCCCTATAAGACTATAATGGAGCTGAAAATGTTCTATGGCCTAGCGTTGTAGCTTAAGGCATCACTGTTTTCCCCAGGATCTCAGTCAATCAGTAGTAATTGACTAGAAATGCCTGGGGCACTCACCTGGGCCCCATAAGCTTCCCACAGACATCTCTTCTTTCCAGGCACATTACACCTGGCCCACAAAACATCTGTGGGGGTGTTTATTTTTGCATGTGTGTGTTTTTGAGGGAGAATGGGGGTTTCAAGACATATATATATATATATATATATATATATATATATATATATATTAATCTTGAGGGTATTTTTCCATTGGATTTTAGAGAGAGTTAAAGGGAGGGGAAGAGAGAGAGAAACATCAATGTAAAAAAACAAAAAACACATCTATTGATTGCCTCCTGCATGCATTCTGACCAGGGGATTAAGTCTGCAATCCAAGTACATACCCTTGACCGGGAATGAAACCCAGGACCCTTCAGTCTGTGGGCCAAGGCTCTATCCACTGAACCAAAACAGCTAGGACCCCTGTGGTTCTTATTATGATTGCAAGACACCCTTCTGTGATAAAATTAAGAAACTTAGAAGAAGAAAAACGAGTTTATGACTTAAGCAACCCAAACGGTCAGTTATAAATTCAGCCAACATCTAAAACAAAGGCGCCTCAGTCACAGGAGGAGGCACCTGGCTCTTGAGTCCTGTGGCTGTTGTTTATTCCAGATCGCCTTTGTTGAAGCAGATGCCTCTCAGAGAAAGATACTTTTTTGAGGACAAAGGTACCCTCAGCAACTTCCACTAGTATATATATAAGGGAAGGTCTGTTTCTTTAAGAACTTCATATGGAACAGCAAGAAACATCAGGAACAATTGCCTCATTAAGGAGCCCATGCCAGCTGAAATCAAATAAAACTGGAGGTTCATAGACAAGAAGGTCTGCCGCCGAAACCGGTTTGGCTCAGTGGATAGAGCGTCGGTCTGCAGACTGAAAGGTCCCGGGTTTGATTCCAGTCAAGGGCATGTACATTTGTTGAGGGCACATTCCCGGTAGGGGATTGTGCAAGAGGCAGCTGGTCGATGTTTCTCTCTCATTCACGTTTCTAGCTCTCTATCTCTCTCCCTTCCTCTCTGTAAAATATCAATTTCTGTTAAGTGCTTTCAAATTAAATAAAACAAAACACAACTATGTGAATAGCAGGGACTTTATAATCATTCAAAGAGTGTATACATTTTTGGGGCATACTGTATCGACGTGGTCTTTTGTGCCTCCTGCTGGACTCAAAACCAAAACCACCTTCCCTGGGTTTACTACTTACACACTGGTGTGGACTGCACTTGGGATGGCATTCCCGCCGAGGAAGAGAAAAGGCTTCAGGATGTGGTCCCCACCCTGCCGCAAGCCAAGGGGATACCAAAGCGGCACATGCTGGAAAGCAAAGTCAAGGTCTCCCCAGACAGGCCGTGCAAAGATGGCATTGAGGTGCACAGGACTCTGAGGCTGAACCACCGGTTCATCGCCTGCTTCCCAGGATCCTTTGTGCCCAGGCGTGCTGCAGCTACTGCGCCTCCGAGACTGAGACTGCGCAGGTTGCCAGAGTTGGGTGGACAAGTATGCGCCTCCAGATGGGCAAGGAAATGAATCCCCGCCTTCTAGCTAAGCCGCTTTCCAAGGAGAGATTACTGCACCGTATTGCACAGGCAGAAGCAAAAAGGGAAAAAGGCTCCACTCTTAATCCCATCTTGGCCCTTCGGGAGGAGCTGAGGGTTGCAGAGCTGCAGCAGGGGAGGCGGCTGTTGGAGGCTGGCCTCTACTCTCTGGCAAACGCCAGCAACAAGTTTCCGTTGGAGACCTCAGGCAGGAGGTGTCAGCTCTACAGGCGCTTGTGATGCCTGTCCACGGGGGGACAGGAGAATAAAAATGCGATTGTGCTCTGTCGGGGGTGTGCTCTGTGCCTCGTTGTCCCTTCTAGATGCTGACATAGCACATGCATGCTTATTACTTCTTTGTATCCTTTACAGACTATTAAGTTCAATGAGGGCAGAAACCTTGTCTTTTCCAAATTAGATCTGAGTGCCCAGCGCACTGCATGGCATGTTCTTAGGTACTCCATAAACAGATCTTGAATGCCGAATTCTCTTCTGTGTGGAATATCTATCCCAGAGTCTGTTTCAAAAGTTAATCGCTCAGAATCAAAGGTTTTGTCTCCAATATTTACCTGGACTTTCAGCTTGGCTCCAGATGTGGTTGACACAAAATTATTAAGATAGGACAAGGGTCTCAAGGTGTGGACCATTCTTACTAAAGGCTAATTTTGCTAAATGGGAAAAGGTAACGTGGTATTTTTGCAGACCAGCTATAAACAGGATAAGCTTGACAGGCACACAACCTGATAAGTGAAGCCAACTTCAGAAAGGAGAAATCAACATGTAATTGACCAAATAGTTTATACTAGCAATGGCTAAGCTTCCTTCTGGGAGGCAGAGGTATGTGGGTATGGGTCCCCTGCCTCCTTTACTTGCTGCAAGAAAGTTAAACTATCTTGTGACAACCACGTCTTGATTTTTAATAGAGCACCCCAAGTGGTGAACCCCTAGGATTCAGTAATAAAATGTTCCCCAATCTCTAACCGCACTGAGTTCAGTACAAAAAAAGTGAATCAAAATAAGACATATTCAAATATCCAAAATACATTGGATATAGCTATTCTCCATATATGGGCTATATTTCACGAATTACTGAGGAACCAGAGTGGTTCCATCGGGGAACACAGACTGAACAAAGGCATCAGAGTAATGTTTGGGTTGATAAAGAGGCGGGCAATGATGAGACCACTCGAACGGATTTGTAAGATTTACTTGGACAATAGTGGGACATACGCTTCAGTGTGTAGAGTAGGACCGGAATGTAGAGAATCTCATAATTCAGGCTCAGCCAAATGAGTCATCTTTCTAAGTGGACATCTAAGACACAAGTGTAACATTCGACTGAAGAAGATAGGGTGGGTTCCTAAAGAGCTTCAGGATCTCTGGTTACAACCTTCTGTTGAATTAGTAGATTCTGTGAATCATCCTGTGTGGCAGCAGGTCCTTGAGGTGCATTTCTGGGACCTCCTATATAATGATTTTTTGAGATTAGAGACTTTCAGGGGCCAAAAAATGCAAGCTGGCTCTCTTGGGTCATATAAGAGAAAATAACATTACACTTAATAAAAGAAAATATCATCACTCCAGGCAGAATCCCTAGCTGGGAAATTGCTTCTAAACAAGCAGCTCCATTCTAGCCTCACAAGGCATACTTACCTCCCCGAGAACAAATGTCTCACCAAGTTCACTCCCACCCAACTAACAAAGCTGTGCTTCAACCCACTCAGCAAGCCTCCTTTTATTGACTTCCAGACTCAATTGTGAGGCAAAATTACTTTGGAAGTTTTCTAGATTTTTTTTAAGACCAGTTGATTGATTTTTAGAGAGAGGAAGGGAGAAGAGAGCAACATCGTTGCAACATCAATGGGATGCCTCTGGGCATGCCCTCTCCAGTGGATCAACCCCACAATCCAGACATGTGCCCTGACATGGAATCGAACTAGCAACTTCTTAGTGCATGGGATGATGCCCAACCAACTGAGCCACACCAGCCAGGGCAAGTTCTCTAGGTCTTCCCTCTATCATTCTATGAACAATGTGTAGAAAAAGAGCAGTATACTTAGAGTCATGAGAGAGTCACTGCCTCACAATATTTAGTCCAAAATGCAGTGGAAGTTAAATTGATGCCCAATTATTTGGCAGGTGTCAAAATATGTATTTAATGCTGGTAACGTTCCCATATAAATGTCCTGTTCAGGGCACATGGTTCTCTCATGTCTTTGAAGGTTTTATAAGGCTGGCAAAGCAACCAAGCTCTTTTTCCCTTTCCTTTGACACCCTAACCAAATATTAGGTTATTTATATATCATTTGTTTAATGTATTCTCCAATACCCCATCTTTACTATACCACATGACTTTTACCTCTTATTATGTTAACAATCTGGATCAAGGGTCAGCAAACTTCAGCTGTGGCGCCAAAGCCATCCTACCATCTGTATTTGCATGGCCTGCAAACTAAGAATATTTTACATTTTTAAACTGTTGTAAAAAATAAAATTCAAAAGAAAAAAATGTGTTTGACATGTAAAATTCAACTATCAGTATCCATAAATAAAGTTTTATTGGCACACAGCCATGCTCATTTACTTATGTATTCCTATGCCCGGTTTGATGTTCCAATGTCAAATTTAAGTCGTTACAATAGAGACTGTACAATGCACAGTCAAAAGTATTTACTATCTGGTCCCTAAAGTCTGCCAATCCCAGATAGAGCATGACTACATCTCTAGCGCCTGGAACTTTATAAGTGATTATTAATTATGTGTTAAATTAATTGTTAAATTAGTGAATATGAAAGCACATGGCTGAACAAAGAAAAGGATGAAACAATAAGGTATGAAACATTTCATTGAAAGCTTAAAATAAGTGAAGACTGGAATCAAAATGCATTTTGTGGTTATTTTATCAACAGGGTCAAATTTGCTAAAAATATCAGTAAGTTACTAATCTCATGACATTAACTTAATTAGAGCTTTCATAAGGTCTATAGAGGGGTGGGAAGGGAAGGAGGCTCTGAGAATGCCCTACTGCACTCATAGCCACAGCGCCTACTGCAAATATCATCTTCTTGAATTATTCAATGCTGCTTAGTAACATACTTAATATTCACTCACAAGGCAAATAGTAAATTAAGATGGTGAATACAAGTACACTTGATGTTTCTTAGTTAATAGAGAAGATTATTTCCAAACAGTACAATTGACTCTTGAACAGCATGGGAGTTATGGAAGCCAACACTTCTCCTCTTTTTGGAGTTGAAAATTCATGTCACGTTTGACTTCCCCAAACCTTAACTCCAGTTGGACCTTTGCAGCAGGGGACTCAACCAACCATGGAGAGAAAACAGCCTTTTCCTGTCTGCAGTTGGGAATCATCTACAATTGGGATTGAGAAAAAGCTGTTTTCCACCACAGGTTCGTTCAATCTGCAAATGCCAAAGTGAGAATAGACAGGGCAGGCCATATTTAAATAGAAAAGAAACAAACAAAATAAAACCCCACTCAGTTCAACCCCCTCTTGTTAAAGGGCCAACTGTATACAGCGTGTCCCCCCCAAGAAATGTGTGCCCACTTCAACCGCTGAGAACTCAGTCTTGAAAAGGAACTATAGCTTAACAAACTAGGCCTTTATAATTATTCGAAATGCGGGTATACGCTTTTGGGGACACCCCACACTTGTTGACCGCAACGTCCCTCCCAGTTTGTAAGGTAGCGGTACTCGGGGGACGCACACAGAACACTGCTGCTCACAGCCACTCTGTGCCTGTTGTCTTCCCGAACAGAAGCCGGCTGATTCCCCGCGGCCCGCGCCGTCCTTGTGGAGAGCAGACAGGGTGCATGAAGACGACCCAAACATGTCAGAGACGTCCTCCCCTGACTCCTTCTATGACTCCCTGTCAGACATGCAGGAAGAGAGCAAGAATGCTGACTTCTTCCCCGGGCTCTCTGCTTTTCTCAGCCAGGAGGAGATCCACAAGAGCCTGGACCTGGCCCGGAGAGCCATCGTCGCCACCTCCGACGCAGAAGATGTTGACTCCGAGAAGGAGATCTCGCAGATTTTCAGCGCCTCCGCTCTGAGCCTCTGCCAGCGCCCTGCCCGCCAGGAGACCGGGCCATCGGGGGAGCCCACCTCCCCGGAGAGGCCTCCGGACCGCCGGCCAGAGCAGACGGAGGGGCTCTCCCCCCAGGGCTCCAAGAGGAAGCCTGCCCTCTCGCCCCTGCTGGCCAGACCCAGCTACATCCGGAGCCTCCGAAAGGCTGAAAAGCGCGGTGCCAGCAGCGGTGCCAGCGGCGGTGCCAGCGCAGGTGCAAAGCCCAAGCCGGCTCCTCACAGGGGGGAGCCCGGGCCCCAGAGCCAGCTGTGTGACAAGGCGGCGAACTTCATCGAGGAGCTGACCTCCATATTCCGAGAAGCGGCCAAGCCCAGAAACAGGAGCCCCAACGGGGAGTCCTCGTCCCCGGACAGTGGGTACCTGTCTCCCAAAAACCAGCCGTCAGCCCTGCGGAGTGCCTCGGCCAGCCAGAGCCCCACCCAAGACCAGCAAGACATGGAAGCCGAGGTCAAGGTACCCGAAGCCGGGCACTGCTACCTGGCAGACGGGGGCGAGGCAGATCCAGGACCAGGCAGCAGCAGCACCCCTCAGCCCCAGCCCCAGCCCCAGCCCCAGCCCCAGGGCGCACCCCACGGCTCCTCGGCCCCTCGCTTCATCCAGAAGCTGCGCAGCCAAGAGGTGGCCGAAGGGAGCCGAGTTTATTTGGAGTGTCGAGTCACGGGGAACCCAACGCCTCGAGTCAGGTAGGCCTGTTTTCATGTTGAATTGTCCCCCCAAAAAAGGAGCTGTGCCGAGTTTTGATTTCTTGCTTTAATGTGGGAGGAGAAGAGGGCTCCTGGCTGGTTAGCCCTCTGGGGCCTGAGGTGTTGTTTTTCAAGAACCTTCATGGCATGGCGAAAGCATTCCAGCTTTGCGAGTGCTGTTGACCTCCGTGTCCCTGGTGGGTGGGATATGCGAGTATTTGTTGTCATGAACCACCTAGTACCCCGGGGAAGGCCAAGGACCCGACAGGCAATAGAGAGTACAAGCGGTTTGTTCTTTTGGACTCTGGCATTCGTAACAGCCAGGGAAACTTAAAATGTGCCGCTGAGTTATTCAATGTACTGTGAAGAGTGTGTGCCTGGTTTTAAGGGCTCGCTGAGGATGGCTGAAGCTAGAAGTTGTCTGGGGGTACACAGCTGAGAGGCACGTGTGTACCGGGGCCGTCTGGCCTAAGCCTGGGCTCAGTTGGCACATTTTCACTTAAGATAATCCTTCCTACACGCCTTCCCTGTTGTGCAAGCAGAGAGGGCAGAACTTTCCCAGCAAAATTAAACCAAAGGGGAGCGCTCCATGGAGGTCTGTTATTCACGCCCAGGCTACACCCACGAGAGCCGAGGGCCCAGAAAAGAGTAACAGCTACATGAGCGTGCCGCTAGCTGGCACCCATAAACACATCACCGTGTCCACTGTAATTTCTATAAATCCCTCCTCCTTCGTTGCAGAGTTTATTCCTTCTGTGCAAAAGGTTAAGAGGAGGGACCCGGTTTCCATTCATGGCTCCACCTTTGGACCAAGTAGGCAAGTCACACTCTGGGACCCAGTTTCTTCATCTGTGAAATGGAAATCCCCATAGCACCTGCCGCATTCTATTTTATGATGACTAAATACAATAATATGTGAGAGAGTAAAACAAGGCCTTGCACCTGGTGGCTCTATCCTTTTTATTATTTCTCATCTCTTAATTTCATGTGCCAAAAGAAAAGTAACATTTCAACTTAGGATTACGTATACTGTAAAAAAAAAAAATAAGCCACTTATTTTCAAAATTTTGCTTTTATGAATGTGACGTGTTTTAACGAAATTACATAAATATTAAAAAGTAAATTAAAAATTATGAAACTTGGAGAAGTTGTAAAGGACATCATTGTCTAAAGTGCACTGGTACTTTTAATTAATATAGCATTTCACAAAATACAAGCTTTATTCCTTATCCTATATCCACTAATACATACTTTGCTAGAGTTGGGTTTTTTTTTTTTTGCTTGTTTGTTTTTACGAATCATTGCTCACAAACATTATGTAAGCATTAGCATAACTGGCTAAAAAGTGGTGTAATTAGAGGTAGGGAATTTTTTTCCCCCAACCAATTTGTTCAACTAATTCACCCTAAGTGAATTTTTACAGCAATTTTACTACATTTCTTTTAGAAATTGACAGCAGGGGGCAGTAATAAACTTCTTAATGGGTTCATTCAATGAATGTGTCATCTAAATTCTGTTAATACTTATCTTTTTCACTAAAATGTCTTTTAGTTTTGCCTAGAACAGAAATAAAATTGAGTATTTCTTTTGGATTCTATTTTAAAAATTTTAAAACCCACTAATCTTGGGAACAAATCATTCTTCATTAGAAATACAATCAGATGTTACTTAAATAATTGCACAGGTTTTCAAACTACTACATATGACTCCAATTACATTTACCTCCAAAATAGGCCTCTTCTATAATGTATTACCTGGCAAGCAAGTATACCACTCCCATTCTAGAATGACAAAAATCAACCCATTTAACATTAAAGGATTAATTCAACTGTACCAAAGTTCACGTAACCATTTGGTAATTTGAGGGGCCACCAAATTCATGCACCTGCCTCTTTTTTCTTTATGGAAACAGGAAGGCATTAATTTAATTAGTAGTTACGTAACTATTAACCAGTTTTCTCTGGTCAACTCTGTCCACCAAAGCCCAGGACCAATGTTCATTAGTCATAACAAGTTGTGGCCTTCTTGAGTAATTAAGTCTTTGATGAGAACGCTCCATTGTTTAAATGACCATAGTTTGCTGATCATTTTTATACCTTTCTGAGTTTTGGGATGTTGGGTGGGGAGGTGGTGGATAGCTTTTGTTTGTGTCTTTGGTTGGTTGGTTGGTTGGTTGGTTTGGTTTTTGAGGGGTAAAGTAAATGAGCATTGGATTCTCTTAATTTCTGTTCTAAAGTACTGGTCCTCTCTGTACATTTGGTGTAATGTACCAAATGCCCAAAAACATTCACTGAGCTCCTTTTTACGCATGAGACATGGCAGTCTAAAGAGAAAATCATCTTGGAAGGAAATTTTGTGTAAGGGAGAAGACCTTTAAGAAAGAGTTGCTACACTGGGACATTTCAGAACCTGACTCATACTGACTAGTCCAGGGACTCAGAAGTAGAGATTTAGGTGGACCTATTGATTAGTAGGCCACCTCCGAAGGTCCCAGAGGTGGGTGACAGAACTTATGGGGAAAGGCCTCCATAAGCAGAGTCCCAATAGACCCTGGCTGGTAAGTGTAGAGACATTCAGTGTTGAAAAGTTCGCCAAAACCGGTTTGGCTCAGTGGATAGAGCTTCGGTCTGCGGACTGAAAGGTCCCGGGTTCGATTCCGGTCAAGGGCATGTACATTGGTTGCGGGCACATCCACGGTGGGGGTTGTGCAAGAGGCAGCTGGTCTATGATTCTCTCTCATTGACATTTCTAGCTCTCTATCTCTCTCCCTTCCTCTCTGTAAAATATCAATAAAATATATTTAAAAAAAAAAAAAAAAAAAGTTGGCAGCCGTACGGGAGGTGAGTGAGGTGAGGTGCAGTTGTCATTGGTAAAACCCAGACTTACTTAAAAGTAATGCCCCACAGGAAAATATGGAAGCAGGTATCAGGTTCCAGATACAGGGAGGGGACTGGAGCACAGGGAGAAAATTCTGCCCTCTAAGCATTTAGGTAAGTAAAGGGCAAGGCTGCTTAGTGATTCAAAAGGACGGAGCAGGAAGTAGAGTCTTAGACATGATTGAATGAGGCAGGACGTTAGTGACTAAACTTGTGCTGGGTCCAGAAGAGGGAAATAAATTTCTAGACTGACAAGGCTGGGCTCCTATGCTGCTGGTCTGGAGTTTCTTACGTTTTGCCTAAATAGAAAGCATTTGGTCTGGGAACCTGGACACAGAGAAACTGGCAGATATAGATGAAGTAGCCCCCGCTAAAGGAACGATTGATGGGAACAGTAGGATCAAAGCCAGGCCAGTCATCTGAAGACATTTCTACTTTATGTACAATCACTTCACCTTCCCAGAAATATAACTGGCACAAGATACCAGTTATCATCATAAATAGGACTGAAAAAAAATTCTATTTTCCTCCTCTGTTCTTGCATGGTTTCAACTAAAACTCAACAAAAGAGAGGAAAGCTGATGGAAGAAAAGCTTATGTGTAATAAATTGAAGTTATTTACAATTTAGATAATACTCAGTTATATACAATTTAGACACAACTCAAATTATAGGTAAATTATTTGTTGACAATTTTAATTATTACATTAAATTTAAAAAGTCAGATTTTCCCTACATCACTCAACTTTCCTGTTCTCAACTTGAGTAAGTTGGAGAAAAATTCATTTAAATTTTATTTAAAATTATTTATAGTACTGAAACCAGTTTGGCTCAGTGGATAGAGCTTCAGCCTGCAGACTGAAAGGTCCCAGGTTCAATTCCAATCAAGGACATGTATCTTGGTTGCAGGCACATCCCCAGTAGGGGGTGTGCAAGAGGCAGCTGATTGATGTTTCTAATTCTTTATCCCTCTCCCTTCCTCTCTGTAAAAAAAATCAATAAAATATATTAAAAATAAATAAATAAATAGATAGATAGATAGATAGATAGATAGAATTACCTATAGTAATTTATAAAAATAAGGCCTTATGTTTTCAGTTTATATTTAATATTTTATTCTGGCATGTAAATAAAAGTAAACTAAGATATAAATTATTTGCCAAGTAACAGAAAATAATTATTAGTCCTAGAGACTGGAATATAAATCAGGTTTTCTGATTAATGATCATGTACTGTAGTGATTCCGAGAAGATTTAGCTACTGTCCCTGCTCTTTTGTTGCTTGTGCGAGGCTTACTGACAAGTTCCAGAAATAGAAATAAGTGGAATTAATATGTTTAAATTGGAATTCATATTATGAATATTTTTAAAGAAATGGTGTCCTAATAATTTCCATGATATTTTATATTTAAAGAACATAGTCATTTATAATTTCTTTCTCTCCAATAAGTTAATACTATAAAACAATTCAATCACTCATATAACTAAGTACAAACAAAACATCATTTCTAATTCATGAATCCAAATCATCCTTATATTCAAGTTACATTGTAAGGTAAATATGAACATACTTATAAGAAAAAAAGTCTTTGAAACACCCACTCTTTGCAGTAAAAATGGGATCCAGCAATAGTTCAACCATGTTTAATATTCTAAGTATAATTACTCATAGCTAGTCATAACATGCCTATTAGGTTGTCATTATTAGCCCAGGAAAGATTCAATTAATGTATACATGAAAGTAATTAAATTATTTCATTTTGTAATCAAAACTCAGCATGTCCAGTGTCTCCAATTAGTTTACATTAGCGAGACTTTGATCATCATCAAAGGCCAGAGCAAGATTAGCCATATCAAAACTGCAATGCTCTCTGTAGAAATTTCCATCTCCCCAAAAGAAAATAGAAATATATACAGGCTGCCAATTTACTTTTCTTACTAATGGCATGTGGTATATCCCATTTGTTGTCCACTTTGGTTTGGGAAAGTGGGTCAACACCCTCACCAGCTGGTAGGTTATGAATATGTATGTAGTAAAATTAAGAACCAGGTGGATTAGCCCAAGAGTTTTATTTTGTTCAACAATATTGTCAGTGAGATGCCAGATAGTTCTATTAAATTATCAATATGGCCGAAACCGGTTTGGCTCAGTGGTAGAGCGTCGGTCTGTGGACTGAAGGGTCCCAGGTTCGATTCTGGTCAAGGGCATGTACATTGGCTGCGGGCACATCCCCAGTGGGGGGTGTGCAGGAGGCAGCTGGTCAATGTTTCTTTCTCATCAACGTTTCTAACTCTCTCTCTCCCTTTCTCTCTATAAAATATCAATATATATATATATATAAATTACCAGTATGAAAAACTGCTGGTAAAAGTGTTGTTACTGCACATGAAATTTAAATAGGTACAAATAATCTGGGGAACAATTGTGTGATACACAATAACGTTAAAGATGTACATATCCTCAACTGTCATGTAGTATCCATTTGCCTACTTGATATCTGCACTTGAATATATACCAAATTCGGTATACCAACTTTAATATATCTAAGACTGAACTTCTGCTTCTCCTCTTCTCCAAAAACCTTCTCTTTCTAAATCTCCTCCATGTCAACAAATGGCAATCCTCCTTCTAGCTTCCAAAAAAATAACCTTGGCATCGTCTTTATCTCCTCTTTTTATCTCATCTCACATTATCCAATCTATCCAACAAATCCATGTGGCTCTCCCCCTAAAATACCCAGAATGTGACCATTCCACATCACTACCACTGGTGAGGCTCTGCTCAAGCCACCATCATGTTCCTCTTGGATATTTGCACTCCTTCCTAATCTGCCTCCTTGTTTCCATCCTTGCTCAACACAGTCTACATAGCACTTGGCATGGTTCTTTTTTTTTTTTTTTAACTGATTTCAGAGAGGAAGGGAGAGGGAGGGAGAGATAGAAACATCAATGATGAGAGAGAATCATTGATTGGCTATCTCCTGCAAGCCCCCTACTGAGGATTGAGATTACAGCCTGGGCATACGGGTATTGAACCATGACCTCCTGGTTCATAGGTCAATGCTCAACCACTGAGCCACACCGGCTGTAGTGCAAAATATATCCAGTGCCTTCTCACCTCAGTCAGAGTAGAATCTATAGTCCTTAGAAGCATCAATAAGGCCCCATCTCTCTGACTTCATCTCCTACTCCTCCCTGCGTTAGTCCACTCCAGCCACAGCGGTGTCCTGGCTGTCCTCCAACATGCCAGGCATGCTCCTGTCTCAGGACCTGTGCTCCGGCTGTTCCCTCTATTTGAAATTTCTCCCCCCAGATACATGCAGGGTTGGATTCTTTATCTCCAATGAGTGAAGTGGACTAACCCAGTACCACTGCGCCCAGGAAATACTGCCCCTGAGTGGTTGTTCAATGCTTTGAACTTTACAGAGTGACAGTAGCTGCCTCGCCACCTCTTCTTGGTCAACCCGTGACACCATGATGCTGTGACAGCCCCCCAGCACTGAAAATGGTAATGCTGCTAGTACTGATATCTCAGGGAATCGGGAGGTGAGCTTGATAGTCACGGCAGATGTGAGATATTACTGTGGTCAGAAGTTTGTGTAGGGCCCCAGGATTGAGGAATTGACCTTCCCCACTGCCTGTTCCAGGATGTGACCTTTACGGTTAAAGATTAGACAGGGATGAGGTCAGTTCTTTACGGTTGAAGATTAGGCAAGAATGAAATCAGTCCCCAGAAACTCCCTACCCTGAGGACTTACCCAGAGGAATGGGAAGGGGAGAGACAAAGGGGCTTGCAAGATTACGAGCCCAGCTCCCCTTCTTGGGATTTCCTTGTTCCTTTCTTCCCCCTCCATGTGTAACCCCACCTGCGTGTGTGTTTTGCCTTTATAAACTCATGTTCTGCAGTTACTCAGCGCTCCAGGCAGCCAGCACTGTTGCTGTCTGCCTGAGACGCCCCTGCGCTGCGCTTGTATTAAAACCTCATGCTTTTTGAATCAAGTTTCGGTCTCGGCGTTTGACTTGGGGTCGTCGCCCCCTCCGTCGGACTCACCGGGGGTCTTGGGACCTTACATTTGAATTGGTTATAGAACTCATTGGTATCTGGCTGCGAAGTAGCAGTAGCCAAAAGGAGCCTCTGTTCTAAAACATTGAACCTATCATGTCAGTGTGCATCTCAACGGCCACATTTCTGGGTTTAACAAGAATATCAATAAACAAACACCAACATAAATTTCCCCAAGAAATAGAATAGTCGTGGAATTAAAAATATGCCTGTGCAATAAAACAAGTGTATTTTATGGAACAAACAGTAGAAGAACTTAGTAACTTACAATACAGACTCTAGAATAAGAGTGTGAATCCTGGCTCTATCTCAGATCACTTGGGTCACCTCTGCAAGTCATTTGACCTTTCGGTGCCTCAGTTTGTTGGGAAAATGGGAATAATAAGAGTACATACCTCTAGTGTTACCATGAGTGTTAAGTCAGTTACCATGGGGTAATTATTAAGATTATTATCATAAAGTTATTTATTATTATTATTAATTATTAATTGGCCACTTTATTGTTTATTGTCATCAATTTGGTGTAAACTCCCTAGACCGTTCTCAAAAACCTTTGAATCTGCTCCCTTTTTTAAAAATCTTCATCCTACAATTCTCTTGTGTATTGCTAAGTATTATTCACAATGCTATAGAGCTTACAGAAAGAGCACACTTCAATATTATAGGCTAAAAAAAAATGTTTACAGAATACATCTTGAAAAGTGTTTCTGACCCTGTTTAGACAGTGAGCCCTCCATTTGTATCTCAAGGTCAGAATCATGGCTTCCATGGAAAATAGTGAGGTACTTTCCCCTGGTTTCTGTCTATTGTCATTTTCTAGAAACTTTTACCTCACTTGGCTCTCGGTCCCTTCACTGCAAGGGATGGGATTGAAGCCAAAGAAAAGTCATTTTTCTCAATCTCGGCCCCTCCCGCCTACAGCTAATTATCTCCCCACCCTTTCTTTCTAATCCTCAAAGCTGTGAAGGTCATCCTAATTGTGGTTTACAGTCAACCAAAAGAGAACAAAAAAGAAAAAGCCTTCCAAAAATCCAAATTTCTTTGACCATTGTTTTCTTGCTGCTTTTAAATGGTTTAGCAATTTTCCTGAGTTTATTTCATGGTTCCTTGTCAAATATTTGCTAAAGCCAATTGAAAGTGGTTCCCCGACACTTTAGCCACTCCCTGGTTTTGTATTCCAACAATTTCAGCAGGAAGAAAATGAAAATAATAATAATAATTTAAGAAACAAATGCAGGCTTTCCCCCCAGCTAGATTAAACTGGCTTTGATTTTGTATTTTCTTCCTACTAAGTATTATACCATACAGCCAACTTCTCAGAAGAAAAAGAATGTGCTTGTTAGAAGTTTAATTTGTTATGCAAACTACTGTGAGACAGTTGTTTTGAAAGAAATTGAAGTTTCAGATACTTCCACACTCCAATCTTTTCTGTAGAGTCAGTTACTTTACTTCTTGACAAGTTTCTTCATTTGCCTGGAGGCAGTACCGCATCACGGATCACTGAATCTGTTTACACATAATTACAACAATTTAAGAACTGCATTTAGACATTGCATTCTTTTGAGGGTTTCAATGAGTTATTTTATAATTCCTCTGTAGCAAGTATAATTATAAGTCTGAAATTTGACACAGCTGACCATGATGCAAAAATTTCCTGTGAGTTGGTGTATTCAAATGACGTGTAGCAATAGAAATTATTTTTCCTATTTAACTTTAATTTGAGACAAGAAACAGTGTTATATTTAATATCTGCTGGAATAGGAGTAAGCTGCTAGTCACCTGAGCACTAATGGAGGAAACCCAATCAGAAGTCTTTCCTGGAAGAAAGATTACTAATTGCAAGTGGAAACTTTGTTCTCTTGGTTATGAGTTCTAACAGTGAAGTCTGCATCTGTATAACAGCAGATGGTGAATTAGGCCACAGAAAAGATTTCCAATCACTTGTTATACGATCCACATGTGGGCCAGGAAACTTAAATAAAAGTACCCTAAGGAATAAGGGTGTGTTTTTTTTTCCTAAGGTGACAGTGTTTAGCCTTGGTTGCTGGAATTGGAGAAGTATTTTTTAATAGGAAAAAAAAATAGAAAACAAGCCTGGGGAAAAGGATTTCCAAATAGTAGAGGAGAATCTTCAAAGAAGAAGGAGAAGGTGGGAAGAAGAGAATGTGAAAGAGAAAGGAAAGAAAAGAAAAGGGGAAGGAAGAATGGGAGGAAAGGAGTGAGGGAGAGAGAAGAAAATTCACATTTGAAGATAACTAGTTCTTTCTTTAAGAATATATATGTGTAAATATATATGTATTTGTACTAGAGGCCTGATGCACAACATTCATG
Source organism: Vespertilio murinus (assembly GCA_963924515.1). NCBI lineage: Eukaryota > Metazoa > Chordata > Mammalia > Chiroptera > Vespertilionidae > Vespertilio > Vespertilio murinus. The sequence continues at coordinate 64,942,765 of OZ004708.1, forward strand.
CACTCAGAGGTGGGGGAGAGTTAGTGGGGTCCCTCTGGTGGGTGGGGTCCCTCAGCCTAGCCTGCAGGGATTGGGCTAACATTGTCTTTTCAACATCCCCCGAGGGGTCCCAGAATGCAAAAGGACACTCTGCAAAGTTGCTGCCATACACCTTTGGTGTGGAACACAAATGCAAGTGTACAGTAAACCAGATTTGGGGCCAACTGTGCCCCAGCTACAACATAACCCACAGCCAAAGATGGAATTGCACAGCCCCACAAGGAGTAGGTTCCCCTTCCTCTCTGATTTCGGGGTGTATCACCCGAGCACCACTGCTGCCAAGTCCCTGCAGCTTGGGAGCTCCTGCACTGAGTGTCTGACCCCTGGTGGTCAGTGTGCATCATAGTGATTGGTTGGAGGTAGGAGAGACACTTAGCATGTTAGCTTTTTATAGAGAGAGGTTTTTATTGGCATATAAATATATATTATTTATTTCAGAGAGGAAGGGAGAGGGAGAGATAGAAACATTAATGATGAAAGAATCATTGACAGGACACTCTGCACGCCTGCTTCTGGAGTTCCCCAGTCCCCTCAGCCACCCAGCTGCCCAGGGCAGGCCCAAAGTGCAAGCAAGATTGAATAGTGGCTTCCCAGCCACCCAGGGCAGGCCCAAGGTGCAGGCAAGCTTCAGATGGCAGCTACCATTCACCCAGGGCTGCCCGAGGCTCAAGTAACCAGGGCTGGCCAAGATTTGCGCTGCAGGCAGTAGTAGCAGCAGAGGTATGATGGGACATCACCTTCCCCAGATTGCCAGGTCACCTCTCACCCCTAAGGGTTCCAAGACTGTAAGAGAGAGCAGGCTGGGCTGAAGGATCCCCCCTCCAGTGCATGAATTTTCATGCACCGGGCCTCTAGTAGATATGATAATATTAATAGCCGACATACCTTGAATCCTTAGCATGTGCCACAGACATTCTTCTAAGATCTTTCCATTCATAGACTCACTTATTCCTAGAGGTAGATACTATCATATTTCTTAGATTCTAATAATTCACCCTTCAATAAAAAGCATTTTACAATCACAGTCATGCCACAATATGTCATTGCCTGTGCATATGCAGATTTGGTCAGGACTGTTTATTTTTGTCATTTTAGTTGAGTTATTTGCTCTGTTAGTACTACATGCTATTTTTTTCTTTCTTAATGGATCATTAAAAAATGCTGTCATATATAAATGGTATGTTAGAGTCCATGAATGCAATACTATTAGCTCCATTTTTTAAAAAGTAACTAAAGCATGACTTGTTCAGGAAAATTGCCCAGTTGTCTCCTGTACTATACTGCCAAACAAAACCAAGTGGGGTGCACAGCCTTTCTTACAGAACGGTGCTCCAACAGAAAATTAGGATGATCCCCAGCTTTCCCCTAGACCAGGGGTGGGCAAACATTTTTGATTCGAGGGCCACAATGGGTTCTTAAACTGGACTGGAGGGCCAGAACAAAAGCATGGATGGAGTGTTTGTGTGAACTAATATAAATTCAAAGTAAACATCATTACATAAAAGGGTACAGTCTTTTTGGGGTTTTTTTCATTCAATAGTTTTATTCACCGGATCCAGCCCATGGGCTGTAGTTTGCCCAGCCATACCCTAGAAACACCCATGAGAGTCCTTGTATTTCTCAAAAAGCAAAATGCCTATGAATGTCTTCCTTCCATTGCCCCACACAATGGTAGGAAAACAAGAAAAAGAAAAGAGCCATGCTCAATGATTTACTGACCCTTATGAGAAAACCTTACATTATGTACACTCTCGGTCCACTGTGCAGTGTTGACATGAGGGAGAGCGGCATCTCTATTAGTAGGAACAATCTCCTTTGATGTAGCTTGTGAGGGCATAGGCTGTAACTTCCACTATCAAAGCCATGTAGTCAGGTCTCTCTATTTCTCTCATACACAGAGCTGTAATACCAAGCTGAACATAACAGTTACGATTTGTAATCTAGCAGGGTACCTTTTAGTTCTTACGTTTAGTGGCCAGCATTTTAATTAAGAATGGGTTGCCACACATTGGCCAGGGTCCTCATATATCAAATCATTTCATACTTTAAGAACAAGAACAAATCAGTGCTGCCTGAAATAAAGGGGGAACAGACACAGCAATACCTACAATGTTAGTTCAGTTGATTTCTGATAGACCTTTTCTACAAAGGCCATTATAAAATACAATATGGTAAATTGGGTTTTATAGAATACTAGAATTCATACACATTAAAAGGGAATTAATTAGAGGAAATATTTTAATATTGCTATTTGCCCTTTATAATAGAAGTGTCAGAGATGAAATAAAATTAGTAAAATGTATATGAAAATCTTCCTCCTGTCAGAATCTGGTGTGCATCAGGGGACCCAGAGTCAAGTCCCCATCTACCCATGCCTTGTAATCACATCAAACCAAGCCAGCCTCACCCCCATTGGGCAAGATTCAGACCTGGCCATCCCCACCCCCATCAAGCCCCATGGTGGGTGGGGCACAGCCTCAGGTTCCTCGATCCAGCACCGGGCAGGAGGCGCAGCCTCAGTTCCCCCACCCTGGCACCATGCATCCTCAGGTCCCTGCTGATTATTCATTACAGGAACTCAGCCTCCGCTGTGTGCACCACCATCTTGTGATGGTATTATGGTGTGAAGGTCAATTTGCATATTACCTCTTTATCATATGAGATACTAGTGGCCCGGTGCATGAAATTCATTCTGCCATTTGGTTAATTTGCATATTGGGCTTTTGTTATATAGGATTATTTTTAACTTTGAACATGCAGCTGTTAATCAGAAAGTTTCAATGGTGATAAATCAAATTGACTTTTGGACCATATATAGGATGAGTGTCATTCTACCATTAAAAAGTCATGTGCACATGAAAATGGCAGATATTCCTCAGGAGCATGTCCTGTGATAAATATAGGGGGCAGGAGATGGGTGTTACATGTGTAGTCAGTGGGGGAGCGTGATCAAGGAAAATATTACTTACCTCAGGTTTGGGTCAGTTCCATTACAGGAAATAGGTGCTATCCAATAGTAAATGCTCATTTCCACAAATACATGGACCGGCTCATTTCTATCCCAGATTTTGATATTTGAGGGGAAAAAATTTAATTGGAAATTTCCAGAGTAGATGCTTGAAAGACCCCATTTGTTTTTACTATTTGTTGATGCAACAGGTCAATGTGCTACCTCAAATTAATGACGCCATCATTTTTAGTTTAAACAACTGAAATTCCACACACAAAAAACAAACAACCAATAGAATCACTTGAGTACAAGAACTAATATTTGAATTGCATTTTTTTTTCACTTTCTACCAATGCAGGGAGAATGATGAATCCATTAACAAAGTGTGACTATTCTACCCCAAATCAAAGTAACATTACTACCACTGTACAATACACAATATACTAGAGGCCAAATGCATGAAATTCATGCAAGAGTAGGCCTTCCTTCCCCGGCTGCCAGCAACGGCTTCCCTCTAACACCCGGAACCCGGGCTTCACTCTGGCCATGGCTTTATCCGGAAGGATCTCCAGAATGACGTCTGGAATAATGTCTGGTCTAATTAGCACATTACCCTTTTATTACTATAGATACCTGTAATACTTACATTGGCAATTTATTTTTTGTCTCTATTTAAAATTTATTAAAGTGACATTGGTTAATAGGATTATATAGGTTTCACGTATACATTTCTATGACACATGATCTGTATAATGCATTGTGTGCCTACCATTCCAAATCAAATAATCTTCCACCACCATATCTTTGTCCCCCTTTACCCTTTACTACTTCCCCCCCCCCCCACCTACTTTCCTCTGGTAACCACCATACTGTTGTCTGTGTCTATGACTTTGTTTTATATCCCACATATAGTGAAAATATATGGCCCTTAGCTTTTTCTGGCTAACTTATTCCCCTGGGTATACTATTCTCAAGGTCCATCCATGTTGTTGCAAATGGCAGTGTTTCAGCATTTCATTTTTTTATGGCTGAAGAGTATTCCATTGTATATTTTTGTACTGCATCTTCTTTACCCTATCATCTATCAAAGGACACTTTGGTTGTTTCTATGTCTTGGCTACCAGGAATAATGCTACAATGAACATAGGGGTGCATATATCTTTGCAAATAAATATTTTTGAGTTTTTCAGGTAGATACCTAGAAGATGGATTGCTGGGTCATATGGTAGCTCTATAATTAATTTTTGAAGAACCACATACTGTTTTCCATAATGGCTGACCAGTTTACATTCCCACCAGTAGTGAGTGAGGGCTTCTTTTTCTCTACAACCTCTCCAACACTTGTTATTACTTGTATTGTTAATAATAGCATTTCTAACAGGTATGAGGTGGTATCTCAGTGTAGTTTTGATTTGCATTTGCCTAATAGCTAGTGAAGTTGAAAAACTTTTCATATATCTGTTGGCCACTTGTATGTCTTCTTGGGAGAAGTGTCTGTAAATGTCCTCTGCCCATTTTTTAATTAAATTGTTTGTTTGTTTGCTGTTTAGTTGTATGAGTTCTTTAATGACTTACCAGTGCTGTTGTTTGCAAATATCTCTCATTTGATTTATTGCTTTTTTGTTTCATTGTCAGTTTCCTTTGCTGTGTAGCTTTTTAGTTTACTATAGTCCCATTCAATTATTTGTGCCTTAGAGGTCAAATTCATAAAATGTTCTCTAAGATCAAGGTCCACAAGTTTAGTACCTATGTTTTCTTCTATGTAATGTATTGTTTCAGATCTTATATTTAGGTCTCTGATCCATGTTGAGTTAATTTTTGTACACGAGGACAAACTGTAATGTAGTTTCATTATTTTGCATGTGGATTTCCAATTTTCCAAGCACATTTATTGAGGAGGCTTTCTTTTCTCCATTGTGTGTTTTTGGCTCCTTTGTCAAAAATTATTTGCCCATAGACATGTGGTTTTATTTCTGGGCTTTTAGTTTTGTTTCATTGGTCTGTATATCTGTTTCTGGGCCAATATCATGCTGTTTTCATTATCATAGCTCTGTAGTATAATCTGAAGTCAGGTAGTGTAATACCGCCAGCTTCATTCTTTCCCCCCTCCCCCCCTTTAGGATTGTTTTGGGTATTTGTGGTCTTTTGTGGCTCCATACAAATCTGATGATTTTGTTGTTGTTGTTGTTCTATTACTTTAAAAATTACATGGGGATTTTGATAGGGATTGCATTAAATCTCTATATTGCTTTGAGTGATTTAAAATTTCATATTTACCTATTCCCTTTCATGTGTCCAACTTAAAATCTTAATATTTATTCACCCAGGATGCTCTGTAAAATGGCTTTAACTCTTTAGAATTTTAAGGTGTGTCTTCTAACAAGAACTAGCAAAAACCAGGTGCCTTCTAGCACAGAGTTCAGCTTCCCACATACACCTTACAAGCTCACAAAGCCATGTTTTGCTCAAAATACAAGACTAACTCTTAGGTACCTGCTATTCAGAATGTACTATTGGTCTCAGCAGTTTCTTGACTCCATGGGGTCTCCCTCAAGTTCTCAACTGTCACACATGTGTTTCTTCTCTTCTTCTTTTGATGGTTGTCTGGCTTTCACATTTTGACAAATCATGAAAAGATCAAACCCAGCCAAAACCTGTCTTTCATTAAAGTTTGCTATGGTTGAAATGTTAAGTTTTCTCACATCCATGGATTAAGAGTAAATTATGATCCAAACTGAAAGATGAGTTGGGTTCATCTCTCTCACTCATATCCACATTGCAGATCCGTTCTTTTTTACTCGTTGCACTGAGTGCCCTCTTGCCTCACTTCATCTAGGAAGCCTGCTTACCCCTCAAGTAAACCTATAGAAACACAACTTAGTTTGCCTTGTAGCATTCCAACATATTGCCATACCTGCACTAGTCACTGCTGTTCAATGCCCGTGAGATGACAAGTGACAAGTCATCTAAATATTATCTAAATATTATCTGAGGCTCTTGGCATATAGAATATTTTCTCAAACCCTCACCTTTATGGCTATGTTTAGTCAACCAAGTATAGTCAACAGATCTTAGATTATCAAAGCAGTAAGCAAGCTTGAAGTCAGGGGTTAAAAAATAACAGAGAGGCAAATGAAGGCCCAAAACAGAGAATCAGAAAGAAGCCAGGTGAAGGATTAGAAGCAGATGGCCTCAGAAAACTGTTCCAAGAAGAAATGAGAAAAGGCAGAGCTGGAGATAGTTGAGTGCTAGAGACCATCACCACAGCCATACACCAAATATTTCCAGATTGGACCTCCAGGGGAAATACATTAACATGCAAGAGTCTCCTGCTTTGCTGACCAGTTATGGAATTTGTCTCAGCTGTTTGTGAGGAAACAGTTGTTTACTCACCACATTTATGTGACAACAATCCTAAAGTGACTTGAGTCATTGCTGAAAAGGCTAATGTTCGTGGGTTGCTTCCTTATGACTTAACAGTATAGGCATGGGAGGAAATGAAGACAATACGTCCTTCGGGTTCCCTATGCCTTCACAAAGTCTTTCTTAATGCAGCAGAAAGGAAATGTGCAGCCCAGCTGGAGTGGCTCAGTGGTTGAGCATCTACCTCTGAACCAGAAAGTCATGGTTCAATTCCCAATCAAGGCACATGCTGAGGTTGTGGGCTTGATCTCCAGTAAGGGGTGTACAGGAGGCAGCCAACCAATGATTCTTTCTCATCATTGATATTCCTATCTCTCTCCCTTTCTCTCTGAAACGAATAAATATTTTTAAAATAACCCTTTAAATAAAAAGAAATGTGCAAGTATTCAAAGCTGACACAAAATTGTATTAAGGCTATGAAATATAAGTATTTAAATATGAGTCTGAGTCTGCTCTTGCAACTTTTGCCCCCTCCCTCCATATCCTCTGAATCTTCCTTTTTTTAAAAAAAAATATTTTATTGATTTTTTACAGAGAGGAAGAGAGAGGGATAGAAGGTTAGCAACATCGATGAGAGAGAATCATCGATCAGCTGCCTCTTGCACACCCCCTACTGGAGATGTGCCCACAAACCAAGGTATATGCCATAGACCGGAATTGAACCTGGGACCTTTCAGTCCACAGGCTGATGCTCTATCCACTGAGCCAAACTGGTTTCGGCTCCTCTGAATCTTTCATGGGCCCCAATGGATCCTCTCTCTTTCTCCACCCACCTCTCTTGTCCATGGAAGGTGACCTATCTGGACCATAACATATCTTCAGGCTCTGGTTGGGTTTAGCCCCCAGAAAAAAGGAGGAGAGGAATTCAAGGTGCTTAGTTCTCTACCTTCATTCCCATGGGTTTTCCCTGTGTCTAACCATCAAGAACTTCTTCTCCTGCCCTAGCTGGTTTGGCTCAGTGGATAGAGCATCAGCCTGTGGACTGAAGGGTCCCAGGTTTGATTCCAGCCAAGGGCACATGCCCGGGTTTCAGGCCCGATCCTCAGTAAGGGGCAGGCAGGAGGCAACCAATCAATGATTCCCTCTCATCATTGATGTTTCTATCTTTCTCTTCTCCCTTCCTCTCTGAAATTAATAAAAATATATTTTTAAAAAAGAAGTTATTCTACCAACATAATACTCTCTTCTATGTTCAGGAAGCTGCTTCCTCCTTTGGTCCTTCAGGCTCAGGGTGGTAACAATCTGCTTTATAGCCATAGATAATACATAATCCCTGTGGTTTCCTTATACCCTGATACTAACTTTGGATCTACTCCTGTCACGGAACCATCCTTGTGTTATCTGATATTTATTGCATCCTTTCTTTCTAGTTGAGACCACAGCATCCTTTTTCTGATTGCCCATATCTATGTAGAAGGATGACCCAACATCCTTATAATCCACATGTGGCATCATGACCAAATTCCTAAAATGCTTACTCTGAAATCATTAAGGTAAATTCCGGATTACTCACAGACAAATTACCAAGCTTGGAAATTATTTTTCCAGCACTACCTTCCCTTTTACTTCTCATTGTTTGCTTTTAGGCTTTTTAAGTAAACTTCAACTTCAATTCTGATATTTGGTAAAAGAATCACATTGATGTGAAGATGGAAAACACTTTTTATGTCATTAGTGGGATTTCTTTATTTATACATTCTCTGTCAGTGAGAAAAATAATGAATAACACTTAATTGAGCATGATATATGCCTGGAATTTTTCTAAGTACTTTATATCCATTCTCTCGTCCAATCCTCATAAGAGATCTACAAGGTAGACTCTATTATTACTATACAGTATCACCATTATACGCAGGAGGAAACAGGCTCAAAGAGGTGAGTAAATTACCCAAAGACACACTGTTGGTTAGTGGTATGCTTAGGATTATTGATACATTATGCATTTGAAGTGTGCTTTGCATTTTAAAAAATGATGCAGGAAAAAAAGTCCAAAACTTAGTGACTTAACACAATCATTTTCAATTAGTTTCTTCCACTTCTGTTTGAAAACTAGCTACCACATGTATATTCTCAGACATTTTTTTTTTCATGTCTATTATGCTAGTTTAAGCAGACTCTAATGAGAATCCAGAACAGAGAATACCACAGGGTGAGGGTGAGGGGGATGGTTCAAGAGGGTCATAGTTTGAATTAGAAGAAGTCAAAATGGAGGTAGGCAGAGGGGTCCAGATTAACAGTAAGGAGGAAATGCCCCGCATATGAATCAGGAGTACCTTTAAGAATTGTGCTCTGTATACAGATTGAAAATAAAGGGATGGAAAAAGATATTTCATGAACATGGAAACCAAAATAAAGCCAAGCTAGCACTAGATATACCTGACAAAATAGACTTTAAAACAAATACTATAACGAAAGACAACAAAGGATGCAGCAGTTCTACTTATGCTTATTTATTTGAAGAAAACCAAAACACCAATTTAAAAAGATATATACACCCATATGTTCATTGCAGCAGTATTTACAATAGCTGAGATACGGAAGCAACTTAAGTACCCATCAATATAGATAAATAAAGAAAGAAGAAGTGGTGCATATGTACAATGAAATATGACTCCGCCATAAAAAAAAAATGAAAGAAATCTCCCCATCTGCAACAATATGGTTGGCCCTAGCGAATATTGTGCTGAGTGAAATACGTCAGACACGGAAAGACAAATGCCATATGATTTCACTTACATATGGAATAAAAAAATAAATGAACTAGCTGACCAAAAACAGACCCATAGATACAGAGAACATGTGGGCGGTTGCTAGATGAAAAGGGGTTGGGAAGATAAAAACAGGAAGGGATTAAGAAGTACAAATTGGTATTACAGAATAGTCATGGGGATGTAAAGAACGGGATGGTGAATGTAGTTAATAATACTCTAATAATTATGTATAGTGTCACATTGGTACTAGATTTATTGGGTGATCACTTCATAGATTGTATAAATGCCTAATCACTATTGTACATTTTAAATTAATATAATATTGCACATCAACTATAATCGAAGCATTATTAAAAATTTTTAAAGGAAAAGACAAAAATAAAGAATTGTGGTCTGCTCTTCAAAGCTGGATGCCTTTCCTCAGTCATGTGACCTACAGCATAGTATGAGCACGGGGTGGGGGCCTGGGGAAGGAGAACAGGATGTCACACCGTTGAGAAAGGCCTGGCCTCCTCAGACCCTCACTGAGCTGTATGTTCAAGTCGGGAAAGCCATAGCTATGTTTCCCCTCCATAACATTAAACGGATAGCATGCTACATTCAACTTGTGTCTGTTTTATTAAAAGTAGGGAATGATCGTCTATGAAAAAAGTGTTTGAGACATCTCATTTTTAAAAACTAAGATCTGATTCAACAATAGCTTCTCCAATAGGAGGTCTCAAAGGACAGTAGAAGAGTATTGCAAACTCAAGCAAAGCAGGCGTGATTTTAAATCACGTAATTACAAACAAAATTATTCCGCATTGACATTTTTTTTATTTCACAATGAAAACCAGATTAAATTAGTGAAAATGCATGTTTTAAGACATTAAAGCAAAATATATGCCTTCTTCATCTAAATTCTTGGTCCAAATACATATATTCATTTTACAGTATGTGTAAATTTCAAACTAGTTTCATGTTTCTCAACCAGGTTCCCCCCACTCTACATGGTACATATCTTAAAAATATTTTATTTCATCAACCTGCTGTGTTCCTCAGGTCCTATGTAGGAATGATTACATATTGAAATAGATGGAATAAATCCTTCAGGGCAATTTACATTCCAGAATAGTGAGTGTATATAATTGACAGAAATGGAGTAACAATAGCTAACTCTAATTTATCCACTGTAACCGGCAACAGAGGAAGGTAGTTCATTAAGACTGGAAGTATTTATCATTACCTGATAATCTCGGTCTTCTCAGCAAACTAATTATTTCATTGCAAGTGGGTCCTCTGTCCTGTTACTTTCATGTTATTGAATGTCTATTGCATGGATTTGGAACATGTTATTCATATAATGAACATTTATAGGGCACTTTTTGAAGGCAAAGCTCTGCCAGGTGTCAGAGGGTACAACAATCGGGTCCATCACTTTGGTGAACCTGGAGCTGCAGGTGGGAGACAGACAACATAGTTATCTGTAATTGGAATTCCCCACCTCTCAAGATGGAGATGTAATAATCGCCTACTCTTGCCAATTTTATGGCTTGTGGAAGTTGAAAACATACCGTAGGATTTATTCCATTTCCTCCCTCACCTTCTGGGCTCCTGGTTCTGCACATGCTGCTTCTGTGCTGCACTGAGTGGACTCAGATGTAAATGCAGCATCTCTTTAAGTTCACGTTTAAAATTTCATATTCACATATGTGAGCCTAGTAAACCTCACAGGAAATGGTGTGAACAGAAAGAGATGAGAGATCAGGAATGCCCATAGTACCTATGAGCTAAGAGGTCAAATAAACCAGGCATGTGTACCAGTATCCATCAAGGGCCACCACACCATTATGGAATTTCGCCAGATTTGCCTAGTCCTTGCCTCTCCCCAACTTGCTCTCACATCTCTCCCCAACTCACCTCCACTTCTTGCAGAGCAATAGAAGCTCTGAATTATTTTTCTTCTAATAGACAGGGCAGCATTTTCCTCCTCTGAAGTTTTGTATTCATCTGACAACAAGATATTTCCAGCAGAGAATTCTCTCCCTGCAAGAAATTCTTGTGCAAACTATAAATAATATTTTAAAAATATTCTCCCTCTTATCACATATCCCTAATTCAAGGCATTAATAAAAATGGAAAGAATAAATTCTATTATTAGTGATTGCTAACAGTAGCAAGATTTATTGATTATATATGTATATGAATATATGAATATGTATAATTATAGGACATATGATGATTTTTTAATATTATTTGGTAATAAAGCCATTTTAGAGTAACAAACAGTATTGCTTAAAAAGACTGATATAATTTTTAAACTGATGATGAAGAATCTCAAATCAATGGTTAGACCCAGAATCTTATAATAATTTTGCTTAAACAAATTATAGGGACTAACAGCTGCCTCAAAATCTCGGTGAGAATACCCCAGGTGGGGATGTAATTTGTCTTAAAGCAGAGAAATGATAAAGTACCAATGTTTCAATCTGGAACAAAACTTCAAAGTCAGAAAGAGTAAATGACGGATGCGACACTGGGTGATGCCATCATGTATCTTCTGCCTCGGTTCTAATAAACTTGGTCTAAGAAACTCAGGCTATAACATCTATAAATAAACCAAAGGGGTCAGACCACACGTAAGGAATACTCACCAAAAACTATGAATACTGCTGGAAAACCCTCCTTCAGACTGATGCTAATGCAATGCTGATACAAGGCAGATACAAACACTGTCTTCACTTAAAACACTTAAGAGATGATGGCAATCAGGTTGACAGAAACAGCCACCCTACTGAAGGCATGTTAAACAGAAAATTAATCTATCCCTGGAGTATCCTTTCCTGCCTTGACAATATGGGATGAGGATAGGGTGTCTCATGGGGGAATCTTCCTATCCATAAGCCCTACTCCTATTAAAAAAAACACAAAAAAAAAACACAAAAAAAAACAAGGAAATAAGATCATAACTACAGCAGAGGAAACATAGCACATTACTTATCCCAGCCACTTTAGGTCTTGCTTCATAAATATGATCTAACCACCAAGATCATATTTCACCAGGTATTCTAGGAAAATAAATAGCTTGAAAGAATTTTGCCTCTCTTCATCAAGATGAACAAACAGAACTGATCCCACAAGGAAGCCAAGATATCTTAAGAAAGAACAGGACACAGTGAAATTTAAAATAGAATTATGAAAATAATTTCAGTGGGTAGTTTGAATAATCAAATGAGAGGGCTAATTATCTCCTGATGGAAGGGAAAGTTTCTATGAAGTTTCTTAGAATGTAGATCCCAGAGAAAAAGAGATGATAAATATGGGGAAAAGATAAAGACGTAAGGGAGAGTCCTGAGACCAAGGTTCTTCATCTAGTAGAATTCCCTAAGGGGAAAACAAAGATAATGGAGGGGAAGGAAATCATTGAAGGAAATAATAGGAGAAAATTCATCTTTGCTGAAGAAATACAGGCATCCTCAGACAGACATAATTTTGGCAGAATACATGTTAAAGGATTTATAGAGCTCTTCATTAAACCTCAAGATGAAGAGAAAATTCTAAAAGCTTCTAAGATTCAAAATAGGTTACCTAAATCAAGAAGCAGACGGACATCTGACATCTCAACAGAAATATTCAACCCGTGAGGACAATAATGCAAATCATATTTGTGTGCCTATGTTTTAGAATAATGTCTGGGTGATATACATCAACCTTTAGGGAAGTAGAAGGAAAGATTCATTTTTTTCCTTTCTACCCTGCTGTTGTTTTAATTATTAAATAATCTTGTATTACCTTTATAATTAAATTATTTGAAAAGAAAACATCAAGTCTGGCAACAGTGAATAGAAATCATTTCCAGGAAAAGAGACTAGATCCCTAGAGGCTGATAATTCAATTAGAAGGTTATTACAATAGTATCCAGAAACTGAGGGAGAAAAAAGCTATAGCAACAGAATGAGGGGCCAGACTCCAGGAACATTTTGATAATACTTTTGATGATTTGGTGAATTATGGAAATGAAGACTTAAGAGAAAAAATGATAAAGATTTCTAAAACCCCTAGTCTGAATGACTAGGTATATGATTAAGTCATTCAGAGAGGAAAGACCAAAAGTGGAATAGATTGATTTTGGATGTTAGGGAAAAGGCGATAGATAACATGTTTATTTTGAGCTGCAGATAGAGAATACACATAAAAGGTCTTGGCTGTGTGTTGAAATAGAGGTTGGAGTCTGGGAGGGACATCAGGGATAGACACAGCTGGGCCACGGAATGAGGGGACAAGAAACAAAGATTGGTGGCTGAGCCTTGTGGGAAGCCCTGCATTCAGGGCAGCTGAGAGAAGCCAGTGTCACCTGACAAGGTGAGTTCAGAGCAGAAAAAGGATCTGGAGAGTTCAATGTCACAGCTAAAGAAGGGCATTTTCACTAAAGAGGAGAAGGGTTTGCCACACCAAAGGACACAAAAAAGAAGAGGAAAGAGGAGAGTCAATGGGAAGGAAAAGGGGACATACGTAATACTTTCAACAATAAAGTTTTAAAAACAAATAAATAAATTTTAAAAATAAAATTTTAAAAAAAGAAATGCCACTGACAATGTCATTGTCTTTGAGAAATTTGAGGTTCATAAATATTTGAATGGTCGAATAATTTTACATAATATATTAAATGGCTCATAGGTTCTTTTTTTTCTTTTACTTTTCTTCCTTCCTTTATTTATTTTATTGTCTAAAGTTTTATATATGTCTCCTTTTTTCTAATTAGTCCCCCACCCCACCCCAGCCATTCTCACCCCAGGCAAGCCCCTACCCCCAAATGTCTGTGTTCATTGGTTATGCTAATATGCATGCATACTCATCAGGTTGTTCTAATATTTTTTTCATTACTGAGGTCTTTTAACATCTTAAGAAAGACCAGGGGAGAAATTTATTTTCAGGTGACCCATTAACTAGATTTCTGGAGGAAATCTGATGTCAGAGAGTCAGAATGGATTTTCAGGTCCCAAGCTGAGGTCAAACTACATATTTAGGAATGCCATGTCCAAGAAGAAGAGTGGGACTTTGCCAGAGCACAGCGATCAAAGCCAACAGGAGCAAGACCGGAGCCCAAGAGAGAACAGATACTATGAGGACACAGGGAGCAAAGGTGTCAGTCAGAGGACATTTCAACTGCTGCCACACGTGTTGCAAAATTATTTCCTTTCTTTACCCATTTTTCTCCGCCTTTTTAAAGTCGACAGGCCAATGGGTTGTCATCTGATAGTATTTCCCAAGAAGAAAGTTTAAATCATCTATACTCCCAAGATCTATGACTTATAAAAAAATCCAGTGGAGAAGACTGATACTTTTCTAATGTGCATTATGATGAAAAAAAACCAGCATCTCAAATGGTGTAAAAGGGGAGGTGGTTTCCTCACAGTTTTTAGCTCTTTACATCTTCCATTGAATACATTTTCTCTTCTAAATTTCCCCAGTACATATTGCTAACTTCAGATGTCTGGTTCTAATCATTTACTGCCTTTGTGTTGTCATCTTTTCAACCACATACAGTTTATCTTTCCTCTGTAATGTAAGATCCACTCACACCATTCATGCCTTAGTCTCCTTTTAATCCTCTACATGCCAGTGTCTAAGATATTAATACTTCCACTCATGCTCATTAATTGTCACTTAATAAATTACCCAAACATAATGACTACTGAGGACTATTCATAATATTGCATCTTTATAGGGAATTTTTTATACTTTTAAAAGCATTTTAATGTACATAAGATCTTTTGATTTTAAAAAAATTAAATAGAAAAGTTTATTACAATTAATAGATAGGTAAGCTGAGGTTCAAGAAATTACATTATTTTCCAAAAGATTCAGTATTACAGCTAGAATCCAGATTTCTTTATTCTTAACTGGGTTCTCCTGCTACTATCAGAACTGCAATTTATTTTCTGTAATGATTGAGATTCAGAGAAGTAAACCTACATATCCCAGGCCAGCAGTGCGCATGCAGTGGTGGCAGGGAGAGGGGTGAGGAACAGTGTTGGAGTGTGTATGAACATACCATTCTCCAGGAAATGGCTGAAAATGTGCAGGGTTATCACATTGAGGGTATCACAATGGGTAGAAAATGTTTGTGGCATTTAGTGTTAAACATATTGCAATATTAGATATAGCACAATGAGAATTAACCTATCTGAATACTAATTGAGCACCAATTGGGAAACTCACCAAGCTTAGACAAACTAAGGGTATTATAGTCACCTCTTCAAATAACTAATAATCTTCCCTTATGATATCTATATCAAGAATCTACAAAATAATAATTTAAAACTTTTGCCATTATTCTTGTTTTGGTGACTTTTTCTTTTGTTTTGCTATTATTCTCAAAATGAAAGAAAGAAAACATATGAATGGCAAGTGTCCAAAAATTAGTCTTAGGGAGGTAACTGAGCAAAAGCAGAAATCCGGGCTCATGTTCTTCATACATAAAAATACAGCTATTATTATCATTGTATTTTTTAAAAAAATCACATAAGCAACATGGTGTGTAATGTACAACAAGATTTAAGGAACTGCAAGCTCTCAAGTGCCTGTTGGAACGTCACTTAATCAACTGTCATTTTTTCAGTCACTCTTTACTTAGTCTTAATTCAAAGGACAGTTAAGTAGAAGTGTCCTGAATCTTTTCTTAAAGTTCAAGCTTTCTGCTCCTCTCCCTTCAAGTATTCGCTTTCATCATGGAATCACCCCAGAGCTAGGACTCTCTTCTGCTTCTCAGGGCTTCCACCAAAGACCCCAGATTCTGATGCCCCTATTCTGTTTGTCCTTTAGCTCAAAGGAATTCCCTTTGACCTTTCAGCAACACAAAATGAAAGAAAACGACCCGCTAAGGAACATTCTTTTTCTCAGATTACAACAAACTCCTTAACAAGCTTTGCCCCAAGCCCTGTAACAGACATAAAGCTATGTTGGCATTGAAGGTATTAATGAACCACCCATCCTACCCCCTCCCTTACCTTTCCAGTGGTACCTTTGAAAACACTTAGCATTGAAAAGAATTCCCTAGACTTTTTTTTTTTTTTTGTCTTTCCTAGAGACATGTTTCTTAAAATCATATGCCTTTGGGGTATTTGTTATGTTGTTTAGGTGGGGAATGTAAAACTGAGGGAATATTTCAGGAACAAAAACAAGAGTCCTCACCTATAGTGTTTCTAACTATGACGACAAACAAATGTTTGAAGTCATAAGTAAGTAATAAAATATTTACAAATATTGAAGCAATTCTTAGCCTAATTGTCACTTAGCAATTCTAAGAATGTGTTCATTTGTTCTCTGCTCAACTGGTATACTGGAGCAAATTGTTTATCTGTGATGTTTTAAAAACTAACATGAATTACCTTGTATTTCCAATTAAATCTCAATTAAGAAACTTTATAATTATCTCAGACCAAGCAGCCAAGGATATAAATACCTCATATTGAATCATACTTACAGTAATAATGAGACCCTTAAGCTTTGGCATTTGTGTTTACCTCAGATAGGCGTCCAAAAATTGTGATGATGATCCAAACTCTCCAAACATCTTGAGTCTGCAAACTTTGGCTGGCAATCTTGTGGGAACAAGCATTTTGGGGTTTTTGGGGGGTCTTGTTTTTTGTGTGTGTGTGTTTTTTTTTCCAAAAGCCCAGTATGTCTGCTGTAAGTCCTGGCTCAAAGTCAGACTCCAAAGGCAGATGAAAATGAGAGAGAAAATTTTATCTAAATATTTGAAAGCTTTAAAATGGGTGAAGATTCATGGGAAGGAAAAGTTTATTTTCTTTAAAACCAGTTCAACATAATTTATACCTATTGCTACATTCATGTTGAACCTGTTACTAATGTCATAAATTGGACTCTCTCCCACTTAAAGTGAGAATAACCATTCAAGAAACCTTCTGTGAGATGTTTTATATTCTTGGATCCTTTCCCCATTTTAACACACAAGAATGGCAATACCAAAACAAGCTGTGTTTTTATTTGAATTGTTCTAATATATAGACATTTTAAGTAAACACTTAGGAAGGTATTTACTTAAGCAAGTAGTGTATTAAGTAAGATAAAGAAAAAAATGTGAGTTGAAACAAAATGGCAGTTATTTTGGGCAATGTATATAATTATAAATTGTACCTCATGATTGAAAGAATAAGAACTAGTCAATTATTCTGAGTAAGTCCACAATCCACTCCTTTTTTCTCTATCTGGAATAGAGTCAAATATTTTAAAGCCCTTGCTTTCAAAATGAGAAGGTAAGCATAAAAGGAGAATCTAAAGATGTAATAGAATGTGAAATTGCTAAAGTCATGACATCCCAAGTTCAGGCCAAATTTGTTTTAAATTTAAATAAAATTATTAAATTAATTAGCCCTAGACACTTTTTTTTCCTTCAGATTAGCTTATGTTGCAGCTCTACCTATACTCATTCTGTTTAGCTTGTTCTCACTCTCGAGAAAAGAGGCCACCATACAAACTTGAACATAAAGTAAATCTTGGTTTCAATGAACTTGCAAATTATACTGGAAATATGTTTTGGAATAATTCCAGATCTTTGGAGAGGAAAAAGAATAATTTTTCAGCTCTAAAATCTCTCTTCTGTCTTTGCAAAAATCTCCCAATTTTTGGAAGCTATGATTTCATGCTCACATTTTTGAGAACTTAGTATACTACCTCCACCAGAATAAAAAGATTAATCTTAAAAAAAAACACTTTAATATTGAAAGTATTACATACGTCCCCTTTTCCCCCATTGACTCCTTCTAACCCACTCCTATCCCCATCCCAGACCTTCACCACCATACTGTGTCCATGGCCCCTAACTTCCCCCCTGTTGGCCAGGTCAGCTCCAATTGCCCCCTCCCTGCTGGCCTGGTTGCTCCTAACTGCCATACCCATGCCGGCCTGGTCACCTCTTATTGCCCCCCCTGCCAGCCGGGTTGACCCCAACTGCCCCTTCTGCTGGCCTGGTTGACCTCAACTGCTCCCTGCTGGCCTGGTCATCCCCAGTTGCCCCACCCTGCTGGACTAGTTACTCCAACTGCTCAGCCCTCCCGGTCTCTCCTTCCGGCCAGCCCGGTTGCCCCATGCAATCTGCTTGTTCAGTCACTTGGTCATCCCTCACTAACCCTCCTGCTGGCCTGGTATATGCAGCCATCTTGTGAGGGTGTGAGGGTTAATTTGCATATTATCTCTTTATTATATAGGAATGCATACAATTTTTTTGGTTGATCTCTTCCCACCCACTCACCACCCACCAAAGCCTTCCCTTTGAGATTCAGTCTGTTCTATGCTTCAATATACTAGTATTATAACAGATATTTACCACAGATTTAGATAAGTTTATAATATGTAATAGAGCTAGCTTCCAGAATA
The DNA here is from genome assembly GCA_963924515.1 of Vespertilio murinus. Classification (NCBI taxonomy): domain Eukaryota; kingdom Metazoa; phylum Chordata; class Mammalia; order Chiroptera; family Vespertilionidae; genus Vespertilio; species Vespertilio murinus. Next base: position 64,961,266 of record OZ004708.1, read on the forward strand.
ATAATTTGAGATTTAGTTTTTAAACAATTTAATGGCATACCTAATTTTACTCAATCTTCATAGCAGCTGTGTTATCCCATTTTACAGATGAGGGAAACTGAGGCTGGGAGAAATTAAATAACTTTTCCATAGTTTATCAGCTAGAAATTTATAAAAATCTAAGTTCAAACCTAACTTTTCAGATTCCCAGTCACGTTTTACTACTGCTGTTTAAACAGGATTCATTGGAAAACCAAAGGACACACAGTTTCTTTCCATCGTTAATTTACGTGAAATTCAGCATTCAGTTTCATCACCAAGTGGCTCAAAATTACCTTTGTTGTCCTGTTAATTCTTCTGAATGGAAACACAGCTGCAATACTCAGATTTGTCATGCTTTTTATGAAAAAAAAATCATATTGTACTGCAAGAATCTTAACGGTACCCGAAGCTTTTAAAGAACATTAACTGTGACACTGTGTCATGTCCAGGTCGTTCCGATCTCTGTGCTGGAACACGAGCCCTTATGGTTTTCTCCTCAGCAGGTATGTCAGCTGGTTTCCACGTAGCCTTTGCACAATTAATGAGGATAATAGGTTGCCACTATCAGGTTTCTTTTCGACTTTTCACTTTCGCAGGTGGAGTCTCCAAAGAAAAATTGCAGGCAAGCTTAAAAGATGAGAAAGGCTTTCACGTTAGAAGAGTGGGTAATTAAGTTTGATTTATGTCTATTACAGTAATTTTGCCTTTCTCCAGGCTTCCTTCTCTGTTCCTGACACACAAAGCTGCAGAAAGCACCTCGCACTCTTCATGTGCTTAGAGATTGCCCTAATGAGATAGCTTTGGAGTAAAGGGCCATACTAAAGGCTGACAGCTCTATTTCAGCTAGACAGGAGCCCGAGCTCTGGCTAAGGCAACCAGAGCTATTAAAAATGAGTTTCAGTCCTTCTCTAGTTTGTCCATTCTTTACAAAACAACAGAAGGCATGCTTGCTTGTGTTTACATTCTTCCTTCTCTTTTTGTCTTCCTGATTTACATTTTAATGACTCATTAGTATTGAAAGATGACAGACAAACTCCTCCCTAGCCAAGAAACAATGTGGGTATTGTTAACAAAACTTCCTGAAAAGGTGTGGAAAGAAGAAACTTTATTGAGATGCGCAGTTTGCAGACCAGGGAGCTGCAGCCTGCAGCCTCCCCTGGAAACAAAGTGTGCTCCACCAAGACTAAGGGGAGGCTCTTTTATAAAGTTTCCACCCAAGGATCCAATTTGGTCCATTTTATGCAAATGAGGTTTCCAAATACTGCAGTTCTGATTGGTTTGTATAGATGCAAATGAGGATATAATTGTGCAGTTCTGATTGGGTGGGACAGGTCCATTGGTCTAAAGACAAAAACAAGAATTTTCCTATAGTGGTTAACTAAAGCAGCAGAAGCATTGTACAAAAGGAGGGAAGCTTAGTGTGTAGCTTTTTGCATCATGCAGAGTGCAGGAGAGGCCTCAGTCAGCACTGACCACTAAACTAGACTCTAGTTCTGACTTTGGGCCCAATTAACCACAAGAGGTCTATTCCAACAGATATATTTCTTCTGGGTTCACAGTATTGCACATTTTCCTCTATCTCCAATGACCCTCTGAGCCTCTCCTGGAACAGAAAGAGTTTCCAGGAGGCGGGAAGAGAAAATTACTTGTTGCTGGAATGATAAAGGGCCATTTTGCCCCATAACATTATTGAATTAAGGAGGTTTTTTAAAATCTGGCTTTGCTTCTCACCCCACCCTAGCCTTCGACTCCCATTACATTTTTGTGAAAGGAATCTAGATATCCTTTAAATTGGTTGACTTATCTTGGAAGTCATAGTTTGTCTCAGAAATCCCCAGGGGCAAAGTTGCTTGCACAACCTTACCGATAATGAGTACAGTTTGTTTCAATGAAATTTATACTTAAAACAACCACAAAACAAAACAACAACAACAAACAAACAAAAACACAATGGAAACTGTGGCACAAACATGCTGCAGTGTTTATGCAGATATATTGACTCATTGTAACTTAGGACTTAATAAACTGAGCAGTTCATTCCATAATTCAGTGGGACTTAAGAAGGAGATAAACACTCCGGGAGGCAACTGCATTCCTTCTTCATCCACTTGCATACAATTTAGGTTATTATATTTTTTCCCCTTTATTCTGGCTCTTCTCTCATATGTAAATTATTTAAACAACAGCCATTTTAGCAACAAAATGCAGACTCCTATCTTAGAAAAATGTCCTCACTTCATTGTCTTGTTAGTTGTGATACAAATTCTGTTGTAAACTAAAACATCTGGGGATTTAACTTTTGTGCATTTTGCTCTCGCACGCATTGTATAGTTTATATTGTCTTTCAAGAAATAGAAGCTATTTGATGACCCCACTCATTTGCTGCAAAATGTTAAAACATGACCCTTTAAGCAACAGATTTTATTGAGCAACTACTATGCGTAGACACTGCTCAGGGTGCCTGAATACAGCAGTGGACAAAACACAAGAAGTTCTGCTCTCTGGAGCTGACATTTTCATTATAGGGGTGAGGGAGAAAGGGTGGTGGATATACAATATGCTCAAATCCTTAAGCTCATAAAACTATCACACTCACTCACGTGTACACAGATACACACAGCTTTAAGATTTCACTGTTATTATCCATAGCTTACAAACGAGAAAACTGAGGCACAGAGAAAATGAATATTGTGACCAGCCTCACACAGGTTGTCCATGTCAAGGCCAGGCGCTGTGGCTCTGGAGTCTGTGCTCTTGTACTGAATAAAGCTGGCATTGCCCGATGAGCCACCCCTGTGTCAGGATTTTAGGGACATAGAATTCTGAAGCAGTTTATTCAGTGCTCTCACCTGAGAAACTAGTGTGTTACCTAACTCAGCACTTCACATGGAACATAATCCAGCAGCTTCTATAAATAAAGGGAGGGGGGAAAAAAACCATGACTGTGTAAAGTGAATTCTTTTAATTTACTTTATAGATGGAAAACTTAGGCAGAAACCAGCCTTAGGTAAGAAACGTTCACATCTCAGAAAAGTCAGGACTTTTATAACAGCCTCCCAACTTGCATCATCACCCCAGACGTGGCCTGACCAGGGACTCTGGCTGCAGCCTTGGAATTTATTAGCAATACAGGGTGGTCATTTTTTTTCTCATCTGGAAAATACAGAGATAATAATACCTTTGGGAAGTTCTTTTCCATGTCAAATAAGATTTCATAGGTTTTAATCAAGTAGGAAAGCAAAAGAATTTGGTACTCTGCATAAGGGGGGGGGGGAAGGGTGCATGCCTCCATTGCATCCTGAACATATGCACAAAGTCAGATGGGCAAAAGCAGCTCCACTGTTCCTCCTGCCTTCAGGACCCAGCAGCGCCAGGACCCTGTCCGGAGAGCCTCCACCTGCCCCCTGCAGTCACCTGCCCCCTCCAGTCACCTGCCCCTGCAGTCACCTGCCCCCTGCAGTCACCTGCCCCCTGCAGTCACCTGCCCCCTCCAGGCACCTGCCCCCTCCAGTCACCTGCCCCCTGCAGTCACCTGCCCCCTGCAGTCACCTGCCCCCTGCACTCACCTGTCCCCTCCAGTCACCTGCCCCGTTGGGCCTCCTACATCTATCATTTCCACATCACGTAATTGCACAGTATTTTGTTCTACCAAGATTCTGTGCAGCATCTACTGAAATAGAGTTTAAATCAGCCGTGGGCAAACTATGGCCCCGCGGGCCGGATCCGGCCCATTCGGCTATGCTATCCGGCCCGTGGAGCCGAAAAAGCAGAGGGTTCTCTTGCTCTCCCCTCCGCTCCTTCACCAGCAGCCCAAGATGAGAGTGCCAGCATGGTCAGGTTGCTTTTGTTCTGGTACTCCGGTCCAGTTTAAGAACCCATTGTGGCCCTCGAGTCAAAAAGTTTGCCCACCCCTGATCTAAATCCTGGTGAGCCAGCACTACCTCCAGAAAACTCTTACTAAAGAGCTTCTGTGGCTGTCAGCTAGGATGCAGTTCCCGGATCCGCCAGTGACCAACCATGTGACGCAGAGAAAGTCACTTGCTCTGCCTGTGCCTCATCGTCCTCACTTGTGAAATAGAGATGAGAGCATTGTTGAGAGGAATACATACGTTTATAGATAAAAAAGTAATCAAGCCCAGCCGGTGTGGCTCAGGGGCTGAGTGTCAACCTGTGAACCAGGAGGTCACAGTTCCATTCCCAGTCAGGGCGCATGCCTGGGGTTGTGGGCTCCATCCCCAGTAGAAGACGTTCAGAAGACAGCGAATCATTGATTCCCTCTCATGGTTGATGTTTCTCTCTCCCTCTCCCTCTCCCTTTCTCTCTCTCTCAAATCAATAAAAACATATGAGAAAAAGAAGAAGTGATCAGGATGACACATGATTCACAGTAGGGACTATGTAAATCTTTTTCTTCTTCTTCTTCTTCTTCTTCTTCTTCTTCTTCTTCTTCTTCTTCTTCTTCTTCTTCTTCTTCTTCTTCTTCTTTTTTAATAAGTTCTTCCTTCTCCACATAGCCTTCTCTCCATTGTCCAGGGGCTATAGTTGAGTTTAGCTGAACTAATGAGGCAAGATGTGCTACCAAATGGGATGTCTAGTTTAATATAGCAACCATGATTTCAGAAGGTTCCTTACTCTGCCTCTGCTGCTGTTACGAGAAATATGCTTTTCTACAACCCTAATGAGCTCAGTGAGGTGAACTAAAGCATTAATTTTATTCATCGTTATATATGGAATCAACTACACCCTGTCCCAGGAGCCTGAGTCATTATTGGAAAGATGCCTTCCCAACATCCAGCTGAGCTGGGGAAGGGTACCCACCTTCCAGAAGAGACCCCATTGGCCCCTCCCACCTCCCAAGCAGCCTTGACAAATAGAAAATAGGCAGATAGTATTTCACTGCTGAAGTCTCTAGTCAGGCATATTAGTGTCTTTGGGAAAACTCCACCCTCTTATAGAGAGAAGGCAAGGTCCATAAGGGAAGGAATTATTCCAGTCTCGTTTACTCACTATTAGATTAAATGCCCACTAGCAGTGTACTAGGATTCTCTTTTCTCCACATCCTCACCAGCACTTAACTTGTTGATTTACTGATGGTAGCCATTCTGACCTGTGTGCGGTGGCACCTCATTGTAGTTTTAATTTGTGTCTCCCTGATAATTGGTGATGTTGAGCACTTTTTTTCATATTTCTATTGGCCATCTGTATGTCCTCTTTGGAAAAGTGTCTATTTTGGACCTTTGCCCATTTATTACTTGGATTACCTTCCAGATGTTGAGTTGTATGAGTTCTTTGTATATTTTGGAAATGAACCCCTTATTAGATGTTTCATTGGTGAATAAGTTATCCCATACCATAGGTTCTCTTTTCATTTTATTGATAGTTTCTTTTGCTGTGCAGAGGCTTTTTAGCTTGATATAGTCCCATTTGTTTATTTTGCCTTTTTTTTTCCCTTGCCCTAGGACCGTGGTCGGCAAACCGTGGCTTGTGAGCCACATGTGGCTCTTTGGCCTCTTGACATGGCCTGGGCGAATCTATTTTGAAGAGGTGGCGTTAGAAGAAGTTTAGGTCTAAAAAATTTGGCTCTCAAAAGAAATTTCAATTGTTGTACTGTTGATACGTGGCTCTGTTGACTAATGAGTTTGCCGACCACTGCCCTAGGAGATGTATTGATGAAAATACTGTTATGTGAGATGTCTGAGATTTTACTGTTTATGTTTAGTTCTAGGATTTTTATGTTTTTTTATATATATATATATATATATATGTATATATATATATATATATATATATAATTGATATTTTACAGAGAGGAAGGGAGAGAGATAGAGATCTAGAAATGTCGATGAGAGAGAAACATCGACCAGCCCAGCCGCCTCTTGCTCATCTCCTACCGGGATGTGCCCGCAACCAATGTACGTGCCCTTAACCGAAATCAAACCTTGGACCTTTCAGTCTGCAGACCGAAGCTCTACCACTGAGGCAAATCAATTTCAGTGGATTCTTATGGTTTTATGACTTACATTTAAGTCTTTTATCCATCTTGAGTTTATTCTTATGTATGGTATATGTTGTGCTATCACATGGTCTCACTTATACGTGGAATCTAATGAACAAAATAAACTGACTAACAAGATAGGTCTAGGCATGGATACAAGGAACAGAATAAAAGGTCTCAGTGTGGAGGGAGGAGAAGGGGACAGGAAGAGATCAACCAAAGATCATGTACACATATATGCATAATCCATGGGCGCAATGGTATGAGGAAGCCCTGGGGTGGGAAGGGGGTTGAGTGGAGGGAGCAAAAAGGGGGAGTTTGGGAGACATCTCTAATACTGACAACAATCAAAAAGAGTAAGTTTTATGCTTATTTCTATTATTGGCATTTGTGGAAAATGTCATATTCCTTATTATTTCCTAGTTCACTCAGAAAATTCCTTGGAAAAGCTCACAGATTTTGTAGATAATCTCATCAGTCAGCCCACCCTACAAGAAAGAAGGCTCTCATCCTTACACCAGGTCTCTGTTAGCCTGACTCACCTTGCTCACCCAGCTACTCTTGTTCTCTGAGTCATCCCCAGGGGTGGAGGGCACAGTGACTTCACACCTGGGGGGCGGGGGGCTGTTAGGGGATGCATATGCCTTTAAATGACCATCCCTCAGCTTGGGTCGAGGCCAGCATTATCTGGATAAAAACAAGTCTGATTTCTGAGATTCCACTACTCCAGTCCTTGCACAATTAGGCAGATCCTCTCAGCCCATGAGAAGAAAGTAAATAGTGGTCTCCACAAACAACCCAAGTTTCGGCTGAAACTATTTTTGCCAGGAGCTTTATCCCCCTCCGGTTTCCAAAACTCAAATTCCTTACCTAGTCTCCCTCTGAAGCCCGAGTCCCCAGCTATCGATGTCTAATTCCCTTACTTTCTTTTCACTGAACTCAAGACTGTTCCATTTCTTTTTTTCTTTTGCTTCGTCCAGCGAATGTGTGGCACATTATACACAAACGAATGCTCAGCTTTCTCACTGTTTGTGTCTGAGCCTTCTGTTAATCCTGTTTCCACATCTGCCTAAGTCCATTCTATACATACTAGATTGCACTATTCTCTCCCTATCTCAAAGACGATGTTGTTGTAATGACCAATATTCATTTATAATGGCAAAACAAGGTTATGTAATATGCATTCTCTACAACCAGGAAGAATAGTTTCTATTCACATATGGTTACGGAGGGGAAGATGGAATAATCCTTCACACAGCAATTTTACACGAGCTAATTATTTCAAATTAGTTAAATTAAGTGCTAGGAAGATGCACTTATTTCAAACCCATCCTTTTCCCAATTTATTTGACAGAGGAATAGAACAAGAAGTTAGCTTGTCCTAGAAATGATGGCTTCTGGGAGGGAGGAAAACGTAAAGTGGCCCTTTCGCTAACTGAGCATCTAATAGTTGTTGGAGAGCGAGAAATAGAGGAAGGTGGATTCCAGTGGGTGGTAATCTGAAAAACATGTGGAATGCCTGCAGGAAATCTGAGAGGAAGTGAATGCAGAACAAAAGTGAGAGGGTAGAGCAGCCAGTAAGGGCAGGGTGCTGAGGCCATATCAGCAGACAGTAAGAAATTCCCAGGAGCAGGATGGCAAAAAAAAAAAAAAAAAAAAAAAAAAAAAAAAAAAAAAGTGATTTAAGAAGAGGGATGTCTGCTTTTCAATTTAAAATGGGTATTGTCCCTGTTCCATAAACCTTCCTTGTCTCCCCAGATTATCCGTAAAACCTCTTAGCACCCAAAAGCCTTGTGGGAATGGAATTCTGTGGAAACCAGAGGAAGATGCCCAGCTAGCTGGCCCACAAAGAGTACAATAAACTCGCACAATCCAGGCAGGACACCGTAATTTAAGTCAAAGGATCAGGAGATTAGAGCCAGACATTACCTGGAGAATTTAAACCCTGGCGAACTCATAGCAGTTTCTTGAGGACATTCAACTTCCCATAGGTCCCGGGATGGGAGAAGGTGGTCCGGTGTGACCTGGGGTTTGAGAATGCCAGCTGATACGGGGATGACACTGGTCACCCTGCTCCACACCAGCACCAGTGTGTCCCTGTCCCATGAAGATGTGCTGGCTAAGACAGCACGAAACCCCAAATGGTTTCTTCCCAGCACAGAGAAGAACCTCAGGTTCTTCTCACTTCCTGGAACATAGCATACTTCGATCCAGGCTATAAAAGCAACCTGTGCTTACATCACGTGTTTCAGCCTATGGCTTCTCATAGTCAGAGATTCTATTTCACTAGAACAAGCGCTGGCCCCTCGTCTTCTCCCAAACCTGCACTAAAGAATTTTTATTTTATAATCTACATTTAAGACCTTATGTTTTTCCCTATTACATTTCATCTTCGGGGTTTCCCTGGCCAGCATTCCCACCTGTTGAAATATTTTAGAGTTCTAATTCCATCGCCCCTGAGTCAGCTGAGTCAGCTGCAGATTTGATCCATATGCCTTCCCCCTGCAAGGAGTTGGAAGGAAACGGACTAGGCATCGCACGCCCCGGGTTGCCCACCCATACTTACCACTCGCTGGGTGTCCACAAACTGGGCCAGCTACTTAATCCTTCTGAACCTCAGTTTCTCCACTTATAAAATAGAAAAACCAGTCTCTGGCTAATTTACCTCAGATTATTAGGAAAATCAAGAGGTGTGTGTGTGTGTGTGTGTGTGTGTGTGTGTGTGTACACACTTGCAAAATCAGCTTTTTAAATTAAAATAATTGTTATGTCAATGTGTGTCTTATTAACATGCTTAGTTAGCATCCCTGTGTTCTGTGAGGACAAGACGAGCCTTTCACTAAGGCCTTGGAGGGTGTAGCCCCCTCTAGGATGCCCGGGAATATCTCCTTCCCGGTGAACCCACGATACATACAATTATCCAGCATTTGCTTCCTGAGCACCTGCTATCTACCAGACCAAATGCACCAGGTGCTTAACATACAAAAATTAAAGAGATAGAACTGGCATCTTATCTCAAGCCACTGCTGAGAAATTGTAAAAGATGAAAGGGGAGGGGAGAGTTCAGCCCCTAAGAGCTAACACATATAATTATGGCTCTACTTTGAAGAGGGAAAGGGCTGTTTCTCTGCTCTTATCAGATTTGTTTAAAAAGAAGGGAAAGGGGTCATTTCCTTCTGACTCAGGAAAAAGAAAAAAAAATGAACAAGCTCTAATGCTCTCAGCTGATCTTATTGCCTCGAAGAGATCTCTATGCGTCTCTGACTTCTGGTGTACACAGAGAGAAGCAGTCACTGGGGGTGATCTTTCATGACCAAGCTCTTCCCAGTGGTCAGTTTGACCTAAAGAGACCCCCTGAGAGTGAGTCTCAGAAATGCACAATAAAACACTGATAAGTGATTCTGTCCCCCAGAGGTTCTCAGTGAAGTGGTCTTGGGTGAGGCCTGGGCACCATCGGGGAAATCTAAAGTGTAGTCCCAGTTAGAATCACTGTCTGAGATAGAAAGCCCAGCAAAAGTTTAAGTGGAGCCGAGACTGGTTTGGCTCAGTGGATAGAGGGTCTGTCTGCGGACTGGAGGGTCCCAGGTTCAATTCCGGTCAAGGGCATGTACCTTGGTTGTGGGCACATCCCCAGTGTGGGGTGTGTGCAAGAGGCGGCTGATCGATGACTCTCTCTCATCAATGTTTCTAACTCTCTAACTCTCTCCCTTCTTCTCTGTAAAAAAAAAAATCAATTTCATATATATATATGTATGTGTATATATATATATATACATATATATATATATTAAAATGTTTAAGTAGAAAGCTCTATGGAGGAGGGTCCTATGAAACAACAAATTATAATAAAATATAAGAAACTTCTTACAAAACTATCTTACATGTTGGTTTGTTTTAAAGGCTCTTTAAATGGCTACCTTGAATAATTTAGTTCTTGCAGATGCATTTTTGTTGTTGTTAATCCTCATCCCGGGATATTTTTTTCCATTCATTTTCTAGAGAGAGTGGAAGGGAGGGAAGGAAAGTAAGGGAGATAGTGAATCAAACATCAGCATGAGAGTGACACCTCAACTGCTTGGGGAATCAAACCTGTGAGTCTTTGGTTTGGGAGCCGACGCTACAACCACTGGGCCACACCAGCCAGGGTTGCAGTTAGCCTTTTAAATACAACTTGGGGAGGGTGGCAAATAAATGAACATTTCTATCTAAGTTGAGGGGAAAATAACCGCCTCAGGAAAAATACCCACCCGATGATTTAAGCCCCGTGAACGTCACCTCCTGTGTGTTAATTAAGCTGCCATGTCATATCACTTTTGTGTGAGGAATTTTCTCCTTTTACGAAGGTTTGACTGTAATAATTAAAATTGCCAAGAGGTTGTGATGTCACACCTCTAAAATAAAAAGTCAGTGTTTGCAGCCTCTAAACCTGAAAGCGTAAGAGCAGTCAATGGAAAACAGATGTTCATCCTGGTGGGTGTTCAAAACCACTTTTTTAAAAATTCGATGTCTCTGTATAAGTGCTCGTACACTCTCAAAATACAGACTGCAGCCAACAGTTTATATATTTGAATGCTCACCTGTTCGATAGGATGATGCTAATTGGGTAAACAACATATTGTTAAAATCAACCAATTGACTAGTTGACCTTTTCCGCCCTCGAGTCCCATGGACGTTCTTTTGAACGGTGTGATGTGTGTGTGTGGTGAGTACCACTCGATAGATAGTACTTTCTTTTTTATTTTTTAAAGATTTTTAATTGATTTTTAGAGAAAGAGAGAAAGGGAGAAGGAGGGAGAGAAACGTCGATGTGATTGATAGTAAATCACCAATTGGCTGCCTCCTATACGCCCCAAACCTGGGATGGAACCTGCAACCCGGGTATGTGCCCTGACCCGGAGGGGAACCGGCAGCCTTCCGGAGCACAGGAGGATGCCCGAGGAACTGAGCCGCACTGTCCAGGCCTATTCCTGTGGGGTTTTTACTAGTAAACACCTATTACCACAGAGCTAGACATTTTCTTTTTTTCTTCTTTTTTTTAATTTAAAAATATATATATTTAATTGATATTTTTACAGAGAGGAAAAGAGAGGGATAGAGAGCTAGAAAAGTCGATGAGAGAGAAACATCGACCAGCTGCCTTCTGCACACCCCCCACCGGGGATGTGCCCGCAACCAATGTACACGCCCCTGACCGGAATCGAACCTGGGACCCTTCAGTCCGCAGACCAAAGCTCTACCACTGAGCCAAACCGGTTTCGGCTGAGCTAGACAGTTTCATACACAAATTCTCCATCTTAGTAAAGGCTTTACCTAACTACTTCCAAAAAAGGAGGGTAGCATTCCATTTTTAGGGAAACTACATCTCACAATTTATTTCAGTATTTTGGTGAGAGATGCCAAACCAAAGATATCCATCTAATGGTTATTCAGTTTCAGAGAAGGTAACTATTAGACATTTGCGGCCATTCATTCGAGGAAAAATATGCAAGTTGGGATTTTAAAAACAACTTTCCAACACTCAGAAAACCAAGGGATTTTTTAAGTAACTTACTTTTAAGTAGCAGCTGGCAAAAGACAATGAAATCCCATCCCCAAAATGAAGTTGATGATGCTGCTGATAATTAGCCCTTTATATAAAATTATATATATTTTTACAAAACACTTTCATATATGTATTGCTCCCAATATCCGTGTAGTCACTACATAAATAGAGAATATAAATCTGAGTAATTAAAGAACTTATGTGTTAACCATAGAGCATGCCATGCCAAACCAAACCCGGTGTCATTTCTCTGGAAGCTCAGGGCCAGTTCTCTGCCGTCAAGACATCTTATTAAAGGCCTAAGGAAAATGTGGGCCTGGGATTCAAGACCAGTGGGGAAAAGGGCATCCACAGGGACAAGCCTAACTTAAAAGGGATTGCTTTCTTCTGTCCAAGTCAGTATCCTATATAACAGTGTTTCCCAAACTTTTGACAAATGTGTACCCCTTCTATAATTTTCGTAACCCTGAGTACCCCTCTTTAAAAAAAATAGCCGAAACCGGTTTGACTCAATGGTAGAGCATCAGTCTGCGAACTGAAAGGTCCCGGGTTCGATTCCGGTCAAGGGCATATAGTACATTGGTTGCGGGCACATCCCCGGTAGGGGGTGTGCAAGAGGCAACTGGTCGATGTTTCTCTCTCATCGACATTTCTAGCTCTCTATCTCTGTCCCTTCCTCTCTGTAAAATATCAATAAAATATATTTAAAAATAAAATAAAATAAAATAAAAATGGATGTATTTTAATAACAATCAAAATATATTTATTTTTATTTTTTTGGTACATACACAAAATAATAATAAACGAAAAATAAAATTATTCATAATAAAATATAAATAAAAGTTACATTATGAATAACATTTATTTACACACCGGACCATCTCACGCCTCACAAGACTGTCTTGACTTGACTCATGAGAACGTAGAATTAGGCGCAGCTAAGCACGGTGCAGTGCATATCCCCACCAAACTCCGGTGCAACGCGTACCCCCACCAACTCTTCCCGTACCCCTGGGGGTACGCGTACCACACTTTGGGAAACACTGCGATATCATAAAAGCCCAGAGAGTGAACGGCCAAACGACCAGACCAGAATGACCAATGGACCAGATGCTCAACCCGGGGGCTGCCCCCTGGTGGTCAGTGCGTGGCACTCCCACAGCGGGAGCAGCCGCTCCGAGGGCAGGTCCACCGCCTCGCACTGACCAGGCTGAGCGGCTCTCCCACAGCGGGCTGATCCCCGCAGGCCGCCCCCCACCGGGGCATGAATCACAGCACCAAAAGCTGGCCATTACTAAGCACCGTCCTTGTGGCCGGGCGGGGAAGGCCACGTACTCTCCATGGAATCTCAGATAATCCCAGAACCTGCCTCCCAGGGTTGATCCAAGGGTTTCTATTCATAGCTTTCAGAATGGGATGAGATCATCGGCTTTTAAGTAGTTGAGGGAAAACACACACTGCTCCCTTTTCATCCGTTTCATCCTGCTTTCTTGCGAGAAAAGGAACCACCACCACAGCCCGGCCCTGCGTGCAGTGCGGAGAGCTCACCCGCCCTCAGCTCCAAGTGAGTCAGTCTGTGATCTGTGTTAGGCCTGTACACCGAGCATCTTTTTTTTTTTAATGTATATTTTATTGATTTTTTTACAGAGAGGAAGAGAGAGATAGAGAGTCAGAAACATTGACGAGAGAGAGTCATCAACCAGCTGTCTCCTGCACACCTCCTACTGGGGATGTGCCCACAACCAAGGTACATGCCCTTGACCGGAATCGAACCTGGGACCCTTCAGTTCGCAGGCCGATGCTCTATCCACTGAGCCAAACCGGTTTCGGCTTACACCGAGCATCTTATTCAGCCCCAATCACTGACTGAGCACCTCCGTGTCCCAGGCGATGCCCCGGTGCTCACAGAGCAGGAGGGAGCCAGCCGCCTTGTCCTATGGAGCATGCGTCCCTAGGAGAGGACGAGGGTGCGAGGGAAAAACAGCCTCAGACAGATATGGGGTGCAACTATCAAGGGGCACTGGCACCATGAAGACATGGGAATGAAGCCATAAGGGGGCTCCGCCAGGGAAGGGCAAAAGGAGGCTCCCTGAGGGAACGGGGACAGATGGAGGAGAGCCAGGCGGACGCCTGGAGAAGGGCATCGGGAAGAGGGGACAGCCCACAGGGTGGCATCAGGACGGGCAAGAGGCTGAGTGGAAGAGGCCTGAGGCCGGGTCAGGGGGCACATCCTGCAGGGATTGAGGGCCCCGTGAGAACCTGGCATCCCCTGAGTGTAGGCAAAGGCCCTGGGGCTGTCGGTGAGGACCCTTGGCCTCTGTGTCACACTGAGGGGGAAGAGGAAGCAGGGAGACGGCAGGAGGTGACAGCACCCTCCCAGAGGGCGATGCAGAGACCGTGGAAAGTGGCAGCCGAGGTGGCAGATTTGGATTGTGCTAGAGGGAAGGCAGGTCCTGAGGAAGGCTGGGGGAGGTGGGAGTGAGGAGGCCCCGTGTTCGGCTAGGCCCCTGGAAAGGCAGGGTCTCCGGCAGCTGCTGGCAGGGGCCCTAGGGTCAGATCCCGTGCGTGTTGAGGGTCCGACTGTAAAACCCAGACCTTAGTTTGAGCTCCACACGAGGGGCGTGGAATGTTCACAGCCAGCCTCCACCCTGACATCCAGGAGGCGGATCATTCCAGTCTGGCTGCCCTAATCCCTACACACACACACAAACACACACACACACACACACACACACACACACACACACACAAGCTCTCTTCACTGATGACAAATACTTATTGGAAACAAGAAAGTGGCTTTATTTTTGGTACAACAAAACAGAATATACAGTATCACGGAAAGCAAACATTGAAAACTACGAAAATGAAGCCCCTTGTGGACACACAGATCAGCTGTGCCCAGAACCGGGTCACGGGTGACACAAAAGGGCTCAAGGTCCAACGCAAAGGGCTTGCCCAGTTTCCTGGACAGAGAGGATCCAGCACCACAGAACAGAACGGCCGAGACAAGCCCCATGTCCTCGGCCTAAGGCACAATACTTGTGGTGCTTCCAGAGAAAGAAACTCCTGAGACCCTGGGACAGGGTGATCAGCATCAAGATCCAGATCGCTGCCTCCAACTCCCACCCTGGGTCTGTGGTGCTCCCAGCTCTGTCCCTCCCTCCCCCTCCCAGGTGAACCGCAGGTGGCCCTTCCCATCCTCCGCCCTCCTCAGCTCTGATGGTAGGTAGGGAGGGTGAGGGGTCATGTGGGGAATCTGAGGGCCTCAAGGAAGTGCCTCTTGAAGAGTCAGAGACAGTGTCTGTCCACCCACCCCCCTGGCTGAAACCATTAATACAGAGGCCTCATGAGTGGCTGTTTAGAACCACCCCACCCCTCACCCTCCCACTCTGCCACTGCCTAACGTGGCTGTTTTGGGTGAGTCAACATCTGGAATATTAATTCTCTCCCCTTTAAAATTAGAACAAGAGCCCCGTGGGCACGGATTAGTGGTTGAACATGGAACAATGATTCAGAAGGTCAAGGTTTGACTCCCTATCAGGGCACATGCCCAGGTTATGGTCTTGATCCCGAGTGCAGGGCATGCAGGAGGCAGTCCCATGATTCTCTCTCATCATTGATGTTCCTATCTCTCTCTCTCTCCCTCTCCCTTCCTCTCTGACATCAATGGAAGATATCCTATATATAAAAGCCTAATATGCAAATTGTCCCCTCATTCAGGAGTTCCTCTGGGAGTTCAACCGCTCGCTATGACGTGTGCTGGCCACCACGGGGCAGCACAGAACATGGTGGGTGTCGGCGACAAGGCACTGGCAGCGGGAAGCAGTAGAGGCGCTGCTGTCCCCAGTGGGCAGCTGCCGGGATCACAGGGGCCGGTCAGGGTCACCGTGGGTTTGCACAGGAGCCAGTCTGCCGAGGCCGGCTGGGAGAGAGCACGCTGCCCGCCTGGCTTCTATGCGGTGCCACTGGGTGGTCCAGAGTGTCACTGGGCCCCCACCTGCAGTGTCTGGCCACGCTTACCACATCTTCACATGGGGACTTGGGTGCCGTGACTCAGGCAGAGGGGGACACACAGAGGCCTGGGGTCCCAGGTGCTGCTCAGGCAGGGCCCAGAGGCCAGCTGGGACCTGCCCTTCCATGCCAGATGCTCACACTTCCATCACCGGCCAGGCCTAGGGACCTCACCCATGCGTGAATTTCATGCACCGGGCCTCTAGTGAAACTATAAAAGCTTCATCAAAATGGAAAATAAAAACAAGGAAACAGGTAGGATCCATACTTCAATCCCACCATTTCATGGGGAGATTTACCTTCTCTAAGCCATTTGAGTTCCCACAGACATGCAGATATTTTGGTATTTGTAGTTCTGTGTGCTTCTGGGATAAAATAGATACAAATCACAGGGAAAGGCAAATGTGGAACTGCAGCAAAACTGGAGTCTTTGGCAAAATAACAAAACACAGTAAGTCTCTAGAACCAACCTGGACTTCAAGCTGGAGATATTTATGAGCTTCTAAAGAGCCACTAGTCAGCCTGCTTGGGCCAGATGCTCAACTGGGCTTCTGACTTCCCATTTATCACTCACCATGTGAGTACACCCTTTTGTAATGTTCCTAATCACACCGGGCCCTCCAAATCACATTTTTGCAATGCAAGCAAATTATTCTTATTTATAGATCAGCATTTGTGTCTGCTTAGAGGCACATGTCATGGATACTTCATGTATTCATTTGGCTTCGATTTTCAGTTGGATACTTCACCCCAAAACATGTTCCTTCATGGAACTGTAATGGTTAACCTACAAGCCACCATTGTTTTGTGGAATTCATGATTTCTAACAATGTATCTTGCTATCAATGCAAAGTGCTAATTTTTACATTTTAAATGAATGGAAAATTTGCCAGCACCGGTATACAGTTGCTACAAACTTGAGGAAGTTTTCACATAAATCTGGTGGTAAAAGTTGGGGAAAGGGGATATATGTAATACTTTGAACAATAAAGAATTTTTTTTTTTAAGTTTAGAGCTATCCATGCACTATAGCTTGTGTCTTTGTTACATATTACAGATTTTTGTACCTCTTATAAAAGATTGCAAACATGTTTTCCTATAGGCTATTCATATATAGTCTTACACCAGCCTATATAAGAGGAAATAAATCATTGCATTATTGCCTGGATTGGATAAGTTATTTTTTATCTCTATGAATTTAATGATAAGCATAAATCTCTTTTTATTTGCATTCTTTGAATATTAGTTACATTTTAAAATGTTTATCATTTTTTTATTTTATAAATTGTTTGCTCAGGTTCTTTGACTATTATTTTAGTAATTGAAAGAAACTTCAGAAAACTATTAGCTATATTTTTTTAACTTAAGAATTGGCAATGTGATTACTAAGAAGGATTCCATGAGTGTACCTCACAACTGCAAACATGGGAGTCACACCTTCTTGTGCACAAGCAGGAGAATTCTGATTATTTTGTACATTAGTTAAAAGAAATGCAGTAAAATTTCAAAAAATAATAACTATGGCTGAGTCATTTATTGTCTACTCTTTGGAGGATGAAAGTAAAACTGAAGACAAGCTTGTTAATATTTTCAAAGGGTTCAGAATAAGAATAGTTTTGCCTTAGCCAGTTTGGCTCAGTGTTGTACCTGGGTTGCAGGCTAGATCCCTGGCTCTGGTTGGGGCATGTGCAAGAAGCAAGCAGTTGATGTGCCTCTCTCACATCAATGTTTTCTCTCTCCCTGTCTGTCCCCTTCCCTTCCACTCTTTTCTCTTTTTAAAAATATTTTTATTAATTTTAGAGTGAGGGAGAAGAGAGAGAGAGAGAAGGGTAGAAACATCAATGATGAAAGCGAATCACTGATTGCCTCCTGTAAGGCTCCTCCTGGGGATGGAGCCCACAACATGGGTATGTGCCCTTGACCAGAATCGAGCCTGGGACCCTTCAATCTGCAGGCTGACACTCTATCCACTGAGCCAAACCAGCTAGGGCCCTTCCATTCTTTCTAAAAATCAATGGAAAAATATCCTCGGGTGAGGATTAACAAAAATAAGTAAATATAAATTTTTAAAAAGAATAGTTTTGTTTTGCATTGCTGTTTTCTTTTCTTTTAATTGAATTAGAAAGCTGCAAGACTCATCATAACTTGCTAAAAAAAAATCAAAACCAGTAACGTGAATCATAGATTTAAAGAAGCCTATCCATAGATAGTGAACTGACTGGGGATAGGAAAGTAAGAACAAGTCTACATTAAATGAAATAGAATTAAACAGTAATGTCCTCTTAGGACCAATGCTAATATGTATGCTTTTAACATTGTAATGTAGTGACATTTCCAATTTGCAGATAACACTAAGCTCCTATGAGTTTTCTTTCTGAGTGGGGAGGAGCGAGGTTGGTCTGTTTGTCTTTTGAGTTGGCAGAAAAGAGGCAAGTAGATTTAAATGTGGGCAAGTGCAAGATTATGTTTAAGGAAGTTAAATACTGCAAAATAAGGAATCCCTGGGACCTACTCGATATCTTATAGCACCAATTCGGTACACGAACTCTGAATACAAACTTGCTAGCAAAACATCCATCCTGCTCTGGTAGTGTGGCTCGGTTGGTTGGAGCATTGTCCAGTACACCAAAAGGCTGTAGGTTCAATTCCCAGTTAGGGCACATACCTAGGTTTTGGACTCGATCCCCAGTCAGGGTGCATATGAGAGACAATGGATCAATGTTTCTCTCTCATCTCTCTCTCTTCCTCTCTCAAATCAATAAGCATATCCTCAGATGAGGATTAAAAAAAAAAATTAATGCCAAAACCGGTTTGGCTCAGTGGCTAGAGCGTCGGCCTGCAGACTGAAGGGTCCCAGGTTTGATTCCAGTCAAGGGAATGTACCTTGGTTATGGGCACATCCCCAGTAGGGGGTGTGCAGGAGGCAGCTGATCGATGATTCTCTCTTATTTATGTTCCTAACTCTATCTCTTTCCCTTCCTCTCTGTAAAAAATCAATAAAATATATATATTTTAAAATTCATCCAGTTCATTACTGAAGTTTTCCTGTTTGGAAACTCAAGGATAAACATTATTCTTGCTAGTAGAAAATCACAACACATCTAGAAAGCTGTGGAAATCTTGAGGAAAAATTTAAAAGCTAATAATCATTATGTATTTAATACATGTTAGGAATTATTAAAGCCACACAACATCCTTATGAGGTCAGTCTCCGGTATCATTGGCCCACTTTAAAGATGTGAACACTGAGTCTCAGAGATATGAGGTGATAACACTCAAGCTTACCCAGCAGTAAGTGAGAGTTTGGAATTGAAACCAATCTAAGAGTCTACCCTTTACTTCCCCATATATGATAAAAGGAAGAACCATTTCCATAAAGAGACTTTTTAAGGGACTGTGAAGAGACAAGTCAGTATGGAAAGAAAAGTCACATAGGGTTCATAAAAAATCTGCAAAAAGTACAGGTGGATAAAGTTAAGGCAAATAGAGAGCACTAACTCTAAAACAAGGAATTTCTTTATGAGGGCTGTTAATGTAAGTAAAAGCAGTGCTTGCCTCTAGGTAACATGATTTTGAGTGATTTTTTTGTATATATTTCTGTAGCTTTTAATTACATGCAATGAGATACATTTATGATGAGAGAAACGTAAACAGTGGAAATGCTTCATTTATTTTCCTGGAGTCAACTAAGTCTTCTAGTGAGTTGTGAAATATATGGCAAAAAAAGAGAGAAAGCATTCAGCTCTGTCATTATTTAGGGTTTCCCCCACTTCTTTCTATTTAAAAACACTTTTTTAATCCTCACCCTAAGAGTAAGGATGTTTTTTCCATTGATTTTTAGAGTCAGTGGTCAGGAGGGAGGAGAAGGGCAGAGACAGAGAGGAGGGGAGGAGAGAAACATAGATGTGAGAGATACACGTGGATTGGTAGCCTCCTGCACATGTCTGTACTAAGGGCACGCATCAAACCTGCAACCCAGGTAAATGCCCTTGACTGAACTTGAACCCAAGACCCTCCTGGGCACAGGCCAACACTCTGACCACTGAGCAACACTGGCCAGGGCTCCCCCATTTCCTTTTAATTTAATGAATTGAACTTGTCACATTCTAAATGCCTGCAATGATTGCTAAGTGGATATGCGTTGATGCTGGTTAGGAGCAGAGCATGGAGGAAGGAACCACGAATGTGAAGACCACCAGCTGCTCCAGAGGGTTGAAGCCTGAGAAAAGGCCTCCGCAAGCTGCAGCCTTTCCATAACCAAGAAGGAGGGAGATGACCTGGATCTGCTTAGTGAGGAGAGGGCTGTGCTGTACTCAGACCTGTGCATTGCTGCCAGCCCCCTGAGACCGCTCGCCGGGAAAACCTGCTTCTCCCTGGGTTTCTTCCAGAGCAACCTTAAGGCCATGTTCAATTTTTTTTTTTCTAGAACTCTGGATGTGACTGTAAGAAGGAAGGATTCAATATCAGCAGATCAATCATCCTTTCTCTGCTTTCTGTTATACAATTAGATCAGGGGGCGAGGAAGATCACCACAAGAGCAAGTAGGCCAGCTGTTCCATCTCTGAACAGACCTGCCAAGTATAACAGATTTGGAGACAAATGCAGTCCATTCCAAGGCAGTTGATTTAATCCTGCATTATCCATCGATGTATTCAGCATCATGGCCTGTCTTGACACCTTATTAATAATTGATTCAAAAGCGTGGCTCTGTACAATAGAGTTGTACAGAGCTACGTGTTAAGAAACCCAGTCAAAAAAGTCAGGATCCGTTCCAGGCTGGGATGAAAACTGGTTGTGTGACTTAAGACACATTATTTAACCCTCTCAAACCTCCATTTCCTTTTTTTGTAAAATGTAGATAGAACAGTCTTGAAGATTAGTAGTGTGGCCCAACCGGCATGACTCAGTAATTGAACATCAACCTATGAACCAGGAAGTGGGGTTTGATTCCCAGTCAGGGCACAGGCCTAGGTTGTGGGTTCAATCCCTAATGGGGGTCATGCAGGAAATAGCCAGTCAGTGATTCTCTCTCATCATTGATTTTTATTTTTTTTTCTCTCTCTCTCTTCCCCTTTAAAGCCAATAAAAATACATATTTGTTTAAAAAGTCAGGACTGTGGCTTCAAGAGAAAATACTTAGAAAACCCCTTAGCAAAGTCCCTAATACATATTATGTGCTCATAAATGGTGGTTCATGTTATTAGTACCTCTTAAAGTACGGAACTTCCAAGAAAGTGAAGTATTTTCCATTTTCTGGTCACATACATTTTCCATTTCTTAAAAACAGGCTTTCTGGATGTAGAATTCCTGGATGAGATGAAGCAGAGCACAGTCGGATGCTTCCAACATGTGCAAATTAATCTCTTGGTAGCATGAATTTTAAAAAGCCAAAAAATATCCATCCCATGCACAAACTTGAAACCCTTACCCTCTGTTCTTCCTTTAATCATTTAGATAAGAGGGAGATCATTGCTAATATCAGACTTCACATCCTAATGGAAAGTAGCTTAACAAAAAGTATTCAGGAAAGTATAGAAATGTGTGCTGGAGAGAAAGGTGTGATTGGAAAAGTTTGAAAGGTTGCGGCACTTCCTTGATGTTCTCTGCCCCATCCTAGTCTCTCAATTCCAATAATTACAGGCTGTTGTTGTTCCTTGTGTGATTAAGCCCCTATCCCAGTGGTCCGCAAACTCTTTAGTCAACAGAGCGTCAATCCGCGGCTCATGAGCTGCATGTTGGCTCAAGAGACGCCGTTTTCCAAGCACTGGTGTAGGGTGTTCCATACTCTCCTGTGACTACAGTGCAAAGTCTCAAAGAAGGAAGCCCCTTCAGGCTACCGTTTGCAGCCCTGCTCTATTGCCTTGCACTGGTTAGGAGTTGTCCTGCCCAGGAAGCATCCATATTGAGTAGGCTCTCAACTCCCATTCCCCCTTGCTGTTTTTTTCACTGTGTGTTGCCCTGTAGAGTTCCACATATTGAGTATGTCCCAATAGATCTGAGTCCATTCCATAACAGAGATATTGTTGAACTCTCTCTTTGTTGTGTTTCTCTATAGGAGTGCTAACTCTGAAACCTGTAGCCATTAAGCTTATCCATGAATTCATTCTGGACACAACCAGTATGTTAAACCATCACAACATAGAATGTAAACAAATCTCAATGTATTCTTTTCTTTAAGTGTGTTCCATTGGACAGAGTTATCTTCTCTTTTCTCTGCATGGGAACTGTCTGATCTTAGATAAGACTGCCTACATTCACCTTAACTCTCAAGCACAGCTACCATCAGTAATAAATTTTTTTTAAAAAGGGCCTAATCCCAGAAGAGATGAGGGGCCAGGATAGTCCCCAGTTGGCTAGGTAACTGTGCTCTCTTTGGACTTGTGATGATTAAAGTCATCTCTTTTCCTCCTTGGGTACTTGTGTGAGGTCCAGGGACCTAGCAGATGCATTCTCACTCCCAATGGCCATTTGCAACTTCTTCTTTGTCACCTGCAAAGCAGTGCTTCCTCTCCATCCCCTTTCATATGAGGTTTCCACTCATGACTCCAAGAAGCCCTACTGGACCTACTACAGCTCCATTCTCCACCTCCCATATGGACATGTCTCATTTCCCTGGCTCCATAAATTGGGAGTGAAAAGATATCAATACTTCCTTGGCTTCTCGATACACAGGGACTCACAGCTTCTCTCCCCATAACATTTCTCAGGCGAGAATAGACTCAGTCCATGGTGCACCTCAGCTTCCTTGGACACAGTTAAGCATCTATCCTCTGTGTATCCCAAAGGCAAGGAGCACATTTCAGAGGTCCAGGGGTGGTCCTTTCCTCATCACTAGAAAGGGCCCTGGTTTGGGAGTAGCACCCTTTCTCCACACCCTCACAAAGCAGGGCAATAGCAGTCTCCAAACGAATGTCCTGACCAGGTTTTCCTCTCTCTCCAAACTCTGACCACTGTGTCTCTCCTTCATAACCCCAAGGACTCAAGACTCTAGAAACTGGTTCTTAATTATTTTCTCTTAAAGCCCATATGTGTGGATTTGTTTCTTACACACATGGGGACCTGACGTCTTCCACACTTGATCTCTAGTGGAAGCGGAGGCCGGAAGAGCCCCATTCTAACATCCTATTACATAAGTGAAAATGGAATTTCTTTGGAATGGTATTTATTGTCACAGTGCCAGGAGTTCATCATAATCAGTAGAACAAGGGAAATACCAAAGGAAGTAATAATGATCTGCCATTCATTGTAAAGCATGACCTAGGTGTGTCCACTTTCTGTGTTTACAGAATGACAAGGTTAACATTGTAGTGTAATTTTCCACATAGCAATTGAAATCACAGGCTGAGGTTCCTACAGGACTAGGTTAGAATGGTGGGACCATCCATATGATTTGATTTATTCTGAAATAGCTCCTTAGAGTTCCGACATGATGCTATAATTTCCCTCTTTAACTTACCCTGAATCACAAATACCTTTGGCCACAAGAACAAAAATATTTTCTCTGGAAGAATGCAGGAAAAGTGCAAAAGGAACCCTGAATTTTTAGCCATAACAAGTTTTTTTTTCACAACACTTTATATTTGACCATAAAATATCTGCCCTTTTTAAAGGAAGTCTTTAATCTCTAAAAGCTCAAATTAGTTTAACAAGTTGGCCAGCTGATGCCATAACAGGACTACAAAAAATGGAGAAGTTTGGGACAGTTTTGCTGAAAAGAGGGGTGGGTCATTTAGAGTATAGAGCATGGGATGTTGATCCAACCTTTCTGATAAATTATTCAAAAATGGTTTTATTTTGAACTGCATGAAGTGTGGCCTAACCTTGACATAGATTTTGATTAGTAGAAAATAGAAATATATCATAATTCAAACATAGCTGAAATATTTTAAGATAACATGTTCAAATATGCATGTTCCTAATGAGCCAACATTATTGTAGTGATAGCAGCCACTCTTAGAGAACACGGAGTCTCTCTCTTAAGTAAAGCAATATATAAGCCAGTGAATATTGCCTACTTATTTTTTTTAAAAAAATGAGTCCATATGAAATTTAAATGGCAATACATTCTTATAATGATTTTTACACATTTGTACAACTTTTACAAAGTTCAACACTTAGCACATCTATACAAGGTACCCTCAAAATACCGTTTCAGGTGGAAAAGGAAGGGTTGTGATTATCATATAGCAACTTCATGACAGGCGTGAACTGAAACAGGCTATAGAATATTCTTTCTGAGGACCCATACCTAGATTTATAGCCTGCTTTGAAACTAAGTAGTTAATGGATCCTAACTGAAACACATGACCGAGGAAACAATCCCCTCCCCTCTATAAAGCCATTCACTCCCTCTCCACAATGACACCCATCCCCTTACACAACCCTTTAAGAATGAAGTCCTTCTCATCTAGGAAAACTGCAGCTGGAAAGGAGGCAGACAGTAGAACATACTAGATCTGCACACAATGTTGACAGTGTAATCTGAAACCACTCAGCAATTTCTAGCATCAGGTTCACACATAATTTGAAACAGACAGATTTCTTTTGAAACACTCTCTAAAAGTTTTACTTGAACCAGAGGACAAAGAGTACAGCTATCAGGAAAGAAATTACTCTGAGTGATCAGCATGAATTAAATGACAGTAAAATAATTGAAGTGATTCCCAGGACCTTCCCAAGTAGTATCTGTTCCCACCTTACCTGTTTCTGTCATCCAGCCAGCAAGGGACCAGAGAAGAATCTCCTCAAACCACTCACACATCCACTTAACCACTATATATTGAGTATCTAACAAGTGCCAGGTACTATATTAAAAACTAGGCATTTTTAACATTATGGAAAGCAGATTCAATCCTATCCTCATGGACCGTTAGCCCTTGAATACATTTCACAGAAAGTTGTTTTGCACAGATTTCATTCTATTGAGAAACGGTAACACAAAAATATTTTAGCATAACTAGGTTGTTGATCATTGTGCATGTTGATCATTTTTATCAACTTGATAGGGCTGAGGAAGGCCCAGAGAGTGGGTAACACATTATTTCTGGATGTGTCTGTGAGATTGTTTCCAGAAGAGATTAGCACTTGAATCAGCAGACTGAGTGAAAAACATCTAATGGGCTCAGGGCCTGAATAGAACCAATATGTGGAGGAAGGGTGAATTCTCACTCTCTGTTCCTGAGCTGGGACTTCATCTTCTCCTGCCCCAGTACAGAACTCTTGGTCCCCAAGCCTTGCCTCCAGTACTGCACCAACATATCACTCCACCCATTCTTAAGCCTTCTGCCTCAGATGGGGGGTTACACCATAGGCTCCCCTGGTTCTCAGACTGTAACCCTTCGGTTGAATCATACCACCAACTTTCCTTGTTCTCCAGATAGTATATATCAGCATGCTGTGACATATTTCAGCATCAATAATCGCATGAGCCAATTCCCATAATAAATTTATAATGGGAATTGGCTCATGCGATTATTGATGCTGAAATATGTCACAGCATGCTGATTTTATATATATATATATATATATATATATATATATATATATATATATATATATATTCAAATTCATATGTTGTAAACTTGGCCAAGGTATTAGGGGGGAGGGAGAGGGATGTTTGAGGACTTGATTAGGTCATGAGGGCAAAACTCTTATGCATGGGATTAGTGTCTCTATTAAAGAGTCCCAGAGGGATCTGCTGCCTGCCAACATGTAAAGACACAGAGAGAAATCTGCAGGCTGCAAAGGGGAAGATGGCTCTCACCGGAACCCGCCATGCTGGCGCCCTGATCTCTTAGACGTCCAGTCTCCAGAACTGTGAGAGATAGATTTCTGTTGTTTATTAGCTGCTCAGTCTGTAGTGTTTTGCTGTAACAGCCCGGACTGCCTGAGACAGTTGTGATTCATTTGCCTTGCAAAGCAGAGTTACCTACGTGAACAGAGGAAGCACTGTCAGCGGGGGAAAAGAAAACACATCTGCAGTTGAGGGGAGGCATTTCCCGTGCCTGGTGTTCTGTCCTAGAGCCAGGAAGGTGGCAGTGAGACCCAGGCAGGCCCTGCTGAGGACCCAGTCCTGCTGGGCCCTGTGCTCCCCGGCTCCCAGGAGACAGCCCGAGAGGAGCCAGTGAAGCCCATATCACCTCCGGGATGAACGCTCCATTCTGAGCCTCGCTGTCCTTTTCCCCAAAGTCGTCATGGACTGATGCTGGAAAAGGCTTCTCATAAATAAGCCTTGATAGGCCACCTGGTAAAGGCTGATAAGCAAAACTCCCTTTAGTTGGGGAAAGAAAGTTCAAAACCTACTCGTCAACTTCTTTCTTATGAAAAAGTTTCATTCATGCTTACAGTTCACAGATTATGCAAACTTTTATTTATTTTTTTCCAAAGTTTACCTTTCTTTGAGTTAGAGGAGATCCCATCCTTTGGTCTTTGGTTGGACCAGCCCATCGGAAATGGAATCAGTGTTGAGATTCAACATGTATACACTTAGCTATTTCAGGAGAAATGTTAGTGCAAAGAATAAAAGCTACCATAACTCCTTCCCTCCATTAATCAAGAGACATTTCCCCATAATAATAATATTTAAATTACATGTCTTTGATCAGCACTTTAGACTTTACATACCACTTTTCCAGACATTGCCTAAGCATTATCCTCCCAACAACTGATTTGTTATTTTATAGATGAAAAAAACTAAGACTTAGAACAGTTAAAAGATTTGCTCCAGGGTTATACAGATAATAAAATAAACAAGAACTCAAACCCAGTACTTCTAACTCCAAGTATCTTTTTCACTCTACCAGATTACCTCCCAGTATGTTTTAAAAACATCCTACACTCACTAAATATCTGTTCAGTGTGTTTCCTGTTTCTGACACTGTACTAAGTGATTGACATATATGTGCTCTAAATTTCACAAAACTTAAAGTGGGGAACAGAGGACAGAAGTTTAAGCAATGTTTGGGATCCATTCATTCATTTAGCCATTCATCCACCATTAAAGGGTGCTTAGGGGTACATCAGTGTTCTAGGCATTAGGGATATATATATTCCATGGAAGCCAAGGAATTGAGAGTGGCCAGATTATTTTTATGCTAAAATGCTGTAGCAATTCTTCTTTGCATTGACTCCAAGAGATGTTGAAAGGTGATGCTGACACCATGCCTGATGAATAGCACTGTCCAGTTCTGTGAGATTTGATGGTTGTGAAATCAGCTGCCTGATGGCTCTTTTAACTTTGTCTCAAAAATGCTCAATTGGATTGAGATATGGTGATTTTGGGGGCCACCTAAGCAAGGTAAAGTCTCCCTCATGTTCTTGAAACCACTCCTGCACAATACGAGCACTGTGGCATGGCGCATTGTCTTGTTAGAAGAAGCCATCTCCATTGGAATACACCATCAACATGATAGGATATACTTGATCAGCAACAATACTTAGGTATGTTGTGCTATTCAGACGTTGTTCACATGAATTAAAGGGCCCAAATCATTCCAGGAAAACTTGTCCCACCAGTTTGAAGGGTTGTACTCATGCATGTGGGGTGCATGCTTTCATGCTATTTCCATGAAATTCCCACTCTGCCATCTACATGATGCAACTGGAAACATGATTCATCAAACCACATGACTTTTTTCCAATGCTCAACTGTCCAATCCTTGTGTTCCTGTGCAAATTGGAGACATTTTATCTTGGTATCTGCAGGCAGCAAAGGTGTTCGAACAGGCATTCGGCTTCCATATCCCATACGATTCAATGTACTGCTAATTTGCCTACACTGGTCATAATAATCTGGTCACTCAATGTGTGTGTGTGTGTACAACATAGGTTAAGTTCCTGTCTTCAAGAGACTTATGTTCTGGCGAGAGGAACAAATATATAAACAACTAAGTAATATAACTTCAAATGATGTTCAGTGCTTAAGGGAGATAAAGATGTAGGCTGGAGAATAACCAGGGATTCAGGATTTTTGAGATGGTGTGATTCAGGAAGAACTCCTTGAGAACAACAGTTCAGCAGTTTTCTTGGGCGAGAAAACCATTGGAGAAACATCCTGAGATGGACATGAGAGCCGGCTGTGTGAATAGTAGTAAGGCCAGCATGGCGAGAGCGTGGAGAGAACCAAACCATGCGAGGGCTCTGAGTCACGGAAAGGAGTTGGCTCTTGTTTTAATCACAATGAGAAGCCATTTAAGGTTTGTAAAAGGGAAAAATAACCTAAGTTTTGTTTTCAGAAGGCATCTGTGGCTCCCTGCTCTTTGTGCACAATGAACCTTAGAGAGTATGTGAAAGGAGAGGTCTGGGTTCAACAGGAAAATAGAGGAGTGGCTTGTTGTAGTCATGAAAATGGTGAAAAGGAGTAGAACGTACAATCTAATTTTGGAGGCAGAGCTAGAAAAACTTTCTGACAGATTGGTTGTGGGAATTGAGAAATGGAAGAATGAAAGATAACCTGAAAGCTGCTCAGTGGAGGGGACAGTGGGTCTATGAACTGAAAGGGGGACGACTGGTGGATGGACAGGTTTCACAGGCAGGTGACTGAGAAGAGAGTTGGAGTCAAGATTTCTGTTTTAGATGTGTTAACTTGGAGATCCTATCAGTTATCTGATTTCGGATCTCAGGGCAGTTGGATATAAGAATATGTTGATCTGTGGGAAAAGACGGAGCCAGAGACAAAAGGTTGGAAAGTGGCATAGATAGAGACAATTAAAGCCATGGAGCCACATGGATCTGATCTGCAAAAAAGCAAAACTAAGTAGCACCTGAGGGTTGACATAAGATTTCCAAATCTGTAGAGAATTGTTGTGAGTTTATTTGAGCTAAACTGACAATATCTGCTAGGGGAGCAAGATCTCAAATGTTCCAAAGAGAAACTCTCTTGCAGCTTCTTTTCTTTATTTGAAATTAAGGAGGGAACATAAGGAAGATTACATAAAGGTGGTAGAAAGCAAGACTGGAGTCGGATTATAGGGTAGTTAAGAGTATGTGCTTTCTTGTGGGTGATTAAACCTCCCAAAGGCATTACTTCTGCCCATCTCCAAGATGTTAGCCTAGATCAGCCGTGGGCAAACTACGGCCCATGGGCCAAATCCAGCCAGTTCAGCCGTTCTATCTGGCCCACAGAGCCGAAATAGCGGAAGGTTCTCTTGCTCTCCCCTTCACTCCTTCACCAGCAGCCCAAGATGAGAGTGGCAGCATGGTCAGGTTGCTTTTGTTCTGACCCTCCGGTTCAGTTTAAGAACTCATTGTGGCCCTCAAGTCAAAGTTTGCTCACCCCTGGCCTAGATGCACAAGAACAAGGGACAGGGTTTGCTTAACAACCTTTCACTAAAAAAGGTATGCGCCTGAGGCATGACTACCCACCATGATCTGCCCAGTTAGGAATTCATGATCTATTATAGCAGTCTTCTTTGGTCCTCAGTCTCTATTAATTAAAGGACTCATAGATTATAATCTGAGGCATCATGCTATCACTCAGGCATCTTTCACCACCCATCTCAGAGGTAAAAGCCAAGTCTCACTACAACTAAGCACATTGAGGAACCCCCCCCCCCAAAAAAAATATCACATATGAAACTATTAATTCCGCCCACCCACACCCCCCGCTTTTGGTTTGGTCATCTTAATATGTCTTTTAAACAAATGTAGATTTTGAAGTCTGAAGTTTTAGCAAGAAAAACTATTCACCCTCAGATAAAGCGCATGTAACGAAGTGGTGGGGTTCCCCATTTATAGATATCACACATAAGAGTTTTGCCTAATGTGATGTCAATGACAAAGTGAGATCCTCCAGGCACTAGGCTCTCCTTCATAGCTTCTTTCCCAAGGCGGTGATTTTCAGTCTGTGTTCCATGGAAGCCAAGGAGTTGGGAGGAAATGCTAGAAGTGCTGTGAGAGAGAACTTGTCACTAGGTTGGGAAGGATGAAAGCTCCATTCTGAGCCGAGCTGTCCTTTGCTATGACATTATCATAGTTCACACTGTTCAAATGTGACTCACAGGGAATTCTCTCCACATTAGTGAGATACCTGAATTAGCATTTCCAAGTCTCCTGTTTAAATGGTAAAAAAAAAAAAAAAAAAAAAAAAAAAAAAAAAAAAGCCAGTATTTCTTACTAATAAGGCCATGTAAATTCCAACATAACCAGTGTTACAAGTGAGGTGACTTGTTCACTTGTTCTCCCTTGGTCTACTGTAAATGTCCACATTTAATCTCTTTATAATTCTTTCTGTAAAAATATCACTGCCTATCATTCTATTAATTTGTCTGTATTCATAGAAAATCTGAGGTTTCTATATCATAAAACTTTATTAGACACAAATAGAAGCACAAATGTAATGCAATGCTCTTCAAGAGCTTATTAGAAAAGATAAAATCTAAAATCATGGCTAGAGTCTAGTGGTTGAGTGTCGATCTATGAACCAGGAGGTCATGGTTCTATTGCCTGTCAGGCCATATGCCCAGGTTGTGGGCTTGATCCCCAGTAGCGGGTGTGCTGGAGGCAGATAATCGAATTCTCTCTCATAATTGATGTTTCTTTAGCTCTCTCCCTCTCCATTCCTCTCTGAAATCAATAAAAAATATATATTTTTAAAACAATAATAAATAAGTGAAAAATAAATAAATAAATAAATAAATAAAATTGTGGGTAGGGGCAATAAGATATCTGTTTAAGGCCAAGGAGGCAATATACAATAACTCTTAAATTTTTTGCCTGAGCCTAATGACAGAAATTCAGAGTTTGGGGTGGGGGCTGAAACTAGAGATGGGAATAAATGAAAACAACCGCATAGATAATGAAATGTACTACACACATTCAAAATTAATCTCTCCAAGATTCCAATATGCTTTATGTAGTTATTCACTTTAGGTTTGTAACTTCATGTTTTGAGAGAAAAATCCCTGCAGAATAAAGTTAAGTCCTAGGTCTCTAGGTTGATCAAAAGCAGAACCATCCTTATTATTGTTGCTCCAAAAAAGAAGCCACTCATTCTTCTAAAGTCAATATTATATGACCCTTGAGAAATCTTTAGTCTCTTATTTTTTTTCTGATCAATGCTGCCACCAACATAAGCATCTATTCCAGCTCAAAGTCGTGAAACAGATAGTTATTGTTTACTATATGCCAGCTAGACATTGTGGTGGGCTCTGTGGATATGGCAGGGGATATTTAGAGCCAGTTCCTGCCCTTGGCACACAAGTGTTTACACGTGTGCTACAAATAGGAACACCTGAGTGCTATGGCAATATAGAGCAAGGGAGCCATGCATCGCCAAAGCTGGGGCCTGGGTGAGGCTTAGGGACAAGCCAGGAGAATAAGCAAGGAGACACCAAGAGAAGCATCTGTGTGAAAGCTGGAGTGAGAGAGAATACTAAAATCAATCCAACTTGACTGAACCTGGGTGAGCTCCGGAGAGAGGGAGAGGTGGCCCGTTCTAATGTCATCAGGGCAGAAGGGAAAGCTGAGACGACCTCATGCTCTGAAAAGACCATCCCTCAACCTAAGAATTTGTTGTTTCATAGCATTTTTAGTTTGTTGTTGAATCTTGGCGGGGAGGGGGGGAGAAAAGCTCATAGAAGAGAATCTGTTTTGAATTGGGGATTGGGGGAAGCTGTCAATAATAAAAAATAAAAAAAAGCTGATTCCTTTTTGTATTTTTGTATGCTCCATGAAATTCATAGCCTTGAGAAAATGTTGTCTTCTAATTCTCACCACATAATGCTGGCGTCTGTTGAACAATTAGTGTGTTATGGGTCATATAGTGCCTTTTTTCTTTCTTTCTTTGTTTCTTTCTTTCTTTCTTTCTTTCTTTCTTTCTTTCTTTCTTTCTTTCTTTCTTTCTTTCTTAAAATACCCATAGAATTTTTGACCTGTCCTGTGACCAAACTCTAAACACAAAGGGACTATTTTGATTATAATAGTGTGAAATAGATCAGAGATAACGTAAGAGAAAGGATATGGCCTCTTAGCATTTAGCTAATCTCTTTGGCCATCATCCAACAGAAAATTTTCTTTGGGAGTGCTTGGAGTACCAGTTACTAAAAAGTAATATATTTTTAGAAACACTAACTTCAGCTCACACTTTTTTCTAGATGTAGACCTTGTTATAAAGAACAAAATTCTTCCAGTTTTTATGGGAAAACACTTATTTATAATTACCAATTCTAAGTGCTTACATTTTGGAATTGTATTGATTCCATGTGTCTGTTCAATAAAAAAAACAAAACATTGCTTCTTAGAATGTTTCTTCTCACAGAGCCATAAGGAATATTAATCTCATTTTTTTTACCTCTAGCCTTGGCTTTAATGAATATAGCTATTGCATTAAAGTGCCAAGCAAAAGAAATCTGCATATTGATATAATGGGATATAGAGGGATCATTTATGCATGTGTATTTCATAAGCACAAAATGAAGGGTCTCCACAAACCTTAGACTGTCCTGACCAGTGTGGCTCGGAGGTTGAGTGTCAACATATGAACCAAGAGGTCACAGTTTGATTCCTATTAAGGGGCGCATGCCCAAGTTGCAGGCTCAATTGCAAGTGGGGAGCATGCAGGAGGCAGTTGATCAATGATTCTCTGTCATCATTGATGTTTCTATCTCTGCCTCTCCCTTCTTCTCTGAAATCAATAGAGACACACATGAAACACACACACACACACACACACACACACACACACAAAGCACCTTAGACTTCCTGGCTCAGCAGAGAACAATAAATATACTGAGGCTGAATATTCACCAGATTTTTCCTTAGAAACACCTTGTCTTAATTGGGAAGGCCACACAGAAAAACAACTGGCACATCATTCTGCAGCACTCTTTCTAGTTAACACCATGACTCCCTCACTTGTCAGTTGTCTATTTTAGAAATAGCCGAAGTCTAGTAGCATTACATGGTCCTCATATGTTTGAGTTCAAGGAATATGTTAGGTGCCAGAAACATCACCTGTTGGGTTGTCTGTGGGCATGCTTTTCAATTATCTAAAAATTTTCATTTTGAAAAATACTTAAGATGAAAGTTGAAATTCCACAGTCCCAGTGCAGAATTTAAAGCACCATGGTCCCTTCCGGTTCTAGAAGAAATGTAGTGAATCTATTATGAATTTATTTTATTATAGTTTTTCTTTCTATTAGCAACCAATAAGCAAATATATTGCTAAAAAAAGTCTATTGTGCTTTACTTAACCAGCGATAAAGAGCAAATTAGAGGCATATAGAGAACTAAAAAGCATCCTACTTGTTAAGATAAATAATTTATTCCACTTTTCTCTTAGTTTTTGGCACACTAAGTCCACTACTAAAAATGATTTGTTAAAGGCACATCTAATATGTTTGTTTTCATGTGCCTCTGTTCATTACATTAAGTTAAATTCAGGGTCTAAACAGTCTTCACACAATCCCACAAAAATGCACTCACACTCAGTATAAGTTGAAAAAAAATAGTAGGGTGTTTCTCTAACTACAAAAAGAGAAACATCTGCCTTTGAATTTCTTTTAAATCCTGCCTAAATTGGCATGTGCTTTACATTAGCTCTGTATTGTTCAAACGTGCATACATATGTGTGCATTATGTATGCTCACACAGTTTGGTGACAGAGAATGTGTATATTTTATATATATACATGAAATCTCCAAACTGCTTCCCTTGAAATTTGAGGAAATTCTCCTAATGTAAACCTCCACTAAGAAAAAAATTTTTTTTTAAATTGTGTGTGTGTGTGTGTGTGTGTGTGTGTGGTGTGTAAAGAGCACCATGTACTGTTTTAATTATATTTTAATGGATTCTCAAAGTTAGGGTCGATGAATTATTCTTTTATAGTTCAGGTCTAGTGCCCTTTTTATTAAAAAATGAATATTTAAGGGTAGTCTTTTTAGGTGTGGATTCCTGAAAAGAGAACATCTAAAAAAAAAGGAAAAGAGAAGTCATCTCTCGGTTTACTTTTTTGCAACAGCTGTTCGAATTTGGAGAGTGGCCGAATTTGGAGAGTGGCAGAAAAAATGTCCATAGCCGTCCTACATTTTGTCCCCAAAGGAGGAAAAAAAAAAAATCTCTTTTACCTTCGTTGGTGAGCATCTTATCAGCAAGCACACTCACTCAAACAATAACCACGCTTATCTGCAAGGGCCAGGTTCAGGCTTATTAGTGAAGTGAATTGGCAGCCACCCCTCTCCACATAGCAACTAGGCAAATATTGTTCCAGCCCGCGGAGTGACCAATGAGAGCCAAGACAGTGCTGTCGAACCTCTTCAATACAAGCAGTGTTAGTGTGAACAGCCTCTCTTTCACTCTCTTCATTGAGTCTTTCGCGTTGCGACAGTGTGATCTCATCTCCCAACTGTACATGCTTGGGGACTTTTATGAAGGGAAAATATTACAGAGCGCTGAAGTTTGCTGCGAGAACAACTTAGGTAGGCACCGCAGTTTCATGATTAGCCATGTGTGCATGTTGTGGTATTTGGAAAGTGCTGTCGTGTTAGCCTATTCATTGTCCATATTTGTCAATGTCAGGGTGTATAAATCAGTGACAGCGGTCGTTTTTTGTTGCGGCAGAAAGTTGTAGGCTGACTAGAACGTAGCAGACGGCATGCTTTCGAGTCACTTAAAATGAATGAGCCGGGCAGCCGGTGGTTCTGAGCGGAATGGACACTCTGGAACCAGTTAGCGTGGCATATGGTGAATCAAAGTCGGGCCTGACCCCCACTGCCTGGTAACCGAAAAAAAAGTTGTGTGCGCTGACCCCACCCTCCATTAACTCATCTGCTGCCAAGCTGTTCTAGGGCAAGAGAGAAAATGTCATACAAATGGGTGAAGTGAGAGGAGCCGCTGAGACGGGCTTCTTAAAAACACAGCTGGAGCCTGGTTTCTCTCTGCAGTTCTAAAGGTCTGCGTGCATGTCACCGGGCTTGGACCCGGGCAGTGCAGTGTTGACCACGTTTCCTGGGTCTTTCCTCCTCCTTGTGCTTTTTTGTCCTGTGGTGTGACGCTGGCGCGCGTGGGAGCCTCTGCCTCCTGAGGAAATGCATATTGCTGTAATTCAACAGAGGATTCGGGCTTCGAATTACCTCCTCCCGGTACAATAACCTCGGTTGTTTACTGAGTGCAGTGTAAACAAAAGGCTTTAATGTCAAAGGTTTTGAACACAGTGCGCTGCAGGATTTATGACCAGAAAGTAAATGTTCGATAATTGTCTCTCTGTTCAACTGATGGGTTTTATTTCAAACCAACGTACCACTGTCTTTATAAATGCTGAGATGTTTGGGGGTGTTTTTTTCCTTTTCTTTTCTTTCTTTTTCTTTTTTCTTTTTTTTTTTTTTTTTTTTTGTCTTTAGCCCAAAAGAAAATTCCCACAAATGCAAACTCATTCTGGCCACCTAAGAATTTTGTCATAGACGCAGCATGCTTTCTTTCCCCTGTGGGTTTTGAATCTTGGCCACATGGTATTTTTAAGTTGGCAGAGGAATACCTTTTTAGTCAGGGCTTTAGGGTTCTGCCTAATTGAGTACAGCAGGTTAACAAAAGTGCCAGTGTTCCTTAAAAAACAAAAACCAAAATGCTCTGCGGACCTAAAGCTAATGTGAAATATTAGATTAAATTGCCAATTGCATTTTTCCATGTTTATCTTCTGAGATAGGAATAAAATTAAAGTGTGTTACCATAGCAGCATCTGTAACATTTTATGAGACAAAAGATCCTTTTTTTCCACACAAAGATCCAAGCCAGAAGCATTATCCATTAAGGGAAGCAAATAAGGCTAGAGGGACATATTTTTTACAGGCATATTATGGAAATACTAAAGATCCAATGTCCTGAGGTCAGGTTGTGGAACACAGCTGTTCACATTCATTTTTTTTTTTGTCCTGGATTGACACTCTTGGTGAATTTCTGAATATTGATCCATTCTTACCCTCCAACATACCTAAAATTGGAAAAGTTTTCTCCCATGTGCATTTTTTTTTTCTCAACTCACATTTTAGGGATAACAAAGAGGTGAATATAAATGCATTTAGGCTTTATGCCTGACTCTGTTTTGTAATCTTAATGTTTACTCTCTGGATCTTATTTTTTTGGCTCCGTTCCTTTAAAATGATGGCAGGGTTCTCATTCGCAGAAAGAAGCACACGCATCTTAAAACCTTTGGGATTGTGACTTTACTTGGCACTTCAACTTCTGCATCCTTGCCTCCCCTACCATTCACTTCTCATGTCTCCTTTCTTACATTTATTACCACGGCTGACTCTTCTTCGTCTA
This sequence comes from Vespertilio murinus, assembly GCA_963924515.1. Taxonomy (NCBI): domain Eukaryota; kingdom Metazoa; phylum Chordata; class Mammalia; order Chiroptera; family Vespertilionidae; genus Vespertilio; species Vespertilio murinus. Next base: position 64,997,087 of record OZ004708.1, read on the forward strand.
CTTCATTTACTCTAGAGCATGTGCTCTGAACACTTACCAGCCAATTCGCCTGTTTATTGTATGTGTGAATCTGTGAACTCCCTAAAGTAGAAGATTCTAACTGGATCCATTTTCTGTGGGGGCCTGATGTGGCGGGATCTCCCTTCTCCGCGTCCCGCACGGGAAGAGAGATGAACGAACCGGTTCTAAGGGGAGGCGGTCAGGGATTGAGAAATATTAGAAATAAAGAGAGAAGACACAGAGATAGATTTTAAGCTGGGAGCTGGGAGGGCCGCTGACCTCCCCTGCTGGAGAGGCAGACTGAGGACCTCCTGAGCCACATCTATTTATACTCCAATCTAACAAGGGGGTTTCACAGAAAAACAAGGAGCCTGGGAGGGCCCAGGTCCCACCCACTCCTTCCTCCTGGACAAACACAACCCAGAAACTAAGAACATCTTCACACTCCCAGGATGGGTATGCAAATGACATGATTCTGTTAATATCCCGGGCCCAGTCAGCAACAATCTAAAGAATGTCCAGGTATCTTCCCATTTGGCCCTCTACAATTTTCTAACCAAGAGAACTTTTGTCTGTTTCTAAATTTAAGCATAATCTCCAAGTCAATCAATTGCATCCACTTCAAGAGATGACTTGCTACAATAAACATAAAGTTGATATAAATATAACTTATCAACCAAGCAATAGTTTTAAGGTATGTCTAAGGAAAAAAATTTCATAAAAATTCTTGACTCCCATCTAAATTTTAGTTGACTCCTAAAATGTAAGATACTTTTTATAGACCCAGAATTTTGAAAACTATACAGAACATGCCTTTCCATTTTCTTTATTCTTCTTATTATCTATTGACAATTTTGATCATTCTTTGTAAGTCTGGTTTTGTGGGGGCAGAAGGAGAGGTTCTTAGAGGCAAGTTTTATGCCATGTGTAACATCATTCTTCAAAAATTGCTTGCTGAGTGGATTGCTAAACCAAAGGGTCTTAAAGTTTCCTCTGCACATTTTAAACCTGGATAGAAGGGAATGTTCTGAATAATTCCATTGCCTCTTGAGAATATTGCAAACAACTTGCTGCATTATAGAATTTTTGCATATAAGCATCATCAATTCCAGCCTGAATAATTACTCAGGGGAAATATTTGTTGAGGGAGAAAATAAGTAAATAGATTAATAAGCAACTGAATATTTAACTGCCTCATAAAACCTCCTATATAGTATATCCACGTTCATAAGAGCATTACTCATAATAACCAAAAAGTCAAAGCAGCCCACATATCCATTGATAAGTGAATGGATAAACAAAATGTGGTATATACCGTACACATAATGGAATATTATTCAGCCATAAAAAGAAGGAAATTCTGACGCATGCTGCAACATGGATGAACCATGAAGATATTGTGCTAAGCGAAGTAAGCTGGTTGCAAGAGGACAAATACTGTGTAATTCTGCCTACACGAGGTACCCAGAGTACGCAGTTCATAGGAACAGAAAATAGACTAAGAGTTGCTGAACCCGGGGAAGGGAAGATTGGGGGAGTACTGTTAAATGGCTACCGAATTTCAGTCTGGGGAGATGAAATGTTCTGGGGCAAGTGGTGACAGTGGCACAACAATCTGCATATACTTAGTGCCACTGAAAATTACTTGTAAATATAGTTAAAATGGGAGATTTTTTTGTCATGTACAACTTACATTTGAACAACGTGAGGGTTGAGGGTGCCTACCTGCCTGCTCTACACAGTCAAAATCCACATATAACTTTTTTTTTGAGGCAGAGGCATCTTTTATTTTGTTTGTTTTGTTTTGTTAATCCCCAACCGAGGATATTTTTCCATAGATTTTTAGAGAGAGTGGAAGGGAGGTGCAGAGACACAGAGAGAGAAACATCTCTGTGAGAGTTATATCCATTCAGTTGCCTCCTGCACATTCCCCCACAAGGGCCAGGGATTGAGCCTCCAAACCAGGTACATGCCCTTGACCAGAATCGAACCCAGGACCCTTCAATATGCAGGTGACACTCTATCCACAGAGCCAAACCAGCTAGGGCCACACATAACTCTTGATTCCCCAAAAATTTCACTAGTAATAGCCTAACAATCCAGTTAATTAACACATATTTGTATGTAATATACATGTATTATACTAGAGGCCTGGTGCACAAAATTTGTTCATGGTTGGAGGGGAAGGGGAATGTGTCCCTCAGCCCAGCCTGCACAGTCTCCAATATGGGACATCCCTCTCACAATCCAGAACTGCTGGCTCCCAACTGCTCACCTGCCTGCCTGCCTGATTGCCCCTAACTGCTTTTGCCTGCCAACCTGATAACCTCTAAGCACTCCCCTACCAGCCTGATCAACATATAACTGCTCCCCTGCAGGTCTGGTCCCCCCAACTGCCCTCCCCTGCCAGCCATCTTGTGGTGGCCATCTTGTGTCCACATGAGGGTGGCCTTTTTTGACCACATGGGAACGACCATCTTGTGTGTCGGAGTGATGGTCAATTTGCATATTCCCTCTTTACTATATAGGATAATGTGTTCTTACAATGAGATAAGCTGGAGAAAATGTTATTAAGAAAATAATAGGGAAGAGAAAATGCATTCATAGTATTTATTTTTAAAATGCATGTATACTAGTAAGTGGACTCATGCACCTCAAACCCATGCTATTCAAGGGTCAACTGTATATTTTAGTAAATATTTTAAAAACCTATATACCAAAAGAAATATTTTATTCATGATCAGGAGAACAAATTATGCATATAGTATGCTAACTTGGGAAATGGGGTTGGCCCTCCTGAGACCTGAAATAACATAAGCATGGGGGGAGAGACACTGCTTACTGAGAAATAAACTTGATATGATTTTCAGTGCATTAGACACAATTCTCTCTCTCTCTCTCTCTCTCTCTCTCTCTCTCTCTCTCTCTCTCTCTCTCTCTCTCCCTCTCTTCCCTTGCCAGTGAAGTCCCCTACTGCATTTGTACCTTTAACCAGTTCATCATCACCATTAGAATCAGCAATTCAGAGCATCAATATGGAGCATTAACTATGATCCAAACAAGCACTCCATGAAGAATTTCACATTCACCCTCTAATTTAAACTTCCAGAAAGTCCAGTGAAGTACATATTGACCAGCTTTTAAAACTAAGACTTAACGAGGGTAATTATCCAAGATGGCATGTTTCATTAGGAAAGTGGAGGCACTAACTCAGGTCTGTCTCCTTCCAAAGGCCAGGATCTTAACTACTTTTCTAGACCAGTAGAAAAATACTAAGAGGACTAGCCACCATTTGACTTGACATCTCACTTCCCAGTATCTTCCTCATACTTTCTCAGTAAATGGCACCACCATCTACCCAGATGCTTAGCATAAGCCTAGCAGTCAAACTCTTGTTCCTTCACAGCCTGCTTTATCACCAGTGCCTACTGGCATAACCACCAATGCCTATTGGCATAACCTCCGCTGCTCAACCTGTCCAAGTCGCCATCTTCTTCCTTGGACATCAGCAGCTGCCCTCTGAGGAACAACCCTTCTCTTGGTTTCCATATGATGGTCAGAGCGATCTTTTCAAAGTATAGATCTGATTATGACATTCGTTTGCTTGCAATGCACCAGAAGCTTTTTATTGCATTTAGAACAAGTTACTATCCTCAATATGGTCTGCAAGCAAAGCTAGAGCCTACCCACCTCTCCAACCTCATCTAGCACCTTCTTCCTTCCCTGACTCCTATAGCTAGGATCTGAGTAAATTTAATTTCTATTTCCTAAGATTTCCAAGCATAGGAAGTCATGGGGCCTCTGCATTTACAGTTCCTTCTGCCTGAATGCTTTTTAAAGCCCATATCTGCCGAAACCGGTTTGGCTCAGTGGATAGAGCATCAGCCTGTGGACTGAAATGTCCCGGGTTCGATTCCGGTCAAGGGCATGTACCTTGGTTGCGGGCACATCCCCAGTAGGGGGTGTGCAAGAGGCAGCTGATCGATGATTCTCTCTCATCAATGTTTCTAACTCTCTATCCCTCTCTCTTCCTCTCTGTAAAAAAAAATCAATAAAACCCATATCTACTCATGGCCACAGGTACCAGCTCAAAGTTCATCATCTCAGGAAGGCCAGCTCTGAACACTTTAGCTAAAGATTCCCTTTTCTACCCCATTTCTTCTCACCCCGTTGCCTTATTTTAATTGTCCATCATTCATTGCTATCTGAGATGATTTCTTTATTTCCCCATGTATGTGTTTAACTGTCCACCTTCCTCTACTAGACCTTTGGCTCCTTAGTAACTGGGAATCTGTCTGCCTTTTCCACTGCCATGTCCCCTGTGCCTACAACAGCACCTAAAGCAGAGTATGAATGAATGAAGAATGAATGGATAAGAAGACTGATAGTCATGTAAATATAACCCAAACACCCTTCTGGCTTTTCTCAGTAGGGAAAAGGGCAATGGAAGGATGAGTGCTATGATGGAAGAATGCAAAGAATTCTAAGAAACATGGGAAGTTGGAGAGGAACCATGTTGGACAGGGCTCCCTGGAAAAAGTCCTGCTTACACGGAGACCCTCTTTCCTAACCTCTGTTGACTCTGTAATAAGAAAGCATAAGGGTACTACCCTCCTGAAGATGTTTGAAGCAGCATCACATCATTGGTGTGGAACACACACCCTGGTACCTTGTCTCTGAGTGCTTAGACTACTGACATAACCATGATCACTATGCTCATTTGTCCTTGGAATATAACCTCTTACTTTTTGGATCTTTCAGTGAAAAGAGAAACAATTTCTGGGAAACATCTCTCTCTTTTTTTTTTGCAAGGTTTATCCTTAGCTTGCCAGGAGTGCTGCATTTTTGGATGCTCTGTGGCACATCTTGCTTTCTGACTCTTATTGGTATTGTCACGGCGCTTAATTAAGCATAGTACTGGCATAAACAATGTAGTCATGGAATGCTGGAGATAATAAAAAGGGTATGTTGAGAAGCATCAGACATTTATTGGATCATTTAAAATATGATTTTTACAGAACCCTCCCAAGTCTGGGATTTTTTTGAAATTTTATTTTGAATCACCTGAGTCACTTTTTACTTCTACTGAGAACAGCGGATCAATAGCGGATTGTAAATAATTCTGTTTTAGAGGATACTTCTATGGATGTCCCTTCTGCATTTTGCTGCTGCTCAGCCTCCTGCTTAAACTCTTACAGTAGCTTCTTCCTGGTCTTTCTACTTGTTATTCTTAACCATTCTCCAACTCTTTTAGGCCAGTGGTTATAATGATCATTTCATGCCTCCGTTACACAATGCATCATATTGTAGTAAAACTATTTAGCTGTTCTGATGGTCTCTCTACTAGGCTGCGTGTTCTTTGAGGGAAGAAACTGCCTTTTTATCTTTGAATTCTTAGTATACAACAGTATTTCCCAAAGTGTGGTGTGTGTTCCCCCAGGGGTACAGGAAGAGTTTGGTGGGGGTACGTGTTGCACCGGAGTTTGGTGGGGATATGCACTGCACCGTGCTTAGCTGTGCCTAATTCTACATTCTCATGAGTCAAGTCAAGACAGTCTTGTGAGGCGTGAGATGGTCTGGTGTGCAAATAAATGTTATTTATAATATAACTTTTATTTATATTTTATTATGAATAATTTTATTTTTCATTTATTATTATTTTGTGTATGTACCCAAAAAAATAAAAAAATAAATATATTTTGATTGTTATTAAAATACATCAATTTTTTTTAACGAGGGGTACTCAGTGTTACAAAAATTATAGAAGGGGTATACATATGTCAAAAGTTTGGGAAACACTGGTATACAATACCATCTGACTTATGGTAGGCACTCAATCATCAGTCAAGTGTTGAAGCATTCCCCAAAATGTCCACATCATTAGCTCTCCCATTTATGTAACTAAGGAAGAGAAATATTCAGTACCCACTCCTTTGACCTGACTTTGAGTTGGAGGTTGGCAGTGTTTCAAAACAGAACTCATTAGATACTACAGAGAACTCATAATATGATGGCTTAGTCCATGTTTGCTCTGAAGACAGGATGGGGGAGAGAGATAAAGTAAAAGATTAAAGCTAGAAAAAGTACTCAGGTGTAGAGTGTCCTCATCACTCTCTGACTCAGATATGGAGAGCAACATTCATCAGTATTTTATTACCTGTCTTTTCCCAATTGTTATATCTACTATTATTTTAATATTTGGGATTGAAGGTTTACTTAGCCCTTGAGACACTAGTTAATGCCTCTTAATCACCATGACTGCAAAATAGGTATCTGCACTCAGCTGACCATCTGCCTTGAGTTAATCTAATGAGCACTTGTCATTAGGTGGGTTTTAAAAAAAAGATAGGCTATGGCAGTGGATCCCCCATTTTAGCATGCATCAGAATCACCTAGACTAGAGCAGTGGTTCTCAACCTTCCTAATGCCGTGACCCTTTAATACAGTTCCTCATGTGGTGGTGACCCCCGACCATAAAATTATTTTAGTTACTACTTCATAACTGTAATTTTGCTACTGTTAATGAATCGTAATATAAATATCTGTGTTTTCTGATGGTTTTAGGCTCTACAGCAGCAGTTCCTAGAGGCTTATTAAAACACAGATCATCAGGGCTCCAACCTACTCCCTTCCTCAAGTTTCTGATTGACTAGGTTTGGATTGAGGCTTAAGAATTTGCATTTCTAACCAGTTCCTAAGTGATTCTGCTGGTGGTGGTCTTTAACCATCCTGTTGTACGGTGTTTCTCTAACTTTAATGTACCTTTGAATCCCTCCTACCCTCCCTGGGCATGCAGTTAATATACAGATTCTGCTTCATTGGTTCTGGACTAGAGTTTGAGACTCTGCATTTTTGCAAAGCACCAATTGATGCCATTGCTATTGGTCTGCCATCGCTTTTGAGAAGTTCTCTTCTCTGGCTGCTGGTTAGAACTATCTGAAAAGCTTAAAAACTACTGCTGCCCAGATCCTGCCACAATATGCTGTTCCAATAAACCAACACTGGGGCCCAGAAATCTATATTTTTAATGAGCAGCCCCAGGTGAGTCTATTCCTGGTAATCTGTGGTCCATATTTGGAGGAAATGTGCTTGCAATACAAAATCAGCAGCATTCTATTTCTCTGAGTACATAAAATAATTGGTATAAAAGATGGAGGGCCCTGCCTGGTGTGGCTCAGTTGGTTGGGCATCGTCCCATGTGATAAAAGGTTGCTGGTTCAATCCCAGTCAGGGCACTAGCCCAGATTTTGAGTTCAATCCCCAGGAGGGGGAGTGCAGAAGGCAGCTGATTGATGTTCTGCTTTCACATTGATGTTTCTCTCCCTCTCTCTGTTCCATGCTCTCGTGCTAAGAAATTAATAAAAATATTTTAAAATAAAATATGGAGGGTCTTACTTTTAATAAAATTCAGTATATTAATTTTAAATTATTTGAAGAAAAACAAATAAACTGGCCTTATACATCAACACTTTTTAGTATATTTTAATTCCTATTTTTTAAATAGGAATTAAAATATACTAAAATACATCAAAAGTATTTGAAAGTTTCCTTCCCTTTCTACAGAAAATGGTGTTTGTTGTTTGTTGTCCTAGAGACAGGAGTGAAGAGGAGAGAGGCAATTTACAAAAAGAAAGAGAGGGCTGGCCACCATGGCTCAGTGGTTGAACATCAACCTATGAACCAGGAGGGTTTGATTCCTGGTCAGAGCACATGCCTGGGTTGCAGGCTCAATCCCCAATAAAGGGCATGAAGGAAGCAACAATCAGTGATTCTCTCTCATCAAAGATGTTTCTATCTCTCCCTCTCTCTTCCTGAAATAAATTTCATACACACACACAGACACACAGACACACACACACTAGAGGCCTGGTGTTCGTGCACGGGGCGAGCCCCATCCCACTGTGGGATCAGGCCTAAATGGACGGTCGGACATCCCTGTCACAATCCAGGACTGCTAGCTTCAAACTGCTTGCCTGCCTCTGCCTGATTTCCCCTAACCACTTCTGCCTGCCAGCCTGATCACCTCCTAACCCAACCACTCCCCTGACAGCCTGCCTCCTAACTGCTCCCTGGCAGAACTGATTCCATCTAACTATCCTCCCCTCCCGGGCCTGCTCATCCTAACTACTCTCCCCTGCCAGTCTGGTTGCCCCTAACTGTCCTCCCCTGCTGGCCCAGTCACCCCTAACTGGCCTTCCCTGCAGGCCATCTTGTGGTGGCCATTTTGTGTCCACATGGGAGCAACCATCTTTGACCACATGGGGGTGGCCATCTTGTGTCTTGGAGTGATGGTCAATTTGCATGTTACTCTTTTATTAGATAGAATACACACACACACACACACACACACACACACACACATATGGCAATGATAATCTTTATAAAAGACATTCCGTTCCAGGGACTCTTGAAGGACAATAGTGGAGAGATGAAAAGAAGGGAGGTAAAAGGAGAAGGGCAGCATGAGGAGATGGACAGTAGAAGAGAAAGCAGAGCTGAGCAGCAGCCTGAGAAGTGGAACTTTGGGAAGAGGGGAGACATGAATGAGGAAGTTCAGGAATGTGTGCAAGGCACAGTTACTTCCTAGAGGAATTTTTACAAAGACCCAACTACTTTTCAAAATTCTTTGAACTTAAAGAGTGCTTCCTTTAGATACAGCACATACTGAGATAAGGTGATTTGGGCTATTCAAGAACAACTTGTTAATTTGACATTTAATAATAACATTTGTTTGCTCTGCATTATCTTCTTGGGTAGGCAGTTTCCCTGGACATATACCCTCCATTAATGTAAGGCTTCAAAAAGTGTAATCTGAATTAAATAGCTTTTACAAACTCATTTCCAAAATTAGTATTCTAGTAAATAAGTATGGAAAATGTTTATGGATATTGAGGAAGAAAAAGAACATACATAGATGATAGATGGTTGACAGATAGATAGATGGATTCCTAAGGTTATGGGATGGGGAAATTATGATTTAAACACACACACACACACACACACACACACACACACACAACTGTTTATATTTTTAAACTCAGGATTTCCCAACTCATTTGAATAGAAAAAACTATTTGAGGCACACCCATTAACATTTGGTGAAAGACTGTCCTGTAGAATTCCAGTTGTTACCCTCTGTATATTTCAATTTCAAGTTTTTAAAAAAATATATTTTATTGATTTTTACAGAGAGGAAGGGAGAGAGATAGAGAGCTAGAAACGTCAATGAGAGAGAAACATCCACCAGCTGCCTCTTGCACACCCCCTACCGGGGATGTGCCCGCAGCCAAGGTACATGCCCTTGACCAGAATCGAACCCAGGACCTTTCAGTCCGCAGACCGACGCTCTACCACTGAGCCAAACCAGTCGCAGCTCAATTTCAAGTTTTAACTAACTCCTAGTGGTTTTTCTGTGTGTAAAGGGAGGTATTACTTATAGCTATCTAAAAAGGACGTACTAAGTAAAGATCAGATGTTACCTCTAGCCTACTTATCTTACCTCACTCCAATGTGGGTGTGCGAAATCTGAAACCATTACATGTGGGCATTATGAAGAAATTAGCCCTAGTTTATGGAGTGCCTTAAGACCTTCAAGTTTTTTTCACCTGTTTTCTTGAGTTTAATGTATAGCAGTAACTATTAATAAATTCTGATTTCCACACCTCATAAGCATCTCTTGGCTGAACTGATAGAACATTATTTTTCTAGGTTGATTTGAAACACCTACTTGCCTTTGCTTGGTCTCTCACATCAAACAAATATAATTTTAAAGAGACATGTTCATCAACAATCTTTCTTGGCTCCTAACAAAATTTATTTTTTAAATTTTTTTATCTTTTCATTCAGATTTCAACTTAAGCTTTCATTATAATATGTGTTAACACTCTTACTTTGCATGATTTGCTTACTGAAAATTGAGCTCTATGAAATAAATATCACTTTTAAAGGACCTAAAGAATTGTTTTCTATCCTAATCACCAAGCATGTCAGAAACATTTTAATTTTTTGTTTGTTTCTGCCATCCAAAAATGAATAAATTTTAGGAGCACCCAGCTGTGTTTCTGAATATGGACATTCAAATGTGAACCAAGTGTGATGGAAAATCCTCTAATGGCTAAGAATATGGATATACTTGATGGGGGGGGTTAATTGATGGAAAGTTATTGTATGTTTTCATTCATTCATTTAACAAAAATTTATTCTCATCCAGATACTAGGAGTATGATGGTGAGCAAAATACTCTCTCAACAATGAAACACACACACACACACACACACACACACACACACACACACACACATTTCCCACTGGAGTTTACCTGTCTATTAGCTATTTTATACCAGCTTCAAATAACTAAAACGTTTTATTATTATGAAAATTCAAATTAGTTAATATAATAGAAATTCTAATTGACAAGAACACAGGTTTGTTTTAGGAAAAAATTCTATTTGGTAACAGAGGTAACAACGTCTCTAATGTATTGAGAAGCCTTGTAAAGATGTAAGGACAACAGGATATACTGCCTGTGGTGCATAATGAAAAATGCTTCCAAGTTGATAGTACACTGCACTTTTACAAGTGGTTTCATAGCTGTTATCTTGTTCAGTTCACCCAACAAGCTTGTGAGTGTTTTGCATGTGAGTACAAGTAGAATACGTGAGTGTATGTGAACGTGTGAGAAGGAGTTAAGGTGCATGTGTGCATGTCAGTGTAAGAAAGGGTAAGCAGAACAAGACTTTATCAACCCACTTTATGGATGAGGACATTAGAGCTGTGACTAACGGCGGGACTTCTGTTGTGCGGGTAGGTCCCAGAAAAAGAGTTGAAAACAGCCTTGTGCTTTTACTCCCACTTCTCTCCACTCACCCAGCACCTCTGAGATTATGATTATTATTATTCACGAAGGATTAGAATGATCCCATCAGCCACAACGATGACTACACATGGAAGCATTCTTCCATAGAAGAGAAAAGGGGGAAGGACTGGGAATCCGGTTCCCAGTGGGCGATGTCCTGTGTGCCCTGGCCTGCACATTGTAACTCTGAGAGCACGGGGCCAGTCTGATGTGCAGCCTGTTGTTTTCTGAGACACCAGCTGAGGGAGCATGTGGACACCTAAGTGATGAGAATCTCCCTGTCAGGGGGTAGAGCCAAGCAGCCTACTACCGTCTATTCACAGGAGCCAAGTTTTCAGAACAATGTGAGAGTTGACTCGCAGAACCTTCTTAGCACACTTAGGAGACCAGAGTTGTGGTTTTCACACAATTGACATACTATTTTTAAGTATTGGCTCTAAGGTCATTTACATGGAAGGATATGGGGGAAATAGCATTGGCTAGATAAACCACTTTCCCTAAAACCCAATAGAGTAATGCTGTGAACTATCATAGATCTAGCCACACTAAAGCTGCATTTCAATGTTACTAATTGGCTTATACTCTGGTAATTTTGTTTGAAATTGGGAAGAAATGTCTTTGAAAATTTTGGGGTTAGCCCAAGTTAGGAGCACCTTAAGAGAGCTATTGTACTATAATAAACTACATCTCTAGTGGTCTTCAAGAGACCCGAAAACAAAAGAATGGCATTCTATCCAAGCAATAACTACCAGGGCGCTATTTCCAGCCCCACCAAAAGAAAGCTGAGCTTCTACCCTCTTCATTCCAGTAGTCCCCAAACTCACAGCAATCCGGTAGGGACTGGAGATGTCCCAAATGTATATAGCAACTCTCTTTTGAAGAATACAGAGCAGTCCATGCCAATGTTTCTCAGTGGTTAGAATATCAGTCCGAGTCAGCCCTCACACCACAGGGTCATGGTTTCAATTTCCAGTCAAGGGCACATGCCTGGCTTTCAGGTTCAATCCCCTGCCCAGTCGGGGGCATAAGGAGAACAATCAATAAATGTATCATATTTACCTCTCTCTTTCTCTATCTCTCTCTCTTCCTCCCTTCCCACTTTCTCTAAAAATCTATGGAAAAAATATCCTTGACTGAGGATTAACAAACAAACAAAAAAGAATACAGAGAATATTTTCAGCACACCTAATAAGACCTCATAATTGAACCTCAACTCAAGGTTTTATCACCAGCCCAGCCCAGAATTGACCATTGCTTAGATACTGGCCCCAATTACCTTTGTCCCAGCTCATCATTAATTTAGGAATCGGGGGAAGGAGGAAAAATCTCTACCTTTACTTTAGAACTGGTAAAACTGAGGCAGCTAGACATTTATAGACTTGTCAGGCTAAAATGTAAGTTGAATCAATTTTCAAGTGTGGATTAGAATCCAGCATTAGGTTCTAGTTATAAACTCAGTTTCTGGTCATCAGCCAGCCCAGTGCTCCTTGCAACTGAGTCTATTGTTTCCTGGACTCAAGAGGGGTCATGCTTCTGAGAGCAATTTGGATATCTGCAAAACAGGCCTGATGGAAACACTAGGGGTCTTTCAAACCCTAATAGACCAAATCATCAGCTCCATCTTGCAACTCTCCGTTAAAGCTTTTGCAGACTTTGAGGATATTTTCTCCTGGATTTCCTTGTAAAAAATATAAATGTTCCCTTAGGGCAGTAGCTGGCAAACTGCAGCTCTGTTGACTAATGAGTTTGCCAACCACTGACCTAGACTCTCGATTCCAATAATTGCAGGCTGTTGTTGTTCCTTGTGATTAAGCCCCTATCCCAGTGGTCAGCAAACTCATTAGTCAACAGAGCGGCAAACAGTGGCTCTCGAGCCTCATGTGGCTCGAGAGCCACAGTTTGCCGACCACTGCCTTAGGGCAAAGTGATATGACCAGGAGCACCTTGTGACAAGAGGGTGGGTGAAATGAACAAGTGTAGCATCCCGGACCGTGTCTGTGTAGAGCAGTGTTTCTTCATGCAAGGGGGATTGGCCCACTAGGAGACATTTTTGGTTGTTACAACTGGATTGTGTGGGATGTGCTTTGTCATCTGGAAGGCAGAGAGGGTAGAAATGCTGCTTGGACCTCCTGTGATGTAGTGGAAAGTCCCTCACCCCCAATGAAGAATCATCCAGCCCAAAATGTTCAGAGTGATGAGTTTGAGAAACCCTGGTGTGTAGATACAAACAAATATCTGCTAATCTTTCAAAGGATAGCAGCTGGAAAGGATCTTCAAGAGTCAGAATTTGGTATGATCTCACTCCTATGTGGAATCTCACGCACAAACTAAACTGATGACCAAAATAGATCCAGAGACATAGAAGCACGGAACAGACTGGAATCTCAGAGGGAAGACAGGGGAGGGTGGGCCGGTGAGATCAACCAAAGAGGTTGTATGCATATATGCATAAGCCATGGACACAGACAATAGGGTGGTGAAGGCGTGGGGTGGGGGTGGAGGCTGGCTGGAGGAGGTCAAATGGAGGGTAAAAAGGGGACATTTATACTAGTAATACTTTCGACAATAAAGATCGGAAAAATAAAGAGTCAGAATTTGGAAAATTCTGGTGTCATGATGATACATCACCAAGGAGAAAGTTTCTGACGGAAGGCCACGTAGGCAGCATCTGGTCAAATCACTGCATCAAGTTTGAAATGGTTTTTACCTTTTACCGAGTTTGCTAGAACACACCCCTTTGCCCTTGCAGAACAGGAACCGCTTACATCATTCAGTAGCAGGCCTGCTTGGCTGAAGCAGCAGACAGCTCACCAGATTTGCCAGGAAGGACTGCCCAGCACAGGCTCTGCCAGGGACTTCTAAGGGCAGGGAGGCTGCGGCGCTGGGGAAAGTGGATGTGAAGGCCATGGCCGGGGGCGGGCTAGTCAAGTCCTCCCAACTTTTTTCCATTTGTCCTCAAACCTCAGATCGCCCAGTGCGTGGCTGAGGCTAACCCTTGCCAGCTGCTTTCTGTCCTGGTCTGCTTGCCCTCTGGTGCACCCGTTCCTAACCAGCAGTCCTGAGGGCTGCGCATTGCACTGCCTCCCCTCACTGCCCACCAACACAGGAATCTACCACGGATACCGAGTTGGGGGAGCTCTCCTGTGGCTCTCAATCACCAAAGAACAGAGGTCAGCCCTGGCCCAGGTGACTCATTAGAAGGCAATGAAGCACATAAAGGGTCTGTGAGGAGAGATTCAAAAGGCAAGGTGGGCCAGGCCAGCATGGTTCAGTGGTTGAGTGTTGACCTACGAACTAGGAGGTCACGGTTCTATACCGGGTCAGGGCACATCCCCGGGTTGCAGGCTCCATCCCCAGTGTGGGGTGTGCAGGAAGCCACTTATACATAATTCTCTCTCATCATTAATGTTTTTCTCTCTTCTTCTCCCTTCCTCTCAGAAATCAATTATAAAAAATTATAGCCGAAACCGGTTTGGCTCAGTGGTAGAGCGTCGGTCTGCGGACTGAAGGGTCCCAGGTTCGATTCCGGTCAGGGGCATGTACATTGGTTGCAGGCACATCCCCGGTGGGGAGTGTGCAGGAGGCAGCTGGTCTATGATTCTCTCTCATGGACTTTTCTAGCTCTCTATCTCTCTCCTTTCCTCTCTGTAAAATATCAATAAAATATATTTTTAAAAATATATTTATTAAAGGAAAGATGATACTACAAGGGGAGAGACAGGAGGGAAAGGAGAGAAGGGCTGTGAGGATCGTCATGGGAAGTGAGTGTCCTGCTGCCTTTCTCCAGAACCCACTTCACTTAGTCAGGAACTTGGCTGCGGCATTCTTCAGATGAGTGTGGTACTGACTGGCCCTGCTGGATTTGGGTCAGGGCAGTGTGGTCTGAGAATGCTGTGGGGAGTCCACATTCCTCCTGCGGGTGAGCTCATACATTTGTGCAGTTCTGACTCACTGATTTGCTTTCTTGTCTGTGATCCATTCCCAGTTTCCTACCAGGATCACTGGTAGCCTTGGGAGTTTAGATTTGTGAGAAATGCCTGGAGTCAAACCCCTTAAGCTATAAAACTGGCTCATTATTCCAAAAATCTTCAAAGGCAAAGAAATATCGGTTGGGGAAAGACAGGAGCTTCTGTGCCTACCTTGTCACCCTCGGGTGGGTTGTCTGCAGATATTTATGGTGAAAAGAAAATGGGTTTCTATAGTGTGTATTTGGTTAATTTTTTTAGAAGATTCTGATTAATAATTCCTCTCAGGTTATTGTACTAAGTTAATTTTTTAAACGTAGGATGAACACAACGTTTCAAGGAACAGACTTATTCAATCTCTATTAAAAAAAAAACAAAAAACAAACAAACAAAAAAGCAGCCGAAACCGGTTTGGCTCAGTGGATGGAGCATCAGCCTGCGGACTGAAAGGTCCCCGGTTCGATTCTGGGTTGTACCTTGGTTGCGGGCACATCCCCAGTAGAGGGCGTGCAAGAGACAGATGATTGATGTTTCTCTCTCATCAATGTTTCTAACTCTCTATCCCTCTCCCTTCCTCTCTGTAAAAAATCAATAAAATATATTTTAAAAATAATAATAAAATAAATAAAATTTAAAAAAAACCTTCAAGTAAAATTTTCCTTCAGTCTATTTCATTTTTCAAGTATTCCCTTCTGTAAAACACTCAATTTATAACCTCACATGAAATTTGGTTCTCCATTTGACTGTGAAGTTTCATATTAGGATCGCAACTTGAAGGAGGAGTTTGTGTGAAACTCTAGATAACAGGGCAACACTTCTAGAGTAGAACAGCTTTTGTCAAACACGAGCATACCACTTCTCAGAACTGGCTCCCAGGGCAAAGAGAGTTTGTGTCCTTTGTAAAGAGCCTGAATTGCCATAATTTGTCATTCCTGATTGAAATACAGGATAAATGATGCTTCTAGAAAAGCTATCGCTCGGATCCACGCCTGATGTAATGGGAGCAGCTGTGTCATCCCGCTGCAGGCAGGGTTCTTGTCAGCTCCTTCCCTGGGGGCCGAGCAGGTGTGGCCCGAGCCCCAGCCTAGGTAGGAGACCTCCGGGGACAGCCCAGGTGTTCTAAGAAGCCACGGGATGAGCTCAGGAGTTGGCCCAGATCCCTCTGAGTCAGAATTCGGAGTCATTGTTTTAAAGTCATTGTTTCATTTCCTCCTGCGACTACCCCTGCTGTCAAGCCACGAGACCACCTGTGCTGCATATCCCAGGCCACCGCGCCCCCAGGACCCCCATCACCAAAATTATATTGCTGAGCCAATCTCTTCGCATTTGAAAATGCAAGAGGAAGGGTAACAAGTTGAGATTTCTCTTCAGAACTGACATTCTATAATATCAGAGTCAGGAAAGAGAAGTTTAGGGAGTTACTAAGGATGAGAAGCTTAGTTGCTACGTTATATTGTGATTCAGATATTCTCTGAGCCTTCTTGCAACGCAGAGAATTGAGCCTAATGGGCTCTTTTGCAAAATGCCATGCCCGAGAAACACTGCAACAGCCTTGTCGATGTCTTAAAATTTCGGACTTTTGCTCTCAGGATCCTCTTTTGCTCCTGTTCTTTGTACACGTGTGAGGCCTCTGTTGGGCCCCATGTCAACCTGAGTGTAAACCCCAGCCCCTCACCTGTTTCCACAAGGAAGTCCACTTGCACCCAATGTCACAGGGCGGTAACATTTCTGAAGCCTTTGGAGCTGGCAGACTTAGCTCAAAGTTCCATCCCCACCCCTCCACCCCCCGCCGCCCCCAACTTCACCAGAAGTTTTAACTCCTCCAAACAAATTTTTATGTCAGCTGACCTCTGGTATCTATCTTGAATTTTTCCAACAAATAGTTCTCTTTCTCAGAGAAATTCTCACACCAGTCCGTACCACGCTGTTGCGATATTAGGAATTCCCAAGGATAACACTGGGTTTCTATACATTAGTGGTACAATACAACTTCATATCATCTATTTAACAATCAAATAGTAGGTGTTTTCTAAGTATCAGGACATATGGCTTTGAAATTTATTTTTTCTGGTAGGAGTAAGGAATGATTCCGGGTGACTAAACCACTAGCGAAGGATGTGCAAGGGGGTGGCTGGGGTTTAGATGTTTGTAGCACACTGATCTCTAATGGATACCAAGCCTACACTTTATAGCATAGGTGGTAGGTTCACATCCCAGCAAGCCAAATACTCACCATTTCATTCTAGCTGGGTCCTTATCTTCTCAACCACTGGATTTACCAGTTTACGATGAGATTATAACATCTCCCTACAACACTGATGTGGAATTAGAGATGTAGGTGTATAGCATAGCCTGGGGCAGTGGTACGCAAACCGTGGCTCAAGAGCCACATGCGGCTCTTTGGCCCCTTGAGTGTGGCTCTTCCATAAAATACCATGGCCTGGACAAGTCTATTTTGAAGAAGTGGAGTTAGAAGAAGTTTAAGTTTTAAAAATTTGGCTCTCAAAAGAAATTTCCATCATTGTACTGTTGATATTTGGCTCTGTTGACTAATGGGTTTGCCAACCACCAGCCTGGGGTATACCAGACAGTCAGTAAAAGTAGCTGAAACCGGTTTGGCTCAGTGGTAGAGCATCGGTCTGCGGACTGAAAGGTCCCAGGTTCGATTCTGGTCAAGGGCATGTACCTTGGTTGCGGGCACCTCCCCAGTAGGGGGTGTGCAAGAGGCAGCTGATCTATGACTCTCTCATCGATGTTTCTAACTCTCTATCCCTCTCTCTCTTCTTCTCTGTAAAAAATCAATAAAATACATATTTTAAAAAATGTAGTCACAATTTTTACTACTGTAGATTCTTTCTCATCACAAGTATAATCTTTTCACAAAAACCTTACCTCCAACCCTATGCATAACCTGAGAAATTCACTCAGTAATATCAGTTCTACATTTATGTAGGATTACTTCTATTTCTATATAATATTGATGTGTCTCAAAAACTGATTATGTCTCAAAAACAGGTTATATCATGCTAAGGTGAGCCTCAAAAGCCTATTGTTAGAAAAGAAGCACACAATTTAATTAATTGATCTTTTCCTAAGATCCACTATACAAAGATCACCACATTGAAGTAAAAAAAAAAAGTTAAAATATTTTACTTGATCCCTGGCTGGTTTGCTCAGGAGATAGAGCATCATCAGCCTGCAGAATGAAAGGTCCTGGGTTCAATTCTGGTCAAGGGCATGTACCTCGGTTGCAGACTCCTCCCCGGCTGGGGCTCAGGTCAGGGCACACGCAGGAGGCAATGGATGTGTTTCTCTCACATGAATGTTTCTCTCTGTCTTCCCCTCTCTCTTTCACTCTATCTAAAAAAAATCAATGGAAAAATATCATCTGTGAGGATTAAAAAACATATATATATATTTTTATTTGATTTTACTATTTGGCAGTAAGTCTTCTTCGATTATGGCTTATTCCTTAGATACCAAATCACTATTGCAGAGGTAGCAATTTGGGGTATTACAAAAAGCTTATCTTTTTCTACATCATGTGCCTTTTCTAACAGTCTGATCTGTTTGGAAGCCAAGGTGTGAAGAATGGTGCTATTGTACTGTGTGAGGCAATGAGCCCTGCAGGACCCAACTTGAAGAGGAATTTAGGTCACTGTCCTGACAGATTTGAGCTTTAAAATTTACAAGACACCTACATGTCTAGAGCCACACCACACAGTGACATGAATCAAGGTTTTACTTTTGAGATTTACAGTTGAAGAAATAGTCAACTAGGCAAAAATTGTACACGAGGCAATGAAGCATGACCCACAGTAAAACTACGATTCCTAAATAATGTCTATAAATTTTATTTTGTAGATTCCCTTATTTTTTTAAATATTATGATATGTGGCTTTTAAATGTTTATGTTTAATTAAATCTAATCCCCTCATAAGCTTTTCCATCTTCGCTCTGAAAATTCTCATCTCTTTTACTAAACTTTCTTTCAATGGTAGTTAAAGGTGCTTGGATTCTTTCAAACATAGTGGGCTATTCACATCACCTTCCCTCTGCTGAGTCTTTTCTAATTAAGGGGAAACCCCTCAGGTTACCCTTCCTACTCAGCCAAGAAAAGTATTTTGTTTAATAAAGATATTACTAGTCAACAGGCCAGAGGAAAGGGAAGTGGTGTGGAAGAAACCATGGATAATCAAAAGTTTAGATTTGAAATTCACACCAAATGCACATGCCTTCTTCCCTGTGCAGCTTCTCATAGCTCGGTCTCTTTGGGCAAGTTCCCATCTCCCCAGACACTGGGGAAAGTGGAAGAGGCCAGAAAGCAGGAGATTCCCAAAAGCAAGCTGGTTATCCACACGTAATTAAAATGGAAATACGCATCTCTCCGGCAATAGAATACAAGGAGTGATTTTTAGAAGTAGTATACTGCAGTTTATGTGTCAGTCGTTTGGGATCAGAATATATTTTCCATTAGAAATAATGTTGCAAAACAGGCACACTGCAAAATCCCAACTAATGTGTTGTGTGTGTACTCCACCGTACATCTCTTCTCACCTTATGTCATTTCATTTGAAAGGAAAACAGTGCTGTTGCAACTATAGTCACGAAACAGTTTTTAAGATATAAACGTGTTGTTATTGTTATTCGTTATTATTTTTCAGAAATGTGCTTGTGGAAAGGCATGGAGTAAGATGAGTTTTGGGGAGGCTTGTAAGAAGGGGCCACTAGTGTAGATTCCCAGCGTTGGACATCAATGGCCCGTTGGTTTTAAGTGCATTGTTAGTGGCTCTCTTAACATTTGTCAGTCACTATTAGGAAACTCTTGGAATAACAAATTAAATGACAAGAAGTAGATAGGAAAAGGGGTTGTTTGTTTTTACAAAACTAAGCAAGCTTTAGAAAAGAAAGGGAAAGGAAGATGTTTAATAACGGTTAAGTAGAAGTGAAAAAAGTCTGAGTGGAATTCACCTATCAGTTACTACCGTGTTTCCCTGAAAATAAGACATCCTCCGAAAATAAGACCTATTTACATACAGGTTTCCTTCTGAGTGAAATATAAGGCATCCCCCCCAAAAATAAGGCCCCCAGGCTCTGTCTCAGAATGAAAATTAATTTACCGTAAACTGGTCGCTAGGGCAGCCCCGATTGGCATCTAGCAACCAGTGACATTACACGGAGTCCTGATGGCACTGCTGTGTGAATGGAGAGAAATCAGCGTGGAAACTTTGTGAAACCTAAACTGCAAAAAGTTGTGACTTGGGTGAAGAATTCATGGGAGAAAATCACTGGCGGTTG
Organism: Vespertilio murinus; assembly: GCA_963924515.1. Taxonomy (NCBI): domain Eukaryota; kingdom Metazoa; phylum Chordata; class Mammalia; order Chiroptera; family Vespertilionidae; genus Vespertilio; species Vespertilio murinus. Next base: position 65,017,205 of record OZ004708.1, read on the forward strand.
CGTTGCAAATGCACTGTGAGCAGGCTACCTTGACAAGAAGTACTCATTTAAAGACAGTGCTATTGCTAAACATGAGAGATTTGGTCCACTGATTCTGAAAGAAATGGAGTCACAAGAAATTGACCAGGAAATTCAGGAATTGGATTGTTATGATGATGTTCCAGAAGATGATGATGATTGTCATTGAATAAATGAGTAAATTCTTGATACTGTAGGATTCACAGTTTGTCTGGTTTGTGTTGACAACTACCGTACTACCTTACCGTATACAGGTAATAAATTTCCTTTATTTTCATTTAACAATAAATGTGTACCATATTATTCTTCATGGAGAAATAAGACATCCCCTGAAAATAAGACCTAGCGCATCTTTGGGAGCAAAAATTAATATAAGACACTATCTTATTTTCGGGGAAACAGGGTAGTGAAAAGCTGAACAAGAGCACATGGGTATAGGCAAAGTGTGTGAAAACTTAGAAAAAGAAAAGGGAAGTTCCTTATCCTGGTCCCCAGGTGACGCCATCATTCCTGGCTGTTTAATTACGCAAAGCAGAGGTGTGTAAGGAGAGGCAGTGTCCTGTAAAATATTCAGACATCGGATGTTCAAAACACAGGATGTTATGCACTTAATGAAACCAGCATAATGGAAATGGCATGCATTGGTAATGAAAGCAACTTGAATTTGAATTCTGGCTTTGTTATGTAATCTTGGACAAATGGTCTAACCCCATGGTTGGCAAACCACGGCTCGCGAGCCACATGCGGCTCTTTGGCCCCTTGAGTGTGGCTCTACCACAAAATACCACGGCCTGGACAAGTCTATTTTGAAAAATCAGCATTAGAAGAAGTTTAAGTTTAAAAAATTTGGCTCTCAAAAGAAATTTCAATTGTTGTACTGTTTATATTTGGCTCTGTGCTGACCACTGGTCTAACCTCTCTGGCCTTCAGTGGGGATATAGTAAAGACGAGCCCACAGTGTGTTATTGTGAGGATTTTGTACAGCTACTGTTGACTAGACATTCAATAACTAACACTTATTAGGCTTTTGAAATCTTCCAGGGGTGCCTTACAAGTTATATGTCCAGTGATATAGCCATGATGTTTCAACCTGTACCATATTCAGTAGATATTTTTAACCTGTGGTGTATTCCAATAGATAGTAAATCAAGAGCAGAATAAACATAACTAATTCCATGTGGGATTGTCAGAGTTGCTATAGAAACTTTTCTGGGCTTATGGCTTTTGAAAGGAATCCCAATTAATAGAATCTTCTTACAGAGTTATCTATTCCAAGTAAATGAATTATCTCTTCTACAGCTAAAGGTCAAATGCATTTGAACTGGTCGTTGTGGGGCACGTTTTTCCCAAGTGAATGATAAACCATCAAAAGGCCTTGGGTTAGATAAATTGACTAGATGTCAATAAAGACCCCAAATGAGTATTTTTCTGTTCCCTGACCTCCATGAAGATAAATGGTGGTGGGTCCTGAGGTTATCGGCTCTCTTCATTGAATCAATAATTTGGTTCCTTTAACAGTATCAATCAGTCTACATGTCTAGAATCAATTAAATACTGGGCTATTTTAACGTTCCCAACTCTGCTGTACTTTGGCAAGTGTGGAAGAATGAGTGAGAAACTTACACTTCCAAACACAGTGATTTATTGAGAAGATCTGTGCTACATAACAAGCAGACAGGATGACGCCAGAAGCCCAGGGTATGGAGGTCCCCCAGGGATCTCCTTGCCTCTCCCATATCCCATTATTTACTATAAATGTTTAAAAGGCCTTTGGTCAAGACATCTATTATGTATAGTTATATAAATGAGTATTTATCAAAGTATGAGTATTGTCATTTTGGGGACAAAAGTCATGCCTCTCTATAGATGTTAGCAGTCTTCACTTAATGGTGAGTGTGCTTGCATTACGGTAAAAGTATTGACCCATTTATAGTGAGCAAGAAGTGTCTGAAGATTCCTGTGACAATGTCTTTGGAGCCTGAGAATGAGTATGGATACGCACTCAGGCGTGTCAGGGAGAGATATGAGAAACCTAAGAATAAAATCTGTCCCTGGTGCATTGCTTTTGCCGTCTCACAGAGTATTTTACTTCCCACTCTCACAGAAACAACCCACACCGCACGTCTGTTGTTATAAATGTACCTGTAACATATTTATTTTTTGTGGTTTGGGTATACTCTTTCATCCTCCATTTAAATCATATTTACAGATTTTAAGCACATTCCATAAAAATACCTTAAGTACCTATTGTGTGCCAAATACTAATGCTGGGTTTTGTGGATTTAAAGATGAATGAGACATACTCCTACATACAAAACTCACGGTCCCATGGAGTAGAAATATGCACAGTATACATTACATTGTAATGCATCTGAAGTGCTACAAGAATCCTGTGAAACAGATGCTGTGGAAGCATCAGTGAGAGGATGATTAATCACTCCTGGGGAATCCAGGAGAGTTTTAGTGAGGCGGCATTTGAAGTGGGCCTGAAAGATGAGAAGTAGCTTGTCAGGCAGGTGAGCAACTAAGGTTTGTCTTCCCAGGGGAGGCCTTTGAATGAACAGAATATGTTTCCACATAGAGCATTATTATCTTTGGTATAGATTGGCATTGTTCACTTATCAAAATCCATACAGCGCTGAGAGCCTGTGGGGATGACCTTTGCGATTTCAGTCCAGTGAGAATGAAGGCCGGCACTCCATCTGGAGCACAGCAGCATGGGTAGCTTAGGGCTGTGCTTTCAGAGTCACCTCTTGGCAATGGAAATGCAGGTTCTACAGGTGGGACCTATTCTCTCTCCAACTCCAGTTAGCTCTTAGAGAAAGGAAAGCAGTGAGATTATCTAGAATCCTTGATTTCTGATAAAAAAAAGAAAACATTTAACCATCTCTCTGCCTACAAAAGTAAGCCAATGTGTCTTGGTTTCTGATATTTCTTAAAATATACTTATTTAACATTAAAGGTATTTCACTGAGTCAACCCATATCTGAGCCTCAATATATTGAATCTATGTAGCACTTTTACTCTTTTTAAAATGCTTCTATCAATTGGTAGGTTCAATAAAAAATTAAACGCTTTTGAATGAGGTTTTAAAAATTCTCCTATAAGAAAAGTTAAAGGACCAAAATAAACTGAGAAAAAGATTTTCAGCATGACTGACAGAGAGAAGAACTGTGCTATACCCAGAGTTCCTATTGATACATTAAAAAAAAAAAAGACAAGCAATTGATAGACAAAGATAATAAATGGGGAATTCTATAGAAAATAATCATATAAAAAAAGATCAACTTAACTCATAATTATAGAAATATAAATTAGAACAAATGAAACACCATACATTGCTTATCAGATTAGCAAGTACAAAAAAATTAATATTACCTGGTATTGGCAAGAGTCTGGGGAAACAATCTGTCTCATATACTCAGAAGTGGATCCAACGCTTATGCCTAAAGCTCAATACAATTTTGGAAGACTTTTAAGAAAAAAACAAGTATGACCTTGAATTTCACTTAGAATGAGAAAAATTCTAATCCTATATAATAAAGAGGGAATATGAAAATTGACTGTCACACCATCAAAAAGATGGTGGCATACATAGCCACAAGATGGCGGCACCCAGTCCCCTCAGCCCCACCGAAATCCTCCAATCTTTCAACCTAGATGGGGGCAGCAGACAAGCAGTGCAGCCAAACCATCCTGAGCCCCCCAGCCACCCAGGGCTGGCCCTAGGCATAGGTAATGAGGGCAGCCGAGGATTGTGCTGCTGGCAGTGGCAGCAGCAGAGGTGTGATAGGGGCATCACCTTCCCCTGATCGGCAGGTTGTCTCCCGCCCCTTAGGGGACAGGCCAGGCTGAGGGATCTCCCTCCAGTGCATGAATTTTCATGCACTGGGCCTCTAGTTAATTACAAATATTTTTTTAAAAAATAACAAATACCACAAACATTGCAAAATCCAGAAAAATAATATTTGCATTTAAAACAATATATGTTTTATTGATTTTACAGAGAGAAGAAAGGAAAAGAAGAGAGAGAATAACATTGATGTAAGAGAAACAAATTTATTGGTTGCTTCCTTCATGCACCCCAAACCAAAAACAAACCTATAATCCAGGCATGTGCTGTGACCAGGTATCAAACCAGCAACCATTTGGTGCATGGGACAATGCTCAACCAACAGAGTCACACCGGCCAGGGCTATCCCTGCATTTTTTTATTATATATTTTCTCACTATCATGCCATGTAAAAATTTTAAAATATTTTATATAGAGAGAGAATAGAAATATAAGTTATAGTTGATCAAATTTTTAAATGTTTGATAGTTCAGAAAAGGGGATTCACAACTTATTGGAAATATGAACATTTTTTAAATATCAAATTTGGAAAAAATTAAAAAGTTTCTTTCACTTGATTTGTAATATTTCAGGGCATGTCAAATGTTACATAGTGACTAATTTCTGGTTACTTTGTATTAATCCCAATCTTGTGACCAGAACTTTAGTACAAAAATAAACCCAAAGCTTTTCAGAATTTCTTGAATAATGCCTTAGCAGAATAAAATATTATGATGATTGGGTGATTTAAACTATTTGGTTCTGAAAACAGAATAGCTATTATTTTGATAAGTGGGCATTTTGATCCAATAGGGGATATAAAGAAATTCTAGCCTGTAAGTGGTTCCAATAGAGTATGATACCAATAGACTTGTAGTCATCTTAGAAGAGAGGGATGAGTATATTCTAGAACATTTGCAAGTCTGCCTTAAAAAGGAAAAAGTAACTCATAAAGAATACAATGTCTATGATGCAATGTCAGCTTTGCCTGGGGAGAGAGGAGAACTCTCAGGCTTGCTCGTGAGCTGTCATTAGCATACTTTACTAAATGATGCAAGGGTATTAAGAAATCAGGGATTTATTGCTTTTTCCTTGTGTCTCAATGTTTTTCCTCTGCAAGTTTGGATTTGTCATAGATATTTTAAAAAATAATCCTAGCTAGTTACAACATAGATATAAAAAGTATCTTCTTTTGACAAATTATTTATTTTAAAATAATGTGTCTGTAGTCTCACAGAATCAAAGAGATTGAGTGGCTTGTTTCAGAGGAAAACTGTTTTACTATTAAAGTACAGTTGACATACAATGTTATATGAGTTTCAGAGTACAATCTAGTTAGTTCAACATTTATAGACCTTACAAAGTGATCACCACAGTAACTCTAGTAACCGTTTGTTACCATCCAAAGTCATTATGATGCTATTAATTCTATTCCCTGTGCTGCATATTACATCTTGTGACTTATTTAATTTATATCTGGAGGTTTGTATCTTTTATTCCCACTTAACCTTTTTCATCCATTCCTTCACACCCCTCCCTTCCGACAACCATCAGTGTATCTTCTATGTCTGAGTCTGTTTGTTTTGTTTGTACATTTGTTTAGTCTCTTAGAGTCTACATATAAGTGAAATCATATGGCATTTGGTTTTGGGGAATGAATGGCCTCCAGGTGAACAAGACTAGTTGTTGGTCACTTTAGTCCAGAAAACTAGGGCATTCGCTCAATTCTTATGTCATTAAAGAGCAATGATCCTTTTTATATATGTTTTACTGATTTCGGAGATGAAAAGAGAGGTAGAGAGAAATGGAAACATCAATAATGAGAGAATTACTGATTGGCTGCCTCCTGCACACCCCACATTGGGAATTGAGTCCAAAACCTGGACCTGTGCCCTGACCAGGAATTGAATGGTGACTTCTCGGTTCATAGGTCAATGTTCAACCACTGAGCCACAACGGCCAGGCCAAGAGCCATGATTCCTAAACTTTATATACCTAAGAATACCATAAACAGCTAGTTAAAAGGAACCAACCAGCATCACCGTGTGATGCAGGACCACACTGAGAAACCTGCCTTATTGCTAAGATCTACTCGGGAGAAAGGCTACAGCTACAAAGCCTTATCTCCTATTCCTCTCTTGGAGCAAGTCCAACCCTCTGCTTCCTGATCGGTTAAACAGAACTAAAACTCTAGGTTAGGTTAAGTAATAGAAGTTTAATGCATGGACACAAGGGGCTATAAAAGAAAGCAGAGTTGCGGCAGCTGCACAGCCTGGTTTGGAAAAGTGGGAATCCACTCTTTGCTGGAAAAGAAGACATCAGGTTCCAGAGCAGCAGCTCTCTTGTGTTTCATGTGCAACTTTTGCTTTCAGAGCCTCTCTCCTCCTATGCCCCTTTGCCCTCTTTACTGTGTACTAGTAACTATGTGCCTCCTACTGAACCAAACCAAGACAGGATGGGACAACCACAGTCCAAAACAGAGCCTTTAGATATCAATGTTTGAATCGGCAGCTGGTCTAGTCCAGGGGTTGGCAAACTCATTTTTCAACAGAGCCAGATGTCAACAGTACGATTGAAATTTCTTTTGAGAGCTGAACACCGACTTCCGCGCATGGGCCACCATTCAATTGCACTGTACGTGCGTGCCCACATGTGGTATTTTGTGCAAGAGTCACATTCAAGGGGCCAAGGGGCCGCATGTGGCTCGAGAGCCACAGTTGGCTGACCACTGGTCTAGCCCAGGGGTGGGCAAACTTTTTGACTCGAGGGCCACAATGGGTTCTTAAACTGGACCGGAGGGCCAGAACAAAAGCCACCTGCCCATGCTGGCACTCTCATCTTGGGCTGCTGGTGAAGGAGCGGAGGGGAGAGCAAGAGAAGCCTCTGCTCTTTCAGCTCCACGGGCCGGATAGAATAGCCGAACGGGCCAAATCTGGCCCGCAAGCTGTAGTTTGCCCACGGCTGGTCTAGCCAGTTAGGGCCACACTGGCAGAGTCATAAAGTACAAAGAATGCAACTAAGCTTTGAAAACCCTTCGAAATGAGGTTTTGGAAGGACACATATTTGTCAAAAGAGGCCAATGTACTTGCCTGGTGAGTACTTGCAGACCACTCATTTACTCAGCCATTCAACCATTTGTTGAATCTTGACTAACACAGAGCCTCTGACCTCAAGGAGCTTAGAGTCGAGTGAGGGTGATAAACAGGTAAGTAAACAAGTACCACCCAGTTCTTACCGCTGCTGTAAGAGACATGTGTTCAGGTCCATGGGAACCCAGGGGAGCAGGGGGGACTCCAGACCACTTTCTGGAGGGTGTGAACTTTGAGCTGAGTTCCATCAGTCAGGCGAGGTAAAGTGTGAAGGGAACCCACGGGGAGGTACTACCAGGTGTGCAGGCACGCATGGGTTTACCTCAGGGTTGCCCGGATTCCACTGATGTTGCTCAGCCTAGCCTCACCTGTCTTCAGTGTGCTGCGTGTCCAGACTCCTTTTCAGCCATTTCAGATGCTGCAAGGGAAATGGAAATACAAATCACCTTAAAAAAATAAGGGACTGTTACTATCTGTGGGACGGCAGAAAAAAATATGGTTCCTGGAGGCCTGCTTTGGAAAGACATGTACCCAAAGGTATTAAAATTATGCAGTGATATCCCAGGCATGGATTAACTACTCTAAATAGAAATTCTATTCCTATCAAGTCCACATTTATTTCGGACTTTGGCCTGATTGTGGAAAATCTTTGAAAGAGCCTGCACAACCCAGTACCATCTGGAAACATCCACTGTTTATCAACATTTTAATAACCCAATTAAGCATTCTTGGCTTGGCTAAGTTACAATTCAAAATGTCTCAGGATTTATTTTCCTCATAAAAAAAAAAAAACCTACAGGAGTTTTTTTTCCTTTATCTAAGACTATTTATATAGGAAACTTTATATTCTGAAGTATTTTAAAGGTTATTGATTTGTTCCTGAGGAATCTTGAAGAAGATTAATCAAACCTCCTTTAAATGAAAATGTGTCCAATTAATGATGAAGGTATAATTTTATCAATACCATTTCATTACAACTTACCAATAAGTACAGAAATAACTATTTCTAAAAATACAAAAAAAGAGAATAGTTCCAGTAAATATGAATGTATAATTTGTCAGTAAACTTTTATCATATCTTTTAAATCATTATAAAAAGAACTATTTTTCAAAATATAAGACATCATAACTCTAAGTTTGTTCATGTTTTGCTCAGGATGTTTCTTATTATTTTTATAGTAACCCTCAGTCTACAAAGGATTCTCACTAGATGTAGGGGCAGGTATTAATCCCTTTTTAAAAATGAGGCAAGTAAGTTTTAAAAAGTTAAGTGACATGCCCAATTTGTGTAGCTAATAAATTCAACCCTTCTCAAAATGTCCACAAAATGAAAAAAAAAAAAAAAGTGGGGGCCGGTTCTGTAGTTAAGATAGTTTGGGAAATGTTGAAATAAACGAGCTAAGCAGTTTTTTATTGCAGACATTTCAGAGAATGGATACATGCTAATGAGCTTTGTAAATCTCTAACAAGAGAAATAGAGCCGGCAGCATTTTCTAAACATACTTGAACGTGACATCTTTTATATCCAAAAGTATCTATGGGATTAACTATGAAACATAACTGGTAAATTCTAACCTACTTTAGACTCCTTGTCTTAGAGTAACTCTGAAAACCCTCCCTGAAGAATCTAGTTTATGAGAGTTGTGAAGAGAAACAAGAAGAGAAAAAAGCAAACAAGCCTGACTAGTGCTATAAAGGGTTAGACAATAACTTCAGGAAGGTTCCATAAACCAGCAGGGACAAAAATTCACTTGAAAATCACAAGTAAATTTCTCTCAATCAAGGATAGTCCTGAGGATAGAGAGCAAGCCATCCATCCATTATCTTTATTTTGTTGAGTTCTAATTTAATTTAGACCAGATAGGAATCCAATCAGAGGAGGTATCTCAACTTACCATAAGAAACAATCAACTTGCCGTGGCCAGTGTAGCTCAGTTATTTGGACATCAGCCTGTGCAACAAAAGGTCACTGATTTGATTCCCAGTCAGGGCACATCCCTGGGTTTTGGGCTCAATCCCTGGTCGATGTTTCTCTCACATCAATGCTTCATTCTCTCTCTCCCTCTTCCTTTCATTCTCTCTAAAAATCAATTTAAAAAACTAAGAACAACCAACTTCCAGAGAAATCTCATAAAACCTTACAAATGGAAAACTTAACGTGGCCAGTTTAATAAGTCCAACAATATGAAAAAAATGATATGATACTGTCTGAATTTGAATATCGCTAGACATAACAAAAAAGAATAGTTACATTAGCAGACTAACAATGCTTTTTTAAGGCACAGAGAAATTGGAAGAACAAAGAGCATATTTGTATAAAGTGTAAGTTTATTATGTTGCAATAGGAATATTAAAAGTGCATGTGATTTAATAATGAACAGGTTGAATAAAATGCATGTCTCTGAGAATTCCTGTCATGAAGGACTGGAAAGAACTTTACTATGGAAATGCTTGCTACCTAACAATGTCATTGGTGAGTCATCTGAAATTCAGACACAGTCCTAATGAGTCTCTGAGAGAATGCCTGGCAGACTCAATGTTATTCAGTACTAGTTACCTGGTGCATGAAATTCATGCACATTAAAAGGGAATTCATTAGAGGAAATATTTTAATATTGCTATTTGTTCTTTCTCTATAATAGAAGTGCCAGAGATGAAAGAAAATTAGTAAAATATATATGAGAATCTCCCTCCTGTCAGAGTATGGTGTGCACCATGGGATCCAGAATCAAGTCCCCGCCCACCTGCACACACCATGAAATCACGCAAGACACAGACCTGGGGGGCCCTACCCTTGTCAAACCTCACTGGATGGGAGGTTCAGCCTCAGGTCCCCCAGCCCAGCTGGGAGGCATGCCTTGAGGTGCCCTGCCCGGGATTGGATGGGAGGCACACCCTAAGATCCCCCATCAAGTCCCACAGGTGGGGAGTGTGTCCTGAGGTCCTTGTGAAGCCCCACATGGCTTGGGGTGCAGCCTTAGTTCCCCTGGTCTGGCGTTGGGGCAGAGGGCATGGCCTGAGGTCCCCTGTCAAGTTCTGCCAGGCAGGGGACATGTGGCCTGAGGTTCCCCCAGACTGGCAGCAGGGCAGGGGTGTGGCCTGAGGTCCCTTGTCAAACCCCATCAGGCTGGAGTACACAGCCTCAGGTCACTGCTGATTGCCCGTTAAGGCTCATTATGGGAACTTGGCCTCCACTGTGGATGTAGCCACCTTGTGTTAAGAGATCCCCGCTTCCACTGTGGGTGCAGCCATTTTTGTTACAGTGTGACAGTCAATTTGCATATTCCCTCTTTATTAGATAGGATTGCTAATAGAGGATAAAAAAACAAATTCTCAACTGATAAAGTTTTCTGCAAAGCTCTGTTGTTTTGCTTTTAATTAAAATCTTTGCATGTGCACGCCTTCTGAAACTGAATTTGTTTTTGTTGAGAGGAGCTCCTCCCATTCAGGAGCATGGTCAAGGAGGTAAGCAACTATCTTACAGGGAATGTGTGCGGTGGTCACTCCAGAGCATTCAGAATAATCTTACCTTTGCTCTGACTTGGACCCTGTGTTCAGCCCTTGTAGCAGACATTCTTGGGCCTGCTGCCCACTAGATCCATGTGGGAGCCTTAACAAATCCCCATGCCCATCCTCCATCCTGGACTAGTCAGGATAGAATCTCTGGGAAGGGAATCCATATTTTTTAAAGTTTGCTAGGTGATTCAAAATGAAAGTCAAAAGCCTCCAAACACTGTTGTTACATTCATGACAAATAACAGAGTAGGCTGTCTAGTCTCTAATGAGTGAACCAAAAATTCAAAGAATTAAGCATGAAGGAAATATTCCCAGCCAACAGTCAGCATATAGTCAGTTGCTTGGGAACCAGCACATGGGACAATAGAAAATGGGCCAATGTTTGAGGCAAGGGACCTGAGTGCTGTAATAAATTTTCATGAGGACAGCCCAAGAAAATGACCCACAGACTAGGCAAGGGAGCTTAAACCAAGGATGAGCAGTGCAGAGCTTTTTGAAGCTTGGCTGAGTCCATCTGGGGGTCTGCAATGAGCATTGTTTTTCTCCACCTGGTCTTTCCACCTACAGTCTCAGTACTACCATCACCCCCCCCCAAAAAAAATTGGTTTCTTCTCATAAAAAAAAAAAAAAAAAATAGATAGCATAAATATATAAAAAAGGAATTCCTGCCACCAGATGTCTAACTTCTACCCTGCCAGCCTATTTGGCCCTAACTGCCCTCCCCTGCAGGCCTGGTCCCCCCCAACTGCTCTCCACTGCAGAATTTACTGTTCATATTTTTGGTTTTCAGACTTTTTGCTATACAACTATATATGTAGGTTTTTGGACACTTTTGAAAGTTTTCTCATACTCAATATGAGGTTTGTTTCTGTAAAAATTAAATAATTGACTATGGCAGATACTTACATTATAAAGTTTTAATAATTAGAGTCAGTAAAAGTGACAATAGATAATTTTGATTGAGGATCAGGTACAGTTCTCAGTGCTTTACATATATTACTGGCACATTTGATAAATTATCCTCTCCAGCCAAAACCGGTTTGGCTCAGTGGTAGAGCAGACTGAAAGGTCCTGGGTTCGATTCCGGTCAAAGGCATGTACATTGGCTGCGGGCACATCCCCGGTAAGAGGTGCAAGAGGCAGCTGGTCGATGTTTCTCTCTCATCAACGTTTCTAGCTCTCTATCTCTCTCCCTTTCTCTCTGTAAAATATCAATAAAATGTTAAAAAAAAAATTATCCTCTCCATGTCACAGCTGAGAAAACAGGAAGCTTAAGTAACTTGTTGAGGGTGACAAACCTAACGTAATCCAGTGGAGAGGCTGGGTCAAGCTGTCACCAATTCCTTTATAATACTAATGATTTGTGAGTCTTATAAAAGAACTATTTTGGTTTCTAGAAACAAAGAATCAACCTACGGTAGCATAAGCAAAAGTAAAACATTTTTATTAGGGTGAGAGAACCCAAGCACTGGGCCTCAGAAACAAATGACAACAAAGAACCTGACACCCTCAGGATCCTACCACTCTGCCTCCCTTGCTTTGCTGATACGTTTCTCTGTTTTTCAGTCCATGAGGTTGAAAATATGGCCTCCCACTACAATTTAAAGAGTCGTCTCCTTGCCTAGCCAAGGTGGTTCAGGGGTTGACCATTGACCTATGAACCAAGAGGTCACAGTTTGATTACTGGTCAAGGCACATACCCAGATTGCAAGCTTGATCCCCAGCAGAGGGCATACAGGAGGCAGCTGATCAATGATTCTCTCTCATTGTTGATGTTTTTCTCTCTCTTTTTCCCTTCCACTCTGAAATCACTTGAAATCAGTAATTATATATTAGGGCCAGGTCATGAAATTTGTGCACAGGGGATGTATATCTCAGCTCAGCCTTCACTTCAAGAAATGTCCGACTGCCCATTTAGATACAGATAGAATCGGGCCTAACGGGACAGTCAGACATCCCTCTCACAATTCAGGACTGCTGACTTCCAACTGCTTGCCTGCCTGCCTTCCTGACTGCCCCTAACTGCTTCTGTCTGCCAGCCTGATCACCCCCTAACCCCTCCCCTGTCAGCCTAATTGATGTCTAACTGTTACCCTGCCAGCCTATTTGGCCCTAACTGCCCTCCCCTGCAGGCCTGGGTCCCCCCCAATGCCCTTCCCTGCAGGCCCGGTCACCCCCAACTTCCCTCCTCTGCCAGCCTGGTCACCCTTAACTGCTCTTCCCTATAGGCTTGATTGCCCCCAACTGCCCTCCCTTACAGGCCTGGTTCCTCCCAACTGCCCTGCCCTGCTGGCCTGATGGCCCACACTGCCCTCACTCGCAGACCTAGTCCCTCCCAACTGCTCTCCCCTGCTGGCCATCTTGTGGTGGCCATCTTGTGTCCACATGGGGGCAGTAATCTTTGACCACATGGGGACAACCATCTTTATGTGTTGGAGTGATGGTCAATTTGATATTATTCTTTTATTAGATAGGATTAGATAGGATAGAGGTCTGGTGCACAGGTGGGGGCTAGCTGGTTTGCCTTGAAGGGTGTTCCAGATCAGGATGAGGGTTCCCTTGGAGCATGGGGCAGCCTGGGCAAGGGGCCTATGGTGGTTTTCAGGCTGGTTATGCCCCCGGGGACCCAAGCAGAGGCCCTGGTATCTGGGATTTATTTATCTTCTATAATTGAAACTTTGTAGCTTTGAGCAAAGGCTTGGGTCTGCCAGGGCTAGCAGAAAGCTTGGCTTCCTCCATGGCTGGGGGCAACCCAAGCCTCCTGCTCTCTCCATCTTGGTTGGGTTAATTTGCATACTTGCTCCTGATTGGCTGTTAGCCATGGCTTGTAGGTGTAGCAGAAGTATGGTAAATTTGCATATTACTCTTTTATTAGATAGGATATTTAAAAAGAGTTGGCTCCTTCTCCATAGTGTCTCCTCCACAATTCCAGAGAAGAAACAATGAGGTCTATCTGGCCACGTGCCCATCCTTAAGGTAACTAACTATCTGTGGCCATAGAGCAAGATCCCATTACATCTATCAATACATAGTCTGGAAGGAGAGATTCTTGAGCAGACAACTAGAGATGCATCCCCATCAGTAACTACATGCTTTATAACTAAAGTTATAACAAAAATTCCACAATTTTTCAGAGGCACAAATCGGAAGCATGCTCGTAGTAAGCCCCATAACTCACTTAATGCGCCCACATCTGCATCTCAAGATGGTTTTATCTTCTCCTCCAAAATGCCCTACTGTTCATGAAGTATTATAGTGTTAGTCTTCCTGAGACTGAGACTTCCTGACTTACAGCAGCATGGTGTTGCTTCCCAAAGTAACACAGATTCATATCTGAAATCCTTGAAATGTCATGTGAGTGCTTCCTGAAGTGTCTTGAGGATAAATTACGTAGTTTAATACACATAAAAATTTATTTTAAAACCTTCATTAGCTATTTCTCTTCTTCTCCCCCACCCCCACTTGTGTCTTTGTTCTCTTAGCACTTCTCTGATATCCAGAACTGTTTGGTTGTTGTTACTGTTTTGATAATATTAATTTGGGGTGTTTGTTTTTTTCTGTGCCCAAACTTAAATGAATCCCTGGCATTTATTTTAGTATCCTTCATTTTTCTCCAACCACTACTTTGGTCAGTACAATAGTCATAGGAGAGTAGAAGATGAGGAAGGGGAAAGCTGAAAATGCCTTACCAAGTTTTGTCTTACTGAAATCATTGCATTTCTCTACAAAGGAGCCATCTCCACAAGGCACCCAGGCTTTCTTCCGGTTCATGCCTCAACACCCAGTTCCTTCCTATCTTCTGCTGAGCTGAGTAAAATTCTTTCCAAGGCAAGCTGAGAGCAAAGCTAGGGAATCTACAATAATCCTGGAGTTAAATATTCAGCAGCAGGAATGTCAAATCCGTCTCCCACTTGCTAATGCCTAGGGTTTAATCTTTGACCAGACTGTTACCAATCCTGGAATCTGTCTATGACTAAGTGTCAGATGACCCTGGCTGGACCCTTGATCATCAGTGACCAGGCCTTTGCTGGTCTGGATCTGATAACATCAACTGAGTATTTTCTAGCTCTCAAGTTTACTCTAAGAGCTTCAGCCAAACTCTGCTATTTGATCTTGTTTCCCGAGGATTGCCACAGTTGCCTCTTTCTCTTTCTTTTCTCTAATGACCTCCACCAACAATGAAAATTCAGGTCATTCCACCCATCTGTGGGGTGAAGTCTAATCTTGTTCAAGAACTCTTGGCTATAAATCACTCCCCACTGACCTGAATTGGTTGCCTCTGATCCTATAAACTGTGTTCCATCATATCTTTCCAGGGTCCCTGAAGCCCAAACACAGAAGTAGGACCTTTCCCTTTCCTGCTAATATATGAAAAAACAACAAAGCACAAAAACTTTATATATTTTGCAGGACTGTCAGACTACTTATCACCAAATTTTGCAGGACTGTCAGACTACTTATCACCAAAACTGAGACCTGTGGAGTCTTACTCTGTGATCTAGTACAAATGACAAATTCTGCAGGCTACCTTTTCTGTCTTTTATCTATTTTGAGGTTTTCCTTTTCCAGTATCATTTTAATGCACAATTACCCGGGATAGGCTCTAACACTATCTACAATTTTTTTGGCCTTCTGGTGACATGTGGCCTTCCCCAGAGGTTTTAAAGGCTTCTTGATTCCTTGTCCTCTCGGAGGAGTTCAGAAGACGCAGTCCCCATTAATGAAATCAGATACGCCAACCCAAACATGTGCACCACCCGCTCTTCTCCACTTCCTGAAATGGCTCAGTTTTGTAAAGAAATAAGGTGTCTGTCATAGTCGGTGCAGGCTGCTATAACAAATAACCATGGACTGGGTGGCTTAAACAACAGGCCTTTATTTCTTACAGTTTTAAAGGCTGGAAGTTCCAGATCAAGGTTCAAGTGTGGTCACTTCCTGGCAAGAAGCTCTTCCTAGTTTGCAGGCAGGTGCCTTTTAGCTGTAGCTCCCCATGGAGCAGAGAACATAAAAGAGAGTAGGAAGGTGCTTTCTTTTCTCTTCTTATAAGGACACTAATCCCATCATGAAGGTTGTACCTTTATGGTATAATTTCCTCCCAAAGGCCCATCTTCAAATACCATCACATTGGGGAGTAGGGGCTCAGCAGATAGAGGGACAGAGACATTCCCACAGCAGTGTTTTTAAAATATTGCTTTAAAAATATACAGCCCATGATTTTTAAGATAAGCTCTTCTAATTAAGGGAACTCATATGCTACCATCTACATGTGGTGGTTCCCAGGGTCCATCATCATTGGTACACAGTTTCTCCCACAATGGTAACTCTCATCCCAGAGAAATATTCACAGTTTTATCTGATTTGGGGATGACACTCCTAGAACCATATGGCCTGTGTCATATTCACACACACACACACACACACACACACACACACACACACACTCTTTTCCTCCATATTTTCAACAGCTGAGCAATAGTGAAAGTATTTCTTGGCTGCATTCTGGTGTCATGGTTTTATCCAAGGTGCAGCTGCACATTATTCTTTGGGTCCAATATCCAAGGCATGTGCCTCAAATGCAAGCTGAATTCAACCAGTTTGCCTTGCACCTGTTTCAAAATCAGCATGGTGGCCCACCCAAGAGGAACAGAGATGTGTCACCCAAAATATCTTCATGGGAAAAAATGTTTCTTTTATTAGAAGCTCTGAATGGAAAGAGTGGAGGGGTTTGCACAGTGCTTCACAGAGCTCAGCTGAACTTTCTGAAAACTCCTCCTAAGGCCTCAGAGCCAAACAGCACAGCACAGAATTTCCCTCAGAAGAAGAGGGTGTGGAAAAGAAGATGAATGCGTATACTTTAGGATTTATATCTCTGAAGCCATGAAGTTTATAAGTTTTTCTGTATTATCCCCATATAATATTCAGAACTACCAGGCTTATGTCTTAAAGAAGTCCACTTTGCTAACGCAATGGCCGAAAGTTCTGCTTCTTGAATGCCTTTTCCTTGCCAGCTTCCTTTGGTAACAAGTGGAAAATAATAAAAATATTCTGAGAGATGGCATGACAGAAAAACTAATTTCTAATGGCCCTCTGAAATGTCTTGCCTGTGGGTACATCTCTTGTCTGTGTCTGTGTCCTTTTCGGGTGACCAATTATCCTGGTTTTGATTAGGATGTGGGGAGGGGGAGAGTTCCTTGGGACACAGGACACCTAATGCTGAAAGCAAGAAGGTTCAGGGCAACCCCAGATGAGTGGGTCACCCTCATTCCATGCCCAGTGTGAATAGAGACCCTGAAGTGTCACTAAGGAAATGTCTTAACGGAGGCACCAGATGTTTTTGATGGCTGTGCTGAATTAAAGAGTATAGACCATAATTCTTTTCAAAATTCCCCCAGCCTTATATCCTGCCCCAGACCTCGTTACCTACCCACATCATCTCTTGCTCATCTTTTGGATGTGTGTCAACACTCCCTACAGTTAATTGTGCTACATCCTGTATTCCAGATAACATTGCCAGAAATCGATGCAGGTCTTAGATTTTGGCTGCAAGGGTCTGGTTGTGAAACGTACATATTTATGTTCGAGAGGAAAGTGGCAGAGAGAAGAATCCTACCTCCTTTGGCTAGTGTGTGGAGTGAGCTCAGTACTACAGATTTGGATTTAAAGTAATTAGAAATAATGAGCCCCTGGGATTACCCCCAAGTCTTCTAGGAGATGTAGAGTATGTATGCCCCAAGTCATGCTGGCTACGAAGACCAGAACTCATTAGGGATAAAAGTGGGAGAATTAGATTAAGCTAATTCATGGGCATGTGTCCAAAGATCATTTAAACACATGGTAGTGATGCCACATAAATTCATACCCGGCTCCAAAAAAAGGCCATGCCAACATTGTGAAAAGAAACTTGATTCATAGAGCTCCGGTCCAGCTGCCCTGAAGACCTAATGGTGTTATTCTTCTGGTTTGTAGCTGGGAATTTATTTAAAGGCTGGAGAATTTGGTTTCGGCTGTTCTTTCTCGGCTTAAGTAATGTCATAAGTAATGTCCATCAGATGTAAATCTGTCTGTGTGGATGGCGCCTTGACTCGAGCAGAGAATCTCCAGTCTAATGAAGAAAATGAAAAGTCTCTTTACCTCTTGGCTGGGTTTCTGCCTCTCGTTGTCTTTTTATTTTATTCTTTTTTATTTTTCTATCGTGGAAGCATTGCATTGGTCTTAATCGTGTGTTTTTTTTTTCTTTCTTCTTAAAAGTCTTGGACTTTCCGATTATTAAAAAAAAGACGCTATGGATTCTGTTGCTCATATTTAAAAAGTAATAATAGCAATAAATTAGTGGGAGGCCCACAGTCGTGACAGTGCTGCCCTGGGGAGAGCCCCGGAGCCCAAAACAACAGCCCCTCGGACCCAGAGAGGGAGCGCGCAGCTCCTCTGGCTGGCTGCGGGGTGGGTTTTGCCAAAGATTTCTTCTTCTCTGGAAATTGCTCATGTGTGTATCATACATGTTTGAAATAGCTCTCTCCAATTGGAAAACCATAAAGCAGCAATAAACAAATGGAACTCTGGTGAAAACCCCTTTAGAAATATCATGCATGCTTTCACAATTGTGTATTAAATGGTCTCGTTGTGCCTTTGCTTATGCGTAGTGAACTCTCATGGCTCATCTACACTTCCAGATGTGGTTGGGTCCCTCTTCTGTCCACTAACTTGGGTATTTATTATCATTATTATTTTTTTAAAAGGATCATAAGTAAAGAACCTCATGCTGAAAAAGGAGCCAAAAATACAATGAAATGAAACCAGTCCTAATAACAAAGGCCTCTCTTCTTTCCAAAAGCATGGGTGTCTCCACAGCCCTGCAGGGTAAACCACCTGGGCGTGGGACAGTGCCGTTTCAATGAGCTATTTGAATTGTCCAAAACAGAACACAAGAATGAAAAGCAACAGCAGCGATACTGTCCATAGGCTGTCGGTATTTAAAGCATGACGGCAGCAAGATTCCTCAAATGTGAGGGAAAGCTGGAGGCAATAATCATTAGTGCATGGATATGAAGAGGTTGATTAATCAGGGCAGCATGATCAAAGATACAGGCTAGGAGAATGAAATAAACTGCTATAGATAGGGTTTGGTTCTTATTTTTTGCAACGCATCCATCCTTTGAGTACTTTTGCCCTAATTTCTAGGGAAATGCTAGGATAAAAAATAACTTTCGTGAAACATTACTTTTAACATTTATATAAAAGACATTAAGAATAAAAAATAATATTCCTGCTTCAGTTTCACAAACTGTCCATCCAAACATCACGAAAATAAAAAGACATTTTTTTTAAAGCTCCATCTTGGCTTATCCCACAACGGGCTCAGATATCAGGAAAGGAAAAAAAATGATTTATCTTCATTACCATCTATCCACACATACTCTTGGTAACCATAAAGACATTCTCCTTACAGTTTCATGAGGAAAATAACAGTATTTGGGGGCTGAGTGTCAGTATCTGGCCCGAGTCCCTTCAGTGACAACAGAAATTCTTGAGTTTTGACATGACATTTCAACAGGACACGAAAAGACTGGATTTACATTCCTTCTTGGATTGGGCTTTGTTTTTGTTGTTGTTGTTGTTTTTTATATTCACTCTCTCTAGATAATCAAAAGCAGCTCTACAGGTAGATGGGATGTGCAGCGATATTAGTGATCCTCAGGATGAAATCAGAGATGTCTGAGAGGACATCTGAAAGACCCAGTGGCTGCACCCACTCCCAAGCAAAGGGGGTGCTTGTGATTCCTCTCCAGTTACCTTTGAGGTGTCCGTCACCAAAGCAGTGCATGTCAGTTGTTCTGAATCCCACCAGTGACTCACTCTGAAAAACATATCAACAGTGTGAAATAACCCCTGCCTTGTGGTAAAACGGGGGAAGACTATCCCAGTCAATTTATGAGGTCTCTGCCTCCAAGTTATGGATGAAAGGAGTTTGTTGCTAGCTGGGGAAGGTTATTTATGATGTGATTGTTAAAGAAACATCACCATCCCTCCCCCCTCCCCTCTCTCTGTCTCTCTGTCTCTCTCTCTCTCAAAATTCCTTGGGTTTGGAAGACTGCTATAGCAATTTTTTATGTTTTGCCTATCCTTCATGTGCTACTTTGGCTGTGAGTTTAAACTGGGTTGTATTGTAAGGAGTCAACCTTCATTTTTGTGACCAAGGAATCTGTAACCATGAATATCCATTTTGAATACTCCTCTCTCATTTGTTTTATTTTTAAATCATGTTGAAGAATGGAGTCTAATTGTTGCATGCATGTTTTGAGATGGTTGAAACTATTTTTTATTTCAGGATTTCAATATTTTTAAAAAATCTACATTAGATCATTATTAAAGGATGAATCCTAAATTTTAAAAATATCCATAATTAATTCAGAGTATAGTGGTTCTCAGAATTGAAATAATATTTTTTATTTCGTCCTCTTAATACAAAAGAATTTACTTGCAATTCTTTTAGTCGGGAAACTCTGCTTAGTCGGGAAACTTCTGCTGCCACAGAAGCAGGTTAGCTACTGTATAAAACTTGACAGATTTCATCATACCCTCTATTCACTTCTCCTGACTTCTAAGTGGAACCTCAGATAGTATTTCTCAGGAGGCTGGTGAGTCCCTAAACCAGTGGTTCTCAACCTTTCTAATGCCTCGACCCTTTAATACAGTTCCTCGTGTTGTGGTGGCCCCCAACCATAAAATTATTTCGTTGCTACTTTATAACTGTAATTTTGCTACTGTTATGAATCTTAATGTAAATATCCGTGTATTCTGATGGTCTTAGGCTCTACAGCAGCAGCCCATAGATATTTACATTAAGATTCATTAACAGTAGCAAAATTACAGTTATGAAGTAGCAACAAAAATAATTTTATGGTTGGAGTCACCACAACATGAGGAACTGTATGAAAGGGTTGCAACATTAGAAAGGTTGAGAACCACTGCCCTAAGCATTTGAGTGAGGAGGTTAGACTGTATGAGAAAACACAGAGATTGTGAAATCCCATCCCAAATTTACTGAACTAGAATCTTTAACAGTGGCTTCATGAATCTAAATGTTTAGCAAGCTTCCAGGTAATTCTTTTTATTATTATTATTTAATAAATCTTTATTGCTCAGATTATTACAGTTGTTTCTCCTTCCCCACTCCCACCCCCATAGTTCCCTTCTGCCCGGTTCCTACCCCACCATCTACCTTTACCTCCTCCCCATTGTCCTCATCCATGGTATACAATTTTAGTCCAATCTCTTCCTGCACCCCCACACCTCTTTCCCCCAGATAATTATCAATCCACTCCCTTTCTTTGCCCCTGATTCTATTATATTCACCAGTTTATTCTGAACCTCAGATTTTTAATTCACTTGATTTTTAGTTTCACTTGTTGATATATACGTATTTGTTGATCATAATTTTTTCTTCTTCTTCCTCTTCTTAAAGACCTTTCAGCATTTCATATAATACTGGTTTGGTGATGATGAACTCCTTTAGCTTTTTCTTATATGTGAAGGTCTTTATCTGCCCTTCAATTCTGAATGATAGCTTTGCTGGGTAGAGTACTCTTAGTTGTAGGTTCTCGCTAGTCATCACTTTGAATATTTCTTGCCACTCTTGTCTGGCCTGCATAGTTTCTGTTGAGAAATCAGCTGATAGTCATATGGGTGCTCCCTTATAGGTAACTAACTGTTTTTCTCTTGCTGCTTGTCTTTTGTCCTTGGCATTTTAATTATGATGTGTCTTGGTGTGTTCCTCTTTGGGTTCCTTTGGTTTGGGATTTTGTGTGCTTCCTGAACTTGTAAGTCTATTTCTTTCACCAGGTCGGGGAAGTTTTCAGTCATTATTTCTTCAAATAGGTTTTCAGTATCTTGCTCTCTCTCCTTCTGGCACCCCCATAATTCTGATGTTGGTATGCTTAAAGTTGTCCCAGAGGCTCCTTACACTATCTTCAACTTTCTGGGTTCTCTTCTTTTCTTGCTTCTCTGGAGAAGTGTCCTTTGCCTCTTTGTATTCCAAATCTTTGACTTGATTCTTGTGTTCCTCTAGTCTGCTATTGGGTCTCTGTATAATATTTTTATTTCAGTCAGTATATGTTTAATTTTTAGTTGGTCCTTTTTCATATCCTCAAGGGTCTCATTAAATTTATTGGCCTTTTCTAGTAAATTCTTGAAAAACCTTATAACCATGGTTTTGAACTCTATATCCAGTCATTTGTTCTCCTCCATTTCTTTTGTTTGAGAACTGTTTTCTTGTCTCCTCATTTTTGCTGCTTCCCTGAGTTGGTAGGGTAGCTTTGTGTACTTGGTGTCCTAAATGGGCTGGTGGGTCAGCCTCCCCAGTTACCTAAGGTAGAACTTGTGGTGCTCCCCTTTGTGGCCTGTGTGTACAGCCTTGTTGTAGTTGTCTTCATTGTTGTTGGTATCACCGGGAGGAATTGACCTCCAGGCCAATTGGATGTGAGTATCAGCTGTGTCTATGCCAGATACTTTCTGTATTGGAGACAGTCTTATAAGATCAGACTTGAAAAATTGCAAAAGTATCTGTGCTCAGTTTGAATGGGGCAGAGTCTCAGAGCTGAGCCTACAGTATTGGCTTCCAGTCAGCCCTGCCCTTGTGCGTGTGCCTCAGACCTCTGCCTTCCATGGATCCCCTGAGTTTCTGACTGACAGTCCAAATTCCCCCTGCAGGAGTGTGGGTGCCCCAGCGGCTCACCTGGAACTGGGTTAGGACTCTGTATAATATTTTTAATCCCAGTGCAGTTGGAACTGGGATTCGGTGCTTTCGGGAGCTTCTGACTCCTTCTGCTATGGAGAGGCTATGGCAACCTCTGCAGTCAGATCTCTCTGCACACACTCACTCTTGCCTTTCTCTACAGTCCAGACTCCACCTGTATGAGCCTGGGTCAACGGTCAGGGCTAGGGTTCAGTGCAGTCGGAACTGGGGTTCAGTGTAGTTGGAAGCTCCCTTTCCCCTCCCTAGCCGCCAGCCAGGCACTAAGCCACCCTTCCTCTCTGTGAGCATGTGTCTCCCTACCTCAGCGCTTTGAGGCTCCCCTGATCCTTGAGCCTCTCTTCTTCTTTCTAATTGTAGAATGTCCATTTAGCCAGTTTTCCTGTGGTTTTGGATGATGTCCGTTCTGTCTTTTAGTTGTAGTTTTGAAATTGTTGGGCGAGGCTGCAATTTAGGTGCTTACCTAGGCCACCATCTTGGTTTCTCCCTGGGATAGATATTATATGCAGCTGACCTAACCCTACATGATTCAGACACCAAGAAAAAGTTTGCTTCCCTGTCCGTAATCCTAGAACCTGGTTATTTCCTACCAGTAGGGTAGGTAAGCTGATTTCTTAAGCAGGTAATCCACTGTGGGTAACTGGGGTTTGGAGACAAGCTGCCTCACTTTTAGATTCAGAGCTTGAGCAGCTCCTGAGTTACCAGAGCAGGAACCAGGATGATCCAGGTGTGGGGGATCTGCACCCTTGTGCAATCTGCCCAAGTTCAAGGAAGAGTATCATGAAATGACTCAGAGCAAAGACTAGGGAAAGAGTCAGACTCCCTGGGTATGAGTCGTGGCCTCTCACTTATTTTTTGCTTTTCAGCAAGTTACCCAATTCTTCTTCAAACTTTAGTTTCTTGAATTATAAAGGGTATTTATATAACCATCCTCATAAGGTTCTTGTGGGAATTAAATGATATACATATTAAGTCTGTCATATCAACAATAATTAATTTCTCTCAATAAAGGATAACTATTATGATTGTTACCAAAACTGTACATGCCATACTCTTTCAAGTATTACAGGCAATCTGCAAGCACAATATGTCAATGCACATCAGTTACACACCCATCTCAGTCACTATTTTACTCCTCTTGTTGTGCAAAAAGAAAGAATTTTGAAAGACCAGTCATATTCAAATATTAGGAGATGTACAAATCCCTTCTAAATGTGGTGAACGCACATGGCAGGGGCCTATACTCACTTCCTATGGTTTGAAGCTCTTAAATAACATAAGGGATCAAACATGCTACCTGTCACCTCTGTCCAGCCATGAGCATGAGTTCTTTCCTCCAAGGTAAATACTGGCTACTATGAACTATGTATTTGTTTATTCATGAGCTTCATTCCTGCTGGATTCCTCAGCTGCCTCATCTGTTAGGTTTTTATAAATCCTTGAACATATTTCTTCTCTTGGGTATGCTGCAGGTTCATTTTCAGATTTCTGGAAGGTGACAATAATTTTTATCATACTCTTAACGCAACACCAATATATGTGGATGCTGAGTACATATGTCCAGTTTTTTATGAGGTGGATGCCCAGCCATGACCAGGCCCTGACTGCTCCTTTCATGGTGAGCAGCTACTGTGTGCCAGGTCTGCATTGGATGCTGACCTACAGATATGAAGTTGCTCATGGAGCCCACCCTTCTGCATGAGAGTCACTGGACACAAAGACACAGACTATCTCTGATAGGTGGTGGGAAAGCAGTGTGTCATGATGTAAGATGACTTTCTGAAGGGATAGATGACTCAAGAGCTAAGACTTGAATGACAGGTAGAAACAGATGCAAAGGCCCTAGATGGGAAAGGTGTTATATGGACCAGGAACTGAAAGAAAAAAAGCAGGCACTGACCAGATAGCTCAGTTGGTTAGAGTATCACCCCCAACACTCCCAGGTTGTGGGTTTCATCCCCGGTTAGGGCACATACTACAAGAATCAACCAAGGAATGCACAAATAAGCGGAACAACAAATCCATGTTTCTCTCTCTCTCCCTCTTTCTGTCCTTAAAAAAAGACAGAGGCAACAAAAAATTTTACAAAACAAAGAAAAATAGAAATGCAGAAGAAGCTGGTGGTATTGGAGAAGTAAGCAGCAGCCACATCAGGCATGTCCCATGGAGCATTTCGGTGACTTTTGTTTTCAATCCAATCTCAATGGGCAGCCAGGGAGTTGTTTTAAACAGGGGAATGACCTAACTCCATCTGCATGTTAAGATGATGATGACACCTGCTGCTGTGGGGGAAGCAGTCAGGAGGCTCTCCTGTTGTCCGGGCTAGAAAAGATCATGGCTCAGATTGGGCTGGCAACAGTAGGGTTGGAAGAAGTTTGGGGGTCTGCTATTTCTCACACCGTGGTCAGGCTCATCAAGAAAACCACCTCAGGTCTATGGTGTCTTGACAGCGGGGGATGAGAATGACGAAGGAACCTGTATAATTTACAGCAAGCTCTGGGGTTATCTCACACATACACAATGTTTGAGGGGTCTAATTAGGATGGAACAGACACATCTGAATCTTATTGCTAATGGATTCCTTAAAAGAACAGAATCCAGGAGTCTGGGTTCACCCCAGGACCAGTCTTCTGTAAACATTCAAAAACACCAGCTATAACTATAACCAAACTTAGTCTTAAACAAAAACACGTTGCTCCATAATGAAAAAGACGGTTCTCCTAACCAACGACCGGTAGAATGTGCTCTTTAAGCTTTTCCAGTGATAGTGATGAGTTTGTGCAAATCCGTCCACACATTTTCTTGACTCACAGCGTAAACGTTGAAGACTAGTGGATACAACACACAGCCTGCTGCCATGGAACAGAGAGAAACTCACTTGAATCCCAGCCACAAACCACCCTAGCGCCAAGTGAACAATGCAGTCAACAGGCTTGATTAATGATACTTAATTTTTATATATATTTTTTTTATTTTTTGCATTCATGGCTGTTCCAAAAAAAATCATCCTCCAATGGGCACAAAACCAGGGAACCCGACCAAAAAGATGTCTGAATTGTACTGCTCGATGAAAAAAGCAAGCCACGGAGTAATAAAGATAGGACAACGTTATGCCATGGTCAGATCTGCTTTTGCTAGAAACCCCGGGGCCATGCAGAAGCTGGCTCAGGAGACTCAGCCTGGCACAAGCACATGCCAAACCCAGATCTGTGCAGCCTCCCCCAACGTGACTGTATCCCATTTCAGGAAGAGGCAGCACCTTTGTGAAGAGAGGAGGAGCCCAGACTTTAGGTGCAGACCCTGATTACATTGTGGGTACAGAATTTTTGGTCGTAATTAAACGACACAGTGTGTGCAAAAGTTCTAAGTAATTAAAAAAAAACTCAATAAATATTGTTTCCCTCTCACCTCTTTTTAAGTAAAAGTAAAATAATATTCCAGACCAGTGATTCCCAAAATGGGTTTTGAGGTTCATGTCCATCGAACCACTGAGGATATTGTTTTCATACGCAAACCCCTGGTCCCTGCTCTGACCCTCTGAGTACACATGGCAGGGCCCGGGAATCTGCATTTTCCTGGAGATCCCCCCCCCCCCCCTCGATTCTGATGCACACAACTCAGGGACCACATTGCAGCCAGGCAGATACAACGTAATTCCCCTGCAGCTGTTTCAAATGCATATGGGTTTGTTTTGCTTTGTTTTGTTTCTCTTCCCCAGCCATTGATCAGCCTCTGAAAGTTGAGGCCTGGGCCTTCCATCACATAATCCAGCAGAGGCTGGGTTTAATAAACAATGAATATAATACACTTGATTGATTGAATGGCATGCAAATAACATTTGTTACATGAAACTTCTCTCATCGTTAATAAAAAAAAAATTGTCAAGACGCACAGCGTATTCACTGTTTTCATCGTCCTCCAAATCCTTGTCTGAGATTTATTTCTGAGGCGAGGGAGGAAAGCCCCAGCCCCCAGGTAGAGAGCGGCGGAGCCACACCTGGGAGCAATGACCCACCACAGCCGAGAATGGGAAAGGCAGTGCGCCTGGCTTCTATCTTCCACTCCTTCGCCTCTGCCTCCCGCCCCCATCCCCCACCCCAGCCCCCAGGCCTGATATTTTTGGGACAAGCAACGTTTCTCTTGTTGACTCACTTTATGCTTTACTGTGTATGGAAACGTGCCTTTTTATCTGGAACGCCAGCCCAATTCTAGCTTGGATGCAGAGACCGCGTTTCCATATATTTCTTGTTTGGGTGTGTAAATCCCTCTCCCAAATGTCTACGAATCCCATGACAAGTGGTGAAAGATGGGGCTCTTTTCCCACTTGCCAACCTCTCTCTTGGCAAGTGTGACCCCAGGGGTCCATCATTTCATTAAGTGGCAGATGAGCCGCCCGGGCTGTGAATCCCAGTGACCCGCGACCCACCTTAGCTTCTTAGAAGCTTATCATCCTGATGCTATGTAGGGATAAGAGGCTGTGTAAATCTACCATGAAAGCCCTGTGCAGGCAGAAGAGGGCGATTCCTCAGGTCCGCAAACCCATGCTTCATCCGTCTGACTTATATGGGCACCCTAGGGCTTTCGTTTGGGCCAAAGAGTGGAAGCCAAGCCTTCATTGTAAACAGATGGTGCTGCTAACAAGGAAAATAAGTTAAAAATCCTTCCAGTCGCTCTCCCACACTGGAGACCAGCAGAAGAGTCTGCTTTAAAAGCAAACAAAACTATCACACACTCCCTCTCCTCAGACTCCACAGGCTCTGGGTTAACACACACACAGATACACACATATACACACACACAAGCTGGTCCCCATTCCTCCCTTTCTCCCTGCTTTCCCATCCTCTCCCCATGCCAGGTTTGGCATTCCTTTGGTGGAGATACTGTAAATATAAAATGAACAAACGCAATCGCAAATCGCGAGGGGGCTTTTCTTTGCACGACCACAACATAAGCATTTGTCCATCAGTTGGGGATTTTTGATGAAGCCTCTAAGAATGTTCAGAATTTCAGTCTTATTCAAACAATATCTTGTTTGTCGGCGTGATTCAGATGTTGAATCTTGGGACAGCTTGGGAATTTCTGGTTGGAAGAAAACGTAATCCTGCGGTGTCTCGATGTGAAAGATTTTCATGTATTGCCCCCCCGCTTTGCCTGCCTTCTCTCAGCCCAGAAAGATAAATGTGGACGTTCTAATGTTTCCTTTAACTTGAGGCGATTTGAAGCGGATTGTAATGACCCTGTCCCTAACCCCAAGAGAGAAGCGGCATTATCATGCTTGAAACTGGATCCTGACTTGAATGTCCCCGTGAGGTAGCATCTTGTTACATAACCACTTTATGCTTTTAAATCTGAATATCATTGATAACAATCTCCTGACAGATCATACTTCTGGGGCCCAAGTTTGATCATCCGGATTCCTGAAATGTTCTTTTTGACACAGGAGGCTTATCTGGTCACCCCTGCCTTGGGGCAGGACCACACTCAAACTGTTTGAAAGAGATGGGGATCTCCTTTATTAATGTTTCCCCAGAAAAGCAGATTCCGTGACTTCCCTAAGTAAACTCTCCAGGGTAGCAAGCATTTTCAGAAGAGAGTTAAGCTACTATCACTTTACTTATTATTATTATTATTTTGAAATTCTGTATATTGGGCCCTAGAAAACATTTCTCCTGACATCAAAGTCTTTCCCCAGTATACCAGAAAGCTGAGTTGTCTACTTGTATAAGAAATCATGAGGAAATAATTTTCTGAGAAGCTTTACCCCAATCTCTCTCAGCTGTTTATGGGGGTACCTGCTCTGACAAAGTTGGTATTATTGGGAGCATCAAAAAGATTATGTGTCGCTGAAACCAGTTTGGCTCAGTGGTAGAGCGTCGGTCTGCGGACAGAAAGGTCCCAGGTTCGATTCCGGTCAAGGGCATGTACATTGGTTGCAGGCACATCCCCAGTAGAGGGTGTGTAAGAGGCAGCTAGTAGATGTTTCTCTCTCATTGACATTTCTAGCTCTCTAGCTCTCTTCCTTACTCTCTGTAAAATATCAATAAAATATATATATATATTTTTTAAAAGATTATGTGTCATCTGCCTGAGTATCAATAGTATTACTACCAAAATAATCATTTTAAAGCTGAATCTGGAAATAGTGGTCACCCTTAGCCTGTTATAGAAATAACGGGGACTCCTGAAAAATAAAATACTGTAAGTATAAGCCTAAAGGACAGATACAAGCATTTTGTTCAGGAAATAGAATGTAAGCAAACTAGGTGTTGGAACCTTGCAAAGCACCAGAAAAAGTATTCTTTCTCTGAAGATGAAGGACTCACTTGAAGAGCAATATCAGAAAACGATATCCATTGTTTTGTAACAACACCTGGTGCAGGGACCAGGTGAGCAAGGATGGAAGCAGTGGAATACATCACAGAATGAAACCCTATACCTAGGGACATATGTAGGTTAAAGTGATTCCGAAGGTTTGAGTTAAAAGAATAAGAAAAGACATACCAGGCACAGGGAACTGAAAATAAAATAAAGTTATGACATTGTTATTATCCAATAAGGAGGAATTTAAACCAACAAATAAATTAGAAAAAGAGCAATTTGTAAAGCTAAATGATAAGACTCACAATGAAGCTGTAACATTTATGAGTATATAGTCACCAAAGAACATATAGCTTCCTTATAGAGCAGAAATTACAGAAGAATACTATAAAGCAATGAAAACTCTCAGTTCATGATAAATCAAAATAAAATACATGAAGTGTAAAGTATAAATAACATAATTAATATGATACATGTTATTCAACTCTGTACCCTGATAATATAGAACCACAAACGACCAAGAAACATACATACATGAAAATTGACTATAAATTAAGCCACAAGGAAAAAGTCAATCAATTCCAAAAGATAGAAATATTAAAGATAATATCTGATCACAATGCAATAAAACAAAAAAATTAATAAAAATCTCAACTATGAATATAAATGCAAGCATTCTAAATAAAATATTAGCAAATATCATCTACCAGCAACTCTTTTTTAAATTGCCATGAGTCAATAGAACTTTTTTTTAGAAATGCAAGGATAGTTCATTGCTAAGGAATTTATCATATTCCATCAAATTAACAGATCTAAGGAGAAAAATCATGTGATAATTTCTAAAAATACTTTAAAAAACCATTTGGACAAAAGCCAATAGTCATGCTTGAGTCCCCCCCCCCAAAAAAAAAGTCCTCAATACAATAACTTTCTTTGCATAATAAAATACATCACTCCTGGGCTAAAATCCATACCATATCTATTGGGGAAACGCTGGAGGATTTCCACTAAAATCAAACATACGACAAGTACACCCACTATCAATACCATCATTTAATATTGTACCAGACCTAATAGATAATGAAATTGGGGAGGAGGGAGTTTAAAAATCAAAAAGCAGAAAGTTAACTTTCATTTTCAAATATTATTATATGGTTAGAAATAAAAGAGAATTGAAAAATACCTATACACAATAAGGTAATTAGCAAGATAAAATGGTACAAAATGAATACCCTATAATGAGATGATTATATACAGCAAGATGTAATCAGAGAAATATTTAAATGGATCCCATTTACAATAGCAATACAAACATAAAATAGCTAGGAATAAGTGTAACAATAAATGTGCAAGACACCAAGAAAACTGTAAAACACCCCTGAAGGCCGCAATATAAGATTTACATAAATAAAAAGATCTACCTTTTTCTTGGCTGGTAAATCTTGACAATATAAAGATGTTGATTTTATGTTAATTATTTAAATTTAATTCTAATTTTAAAAAATAGTAATAGGTATTTCTATTGTTATTATTGTTTATTTACTCTGATGTTCATAAGGTACAACAGGAAATTCTGAGAGAGAAGAGTAATGAGAGAATTAGGCCCACAAGTTATTAAAATTAAAAGACTCAAAAATTACACAGTGTGGTTGTGGCACTTGAATTAAAAGACCAACCAAGAAAACAGAAGAAAATGTCTAGAAAGAGACCCAACTCTACACAGGAATTTAACACATGTTAAAAATGGCATCTCAAAACAGTCGGGAAAAGACTACTGTTAGGAAGCGGCACAGCAAAGCACAGGCAACAGAATCAAAATGTCTGTGCACTAAATCCAGAGAGAAAAACCAGGCTAAGGAATTGGAGAAAATATTTGCTAATCACGTATCTGGTAAGGGATTAATACCATATTATATACATAATTCTTACAACTCAACAACAATAACAAAATAATACAATAGAAAATGAGCCAGGAAATAGACATTTCTCCAAGGATGATATTCAAGCATATGAAAATATGTTCAGCATTATTAATTATTAGAGAAATTCAAATCAAAGCAATTCAGATGTCCATCCACAGAAGAAGGGATGAAGAAAATGTAGAAAATACATTCAATGGAGTATTATTCCAAAGGAAATCCTGTCAGGTGCCACAAGATGGATGAACCTTGATGATAAATTTTAGGTTATGTATTTTTTTAAAACAATTTTTTAAAATTTTATTTTTTAAAGTGTTAGTGGGGCAACTGGATCATTAATCGGGACAAAATGAAGCAGGGCCCATACCTTAATACTTTATAAATTAAACAAGGATAAAATACAAATGGATCAACTACTTAAGTGTAAAAAGAAAGTCACAAGAACATATGGTATAGGAAAGGCATTTCTACATACCTTTTCTGCCTCCATAAAAATCAGAAACTTTCGCACACCCACAAAATACCCTAAGCCCGGTCAAAAGCCAAATAACAAGATGAGAAAACAACCTGTAATGCATAACACAAAAGGATAATTTTATTAATATATATGGAGTTGCAAGAAATCTATGAAGAAAAAGGCCAAGAACCCAGTAGACTATGGGGAAAGTATATAAACAGAGAGGCCACAACAAAGGAAACAGAATTGGCTCTTAAACATATTTAAAAGTTGCTCCACCCGACTCAATATCGGAGAAGTGCAAGTCAGACTATCCTGAGACAATAGTTTTCACCCATCTGATTGGCAAACACCCAGAAATTTGCCAACACTCTGCTGGCAAGGCGGCAGGAAAGGAAGCTCTAGTCAACATTGTTAGTGGGAGTGTCCGTGGTTTTAGCCCTTTGAAGGGCAATGTGGCTATACCTAGCAAAATTAGAAAAGCAGACTCCAGGAATCCCACTGTGGAACTAATGCCAGAGACATACTCGCACGAGTGTAACGTGTTCAGTGTGGGAGTTTGCAACATGAACAGCAACATGTTGAAAAGAAGTCAAGTTTCTATCCAGTGGAGTTCTGATTCAATAAAGTGTGGTGCATTTATCCAAGAGAACGGGTATAGTTCTGCATAGAGTATTTTTTAATAAATAAAGGAAGAAGAGTAAGAATTTATTTCTGGCCAAAACCGGTTTGGCTCAGTGGTAGAGCGTTGGTCTGCGGACTGAAAGGTCCTGGGTTTGATTCCGGTCAAGGGCATGTACATTGGTTGTGGGCACATCCCCGGTGGGGGGGTGCAAGAGGCAGTTGGTCGATGTCTCTCTCTCATCGACCTCTCCCTTCCTCTCTGTAAAATATCAATAAAATATATTTTTTAAAAGAATTTATTTCTGTACACACTAACCTGGAAGTCTACAGAAAGCACTATGATCAGTGGTTCCCTGAGAGGAGATGAGTGGACTAGACCTACGGGAAACAGCGGTGAGGATATGAAATGTATCGTAGGGAGACCCACACAACCAGGCCTCCCTGCTTCACTGGGATACTTTTCAAATGGTCAAAAGCACTTGACTCTGTTACCCAGTGGGTCTAGTAAAGCGCTACAAATGACGCGCAGAGTTAGGACATAAAAAAGAGGAACTAGCGGCATACAAGCGAGACTGCACCTGCCAAACTCAGACTATTTTTAGTTTAAAAACCAAACTCATCCTTACTAACTGTACATTGATTCCCCAAAGAAGAGGGGTGGGGCAGATTTAATCATGGAAAAACTGTCCATATTTCACAATCCACCACTTCTCTTCAGGATTAAAAAAAAATGAAGTAAAGATACATAGTAAACTCTCAACATTTCATTTTCATTTCAAAACAAAAATTCTCTATGCTATCTCTATTTTGGACCTCTCAACATAATGCTATTTCTGGAAAACACTTTCTGATATGTTTTCTGATCATGTTTTCAGGAATGTGTCATGCCTTTGACATTCTATATGCTATACGAAAGTGAATCGCTTCCTTGGGTCCCTTCTGAGTCTCTTCTTCAACTTTTGAAACACAATGCCGGGTTTCTATTTCCCAGGCTGACCAATGGCAAGCACTTGTGTGACTCCAAGACAGAGAACAATGGAAGGCGTGGGATCATCTTTTTAAATGCTTTAAAAAAAAATGGTGTCCTGCCTGCTAATTGGTTATAGTTAGCAAATAGGCCTGTGTTTATTAAATGGTTGGTTTTGTTTCTCAGACTGTTTCTCCATAATATCTGTGTGGTCACTGAGTCACGATGACATCATGCTGCAAGAAAGACCGTAGGACGACCAGATAGATACACATGTTCGTCCCTCAATGCGTCGCAATCTTGGGTCTGTTCCTAGATGTTAGTGGAAAGACGTGATTAATGGCAAACTTGTTCAACATTTTTTAAAAAAAAACCACACACTAGATTTATGCTAGGCATTCCTTTTCCTACGGGCTTCTTGTGCAATGTAGTAATTAATTTATAGCTTTGCATTAAGGCAACGCAATGCACAAGAAGTGATGTAGGTGAAGGGTGTAACTGAAAGATGCCCCCGCGTGGAAGGGTATATATACATAAGGAAGATCAGGATGGAAATTTTTTTCTTTTATAACTAAAACAAATTCACTACTTGGTCACCACCTGAATTCCCCCCGACCCCCAAGGGGTCCAGGTTGACTAAATGAACAGAGGTCTTTGAGATGCGCTCCCAACCCCAGCGGAACGCGCTTTAGAAAGCGTGGCAATTCCCAACAGCAAAAGCCTTGCTAAGGGCGATAAGAGCGTGGCGTGAGGGGAGGTGGGTCTCCCTCCGTCCCCTCTCCGTGTTATTTCTGGAAGTGAGCAGCATTCCTGGCGAGGACACACCCTCTCTCCCTCTCTCCCCCCTCCCGGGCAGCCCCCTCGCTGACACCCGGGTGCACAAGCGCCCAGGCTGCAGTTGGCGGCGGGGCCTCCGAGAGAGAGCCTGCTGGCCGCTGCCTGGCCGCCAGGAGGCTTCCCGGGAGCCGAGGGCGCGGAGACGTCTTCATCGCAGCCTGCGAGGGGCTGGGCTTGCGGCCGCTCGGCTGGCTGGCTGGCTGCCGCCGCAGCGTCTCTGTTGCACTCTGCAAAGGAGCCCGCTGCAGAGCGCCGGAGCTGCAGGCTGGGGGTAGCTGAGACCCGAAAGCACCGCCGAGAGGAGCTGCTTTTGGGGCAGAGGCTTGCTTCCCGCTCAGCCCGCCGGTAAGTGAGGGCGTGAAGTGTAGGTAGCGGTGCAGGAAGGAATGCTTGGCGGCGTTTCTGGGCAGGGGCAGGCAGGTACTGTGTGAAACGCTCGGTTCTGGGGAATTTTAGGTTCTGGGGGTTTTCCTGGGAGGAGGCTCAGAAGACCATCTGCAGCCCCGGTTCCCCAGGTTCCCCCTGAATCCTTCCTTCCCCAGACCGCTCGCTCCTCGTAGGGGGCGGGTGGCGGGTCCTGCTCCTCCGCGCGCCTTCTCTGTTGTTAGTGTTGGGGGTGGAGGAGGGGCGCGAGGTTGAATTTCTCCCTCCCTTTTTCCCACTTGAAAGCGTAAGATACTTTGGGGAGAAGCTTTCCTTTCGGGCGCTGATGTGTCTGGAGCGGTGTGCACCGGGTTGGTTTGCCCTCTTTCTGAAGTCTTTGTGTCATCTGCCCCGTCCCCTATTGGCGTGGAAGGAAACTTGCACGGAGCAGGCAGCCTCTCGCAGCCTGATTGCTCTCAGTCGCTGAATGAACTTTAGCTGGAAACCCTTTAGGGGAAGGTTTTGGTGATTCTCCCTTCCCAATTCCCCCCTCCTTGCCCGCCCAAGACAATTCTGGGCGTTTTCACACCTGTTGCTCTTCAGCACCTGAAAGGTGTGTGTGTGTTTGTGTTTTGTTGGGTTTTACTTGACTGCAGTCCTTTGTCTAACAAATTCAATCGCTCCATTCTCCCTCTCTTGTTCTCCTGGAACCCTTTGGATGTCTTCCTTAGCATTCCGGTGGCTGTGGTTCTCCGGGAACCAGTGGCCGGCAGAGTACAACAAGGAAGAGTGCATTCCCCATGACTTGCCCACCAGGGGAAGACGATACTGAAAAACTGACATTCTCTCGTTTTTATGGAAGGCATGCCGTCATGGTTTCATAAAGAGTCAGTTCTTGACATGAACTAATCTGGAGGTAACCAGCAGGAATCTTAAAGAGAGGTGTTTCCCCCCCCCACCCCCAATTTACCTGCACAACAAGCACAAAGACCCTGACACCTGAGCTCCCCAAGGATGCTTGTCACCTCTCACCTGACACCAGATGGCCTGTTGATGAAGGGAGAGGGGTTGTGTGGTGCGTGGCAAGGGCCAAGGGGGCGGACCACCTTCTGAGAAGGGGGCTGCAGTTTGTTCTCAACTTTCCGATGCTGAAGAAAGTCATCAGGATCCTGGGATGGACCGTAGCATCCCAGCAGGTTAAGTCGAATTCCTATCCACGTGATGAAAACGACTTTCAATAGCCCTCCTCACACTTCCAAGGGGATCCGGTGGAATGCTTGTTTATTTCTGTTGCCGATAAATCCATGGGAAATCTCGGCTGAACCCAGCAATTTAAAAAAAAAAAAAAAAAAGCAAGTCCTAGCTTATAATTGCCCACATAATGGCAAACAGGTTATTTCCAGTAACCCAAGAGTCTTGCATTTTCTCCGACCGTTGCCTTAGAGGTTACGTGGAGATATTATGAGCACGCATTTGAGCTTTCCCCTCGCCCCAACTGAAATGGAAAGTTATCCTGGGGTGTCTGATGAAAAAGATTATTGCCAGATCCATTACGGGGCTATAAAATAACATGTTTCCCAAAAGATTATAGCTACTAAACAGGAGTGCCTCTAGCAGACTCTGCAGTCTCTCGTTGTTCCTTTAGGGATGGGACCTACTTTAACCACCACACAGGTTTTCCATCTGTCGTTTGTTGGCTGGGTGGTTTTGCTGGTTTGTTATTTCGTTGCGGCTGGTTTTTTCTTTAGGAAAACCCTCCCTTCGCGCAGGTGAAATCACAGACTGGAATTAGCAGCGATGATCGTTGGCTGGGGCTAAAATTACAAGAGTCCACAGGGCTTTTTAGGCATACCCTTGCTGTCTCGAAGAAGATTCTGCGGACGCCTTTCGAGCTTCCCCTTCGGTAAAGGTTGTAGGCTGGTGCCTAAATGCCCCTTGAAGGTAGCGTTTTTCTTTGGACAGTTTCTCTCCCCTTGAGCTTCAATCATACTTTACCAATGCAAGTTGAACTTGGTTTCTCTGAGGAGCCCAAAGACGCTGCCAATATATTGGCCATTCCTTCTAAGTGTATATATACCAGCCGTGGGCAAACTACAGCCCGCAGGCCGGATCCGGCCCGTTCGGCTGTTCTATCTGGCCCTCAGAGCTGAAAGAGCAGAGGGTTCTCTTCCTCTCCCCTCCGCTCCTTCACCAGCAGCCCAAGATGAGAGTGCCAGCATGGTCAGGTGGCTTTTGTCCCGAGCCCTCCGGTCCAGTTTAAGAACCCATTGTGGCCCTCAAGTCAAAAAGTTTGCCCACCCCTGGTAGATACTTGACTCTTTGAACGGTTCTTTTAGAAAAATAAACAGAAGTTCCAAGGGCACTTGCAAAATGCAACGCTGGGTCCTCTGATGCCACTGGCAGATGGCAGTCCCATGGGCTCTGTGCAGGCCCAGGACAACCTCGGTGTCTCTTCAATTAACCATGAATTGAATAATTGATTCCCTCACACCTTCTGCCGCCCTTAATCTGCAGCTCTCCATTTAAAGGTGGGTTGCTTACTGAGGTCCAGTTGCCTTGGAAGTCCTCTCGGAGCCTATCAGGTGACTTTGCGGCCGGGTCAGATCCCATCCTAGCACACCTTCTAAAGCGCAGCCAGTGAGCTCCGAGCGCTTCTGGCTTCCCCCGTTTCTGAGATGGGCTTCCCTGACCTCCCCACCGGGCTGATCACCTCCAAAGACGGTGGGGGCTGCTGGAAACAATGGGTTTCTGTGAATGTAATTAAACGTGCCTCTGCCAGCTGCCTGCGGTATTGGTGAATGTTTTCGTAAGCAAAGCTGTTCTCCGGCTTTATCTGCCCACTGTGGTTTGTGGCATGTGGTGCTGTTCTGCAGCCATTGCAGTTTTTTCCGGAATGATTGAGCCATGATGTCATGTGCTATCTCCGCGCGTGGAGCCCTTTCGGGCCTTTGCCGGGGTCTGTGCGCCTGTGCGGGGGGTGGGGGCAGCCAGCTCCCTCGGAGCGCTCTTGGTAGCGACTCCCCGTCTGCTCCAGCGCATTCCACTGCCTGGAGACCAAAGCCACCAAGTGATTTGCGGTCAGCGATTTGGGGCTGGTTAGCGATGATTTAAAAGGAAGGTTATGGGCACATGAAGTGTAGGGTAAAGAAAATATATTTTACTACTTTATTGAGACCACATGGCTCCAGCTTGAACTTTTTTTTTTTTTTAACATGGAAATTGTTGGCTGAACTGGCTCACAGTGTCTCTCCCCGCCACCTCCCCCCCCCCACCCTTTTTACTTCTTTTTATTGCTTCGAGAGAACAGCTATATTCTCTATTTATGGTAGGCTTGACCTCACCATTATTTCTGAAATTTGAAACATTTTTTTTTAATGCTTAAGAAAACAGAGAAAAGTAGGATTTCTCTCTGTTGTGCTCTTTGAGGGCCAAAGAACATAGAGAATGAACCCAACTCTCTCCAATGACCGAAAGAAGGCTGTCCCACGCCAAACTCGGGGCGGGGGGGACATAGTTACGAAAGAGATACCCCATTGTACCGGGGTTCAGAGAGTGTGCGCATAGCAGTCTATGCACGTCTCTTGATGAGTGGAGACGTGATTTTGGTCTATCTTTTGAGGGCCACTATACCATGATTAACAATGAGGCCAGATAAAACATGGCTGAATTTCCCCAACGGTGGGGTTCAGGGCCCAGGAGACCACCCTTCTGTGAGTGGTCCCTCAGGCCCACACTTTATTTGTGAGACTCCGCTGCCATCTTCTGCCTCTCCTCTGTGGACTGCCACGAATTGGCACAGCAAACCACCTATTACCACCAAGCCCGTTCGCAATTCTCTGTCCAGCATGAACTTCAACTGTCTATTATCACTTTACTTTGTGGTTCACTCTCATCCTGGGCCCGCCTTCAGTGTACACGCTGTAGACTAATATTTCGTGACAGGCTATCAAATCGCCGTCCCCCGTGCCCAGTTTGGTCTTACGGAGCTGGTTAGAGGAGCTACAGGGAACGCTAGCTCACACATGGACCTAGTCCCTCAGAAGCTATCAATCCGAGGTCTGAGGGCCATAACCCTGACGTAGTGGAAGGCTGCTTGAGAGGTCCCCAACAAGTCCTCAGCGGTGCTGTTCTCTAATCCCTTCTGAGCCAGTCTGGAGTCCCACAGTGTGAGTCTGCGTACGTCCAAGGGTTTAAAGGAAAGCATGTGGAGATCAAATTAGCGTGCTGCCTTATGGGAAAGGCTTATAACTACAGAATTGGAAAAATGTCAAGAAGGCAGCATTGTGGGATGGAAATTGAATTACCCTGGAACTGGGGATCCTGGTTTTGCCATAGGGTGACTCTGCCCAAGCTCCTGAGGTGTGCAACATTGTTGGTAAACGATTATATTTTGCTTGCCTTTCAGAAATAGGATACCCTACGACACTAGAACCACACTAGGAAGCAGGTAGGGTATGTGGCATTATTTCCGCTTCACAAGTATGCAGACCGAAGCTCTGGAGGGTAATGACTTGCTCAGGGTCACTCAGCAGGTGACTGGTTGAGTTTGGCCCCAGACCCAGAACTTTGAACTTCAAACCCCATGTTCTTTCCCCTGTAGCAAGCAGCCTCCACAGCTCTTCACCGCTATGGGCTCACTCTCCTGATATGCAAAAAAATGAGACATTTGGCCTAGAATCGGTCAATCCATTCCAGTTTAAAAGTCTATGTCTGATGAATCACTGGCTGGAAGGAGCTTTAAGAAATTACTTAGTTGCTAAAACCAGTTTGGCTCAATGGATAGAGCGTCAGCCTGGGGACTGAAAGGTCACGGGTTCGATTCCAGTCAAGGGCATGTACCTTGGTTGCGGGCACATCCCCAGTAGGAGGTGTGCAAGAGGCAGCTGATGGATGATGATTCTCTCTCATCGATGTTTCTAACTCTCTATCCCTCTCTCTTCCTCTCTGTAAGAAATCAATAAAATATTAAAAAAAAAAAAAGAAATTACTTAGTAGTCATATTCCTTGCTTCTAGCAGGACTCGATGCAAACTATTTTGAAAAGAAAATGTCAGCCCTTTAATTTTTTAAAAATAATCCCAGAACAAGGAAAGGGTCCCAGAGAGTGTCTGAGCGCATGAGAAAGAAAAGAGGAGCTACAGGGTTTGTGCTTGGCAGGGAGAACCCATTTTCTAGGCTCAGAAGCAGTGAGTCTTGCCTCATTAAGAGTGTCTGGTCCTGGGATCAATATCCAAAGGAGAGAAGACTCACAGGCGTGCCTCGCTGGTTGGAAAGGAATTCTGTGAGGGGAGATCAGAGAGATGGTTACTTGGCTGTGAGGGGAGAAAAGAGCGGAGTGACTCAGTCACAGTCTTAATGTTTATTAAGGGCTCCTGGAGAGAGTTATGACTGCAGAGCCCGGGTAATGATTCTATTTAAAGACACAAACAGAAGAAGCCTCTTCATTCAGTAAGTGTGACAAACAGAAAGCGGGGCTGATCTGGGGCTGGCTGTGCTTGTATTGGCAGGACTGGCGGCACCCTGGGGCTGGGAGGAGAGGCTTAGGGTCTAGCAACCTTCCAAGGTCAAGGAGCTGTTCCTGGACAACCACCAGCAGTCAGACCAGAGTACACGTTCCGTCTCACGCTATTCAGATACGCTGATTAAAATGTCAGTCCTTCTCCCAAGCTCCCCTGTTTCTCTCCCATGGGATAGATGCTAAGGGACAAGAAGCCAGAAGACTTAAGTCACTACCACACCTCTGCCACTTGCTCACTGAGGCTGGACAAGGTATCACCCCTCTCAGCCTCAATGTCTCATTTTTGAAATGGGGCAGTGATAATAATGCCTACTGCAAAGCTAAGTATTCGTGAGGCTCAGATGGAGGAACGCAGGAGAACATGTTATGAAAATGTAAGTTGGAACATTAGATGGTAGTAGTAGTATTAGTAGTAGTAGTAGTAGTAGTAGTCATCCAGTTTCAGGACCTTTCTAGAAACCATAGAGTCACAGAAGTTTGTTTGTTTGTGTGTTTATTTGTTTTCTGCCTTAATTCCATTCCCTGGCCCAAATCAGAATTACAGAAGTCTTTACTCACTGTTGTCAAGCCCATAATCATGTTTAATTCTCATAAAAATATCATGAGGTAGATCGATTTCCTCTTGTTACTATCTGGAACTTGTGTCTCACAAGAAGAAGCATCTTGCCCAAGATCATGGGAGAAATGAAAAGCAGAGGCAGAATGGAAACCAAATCTGTCTCGCTTCCAGGCCTATGTGCTTTCAGATCTATAGGTCTCTGGAGAGTTGGGGGCCCTTCTACCTGAAGAGAGAGCCATGCTCTTGGTTTGGGGCTGCAGTTCATCTTCGGGCAGTCCCTTGAGTGGCCTCCTTGGCTGCTGAGTCTAGACCCGGCCCTAGGGTTTGGCTGGGTCCTTAGCTAAGGCTCCATCTTCATGGGCTCGTCCTGCTTCACACCCCTCAGTCTTCTCTCCTTTCCCTGTCCTCCTCCTAGGTAGCCTGTTGGTACCGCTCATCCTCCCCTTCCGCTCAGGGTATACGCCTTCTCAGGAGTGGCCTGCATTCTCTGCCCCACCTGTCTCAGAGCCAGAGGGAATGGCTCTCCACAGTTTGTGCCACCCCGGCCCAAGACATCAGCCCGTCAAGCCCAGATCAAATGCCACCTCCCACCCACCCCAGCATGTTTATGTTGTTGGCTTTATTGGGAGGAGAACTTTCACATGTTAAATACAGCCACCTTATTCCTCTGGAAGATGACAGAAGGTGACTTTTTAGAGCTGAGAAAGACCTTGGGGATCGTCTGATCTATTGCCTTTATTTTCAAGATGTAGAAACTAAGGACCAGAGAAATTAATTGCCTGCCCCAGATCACAGCTCTGGGCCAGAACTGGGGCTGATTCCAAATTCAGACAATATAGTCTTTCCTCCAACTTTCAAAATAGGGTAAAGCAGCACTTTGTCACATCCCTCAGTCTGGTGTGGCCCCTGAGTCAGTGTTTGGAAAGGAGTCTTTCTCTTGCCACCGGAGCCTGTTTAAGCTCTAAACATTCATCACACACACAAAAGAAGTATTTTTCTTTCCTTAACATACATCCCTTTTACATAACACCAGCCTATTTACCCCTCAACATAATGCAAACAAAAATGGTCACTCTCAACCCTAATTCATGAACTGGAAGAGTTAAGTCTCCCCTTAGCTTGCTTTCTCTCTAGGTTAAATAATACCAGATTTTTTTTTGCTTTTGCTTTTTCTCATAGTTTATGTTCTCCAACAATTTCATCATCTTTATTTCTATCGTTGAACTATGTCCAAGTACTCCATGCCTCTCAAACTGTGAAGTCCAGAGCTGGACAAAGAAGTCTCATAAAGGTATGATAAAGTGGCGATTACCTCACAGTTCCTTCACGCTGGGCTTCATTCAGTTAGTGCAGCCAACTTTCACGCTCATGTTTTGAGTGACCTCTGGACCTCATTGGATTGTTTTCAGCTTATTATCCTCATTTGGCTGGACACTGCTTAGCCCGCGTTTGTGATAACAATCATTTCCTCCATGTATCATCCAGAACGTTTCCTATTGAGCTGTTTTTTGTTCCCGACTACTTCTCCAATTCATCAACTCACTTGGGACTCTAATCCTATTCTTCCTCTTCTTAATTCTTAACCCCAGCTACTGTCCCAAGTAGCTTAGCACATTAAAAGTCTCTGGAATTCACCCATAGAGGAGCAGACCCCTGAGACATCTGGCCCCTCGAAGCTCTTCTGCCTCATGACTCCAGGATTTGAAAAGCAAGCAGTCCAACTCCCAGTGCTGGCACTCAAACTGACCATCGGAGTTACAAGCGCTGGATAGAGTAAGAGACCATTGGAGGACCTTCCAGGAAACACATAGCTAAGGGCTGTAACACTGGGCAGTTCTGAGATAACTAGCCAAGCCCAGACCTGTCAGAGCTGCAGTGGTGGTAGTCTCCAAGATTTCACTCTGGCTCAAAAATGTGATAATTATAAACATGTGCATTATGCTCGCCACTTTGATCTTCATTAACTCAACCAACCCTTATGAACAAGTACATTGTCCCCATTTTACAGATGAAGGAACTAAAATTCAGTGAGATCAAGTAACTGCCAAAATCACATGGCCAAGAAGAGATCTCAAGCTTTCTGTCTTGAAATTCCTTGCACTTTACCATATTGCAGTAGTTGTAAAACTTGGCATTTTTGAAAAATCCCATGGTGGGGTCAGGTGCTTGTCAGAAATACAGATTCCAAGGCCCTGGCTCCAAATCCTATTGATCATTAAGCCTGAGTGGAACCTTGGAACCGGCATTTAGTAAGTACCCCAGAGGGTTCTGAGGCATCAGCAGATCATACTTGAAGAAACCCTCTTTTACACTATCCATTCTAGAACAGACTCCTTCGATGCAGCAGGTCTGCCTTTGCCCCGTGCCAAAGCTGGCCCATAAAAACCAGCCACAGACACCTAAGCCAGTTCGTTGCTTGAAGTTCCCCTGCTTACCCTGGGCCCATGGCCGTGACTCTCAAACTTGCCACTCAGCCCTGGTCCACTCCTGCTGTGGTCCCCTTCACTCTGCCAACCTGTTCGACTGCTTCTTTTGAGTGCTCTGTCTCAGCTTCCCCTCACCTCTTAGATAAGCTCTAGCCCCGAACTTTGTCTCTCTAGCTCTAGATCAAAAGCCTGTCTCCCCCAGGCCTTTCCAGATGTGATCGGTGAACCATGAATCAAGAGGGAATCTGGCGACTCCTCCAAGAGGTCTTTATCTGGGAAGTCACATGCACTCCAGCTGGGTACCACTTATAAACTCTCCTAGAGAGAGGCTCACAGCCACCCCCTCAAAGAGAGACGTGAACCACATTGTCAACCATTCGACAAAGCTCGCAAGTGAAGTTTGAAAACATATCTTCTCCACGAGACCAGGAGATGACTGGAGAAGGTGCAGTGCAGTCAGTATTAGTTGGGCACCCCCCAATGCACAGGCACCGTGCTGGCTCCTTCCCATGACTTGTGTCACGTTATCTTTTCATTGATAAGATCTCCCAGGAGGGTTACACATGGTACCCATTCCCCAGTCTCAGGGCGCTTGAAGATTATGTGCTCACTGAAGGAAGAATACTGAGCCTTTCTACAGAGAAATCACTCAAGTCTTTCCAGACTCAACAAATACGCAAAAGATCTCTTTTGTCAAGGAGGAAGTACAATCTTGAAGAAAATAGTTTCTGGGGTCGGTGCAGATTAATTGAGCTGTTGAAAATTTTACATGGATCCCAATTGGACCCCCGTCTTGATAGACCTGTTTCACTCACTGCCTCTTTTCTGTTCTTTTTTCCAGTGCAGGCACCTTCTACACAATAGGCTTGATGCTTCTGCACTTCTTAAGAAACATGTCCAGCCCTGGTCAGTTTTCTCCGTGGTTAGAGCACTATCCAATGGACCGAAGGGTCACAGGTTCAATTCCCTGTCAAGGGCACGTATCCCAGTTTAGTTGGAGCATGTGTAGTAGGCAAACAATTAATGTATGTCATCAATGTTTCTTTCCCCCCACCTCCCACCCCCTTCCACTCTCTCTAAAAAACAATGGGAAAAAATATCCTCAGATGAGGACTTAAAAGTTTTTTTAAAGAAACATAACCAGATAGTGATAGCATACTTTGATAGCAAACACTACAGTGTGAAGAAACCATGACCATCCCACCTTCCTTCCCCCCCTCACACACACCTTGGCCTCTGCTATCTTGTGACACTCTGAAGAGAAATTTCCCAGCGTAAGCCTCCTGAGAGGTTGTCAGCTGTATACCTTGCCTTATCTTCAGCAGATGGGAGAGCTCTTTGAGAAGGCAGCAGAGTATTTGGGCCTCGAGGGAAAGGGATGTCTGGAGCCCATTGGTGCAAGCCTTAAAATATCATCCGTACAAGTAAGCTTCAGTCTTTCTGAAAGAAGCACTTACCTTTTATGTTGTAACTTGGCAAGTTATGGAATAACACTGATGTTAAATGACTTGTCAAAGGATCTCAGAGCATTATGTCAAGATTCTACGCCCGAGCCTTAATTAGGTCAAGTTAAACTAAAAAGGAAACACAGTCTGGTTTGCTAACCACAGTGGAAGTATTGCTTTCGGTTGGAATTCCTATCCAGATTGCTTTGTCTGACTTGAGGATAATACACAGGAAACAATTTGGGGCTTTTCTTTCTTTGGGTTTTTATATTTAAGCCGCGAGGAACTTGCAATCCAGAAGCTGGCATTTGTAGTGTTAACAGTTATCACAGCTCGCTCGCCAAACCATCCCTGTTGAACATCTTGCTGCTGTTTATCAAATGCGAGTGCACAATATGCTGTGTATGGTTTCTAATACACATGTGCTAGTTATTACTACCAATATGAATATCTGCTGAGCCATTAATCAAGGCACCCAGCGCACCCTGCCAGTGCACGGAAACTCTATCTGCTGAAAAAGCAGAATTCCCCTCCGCAAATGAGCACTTGGAGGAACGCAGACTGGTCGAGAGCCTCTGAAGCCACAGAGTGTCATACAAGTGAACACCATTTATAGATCATGGGGTTCCCACAAAAACCGGGAAGTAGAAGCAGAGTTCTATGTTTTAGTTTCCCGTGACCATGTCCACTTTCATAATAATAGTTAGCTCTGGTTGGGAGCCGCTTTATATTCACTTTTCCCTTGAATGTAATAAGCCCATGGCATAGGAAGCAGTATGGTGTTTTAGAGATGAGGGAATGGAAGCTCGGAGAGGCGAAGTAACTGGCCTAAGTTCCTGGAGGAAATGGCGGGGCAGGGCTCTCACCTACATGTGTCTGATGCCAGAGGCCATGCATCCTGGAGCCATTCTTCTTTCAAAACCATTTGGTGGGTCCAGAGAGGGAAATGGTTAAGTAATTACTCCCATTTGTTTCACATGACAGACAGGAGCTCTTTGGATGTGAATGTGTTTTAAACATTTTTTGAGCGTCGACTTTGTCC
Source organism: Vespertilio murinus (assembly GCA_963924515.1). NCBI lineage: Eukaryota > Metazoa > Chordata > Mammalia > Chiroptera > Vespertilionidae > Vespertilio > Vespertilio murinus. The sequence goes on from OZ004708.1 coordinate 65,061,883, forward strand.
AAACAGTTTAAATGGGCTGTATCACTGCACCCTCCCAATAAGCAAATACTATAGATTCCAGTGCCCCTATTTCCCTGGCGAGTATCTCCTGCTTTCCCATTGCCCAGTGCCGCCCCCTGTGGTTCAAGGTGTTTATTTCCTCTTTGACGATGATGTATGGAGAGGGCAAAAAGAGATGGCCATTTGGTAGTTGTAGGAAAGAGGACACGGTGATGGAAGTCCAAAAGTGTGCTTCTGGTCCTGGACACCATCACTCATGGTACGTTTCCTCATCTCCTCAAAATCTCTGTTTCCTTTTCACATATTTTCTTCAACTGAATGAAGAACATCTCTCAAATTTCATGAAATAGCAAATGCACTAGAAAGCTTTCTTTCCTAATTCTGACTCTAATGCTAAGCGCCACAATCCAAATTAGTTCCTCTCCCTGACCCTCCGTAACCTGAGCTATAACATGGAGGCAGTAGTGCTGACATCAATAGGCTGCTGTAAAGATAAAATGAGACGGAGCCTGTGGTGTGTGCAGCATAGCTCCTAACATGTATTGTTTTATTTTATTTTATTTTATTTTATTTTATTTTTAGTATATTTTATTGATTTTTTACAGAGAGGAAGAGAAAGGGATAGAGAGTTAGAAACATCGATGAGAGAGAATCATCAACCAGCTGCCTCTTGCACACCCCTTACCAGGGATGTGCCCGCAACCAAGGTACATGCCCTTGACCAGAATCCAACCTGGGACCTTTCAGTCCGCAGGCCAACACTCTATTCACTGAGCCAAACCGGTTTCGGCCTAACATGTATTCTTAATAGTGTTCTTTATATGTTAACTGAGTCCACCTTGTCTACTCTATACATCTTACTCTGTATTCGTGAGTTTTGCTTTAATATCTAGGCATGATAAGGAATTTGTGTACTGATTCCATTCTCAACATTGCTTATTGGTGGAGGGGCGGTATTAAGAGTTGGGTCTTCCATGGCCAGTTTGGCTTAGCGAATAGAGCATCAGCCTGTGGAATGAGGGTTCCCAGGTTCGATTCTGGTAAAAGTCATATGCCTGTGTTACGGGCTCGATCCCTAATGGGGGCGTGCAAGAAGTAACCAATCAATGATTCTCATTATCGATGTTTCTGTCTCCCTCTCCCTCTTCCTTCCTCTCTGAAATCAATTTAAAAAAATGTAAGAAAAAAGAGTTGGATCCCTTGAAGCTGACTGACGGAGTTGAAATCCCTGCTCGGCCATTTCCTGTGTGACCCTAACCTCCCTGGGTCTCAGTTTCCTCTTCTTTAAAATGGTCCAACAATCATGCTTCTCTCATGGAGTTTTTGGGAGAGCTGAAGTAGTTAACAGAAGAAAAGCACTTAGAAAATACCTGGCACAGAGTGAGCCCTTATTAAATGTAAGCTGCCATTATTATTATTATTACCACCTGTTATCGCTGCGGCCTCTTGTAAGCTGTTTGGAAATAATTGGCATGGTTAGCTGTGCAGAGTGAGACCATGAAACAGATTTTTCTCCGTGCAAATGGGGCCGCTCACGGGGGGCTCGTGAGGGGCTGAGTGCTGACCTTGGCCCCATTAGCACCGTTCTCTAACCAGCCCAGGCACAGGGCCGTAATGAGGATTATTGAAGTCACACATGGAAAACTCCCCGACTTAGCTCTTGGGAGAGGAAAAAGGCACTAAATAAATACAAGGAATTATTAAAAACCAGCAGACGACCTCACAGGGATGCCGGGCCCTGTATGCTGCTTGCTATTCTAAGAAGAAACCGGGGCAGGAAGCCAACTCCATCACCAGGTGGCAAAGTGGTCTCCTGGCCACCTTTCAAAGGCCGGGCGACGCGCAGCCTCACCTCCGCGGGTCCCAGGCCATCCGCCACCTCTTCCTGACTGCAGGCAGCCCCCCTTTCCCACACAGACTTTGGAAGGAGGAGCGGGGCCAGGGCCCTGTGCCAGATGCTGGGCCTGCACCCCCCCTCCTCCTCCTCTTCCTCCTCTTCCTCCTCCTCCTGATCACATTGCCCAGGGGCTCCCTTCAGGAGAGCGGAGGGGGGTCCTGGAAGTTAGAACCCACCCAGCAGAATGCTGATGCTGAGGTCTCTGACACCAGACTCCGGGCTCACCAGCCATCTGCTTCCACAGCAGGACTCCAGGCCTGCTCGGGCCGGCCAGGGCTGGGCTGCCAAGCTTTGACAAGTGTGTGGAGAGCACAGGGCTGTGTAATTTTGGAGATAGCAGTCCATCAGTCCCTACTTACAACTTTACCACCCACCCCTGAAACATTCTTTTCTCCGGACCAATCCTCACACCAACATGAAATATCGTGGAAGCGGTCTCCAGGTATCACTTGTGAAAGGGTGTAGATGAGGCTTCCAGGCATGAATCAAGGTCTGGCCCACGGCCACCACTGAGCTTCAGGCCTCTGGTTTCCCCTGGATTATCAGTGGCATAAGATGAATTTCCATGGCTCTGAGTCGTGAGCATAGAAACAGTCCATTGCTCCTTGCCACAAAATAAATAGTATGTTAACGGTGATGTCTTATGTTAGAAAGTCTCAGAAGGCAAAGACGATAGCTGTGCGAGTCTCCTCATTGGAGAACATAGCCCTTTATGGCATGGGACCTTTATGCATACTTTTCTGGTAACAGTACAAGTGAAAAGTACAGATGGTTTTTCCACATATACAAGAGAGGATCTCAGGCCTCAAGACTATTAAACAATTTAAGGTATTCGTGTTAATATCAACAAAAACAATACTTAGGCATAGACTATTATGAAGACATAGTCTGCCCTCTCAGTTTGCCCAGCAAAAATAGTTTGGGGAAAGAACTAACAAAATTAAAAAAGTCCACCCCTCAAAAGAAAAACAAAACAGTATTACTTCTCTCTTGCTTAACCTCCTTTCTTCAACCAGCTGCCCTAATCATCATAGATGAAAAGAATTAAACATTTCAGTAGCCCTTTGAACCTAGAAGTCCTGCAAAAGGGAAAGAATTAGAATTACACTGTTTCCCCTGACACTTACCATTTTGGAGGTGCCTGGTGAGCTTAGCTAAATCCTTCAGGAAGGTTTGGCTGACTATTGACTGTCATGCAAAAATAGTTTCTCTGGGCCATTTGTTACGATGGAATATCGTTTTCTTATTCATGCGTTTCCCCCCCTCCAGAGTTCAGGATTATTTATTAAAATATTTACAGGGGCGGGGGAATGTGCTCCCCAGGCTGCTAGGAAGACAGATCATAATGGTAGATCCCAATCAGAATAAGTCTGGGTGTGAGACAACCTCTTGAGCAGGGATGGTGGTGCGTGCCTGCAAAAGCAGTTGGGGGAAAAAGCCAGGCAGGTTTTCAGGACCCCCTCCATGTTTTCCAGTGCACCCCTCAAGTGTGAGAACTCCCCTGTATCTAACAACTATTTTTAAGGAAAAAATTTCTTATTTCCCTTATTTATCCAAATTGCATACTTAGAACAAGACTACATCATTTGTCCCTCCCCGCCCCCCCCCCCCATCACCCCCTTTCAATGCAACCGAGGTCATTCATTCCCTCGCGGCTAATGAAAGGTTCTGGAAGTGACATAAACTCTCGCCTGGTTGTTAGTGTTTCTGCTGCTTATAAGGAACAAAAGTGCTCCAGGGAGCAGCACAAGCAGGTCTTACCCAACAACCCCGCAAGCTGTGTTTCTTCTGCTTTCCCTACTCCCTGGCTTTTCAGACAAAGGGAAGGCAGGACAGTTTGCAATGGCTACCAGAGAAATGATTATAATGTAACTAGAGGCCAGATGCACAAAATTCCTGCAAGAGTAGGCCTTCCTTTCCCCAGCTGCTGGCACCGGCTTCCCTCTGGCACCCGGGACCCAGGCTTTCCTCACAGCCCTGGCTTCGTCCAGAAGGTCATCAGGAAGGATGTCCGGAAGGATGTCTGGTCTAATTGGCATATTATGTTTTTATTACTATAGATAGTAGCCTCGCTTTTGAAATCTGTCCGTAGCACCAGCTATTTTATAGCTTGAGAGAGAAGAATCAGACATCTGTGCCATCATGGATGGGAGAAAATGGGCCATTTCACTGTAGAGATAGACCTCAATTCTGTATGAAGTCAAAAGTGAACATGTTTTTGGTCCTTAAGGGTATAAATTAACATGAGAGAATGCACTCAGGAAAGACGGTGTAAATTTCTATTTGCCTAGAAGGCGAGACATTTGCTAATTAGTCCTAGTAACTCCGAGGAGGGAGAGGAGTATCTTTGGAGGTGGGTGATCTGAAGCTCATTGTTAGAGGTATCTTCAGGTATCAATACTTCTGTTTCAGGCATCTGCTTTCAGGCTCTTTTTATTTTCTGCCTAGAGGTCAGGGGGAGGGGGTCCCTCAGTCCAGCCCGCCCTCTCTCACAGTCCTGGAGCCCTCAGGGACAGGAGGCAACCTGGCGATCAAGGGACGGTGATGCCCCCATCACACCTCTGCTGCTGCCACTGCTGGCAGCGCAAGCCTCAGTGGCCCTGAGCCTTGGGCAGCCCTGGGCAGCTGGGCAGCCGAGAGCCAAGGCTTGCCTGCGCCTTGGGATGGCCCTGGGACTCTGGAGGCAGGAGTACCGATGGGGCTAAGGGGACTGGTTGCTGCCATCTTATGGCTGTGGGCACCGCCTTCTTTGCGGATGTGGTGATCAATTAGCATATCCCTCCTTATTGGCTCTGAGTGCTGCCATCATTTCTTTAAAATATAGTTTATTGATTTTTTTACAGAGAGAAAGGGAGAGGGATAGAGAGTTAGAAACATCAATGAGAAAGAAACATTGGCCAGCTGCCTCCTGCACACCCCCACCAAGGATGTGCCCACAACCAAAGTACATGCCCTAGACTGGAATCGAACCTGGGACCCTTCAGTCTGCAGGCTGACGCTCTATCCACTGAGCCAAACCGGTTTCGGCTGAGTGCTGCCATCTTTGAGGGTGCGACAGTCAATTAGCATATTCCCTCCTTATTGGCTGTGGGCACCATCATCTTTGTGATGGCATAAGGATCCATTAGCATATTCTCTATTAGATAGGATATCTTTATTCTTACACAATCTTGGTAAACACACACACACACACACACACACACTCTGTACTCTCATAGCATGAAATGACCTCACTCTTCCACAACCACCCTATCTAATGGAGCACTGATCACTCATACTATGTTTTGTTTTCTTTATGGCCTTGCCCTATATGAAATAATTTCTTTTATGTGGTAGTTTTAAGTACTTATTATATCTCTCCCCACTCTCACCCCCACTGGAGTGAAAGCCACATGTGAATCATCTTCTCCTACATGGCCGGGTCTTCATTTGGCGTCATAATTAACTTATCCCTTCTCCCAGCAAGATTTTCAAGATCTAACCCAAAGGGTGCTTGGAGGCTAGAGCTCAGATTCCTCTGAACTTGGCAAGGATCACTCTGATGGTTAGATGCCATTCTGTTCTTGGGACATGGACTCAGCAGAGCCAGGAACTGTCCTATATAAGCTGTTGCTTGGTTGCTAAGGAAACACAACAGAATACAACCCGGGCATGTCACGTTCTACAGATCCTCATTGATGATATACTGTGGCATTTTTCACTCATTACCTGAAGCAAGATGAGATAATCCATGGCTGGTGTGAATTTTCTTAAAGCATATTTACATCAACACATCTAGTTTCAGGTCTAAATACCTCAGTGTATAAGACAATACACTAACATTTGTTTTATTTAATTGAGTCCACTTCATTCTCACTGTGACTATGATTTGGGAAAGTATGCAGTGGGAAGCTTCATAGATGCATAAAAGAATAAAGGCAAACATTACAAATCCATTCATTTATAACCAGGTCTAGTGGATTGGCTCTCAAAGGGGAGACAAAAGTAGCGGATGGATTTTGAGCAACATACATCCATTGTCAGATGCTTTTCTGAATTGCTCTGTGTGCCCCTACAGTGGACTCTTCCCTTGGCTTTTGTAAGAAATTATAACAACCGGCGAACCTTTTTGAGTAAAATGCATCAAGCCCCAAACCAAAGGTTAGACATGCATCACCTTGTTTACTCCTCTAATATAATTTCATGAGGGTAGTACAAATAAAATATGGGTTGAAAGACTCTAGTAATTAATGGTAATGAAATAATAATGCAAGTCTCTTTTAATAGGACATAACTGCTCCAAAAACTAGGTTTCCTTTCAACTTTTAAAATACTCCAATAGAATGGGTGTGCTAATAGTATCATGTTTTCTTCTAGGCTTCCTCTTGTACATTTTAAAAAATTTAACATGTATGAATTTACCATTGCTTATGGTAAATATATATAGAGAGAGCTCCAAACTGAAAAGTTCTCTCTCTTCCCTTAGTGTCAAACCCTCCTCGCCACATAACTTAAAAGTGACATGTTTCTTGTTTGCCCCTCCAGAAGCCTGCTGTTCCATTCTGTACTGTTGGAGTTTTACTAGATTATATATTGTTGACAGCTTTATGTAACACTACTAGAGGCCCAGTGCATGAAAATTCATGCATGGTGGGGGAGGGGCTGCTCTTCTCACAGTCCGGGAGCCCTCAGGTGGGAGGTGACCCAGCAATCAGGGGAAGGCAGTGCCCCATCACACCCCTGCTGCTGCCACTGCCAGCTGCGCAAGCCTCAGTCAGCCCTGATTACCTGACCCTCGGGTGTCCCTGGGCAGCTGGGCAGCCGCCATCTGAGGCGCAGGCAAGCCTCAGGCCAGCCCTTAGCGGCTAGGGGGCTGATGGGACTGAGGAGACTGGAGGACTCCAGAGGCGGGTGCGCAGAGTGGCGGGGCTGAGGGTTCTGGGCACTGCCATCTTGTGGCTATGGGGTGCTGCCATATTTGAGGGTGGGGCAGTCAATTAACATATTTTCTCCTCATTGGCTGTGGGCGCTGCCATCTTTGCTACGCGTGAGGGTCAATTAGCATAACCCCTCTTTATTAGATAGAACTTTTAAAAGCTGCATGCCTAGTATTTTCATAATTGTTGGATAACGTAATTAATTTGCCATTTCCTCTTTGATGGACCTTTAGGGTAAGATGAGTGTTTTCCTATTATTTAAAAAAAAAAAAAGTGTTAACATGAACATCCTTGTACATATGTGTCATATGTCTTTGTGCCCTTGTGCGGGCCTATTGAAGTGTAAACTTCCTAGAAGTGAGACTGCTGGGTCAAAGGCATGTACATTCTAAATGCAAGTGTTGCCAAATTCTCTTCTTGAGAGGTTACACCGTTTCGTGTTCCCATCTTAGTTGCAACAAACTTCAGTTTGTGGGAGTGTTGGCTTACATTTTAAATGTTTTCATTTCCCTTTTAGATGTTTATATAGCTCCCAATTGGAAAAGCCCTGCACTCATCATCCCCCACTGCCTCAGCTAAGAAGCCTACATACCTTACACATGTCATATGTGTGGGATAATATTGCAAAGTACAACCATGCTTCCTGCATATTTCTCTCTTTCTCCTTCATGGAAAATACGTACATTCTAATGATACTATTTGCTAATAATAAAAATGTGCTTACACAAATGGTCTTTTAAAGATGAAGTAATACAATCCAAACTTTGCACAACCAGATCCTGTCCCCCAAGGGGGTGGAGGGGATGCCTTGTCAAGATCATGATTTAACTCAGCTAATTGCAATTTAAAGATTAATGTGAGAAGGCCAAGGGAACCAGAGTGAAGTCAATTTTTCCTGACGTTAGGAATAAATCTATAAATTCTGGTTGTATTAATCACTGAAAAATTATTGCTCAGGGATCAATAAATCACTTCTAAAATAGTGTTAGAAGACTGTTCTGTCTCGTCAGTATACTAGTTACAATTACATTATTGGGCTCTGGAGTGTTGGGCAAACTCACTCTTTCATCTTTTAAACATTGCAGTAAATGACCTGGCAAGAGATTTAACATTTTCTGTGTAATGTCTAAGGTTAACTCTTTAGCCACTGCCCAGAAACTCTTTCTAATCTTACCAGTATTTTAGAGCTATTGAGTACTTTAATTTTTAGTCACTTAGAAATCATAAGGATACTTTATAGGAAGAAGAGGTAGGGGAAGAGGGAGAGGTTTGTACTCTTCTTCCCAGTGCCATGAGGACAAAAAAAAAATGAGGTCAAGATTATGATATCTGCCGAAACCGGTTTGGCTCAGTGGTAGAGCATCGGTCTGTGGACTAAAAGGTCCCGGGTTCAATTCCAGTCAAGGGCATGTACATTGGTTGCGGGCACATCCCCGGTAGGGGGTGTGCAAGAGGCAGCTGGTCCATGTTTCTCTCTCATCGATGTTTCTAGCTCTCTATCTCTCTCCCTTTCTCTCTGTAAAATATATTTTTTAAAAAGATTATGATATCTGAATTTATCTATATTGATCAGAAATACCTACTTTTCATCTTATTCAGGAGACTTACTTTAGAACAAAATGAGTAGCTAAAAAATAGTATTTCTATACAACTAGCTAAAAGGCTTGTTTTTCATTATTTTCTTTTCATCTTCACCCAAGGATCTACTTGTTGATTTATTTTAGAGAGAGGGGAAAGAAGAGAGAGAAACATTGATGGGTTGTGCCACGACTAGGGATTGAATCCGCAACCTTTGGGTGCATGGGTTGATGCTCCAGCCAACTGAGCCACCAGGCCAGGGCATCTATTTGTTTTCCCCCCTCGGTGCTGGGGTTAGATAATACCTGGCAGGGGAGAAGCAGAAGAAATGCTGCACAGAGCCTGGAAGGCTAGAACCTTCTCCAGAGGCGTGGCTGGCTCTGAAAGGTGAAATGCTGAGGGAGCAGCTGCAGCTTGTGTGGACTCACACACACAGCGTGAGGGGGCAGAGATTTCCCTCCGCACGGAAAAGAGCTGCTTTGTCCCAACAGACACTTTTATGGGTGAGCCAACCAACCCCAAGCAGGAATCATGATTTTATTTTACTCTTTAGGTGGTATGTGATTCTTCTCCAAGAAAAGAATAAAAAGTTGAAAAATAAGAAGAGACAGTAAAAAATTGTGGAAAGAGTGGGGAATTCAGGAAACTATCAAAATACACATATAAAATCATCTTGATAAAAATTATTGTTTAGTTAAATGATTGAAAAACCTTTCAATCTTTTTAAAGGTCTCAAATGTGCTTTTGAAAATTCAAATTACACTTCATTGGAATTGAATTGTAGCATGGGGTTTCCGAACACAAGCTTTTTCAACGTTAGAGAGGTTCTACATTAATGAAATAAGACCAAAACATGAAACTTGGCAAAAAAAAAAAAAAAAGAGGCGGGGGGATCTTGAGTACAAAGCAAGTAAATAATCCTATATAATAAAAGGCTAATATACAAATTGTCCCCCTCCACCAGGAGTCTGACTGGGAATCCAACTGTGAGTTTGACCAGGGGGTGGGACCGGCCAGCCAACCACAGGAAGGGAGGCCCCAGCCGGCAGCTGGCAGCCACTAGGGACCTTACCCATGCACAAATTTCATGCACTGGGCCCCTAATTAATAATGATAAATTTAAGAGAGCTTTTTTTCTGTTTATTTACTCACCACCATTTATTTTTTCTGTCCTCTTTCACCTCTACTCCCTTACAATCACTGCACTGTTATCCATGAGTTCGTTCTCTCTCTCTCTCTCTCTCTCTCTCTCTCTCTCTCTCTCTCTTTGCTTAATCCCTTCCTCTCTAACACCCCTCCCCCCAGCACTTTTCTTCTAGAGCAGTGTTTCCCAAACTTTTGACATATGTGTACCCCTTCTATAATTTTCGTAACGCTGAGTACCCCTCATCAAAAAAAATGGATGTATTTTAATAACAATCAAAATATATTTATTTTTTATTTTTTTGGTACATACACAAAATAATAATAAATGGAAAATAAAATTATTCATAGTAAAATATAAATAAAAGTTATATTATAAATAACATTTATTTGCATACCAGAGATCTCACGCCTCACAAGACTGTCTTGACTTGACTCATGAGAATGTAGAATTAGGCGAAGCTAAGCACGGTGCAGTGCATATCCCCACCAAACTCTGGTGCAACACGTACCCCCACCAAACTCTTCCCGTACCCCTGGGGGTACGTGTACCACACTTTGGGAAATACTGTTCTAGAGGAAATACTCTGTCACATATTGATCCAACTTACTGTGTAAAGTAGGAAATATTTTTAAAGTATATTTTGTAATGCAAAAATTGTAGCACTTTTGTGTGCTAAATATGAGCTTCATTGAACAGTTAATGCATCCCCAGTAAACTACCCTAATTAAAAAGCCACTGGAAATCTCTAGTTATTTGATTGAATTAGGCTGCTCTAGTGAATGGGTCCTAATTAAGAGGATCATGCCCATTCTTTAGTATTCGGCACACCAGGCATGTAGGTGTTTTGTCCCACTGGCATACATCAGCTGTCATTGTTTGCTAAAAGATTCTATCACCAGTTATCATAGTCTCTCAATAAACCATGCAGTTCTTGAATTCTCTTTATAAGATCTCTGCCAATTGATCCTACATCTTCAATATATCTAGTCACCCGATACTTCATTCCAATCTAATCTATTCCATCTTTAGGCATATGAAATAATTTTAACCATAAGAAGATCCTCCAAAATTGACCTAACATAGTACTAAAACAAATATAGGGTATCCCCCCAAACTATATACACACAATGTCTGTAGATTTTATTACATTTTGGAAATGAAATGTATTTTTAAATATATTTTATTGATTTTTTACAGAGAGGAAGAGAGAGGGACAGAGAGTTAGAAACATCAATGAGAGAGAAACATCAGTCAGCTGCCTCTTGCACACTCCCCACTGGGTATGTGCCTGCAACCAAGGTACATGTCTTTGCCTGGAATCACACCCTTGAGTCCTCAGGCCAATGCTCTAGCCACTGAGCCAAACCAGTTAGGGCGAAATAAAATTTATTTTAATAAACACTGGCTTTGTAATTATTCAAAGTGTGTATACATTTTTGGGACACCCTATATTTTTTATAGTTATTTCTTTTTTTAATATTTTTTTATTGATTTCAGATAGCAAGGGAAAGGCAGAGAGAGATAAAAAAAAAAAAAAAAAAAACCTCAATGATGACAGAGAATCATTGAATGGCTACCTCCTGCACGCCCTCTACTGGGGATTGAGCCCGCAACCAGGCCATATGCCCTTGACCAGAATCAAACCCAGGACCCTTCAGTCCACAGGCTGATGCTCTGTCCACTGAGCCAAACCAGCTAGGGAGCTAGGTGGGACAACCTATACTTTTAAACCCAGGCTACCACCTGGAAAAACAGTGACCAATGGAACATTAAATTTGGAGGGAGAGAGTATGATCATTCTAGCCCCCACCCCACACCCTAAACTGAGAGTTTGATGAGTCTGAGATAGCCTTTTACAGTAGCATGGATTCCTCCACCTTTTTCCATCACTGTGTAATTTATTTCTCTTGCATTCATGAATTGCCAGAAGGAGAAGGTAGTGATGAAAGGCTTTCTCACCATGTGCACAGACTTGAAAGGATAAAGTGAGCTATTGGCACTCTTCCTTGTCACAAGGAATGCCAAAGAGAGGTGTGGCTGAGGCAGAGACCATGGGCTCTGGATGTCCTGATACACACATGTTGGGCTCAAAATTAGATTCCTCTCCACAAGGCAAATGTTGAAGTTTTGTTGCATAGCAAACACATGTAGCCATTATCCTCAGTGACATTTTTAAATACAAAAAAAACAAACAAACACAAAAACATGTATTTTTATGTAAGCAAAGAAATGATTATAACTTCCTATACCTAGTAAATTGCATATTCTAGGACCTTTGCCCCTATTATCTGCACCCACGTAATAGTTTTAGGGCGGGTTTTTTGTTTTGTTTTTTTGTGTGTGTTTTTTTGTTTTCTTTTGTTTTGTCTTTTGCAGAGTTTTTATGTGCCTCTAAAGCCAGTTTTTAAAACTTGTGCCTTGTGTGATCTTAGATGCATGCAAGATATATGGAATGATGGAATGTAGCCAGGTGGAAGGTGCTCTTTTTCCTTTGGCATATATGGATTTTTTTTTTCCCCTTTGGCAAACATGGATTTTCATGATGAATGCGGAGAGCCTTTTCATCGTGAAGAAAAGCATGCTTTTCAAAGAAAAAGATTTAAGTCTGTATCTAATCATAACATTAATTTTAACACGTAAGGAATAATCTAGCCCCTTGGAATGAAATATCAGCCTGAGGTCGTTTGCTCTGAAAATGAGACGTGCCTTTTTATTTGTTACTCAGATTGCCAAAACCGACAAGGTATAATTAGTCCTGACTTCCTGCTCTTGCTCATACACCTGAAGCCCCTCCCTGCTCCAGCCACAGCTCCACACACCCAGAATCTGGGGGAAAGCAGGAGAGTCAGCTTTCTTGGGGAATGGCTCACTTTTCTACAGATCCAAAAGCATGTGCTTGATCCGAGTTGTTGGAGGAAGAGGACAGGTGCGGTTCAGAGAATTGCCCGTGTGGCTAGAATCAGAAAGGCAGTTTGCAAAGCAGCGCTCGCGGAATGTTTGAGACTCTTTGAGAAAATTGACCCAAGGAGCGTGTCAGAGGTTAAATCCAGGTACGTGTATATAGTATGCAGTGTGGTGATGTGTGTGTGTGTGTGTGTGTGTGTGTGTGTGTGTATAAAATATTACTCAACATTTTTATGAAGGCATTCACTATTTAATGAGTAGGATAGTTGGTCCGGGATGGGCCCCTGAGTGCTACCTGCTAACAATATTATTCCTGCTGCACCTCCCTTTTCATTGTCTAATGAAGAGAGGTCCCCACCCCCCTCCCTACACACACAGGGGATACTTTATTTATTATAGCTCCCCTTGAAAAACACTGACCTCTAAAGGTGGACTTCCAGAAGGAATTCAAAATAAAAAGAGGGAAATGCATCCGGGAAAGGGAGCGGCTTTCGCGTGAGCTAGCCAGGTTTACAATTTAACTGCGTGCACTCACGCTCTGCTGTTGGCGTGTGTCTTGGGGTCGCACTGGCCACGTTTGATCTCATGCCGCTCATCGTTAGAGAAGGCCAGAGCCAGAACACTGCACGGGGAGGCCCCGGAGCCCTCCCAGAGCATCCATCAGGCTGGAGAGGGGGGTGCTGCCCTGCTTGCCCGGAGCAGCTGAACGTGGCTGGACTGCGGAGGCCTCCCCCAGCGCAGTGCTGGCCGAAGGCTTCTTTGGAGATGAGATGAAAGCTAGAGATGCAAAGCCCTTTGACTTCTAACGTTTCAGCTTTCTCGGAAAGAGAATTATTCCCCGCATCCTCTATCCTCACTTCATTGTGTTTCCTCCTCCCTCCTCGGGATCAGCTGGCAGCACGATGAAGGCCAGACCCTGAGGGACTAATAGACTAGGGAAAATTGTAGATGAAATATTGTCCTTAATTTCGGGGAAGGATGTTCTTCTATTACGGAGGGAAAGGTTGCATTCAGCGTGGTCGCTCGGCCAATACAAGGAACCTACCACGAGCAGGCTTGCTAGGAGTCCGTGTGCGACCTGATTTACGTGGGTTTCTGTCATTCCATAGACCTGACGATACCAGGAGTGCCTGTCGCCCCATGCCCCTACTTTGGTTGTGGTCGTTGGGGGTTTCATAATTCCGAGGTAATTATGGCATTTCGGTGGACAGGTTCCAGAGGCATAGGAGACGGACAGCGGAGTCTAATAAAAGCATCTCCCGTTTTATCCCCGTTGGAATGTAATCCAAGTCACAACAATGGCTAATAATCACCTTCCCGAACTGTCGCAACGAAAGAGCTGAATGTGCAGCTCTAGCTGTTTCATGTGTGCAGGCTCTCACTCCTGGGCTGTGTAATCCGCCTTTCTCCCCGCGCTTTGGAGGCTTGGAAACGTTCAATGAACGTTTTCACAATGTGGGCAACTTTGAAGTGTGGCTTGTCGGGTCACGCTGGCTTGTTCGTGTGTTTGCATAGAGGGTTGGTGAGGATGAATCTTTTTTGTGTGTGTGTAACAGGTGTAACTTGAGAATTTGTGAATGAGTGACAGGAGGATTGGGAACCCCTTTCTCCCCTCCTATACTGTGAAATTTACTTTTGTCTGCTCATGGGAGTGAATCGCATTTGCAGAGAGTGAAAATATCCACTAAAACCAAAATCACAATTTCAAGTTGCAGTGACCTATCAGTAGGACAACTGTACATCCTGGCATGCCCGGAACAATCCCCATTTGTCCCCGTGATTATTAATGGTGGCCTATTTCACTGTCAGAAATGTCCTGACTTGGACATTCAATATATGGACCATATAATATATGGTTACCCAAAGCATTTTCCAAAAGGGGATTTTAAAAAATCAGTAAATTCATGTGCCATGGCAAATGGCAGCTTCTCTCCCCCCACCTCCACCCCAAAGAAATATTTCTTAGAGTTAACAGTCAAGGATAGAAATGGGATGTTAGCAATCAGCAAAATGTTTTTTTTATTATACTTTGATTTCAAAGAGGAAGGGAGAGGGGGGGAGAGATAGAAACATCAGTGACGAGAGACAATCATGATCGGCTGCCTCCTGAATGCCCACAACCTCAGGATGTGCCCCAACTAGAAATGGAAGCATGGCCTCCTGGTTCATTGGTCAATGCTCAACCGCTAAGCCACACTGGCTGGGCATAAGCAAATACTACTTAAACATAGGCCTGGCATATATGGTTCAACTCAGATGCAATACACAGCCAATACACAAGGGCTGCCCAGAGCACCCTCTGAGAAGTGCTCTGAAACCAAATCTGAGGCAAGGGGGAAGGAGCGCTTTGCACTGGAAGAGGTAGTTGTAAAATGTGGGCCAGGCATTAAATGTTTCTGTTGTCACATTAGATGGGATGTTAGTACCCAGTGTTTCCCATCCTGTGTTCCATAGAACACTAGTCCTTCAACAGGATTCTCAAAACATCCTTTCCTCGGTCTACGAAGATAGAGGATGATGCCTGCCATTGTTCTCTCTCAGAAACTCAGTACAAAGTTCTAGAAAGTTCTGAGGTCAAGACCCATGTTTAATTGTGTTTAACCCAGTGAGTGCTCCATAAATGTAATTGGCCACAGCACCCTTTTTCAGTGGTATCTGTCAACTTGCTGCAGGACTACTTTCTTGAGACACTAGTGAGATGACGCTGGTCTAGCTCATTCCCCAAAATACTCAACGAAGGAAACCCAGGCCTCAAAAGAGAACAAGGAGATCACACTCAGCTTTAGCTGGTCTGCGCCAGGCAAAACCAGAACCCTGGACTGCCGACTCCCAGTCCTAGATCCTCTCTCCTACATCACCAAGGTGGGGAATATCAGGAGCAATCTAAGAGCTCAACAGCTTCTGGCAACTAATAGTTTAGACTTCTGTTGCCTGTTTTTCTAGTTGCTTTTTAGGGATAGTGATTGAATATCTGCATGCCCATAGTGTCCAAACATAAAGCTACCTCTCTCATGGTCTCTCTAAAACAAGATGAAATTATGAAGTTTAGTTTTATCTAGGCTGCCCCACTTCACTTTTTTAAAAAAATATTTTTATCTATTTCAGAGAGAGGAAGGGAGAGGGAGAGAGACTCATTAATCAGTTGCCTCCTGCACGCCCCCTACTGGGGTTTCAGTCTGAAACCCTGGCATGTGCCTTGACTGGGAATCAAACTATGACAGCCTGGTTCACATGTCCATGTTCCACCACCACCCCACCCTGGTGGCCATGTGTTCCCCCCATTGCTGTTTTATCTTTATTTCTTAGGAGATAAAATGAGTAGAGATGAAAGAATTGCTAGACATGAGTCTTGCTTGGAATCAAAATCTATTTTATCATTTCCTGGGCTTTGAATTTCAAAAAAAAAAAAGTCTATCTATTTATTGGTCTCTTTTGGACCGTGAGGTTAAAGTACATCTGTCATCCACACAGATTTAGCTATTGGTCTTTGGGTTGAGCAGTCATGAAATTATAGCCACAGTAAATTTAGACAAGGACTTAATTTCACTCTGGCCTGCCTATTAATCCACATGGCAGAATAAACATGGTGTGCCTTGTGGTTAATAGGAACATGTGTAACAAATTAAGAGATCTTTGGTGACAAGACAAAAGCTGCTCCGTTGAAAATTACTTGGTGTTTAATTGCAGATGTATGAAACATGATATTTACAGACGGCCTGCCTTTGAGTTTGGCACAAACAAAGTTCATCTTGGGCTTAAGTTGTGCTCTGGTGGTTCTCCAGCCCATGGCAGGTCACCACCATTCCCCTGGGAGAAAGGAACACCTGGAAAATATAACCATTGTGGAGCCATTGATGTCTCTGGTGTTTTTTTCCCCGCCTCCCTTTATTTTTGTTATAATAACATTAAAGAAACTGGTTCCTTCAGTTTTTGTCAAGCATACACTTCCATGAAGCCATGTGGCTGCTTGCGCTCTGGGAGAAGGGGCAGCTGCAGGCTAAATTTGCCATCCTGCACTCATTGACATCCTTTTGAAGATAAATGTTTCTAGGAAGTACACATTGGCGGAGCTATGGAGCAAAAATAGACAGACATCTTTCAATGTCACTTTGTCCCCCCCACCACCACTCCCCTGCCCCCCGAGCATAAGAGAACTGGCCTATAGCAGAACTGTTTTACAAGGTTTTTGTTTTAAAGCGCCTCCTTGTTTCTATTAAGTGACTTCTCAGAGTTACCATTTCCCTAGCAGAGTTGGAGATGATCAGCCCAGATTGATTGATGAAGCTTTATAACGTTTATAAGTTGGATTTGTTCATTTTAAAAAGCCACATGTTTAAGATGCAGGGCACGGAGAATTTCCGAATTTCCACGAGACATAGTTGTGGTTCGGGGAAAAAAAGAAAGATACCAAAAGAAGCTGTCAGTCATGAAATCTATATTTCCTTTTAAGTGGTAGAATCAGAATAGACCGTATTAGTCAACGTAAGCCAACCGATGCCATATGTGATCTTTTAAAACATAAACTATTAGTTTGGTATACTGGATGGTATAGAGTATACTTTGCCAGTGGATTAGTTAGTTCCTGTCATTGAAGCAGCACCATTGCCCTATCTCAGAGAACCCAAGTGAGAGAACCTGAGCTCCCCCAGATGTACTTCCCAACCCCAGGATACAGTGCTGAGCCCCTCCTAGTTGCTAGGGTCATAGGAGAAGAAGGGAAAAAAAGGAAGGCCACATCAGGGGGGAATAGTTTTCGTATTGCTCAAGAAGAACATGATTGGTGATTTTCAAAGAGATTTTCAAAGAGAAGCAGCAGGGGCCCCTGATTCTAGTTATCCTTCACCCTCTTCTGATCCATAACAGTTGATACAGCCACTCACCCCCAACAGTGGGCCTCAGACCAAGTCAGAGGTTACATTGAACCTAACCTTGAAATGTAGAATGTGAACAGTGAAAGACAGGGTAGGACAGAAGTTGGTTTACAGTGGTGAGTGTGCAAAACACAAGAGTTTATTCTTGTATTATTACTTATTAAGTATTGTATTTTTTCCATACAAATAGCTGTAAACCTATTTTTGTCCCACTCTGTAGTGAACTTGTCTATATAAAACATTGAATTTCAATCCTACCAAATCCTGCTGGTGCATCTTTAGGCTAGAACAGTGTTTCCCAAAGTGTGGTATGCATACCCCCAGGGGTACGGAAAGAGTTTGGTGGGGGTATGTGTTGCACCAGAGTTTGGTGGGGATATGCACTGCACCGTGTTAGCTGCGCCTAATTCTACGTTCTCATGAGTCTTGTCAAGACAGTCTTGTGAGGCGTGAGATGGTCCGATGTGCAAATAAATGTTATTTATAATATAACTTTTATTTATATTTTATCATGAATAATTTTATTTTCCGTTTATTATTATTTTGTGTGTGTACCAAAAAAGAAAAATTAAATATATTTTGATTGTTATTAAAATACATCCTTTTGTTTTGACGAGGAGTACTGAGCGTTACGAAAATTATAGAAGGGGTGCACATATGTCAAAAGTTTGGGAAACATTAGGCTAGAAGGTTTGAAAAATCATGGTGGGTTGGCGGGGGGTGGGAGGCATTATGAATTAAGTATATATTTTAAACAATGTTGATTTCAATATCCCAGCACAGAAATAGAAAGAAATGTGCCACCTTACAGACCTTTAAATACTATAATTCTTTTTCTCTCTGTGTTAGAATCTTTTGTGAATTGAAAGCAAAAATTCAAGACTCGTGATGTCCATTTCATTATTCCTTCTCTAATAAATTGATCTTAACCTAAGTATTTTATCCAAAGCAAACTTAATCTATAAGTAGAAAGCAATAACCAACTTTTAAAGAGTTTTTTAAGCAGTACATGCTTCCATGTGATGGAGGAACTTCAGTAGATGAAGTGATTTCAGCATCTCCTTGTGTCTGTAATTGAGTTTTCATCTCTCTTTGTCCCCACCAGCAGTCTCATGAAGGAAAAGAACCCAATCTAGCTGTCATCTGTACCCCCAATCAGTTCCTTGGTTTAGAATTGAAGAGTAATAAGCCCCTTGATGAATAAATGTTTGATTGATTGAATGAATTAATTAGACATTTTATTACCCAATTAATGCAAGATTGTTTTCATCCCCTATTTATGGCCTTGGAGTTTGACAATCAGTCTAACTCTTAATACTTTTGAATAGGGATTTACTACACACACTAATTTTTTAAGGTTTCCTTCTCAGCAACCCATTGTGTGGCAATTATGTAACTAATGAGTAGTTCCACCAGAGATGACAGTGGAAGAATCGGTTAACGTTGTTCATTGTGTTTGTCTCCATAGTAAAAAGTTGAGTGGAAAGTGAAGCAACAAGAATTGAGGAAAGTGAAATTTTAAAGATTATCTGGATTGAATTGTTCAGATTCTTCTGTTTCATTCCTGTAAATAAATTAGAGTTGCCTATATAAAAAAATATAATGAAAACTCCTTTACAGGGTTGTTGAGAAATAAAACAAGGCAAGTGCATAGCCTATGAAAGGCATTCAATAAATATTCTCTTTCCCTTAATTTGAATTTATGTCAGTCCTTAAGAACTATTGTTGTTCCCAAATTTTGTGTCATCTCCTCATTCTATAAAATTATAATTATGTATTTTAACCATTTTAGAGTAGCAAATTTGAAGTATGGTTGATGTTGCAATTTATCCAAGGTACAAAATGGAAATGTAGAGAAATAGATTTTGATTTCCCAATATGTTATACAGTGTCCTATCCACTAGATAAATGGCTTCCAGGTATTACAAATGGAATGTAAGAAAAAATGTCTGGGGTGTCTTCAAGTGGAATTTTACCTAAGGAGACTCTCTCCACCTATATTACATGCTTGCACATGCTCCCTCTAAACCAAACCCTTTTTTTCCATTCTTACCCCATAAGAAATAGAAATAGATTTCAGGATATGGAGGGAAGACACAGGAGTTTTCTAGAAAAAGACCAAGTTGAAGATGGCTAATGTGTTTCATTGAAGACATTCCCTCTCACCAGGAAAATCATTCTGATTAATTAGTGATGCCTGCCACAGGCCCGGGAGAGGGGACATTACCTGTGCCATGCATGTACCAAACCTGTGCTTAGTCCTATTTTGTTGCTTTTACATTTCAGCTTGCCACACCAGTATTGCTTTTTCTAAGTTGCACTAGCAACAAGAATTTAGGAAAAATTCAGGAGGTCAGAATGTAATCAGCATATCTGACTTTTTTATGTCTTCTTTCAAAAATATTAAGTATTTTGAGGCCTTTGCCAGAAATCCAATTGAATAATGACCTTTAAGAGACTTTTAAAAAACAAACATGATTGCAGCACATCTCATCCATCTACTTTGTGGTGTCAAACCTTCAAAATTCTAGGATTCCCTTAGATAAGAAGGTGATTTGGTTTTGATCTGCTACATACACAGTGGACAAGGTTGATTTTTTCACTTCTGATGTGTGCATTAAATTGATTAGAGTTTCATTTTATGCTTGTTAAGTGCAGTTCATTTTGAGTAGGTGAGAGTAGATAAACTTCTCTCCATATATCTTACGGCAGAAACTATGATAGTTATTATTAAACTGCTTATTCAGTCCTTTGTTTGTAAGCTTATTCTTCTTTAATTTGTTCAATGTTTTAATACTAGGTTTTGAGTTAATTTTTTGTATGGCGACAGATCTCAAAAATAGCATGCTAAGCAAAATAAGTCAGATGGAAAAAGTCAAGAATCATGTGATTTCATTCCTATGTGGGATAGAAAACTGCAAGCAACAAATGAACAAACAAAAACTCATAAATACAGAAAACAGTATGGTGTTTGGCTATCCAGTTTGGCTCAGTGGATAGAGCGTTGGCCTGCAGATCTAAAGGTCCCAGGTTCGATTCCAGTCAGGCACATCCTTGGTTGCAGGCACATCCCCATTGGGAGGTGTGCAGGAGGCAGCTGATCAATGTTTCTCTCTCATCAGTGTTTCTATCGCTCTCCCTTCCTCTCTGTAAAAAAAAATCAATAAAATATATTTTTTTAAAATAAAACAGCATGGGGGTTACCAGAAGGAAAGGAAGGTAGGGAAGAGGTAGTAAAGGGTAAAGGGAGTCAAATATATGGAGACAGAAGATTTGACTTTGGGTAGTGAACGCAATGCAATATACAGATGATGTATCATGGAATTGTCCAGTTGAAACCTATAAAATGTAACCAATCAGTCTAAATTTTTTTATTGTGATGAGAAACATAAAACATACAATTTTCCATCTTTTTTTCAATCATAGTTCACATTCAGTATTATTCTATATTAGTTTCAGATGTACAACATAATGGTTACTTAAAATTTTAAGTGTAGGCTTTATTATTATTCAGGTATGGTGAGGCCAATATATCATGAGACAATTACCATTGAAAGATTGTTATGGTTCCCAAGAGTAGGAAGCATACTATACTGGTGGGGTTGGGGGTGGGGGTGGGGGTGGGGGCAGGGGCACATAGGGAAGCTTCAGAGTTGGTCAGGAGGCAGAGGGAGCAAACTGAAACATGGGCAAGAGCCTTTATTGTAGTTTCCATGAGAAGGAATAGATGAAGCAACATAGCCAGATTTAGGGTTGGCCAGTGTGAATAATTTCAGCGGGCTCTGGAGCATACACGTTGTCTCTAGCTGCTACTTGGCTCAGGGGTGACTAGGACAGGGGGTTCATGGCTCTGAGTTTGAGAGCCCATGGAGGAGGTGGTGGCGATGTGGCTCTGGACTGGTTGCTTTTTACTTGAAAGGAGTGCTTGAAGGAGAGTCATCTACTATTGCTAGAAACTGGCCATTCCTGGGAAGGGCCCGTTTGCTAGGCCATTACTAGTCCAATGTGCAAACGGTTCCAATCGTAAACTAAACACACATTTATCTAAATATTGGCCGGGAACCATGCTTCCCTCTTTGTTGCTAAAGGGAGTCTACCATCTAAATATTTGCAGGGGTGTTTTCTTCTCCTCCCCTTGAGTCACACCCTATCTTCCTAAGTTTAACAGCATGGAACTGATCACTTGACAGGTACTTACATCAGTAACAGCTTGACTTTCCCTGACAGTGTCAAAGCAATATAATGACTCATGTTCATTATTAGGCTTACCACCTGATTTTGGACAGATTTATAGTTTTTTATGTGCACTATATCTTCTGCAAGTTACAATCTGAGATGCTTTTAAAATTTTATTCACAGAGTTGGAGAACAAAAAGCATGCATGTTTCAAAACAAAAAAACACAGGTCACCCAAGAAGTCTGTAAGCACCAACCATTTCACCCTAAGCAAATGCTAAAGGTGCGGTGAACCATTTCAGGAGACCAAATATATGTGTTAGACTGTTGCAGAAAGTGCATTTGTTGCCTTAGTCTTTCTACCAGCATTAAAATATATTTCAAGTATTTTATTGTGCTTACTGATTGTTTTCTTCAGCCTTAACACTTATCGTTATTGCTCAGGTTACAATGGATCTTAATTCATTTTTTAAACTACAGTTTCCACAGAATACACATGCTAGTAAAGCATCTGGCACCTACACTTAGAATATTAGTAGATGCTAAATGAGAAAGAACATCATGGTCAAATAAGTACCGTATTTGCCGGCGTATAAGACGATTTTTTGGCCCTGAAAAATATGCCTCCAAGTGGGGGGTAGTCTTATACAGCGAGTATATAACAAACTCTGTATTTTGAGTGGAAATGTTAGGGGGTCGTCTTATACGCCCAGTCTCTTATACGCCGGCAAATACGGTATTTTTCAGGGCCAAAAAATCGTCTTATACGCCGGAAAATACGGTAAATGCTAGATTAGACAACGTAAAACAAATTCTTTTCTGTAGGATTTCTCAGGGCCTTTGAAAAGAAAATGTGAATTGCAAACATCAATTCACATTGATGGACTGATATGTAATATGTAGCATCTCCTAAATCTAGTAGGCCACAGATCCGTCACTATTTGTTTTTTTTTTGTTTTTTCATAGAAAACATATTCTAAAGGAATGAGTGGCAGGCAGCATTTAAAAAGCATCAACTACATGCAATACACTATGGATCAATAAAAAAAAGTTTTAAAAATGCATTTTTCTGCAATGTAAGAGTCCATTTTTTAGACGGGGAAAATAAGGCATACATACAATAGATTTTATATAATGGTGTGAAGAAACAGCACAAAAATATTCTGAAGTGATATATCATCAATTGTCAAATGAATAATGCTAATTTTTTTAGTAGAGAGGTGGGATAAACAAACAGAACACAAATTTTCCATACACCTATGTGCAAGGGACCAGAGGTACAAAACACGTAACATATGGTTGCTATGTTAGAGAAGTGAATAACCTCAGTGGAGATCCGGGCCTCTGTGAAGCCAGGTAGTGTGATCCAAACATAATAGACCAGAGTGTCTCAACCTTTCATGTGCATGCATTACCAGGGGGATCAGCACTGAGTCAGTAGATTTGAGGTGAGATGTAAGGATTCTGCATCCTTAACAAGCTCCTAAGCGATGCTGATGCTGCTGGTCCAAAGGATCACACTTGGAGGAGCAAGAAATTAGGGCAGGAGTTGGCCAACTTTTTCTATGAAGCCCACATAGTAAATAAGTTAGGATTTGTGAGCCATACAGTCCTTTTACAACTACTCAACGTTGTCATCCTAAAGCAAACGCAGCCATAGATAATAGGTAAGTGAATGAGCAAGGTCGTGTTCCCCAAAAATTTATAGATCATGAAATTTGAACTTTATATAATCCTTTAAAATATTATATTAAAAACTGTTTCCATTAAAAAATATAAAAACCATTTCCCAGCTCATGGGAAATAGAGAAAAAGCAGTGGGCCTGCAGCAGGCTGCACTGTGAGTTAGAGGTCAAGATAGACATTCCCGTGGAGAGTCGGTGGAGGTTTCCCTATGAAGCACATCTAACCAAAGCAACTAATCTTTTATGTTAATAATATTGTTATTGATTTCAGAGAGAAGGGAGTGATAGAAACATCAATGATGAGAGAGAATCATTGATCCTCTGCCTTCTGCACACCCCCACTGGGGATCTTGCCCATAACCCAGGCATGTGCTGTGTCTGGGAATCAAACCATGACCTCCTGGTTTATAGATTGATGCTCAAATCTTTCTCTTTTTTAAGCCTTTATTTCATTGTGTTCATGCTTCTTTTTTCCTCTAATAGTTGGTTTATGGATTTTATATGAAAGATTTTAAAAAATTCTAATTGGCAATACAGACAGACAAACACGTCAACTAATTTCAGAGTTTGCCAGGTATTCTTTGTTTCCTGTAGTATGAAAGGCAATGCCTTCCACATAGAAGATGCCAAGCAAGCAGGTGTTTCATTGCATTTAATCTGTCAAAGGAGCCTTTCTCGTGGCTGTAAGGAGGAGGAGCTCCTGGGTGGGATTTCCGTAGAGTGTAAGGAGAGAATTCCAAGAGGGGAACGTGGGCAAGTAATCCCTGAGGGCCGTGTCAGGGACAATAAATCCATGCAAATATTTGACAGAAACAGCAGATTAGTAAGGGAAGGTGATAGAAAATAAAATTGGGGCCAAGTTATATGGAATACCTCAACACAGATCTGAAATTTAGGGGATGATGTATGTAGGGAACAGTTTCAAGAACTTTAATTTGCTACAGGATATAGAAAAGATCCATAATTTACTGGAGATGAAGAGATCAATGAAAAGATTTAAGATTAATTAAAATGTAAGCCATAGTTCTCATGGGTGAAGACCTGGACTATGACCCTGGAAGGAGAACAGAGAAGAAGGAACTGAATGATGGTTCCAAGCTGGAATGCTCTCCAAGACTTCAGAAAACAAAGGAAACCACAAAATACCCCGGAAGCAAGAAATATACTGCTTTTCTCAATTGCCTCTAAAGTAACCTGCATGCATTGTATAGACTGCTCCATTGACTGGGTTTTAGTGTGTGTGTGTGTGTTGTGTGTGTGTCTTTAAGGTATCTTAATTCCCCAAATCATATATGTTTTGTGAGTATCCCATATTTATTTTTAATACAGTTTCTGGAGATAATACTGGAGTATTGACAACCTGGAGTGTTAGCAAACAGATTTGCTTTATTAACATTTTCAGGTTAAATATAAACACATACCTATTTTATGCTATATAAATACACACACAAAAGAAAGCCTTCCATGTCATATTTTTACAAAAAGGGTACCAAGGCCAAAGAATTTTCTAGAAGATTAGGCTCAGAGGAAATCTCCAAGTGCTAATTAAGAGCTCAATGGACAATACAGTCCCAGTGACTTCAATCCTTTCCATTGTAAGTGGCACATTCCTACATATTTCTTTAAAAATAAATCACATTTGTCAGGGGAGGTGGGGGGGAGGAGATTGGGGCAGCTTCATAGTTTTTATAAAACTCCTGTGGAGAGTTTGAGGTGCTGGGGGAATAAAGGAAAGAGTGTGAGAGAGAACTTGTGTTAAAATAGTCTGGCAGCTTGCAGACTCCCACATCAAGGTCCTAGTTGTTTGGGGATGGAAAAGTGCTGACCAGCAAAAATGAATTACAACTCCATTTCTCTAGTTGTGGAAGCCAGGCGGTCTGCTAGAAACGTTTGTAAATATCAGAAATGTGGAAGGCATTAAATCTGTTATTGCTCCGTTGATCAGAAGTCTTAAGGTCAATGAAAATATTGCTGCCTCTGATATTTTTAACGAGATGATTAGTTTCCCTTGGTACAATAGATATTTTGAGCATAACGTTTGTATTACTTTCATATTTTTCTTTAGATAAGAATAATAGATAAAATTGGAATAAGTCTAAAAATAATTTATTTAAAACATTCTATAAGACACTCTGAATTTCTGTTCCTTTTCTTCTGCACTGGAATGGTCTCACAAAGTTGGGCAATGTCGCTCATTTCCAGGTTGATAAAACATGCAGAATGCTTTACAAACAAACCCCTTGGGAATTGTCTAGTCATTCATCTCACTGTCTAGAATGTAGAGTTCCCATCAATAATGTGGACACATCTTTTTTTTAATATAAATTCTTTATTGTTTGTGTATGACCAACATCCTACATGGTTCAGGGTTCAGGCACTGGAAGATGGGCGGCACAAATGAAAGTGATGAGACAAGAAATAATAATTTGAAAATTGGGGGGTCAGGCAGGAGCCCAACACAAGAGAGAGGACTCTACTTGTGCTCTGGGTTTGCCATCCTTTTATTCAGTTTGGGATATACCTATAGCCTTTAGGCAAGCAATTACAGTAACAGGCAGTCTTATCAGTAAGGATTTACATGACTATTTGGTCAGGAAGTTGCTTCAGCTATGATTGTCTAGACTAAACAGTGGGTGCCTAGCTCTGACCTTTGCTAGGGCTGAAGGATCACCAGCATTGGGGATCCTTGTCCACACCTCTCTGCTAGCGAAGACAATAGGTGGCTTCCCACAATTGTTTAAAGTATTGCCTGAGTCTTCTTTTTCCCCCCATTGACCTCTCCCTGGCTGCCCTCACCCCCTAGTGTGTCCATTCCTTATGCTCCTATGCATGCATACAAGTCCTTTGGGTGATCTCTTACCCCCTTACCCCCTGCCGTCTCTCATAGGTTGGACAGTCTGTTCAGTTCTTCTGTGTCTCTGATTCTATTTTTGTTCATCAGTTTATGTTCATTATATTCCACAAATGAGTGAGATCATGTGATATGTATCTTTCTCCGACTGGCTTATTTCACTTGGCATAATGCTCTCAGGTTCATCCATGCTGTTGCGAATGGTAAGAATCCCTTCTTTTTTGCAGCAGCGTAGTATTCCATTGTGTAGATGTACCACTGTTTTCTAACCTACTCCTCTGCTGAAGGGCACTCAGGCTGTCTCCAAACCCTAGCTATGGTAAATTGTGCTGCTATGAACATAGGTGTGCGTATGTCCTTTCTGATTGGTGTTTCTGGTTTCTTGGGATATGTTCCTAGTAGTGGGATCACCGGGTCTTTTTTGATCAAACAAGCATCTAGTTATAGAGCATCCAGCCCTCCACGTCTGCTGTATTGCTTTAACCACCACCCTTTCCTTTTCTTTCTCTCCCTCTCCGTCGGCCTCCGTTTGGCCTGCAGATGGTTCTGTGAGGAGAAGGAGCTGCACAACACTCCTGACATCCAGATCCGCTGTGAGGGCGGGGACCTGCACACCCTGGTCATCGCGGAGGCCTTTGAGGAAGACACCGGTCGCTACACCTGTCTGGCCGCGAACCCCAGCGGCTCAGACACGACATCCGCCGAGGTGTTCATCGAAGGTGAGGAGGTGTGCTGCAGCGGTCGGCGGGGTGAATGGTCTAACACCACCGTGGTCGGCAAACTGCGGCTCTCGAGCCACATGCGGCTCTTTGGCCCCTTGTGTGTGGCTCTTCCACAAGATACCACGGCCTGGGCGAGCCTATTTTGAAAAAGTGGCGTTAGAAGAAGTTTAAGTTTAGAAAAAATGTGGCTCTCAAAAGAAATTTCGATGGTTGAACTGTTGATGTTTGGCTCCGTTGACTAATGAGTTTGCCGACCACTGACACAGCTCCGGCCTCACAGGACTTCACTGTGAATGTGCTTCCCCAATCCAGACTGAACAGTGGTGTTGTGATGCAGAACTCGTTTCTCCCGAAAACTGTGAGAGTAAATCCAACAGTTCCAACACTTAGGCATGCAGCTGTCGACATGTGTTCCTTTTCATTTGAAGCATTTCAGCTACATGAATTGATTTAAAATGTAAAGTACCCAATTCACTTTTGCTTTCTCTAGGGAAAAAAGAATGGAAACATATCGTAATACGGTATCTACCAACCAAAGTTAAAACTCTAAATTATTTAGGGAATCTTGAGAATAAGGGAATATTTTTAAGTATTCTCATTTGTACTAAGTTCTAGAATTTTCCCTCTTTTAAGACTCTGCTATTCCTGCTAACTAAGACTTAAAGATGGGTAGCCAGGGAATAGAATGTTTCTATCAGTTTGCTTTGGACAAGACAGCCTGTAGAGAATTAAAAAAACACATGATATCAGAGTATATAGTTTTACGTTATCATTGCATTGCGATCAATGCCAATAATTTAAGTTGGAAGTGTTTTAAGCACCGCAGTGTTATATCATCTCTAAATGCATAAATCAGTATGAATCTTATTAATTGGCCTCTTTTCAAAATACTAATGAAAATACAGAAAGAAAGTTAAAATTCCCGAGGTCTCCACCACATTAATCTTCATCTTTTAACTCCTTTTCAACGTTTAATACAGCCAAATTTCTTCATTATTTAAAGCAGAAGAAAGCAGGATGTGAGCTCCTTCAAGAACTGACAGTTCCATTTTAGAAGTAACTGTTATCGCTCATAAAAGTGCGCACCTTGACTTCTGCTAAAAGCTTCCTCTGCATCATCTTTGAAAGCAAACATCTGTGGGCTCCTCAGAGGACCTTTCCCTGTTAATAAAAGCAAACATTCTGTGTCTAGTAGAAACTGATGCTTACATGGGACTTATGAATGCACGCATGATACACATATGTAACCACTTAAACGTCACTGGAAGCCTATGAGGTCCTATTAGTAGTCCCTTTCTACAAATGAGTAAACTGAGATCCAGAGAGGTTATAGGGACTCAGGCGAAGTTACACAAGCATGTGAATCCAGGCAGTCTCTCCCGGGGTCCCATACTTTTAACCACTGTGTCATACACACATCAAAGTGCTAAAGTAAGAGGAAAAGAATGACAAAGGTTTTTTTTAACATTTAATAGGTTAGCAATAAGTATGAGTCTTGGGAAAACTGTGTAGCAGACACCTTGAACTATTTTAGGATGTAATAAAAGAAACTTAAAGCTTCCACTAAAAGCCTGTTTGTTAAGGATGATCAGGTTCGTCACCCAAATCCAAGTTCAGATAGAGCACCTTAAAATTAAACTCTTTGCTTGCTTTCAGCGCTGGTAGGATTGGGGTGAATGTTAGTGTGTATTGCTTCTATGTTTCAGATGCTCATGAATTCACATCTGTTTAAGTCATAGCCTGTGGACTCAATTCAGCCCGCACTTTTTAAGAACCTTCTAAGTTTGAGACAGTGCAGGTACAAATATGATTAAGACCAGTTCTTGATATCTAACAGCAGAGATGGACATATTTAAAAAAATATAAAATGACAAATGATATTATAATAAGTGATATAATAATAGAATTATATGAAGTATTATATGGGTACAAATGAATTTTAAAAATTAACTGCAGTATGTATAAGATACACTCACTTTCTACATGAAAAAAGGAAAAATGTCTCTTATGAAACTGGTTTCAGTATCTAACTCTGATAGACCCAAAACATCTACATCATGGACTTTAATTAAATGTGGTCTTCTATGTAGAAGCTCCTGAGCCACCAGTCAGTCCTCTTCCGCCTTTGGAATCACCTGTAAGAGCTACTCAGTGTGGGAAAATGCACCCCTGGATCTATATGCATGTATGTTTCATGCCCTGGACTTCAGCAAAGACAGTGGATTATTCTTGCCAAAGCACAGTTTCCCACATGATAACACTAACCTCACTTAGCCAATAGGTGTCTGTGACTTCAGATAGACTGTGTGTGAGGAGGAGGATACAGAAGCTGGACAGAGTTAGAATAAAGAGCTATTAAGATTCAGTCTCCTATGCCTAATATAAAAAAAAATAGCTCACTGGCCTTGTAAAATATGGATAATAATTTTAAAAAAATACCTGGGAGATTTCAGTATACTTTTATCCCTGAGAAAAAGAACTTTAGATAAATCCTTAGGCTATTGTGACTGAAAGTAAGAAATCTTCCTGTGTTACTTAGCCAGCACTAAATTAGATGCAGCCATCTCTCCACTGAATTGTTTCCTAAAGCGCATTATTAATAGGCCAGCATGTAGTCACCAAGGGCCTATCAGAGTGTAGGAAGTTTTCTGTAGAATTGAGAAATCCAAACAAAGCCTTTCCTAAAAGTTTAACAACCTGCTGGTTGGAAACCATCTAAATGTCACTGTCTTATGGGGCAAGTTTTAGAGCGAAACAAAAAGAAATTATGGCTTAAGAACTAGCTACTGTTTATTTCGTGTTAGCTAGGAACCAGCACTTCATTTTCATATGAAAAATTACCTCCATTTTATGGTCGAGGAAATGGAAGCTTATAGAGGCTAAGTAGTGCCAAGATTGCATACAACACATATACATGCTTATGTGTGCACACATGCATACATGTGCACAGGTGATCACCCCCCGAACCCCCCCCCCACACACACATAGCATTCCAGAATTCACAACCTGGAAGTCTGACCCCTGAATTTGCCTTCACTACTCACTCCAGAATAAAATGTAGATGAACTCATTACTGTGGCAGCTGTAATCACCTCAAGCTATTCTGGCCGCCTGTGGAGCACTGCGTGGAGGATTCACTAAGGAATTACCGTAGGCAGGCGGTGATGTAGACTCTGCAGGCACGCAGGCACATAGGGTAGGCCTGTGCTCTCACTTCCCTGACACTCCCGAAGAGGAGGGAGAGTAGAGCAGTGCACTCCTCAGTCATCCCAACACCAGCCAGCGCTGCCGGGGTCCGGGGGTGAGGGAGGCCTCTCTGAAGAGATGACATTTGATCTACAACCTGGACCCCGAGAAGAAACCCACAGGAAGACTTGGGGAAAGTGCTCCACACGGCGGGCTCAAACACAAGGCCCTGAGCGGGGAGGGCCAGATGAGTCCGAGGAGCAGCAGGAAGTCCGGGGTGGCTGGAGCATCAGAGAGAAGAGAGAGCTGGGCGGGTGGGGCAGGGGCCAGCTCATGTGGGACCTTGTGATCACGGCTAGCAGTGTGGCCTTGGTTCTCAGAAACATCACATGGAGGCTTTAAACTGAAAAGTCACATTGGCTGATTTGTCCAGGGTGGGACAAAAGCAAGCTCACACTTGTGAGAACACAGAACCATTTATTCTTGCATTTTTATTAGTTATTGTATCATTGCCATAGGAACAACTGTAAACCTGCTTTGGCCACACCCTGTATGTTTTTAAAAATATATTTTATTGATTTTTTTTTTTTTACAGAGAGGAAGGGAGATAGAGCTAGAAACATCGATGAGGGAGAAACATCGATCAGCTGCCTCCTGCACACCCCCCACTGGGGATGTGCCCGCAACCCAGGTACATGCCCTTGACCGGAATCCAACCCAGGACCCTTCAGTCCACAGGCCGACTCTCTATCCACTGAGCCAAACCGGTTTGGGCACACACACACCCTATATTTTTTTAAATTACTGCTTTAGCTTATAATGGGAGACCAGTTAGAAGCCCGTTGCAGCAGCACAGAGGAGGAAGAGGAAGTTCAGGAGGAGACTGTGTAAATGGGAGTGGGGGAAGAGTCAGAACTGGGTTAAGAATTCAGAGGTAGGCTCCAAAAGCCAAGCACTTGGCGGACTGGATGAGGGGCTGAGGGGATGAAAGGAACCAGGCAGCTCCACCGCTTTCGGCTTTACCCGGTGTGTGGGCCGTGCTGCCAACCTCTGAGGAGGTGAGGAGCTGGGGAGGAGAGGGTTGGGGGACAGGGAAGGGCGTGTGCTGTTTTGAACATGCTAAGTTTGAAATTCCTACTTAGGTAGGCAAGTGGGTGCGTCATGTCAGTAATTGGACCCATGCCTGCAGTCTAGCCCACAGGGCTGAGTAAAACATCTGCGAGCGTCAGGACATCAATGTAACGAAGGCTCTGGGACAGGACATACATGCCAAGTGGAAAGGGAGGGAGAGAGATAGAGATAGAGATAGAGAGAGAGAGAGAGAGAGAGAGAGAGAGAACCGGGTGGGAGCCTGGATAATCCTAACTGGGTGTGCAAGTTCCCAGAGGGGAGATGCCAGGGAAGGAGAGGAGCCAGGCAGAGTGTGTGCAGGAGGCAGGAGGGGCCATTGCAGGAAGGAGGGTGACGCCAGCTCTGTCCGTTCCTGCCGAGGGTCCACTCAGATGAGGGCAGGAGGAGACCGCAGGGTTTGGCAGCTGTGGATGTTTAACAGGAGGGATCTGGGCAGCCTGGACAGGACCAACCACCAATGCAATGAGTTGAGAAGCTTGCAAAATATGGAAAGAAAAGCGACAAATAATAAATTGTGTTGATGTTATGTTCAAACACCAGCAGATTCGAAGCATGTGCAATCAAAAAAGATTTTTAATTGAGGTATAATTGACAGATAATAGTTTCAGGTGTACAATATGATTAGTTATCTACCGTATTTGCCGGCGTATAAGACGATTTTTTGGCCCTGAAAAATATGCCTCCAAGTGGGGGGTAGTCTTATACGGCGAGTATATAACAAACTCTGTATTTTGAGTGGAAATGTTAGGGGGTCGTCTTATACGCCCAGTCTCTTATGCGCCGGCAAATACGGTATTTTTCAGGGCCAAAAAATCATCTTATACGCAGGCAAATACGGTATGTATATTATGAAGTGATCACCAGAATGAGTCTATTTAAAATCCATACATCTATTACTATACATAGCTATAGTTTTTTTCTTCTTGTGATTAGGATTTTTAAGATCTACATTCAAATAAGATCTGGACATTGCATATCCACGACTTACTCTTGTAACTGGAAGTCTGTACCTTTTGACTCCCTTCAACCATTTCATCACCCCTCTAACTTCCCCCTGTGGCAGCCACCACTTAGTTCTCTGTACCTATGACTTTGGGTTTGGCTTTTTTTTGTTTTTAAGATTCCACCTATAAGTGGCATCTTATGGTGTTTGCCTTTCTCTGTCTGATTTATTTCACTTATTATAAAGCCTTCTAAGTGCATCCATTTGTTTGCAAATTTCAGGATTTCCTTCTTTTTTATAGATACATAATATTTCAGTGTGTGTGTGTGTGTGTGTTTTCTTATCAATCCATCCATCGATGGAAACTTAGGTTGTTTCCATGTCATGGCTATTGTAAATAAGGCTGCAATGAGCCTGAGGGTGCAGCTAAATTTTCCAGTTAGTGTTTTTGTTTCATTTGGACAAATACCCAGATGTGGAATTGTTGGTTTTTTTGCAGTTAGTTTGTTTTCATACCAGAATTAATAGAATTTGTTTATATGCTAATGAAAATAATCTTAAGAGAAAAAAAAACACACACACACAACATGGATTTTGTAGAATGAGGGAGAAGAAGATAGAGCAAAGTGTTTGCAAAGGAGAAAGGAAACTGAATCTGGCCTGTATGGGTGCTGGATGGTGAGGAAGTACTCTCAAGGACTAGATGGCAACAAGATATATTCTCAATAATTTCATGATGTAAATAGGAAAGGAAAACATGCAAAATAAATACAGACATGTCAAGTTTCTGCCACCCCACCCCTCCTGATTGCAAAAGGGATTGTATGGGTCATAATAGATTTAGGAGCACCAGACAGGACAGGATGGTGGCTCTGAAATGTGGGATGAAGGAATGTGGATTGAACTGGACCTGTGGATAAGGAGTTTGGTCTGATAGAGAGGAGAGCAGGGCACCTTTAAAAAGGTATCGCGTGGCTAAGTGCCCATCCTTAGATGAATGGATAAAAAACCATGGTACCTTTACAGTGGAATACTCTGCCATAAAAAGGAGGAAACGTTAGCCTTTGTGACACCTTGGGTGGACCTGGAGAGTATTATGCTAGGCAGTGGTCAGCAAACTCATTAGTCAACAGGGCCAAATATCAACAGTACAACAATTGAAATTTCTTTTGAGAACCAAATTTTTTAAACTTAAACTTCTTCTAACTCCACTCTTTAAAATAGACTGGCCCAGGCCATCGTATTTTGTGGAAGAGCCACACTCAAGGGGCCAAAGAGCCACATGTGGCTCGAGAGCCACATTTTGCCCACCTCTGTGCTAAGGAAAATAGGCCAGTCAGAGAAAAATGAGTGCCATATGGTTTCACTCATAAGTGGAATTTAATGAACAGCCTGATCTACCAAGCAAAATAGAGACAAACTCATAGACAGAAAGCAGGCAGACAGCTCAGGTGGGGCAGGGGGAGCAGTGGGGGAGAGGGAATTGAGAAAAAAGAAAAAAGGAGAACTCATGGAATGGACAACAGTACAGTGATTGTGTGGAGGGTGGGGGGGCAGGGGATATAGATGAAAGGGGCATAGAGGGGATAGTGATGGGAAAAATAAAATAAGATGCATTTTTAAAATGTAGGGAGAGGGTAGTAATATTCATGCTTGGTGCATATTGACAGATTCTAGTTGATATTTTTTTCTAAGTTCTCAATTTTTTTTGAATGGCCACCATTCAAAAAAAATGTGCCCCTTTTAAGTGACATTTTGACGCATCCTAAGATGTTTTTTGAGTAACTGCTCCTGTTGATCCCAGCAAGCAAAAGCCTCCTTGGACATAAGGATTCCTCTGCTGGCTTTTGGAAAAGTGTTCAGAGAAGCTGAGGAGTCTAAGCCCAGTTTGGCCGTTCTTCACAATATGTTTTCTGACGAGCTTAGTTCCTTGCCACCCCGTCCTTGAATGGTCACCCACCGACTCTGAATTCAATGTCTCTGTCTGTGGATGGAGAAAATTGGATTGTTGTAAGGATCGAGTGAGTTAATTGCCTAGAGCTGTGCCTGGCACATAGTGTGAGCTGTCATTATTATTACCAGAAGAAAACCAAAAACCCACATTTTTATTTTTAAACATCTAAAACATATGCAAAAACAAAGAAAATATGAAAATCACAGAGAATCTCACTATCCTATGTTCTATATTGCTATATTTTACTGTGTACTCTTTTCTACCTGGTTTTAAAATTTTACCCTATTTTTATTTAAAATATTACTGAGTAACTAAGAGGTTAAATAATTTGGATGAGGTCATAAAATAGAAAGCAGTGGCAACAGAATTTACACTCAGATTTTTTGAACTTGCTGAGTGATTATTGCTGTGCTGGTAATTATAGCAGCTGAGAAAGAAGGGAGGAAAAAATGAGTAATGGGCCCAGAGTATAGTTAGTCCTTAAGTTTTTTTTAAAAAAAATATATTTTTATTGATATTTTTACAGAGAGGAAGGGAGAGAGATAGAGAGTTAGAAACGTTGATGAGAGAGAATCATCGACCAGCTGCCTCTTGTACACCCCCTACCAGGGATGTGCCCGCAACCAATGCACATGCCCTTGACCGGAATCGAACCCTGGACCTTTCAGTCCGCAGACCGACGGTCTACCACTGAGACAAACCGGTTTCAGCAGTCCTTAAGTTTTGAAAGGCAAAACATGTACAAAAGGTTGAACTTCATGATGAGATTCACTAAATTCAGGATTTTAAAAATACATATAACACATATGTGTGTATGTGTATTTTTTAATGTATTTTGTTGATTTTTTACAGAGAGGAAAGGATTGGGATAGAGAGTTAGAAACATCGATGAGAGAGAATCATTGATCAGCTGCCTCTTGCACACCTCCTACTGGGAATGTGCCTGCAACCCAGGTACATGCCCTTGACTGGAATCGAACCCGGGACCTTTCAGTCCATAGGCTGACGCTCTACAGCATTTAAGCAAATAAATACCTGATACACAGATAGATAGTAACTTCGAGGGCTAGAACGTGTGCCTCCTTCAGATTGGAGCCTGCAGAAAACACTGAACATGATGGTTTGATAAATACGGAGAAAAACGTTAACCTGAGACAGGAGTGGTGTTTCCTGACCAGCAGGTGCAAAGCAGATGACTCAGGCAGGAGACCGGAGAGGAGCGGAGCGGGAGGGAAGGTGCCCTGCGGGGAGGGGAGAGGAGGGAGCGGCTGGCACAGATGGGGAGATCTGATCTGCTACCATCTGCAAGAGCTGCGCTGACACCTGAGACAGAAGGTGACATTGAGATTT
This sequence comes from Vespertilio murinus, assembly GCA_963924515.1. Taxonomy (NCBI): domain Eukaryota; kingdom Metazoa; phylum Chordata; class Mammalia; order Chiroptera; family Vespertilionidae; genus Vespertilio; species Vespertilio murinus. The sequence goes on from OZ004708.1 coordinate 65,097,194, forward strand.
CACAAGGGTTGGACAGGTGTGCAAAAACTAGCGAATGTATTATCCGGGGACACTACCCTTTTTGGTGCTTTATGTTTCTCTGAAAATCAGCTAGAAAAAGCTGGTAAAAAAAAAAAAAGAGAGAGAGAGAGAGAGAGAGAGAGAGAATAAGAATGTCTTTCTAAATAGAGGTAATCAGATGGGCTTTTTAAAAAATGATATGAATATTCAGAATTATATAAGAAATAGCCATTTCTCTCCCCAGTTTCAGGCCATGCAGTGTGATAGTTCCCTTAAGGCCTTCGCCAGGCCTCCCTGAACACTCTCATGACGCCAGTACAGCTGATCTCTGTCAGGTTCCCATGACTTTCTGACAGCCAAGCCTACTGGTTCTTTTTCTCAGTTTCCCTGCTCAGCTTCTACTGGTACCTCCTCATCCAACTTTCTCCTTGTTTATCACCTACTTACGTGGTTTGCTGTTTGCTTTGCTCTGCTTCCCCCTCTTCCCTTCTCCCTCAGTTCATCCTGCACAGTTCATGTTCCCACTCACCACCTAGACGTACGTCCAAACGCTTTGGCCCTGGTATTCCACCCTGCATTTCAGGACTTGCCTCCCACCACCTCAAGATGCCGCTCTTCTCTGATGGCAAAGTCTACTGCCTCTGCCTGCACAAACCTTGCAGTTCCTTAATTCCACTCATTCTATCAGAAGTTAAAGGCCTGCCATGAGCAAGACGGGAAGCTGAGCCCCCTGAGGAATGCAGACATGGTGCTCAGAACATGGAGGTCAGATGGAACGGGCCACACCACCACTGTTTCTTAGTTATGTGACCCTATGCAAATTACCTAAGCCCCTGGTTCCTCGGTTTTCTTACCTGTAATCTATAATCTCACTCTCCTCATAGTGAAGTTCATTATTGTAATAATTAAGTGCTATGAGGTGTCTAGCAGACAGCCAGGCAAATAGTGAGTGCTGAAGAATTGGTACTTCCCTTCCGAACACCACTTCATTCCCCAAAGAACTTAAAAGGTTCTAGCAGATGCGATGTAATAAGTGGTGAGAGCAATGTGAACAAGAACACTGGGAGTCCAGAGAAGACGGAGCACGGAAAAATGGGTAGGCTGATCTTAAAAGATAGACCATCCAGAAATGACTGGGTAGGAGTTTCCTATAGGAATGAGTAATACAACTAAAGGGACAGTCATGCAGAAAGGCCAGGAAGGGAAAGCCCTTACCGACACTGGATATTCATCTATTTAAAGTCCCCAGCTCACTGAAACCGGTTTGGCTCAGTGGATAGAGCATCGACCTACAGACTGAAAGGTCCCAGGTTCGATTCCGGTCAAGGGCATGTACCTTGGTGGTGGGCACATCCCCAGTCGGGGGTGTGCAGGAGGCAGCTGATTGATGATTCTCTCTCATTGATGTTTCTACCTCTCTATCCCTCTCCCTTCCTCTCTATAAAAAATCAATTAAAATATATTTTTTAAAAATAAAAAATAAAGTCCCCAGCACTGTGGCACTGTCCTTGCCACTCTGCTTAATATTGCTCCCACTGCATTCCCATTTCTCCCAACGCCCCACCCTGCAACATGTTTCTTATATCACTCACCACCATACCATGTATTTATGTACCTTATCCATTGAGTATGTTCTCAAAAGAATGGAATCCCTGCAAAGGCAGGTGTGTGTGTGTGCGTGTGTGTGTGTGTGTGTGTGTGTGTGTGTGTGTGTGTGTATGTGTGTGTGTGGTCAGTGTGGTTTTCCCATTACCTAGTGGGATGCATACCAGGGATCATGTTCAACTCTCTGGATCAGGATTATGTGATGTGGAAGTCCAGGAAGTCCTAGAGGATAGGAACACTAATCTCATACAGGTTGAAGGCAGATTTGAGAGGGAGAGAGATGGGGAACCAGATAAGACCATTGCAGTAGTCCAGGGACTAGGTGAAGAAAGCCTCTGCTAGGTGGTAGCTATAGAAATAAATAGGGACAGCAAACATTCCAGCAGAGTTACCTAAACGTGATTGTTTCAACATCAATTAAAGGCTGGAAAACATACCTTAGACACTGGAAGTAACGCTTTAGGCAGCCATCCAAGAGAAGTAAGTAAATATATCTGTTCTGAATGTATTGATAGGCAAATATAACCAATTGCAAAGAGTACATATAGTATGACTCCATTTATATAAATATGTATGTAAATATATGTGTGTTGACACATTAAATTTATCTGAAAAGCACACACCAGACTCTTAACACATACAAAATGGCATTAGGGAAGGTACCAACAGGTTTTTACTACAATATCTCACAATTCTGTTATATTTGGTTAATTTTCTGTAAGCATGTATTATTTTACATTAAAATAATTTAAATAATTTAAATGACTCGGGCTATATAAAAAAATAATCAGGAATATACTTCTGAACTATCACAGTTATTTAAAATGTCTAAAATCTCTTGTCACAAAATATGTGCATGAAACTATATGCATTTTGACTAAAAATCTGACCCTTAACTCAAAAACAGTAACAACACAAATGAATTTGGGAAGGCATGATCCAGAGTCAGAGACCCTTTTATTTCAAGAATGAAGCCACTGTCACACTCCAGTTTAAGAGTCAGAAAGCATTTTCTAATTAATGAGTGAGGAAGACATTAATAATTCATGCCATGAAATCTCTTGGGAGAGGATTAAAGTTTAAAACCATAACTCTTTAGTTCATAGTCACACTCAAATTTATTTCATAGTTTATAAGCTATTTAAAAGTATGGTTGTGATGGCCAAAGAGATAAAAATTAAATTAATACTAAATCTGGCATTAAAAACATCTTGCTTTGAAGAAAGCTTTTCATAGTTCTTTTTTAAAAAAAATGATTTTCTGAAGATGCAGTCCAAGTAAAGATGGTGTGAACCATTCTCTATTTCAAAATAAGACTATGATATTGTTTAAAAATAAAGAACATTATTCTTCGAAGCAATTATAGATACTACTTACATCTTAACTTTATTATTATTTGTAACTCTCCTAGGTACCAGTTCATCAGATTCTGACAGTGAAAGTTTAGCTTTCATATCGAAACCTGGAGCAATGCCACAGTAAGTGCTTACAACTTATTCAATTATATCGCAAAGAATGGCAGCAGAATTGGGGTAAGAAGCCGCCTGTGTTGTGTTTTTAAGAAAAAGGTCAACTGATGTCAATCAAAGATCAAAAACTTGAACTTGAAATGTCATTTTTAACTTATGAATTTGAACTTTGAAGTCTGCATTTCATCATCGATATGCCAAAATCTAACCATAGATAATGTTAGTTTCAAAGACAACTAACCAGTTATAAATTTATGACAAGAGCAGTCATGTTGAGAGAAAATGTATTAAATCACTATTGAAAATAAATGAGGATCAAAGTATTTATGTAAATTGGAAAATATCTCATTGGGCCAGCTATGTATTTCCATTTAAATAAAGTCTATTTCTAGCTAGATCTTGTCATGAAAATCTTAAAATTTATTTAGTTCTTCCTACAAAGACATGGATTCTTAGTAAAATGTTAATATCTTAATTATTTCTTAAAAAAACAAAATCTGCAACAGTTTTGTAGAAAACTATGAATATGCAGACAATGTTAAATTCTTTTGATCTGCGGTATATACATAACAATTATATCCACTTGGTATCAAATCGTCACCAAATACTAATGCTAAATGGGCCTTAATAAGATCCTCTATGTATTCTACCACCTCTCATTTCAGAGAAGGATCAAGTTGAGTTAAGTTACATGGCTTGCTCGGGATTCCACAGCCAGCAACCTAACAAAACTTGGTCTAGAAACCAGTTCTTCTTAACCTTTGTCTACACCTCACTAACTTCCATGCACTAAGACAAAAAATTGCAAAAAAAAAAAAAAAATACTCTCTCAATTTCACAAAATTAGAACCAGAACAAAGAACAGCTGCTAGGCTTAAAACAGACAAGCAGAACTTTGAATTAAATATAGAGCCCTAACCATAAAGATTCCAAATATCTTCCTACTCCTGAAGATTAGACTTTTTCTTTTCGTTTTTAAAAATATATATTTTATTGATTTTTTTTACAGAGAGGAAGAGAGAGGGATAGAGAGTTAGAAACATCGATGAGAATCATCGATCAGCTGCCTCTTGCACACCCCCTACTGGGAATGTGCCCGCAACCAAGGTACATGCCCCTGACCTGAATCGAACCTGGGACTTTTCAGTCTGCAGGCCGACGCTCTATCCACTGAGCCAAACTGGTCTCAGCAAGATTAGATTTTTTCTAAACATTGTCTTTTCTTCAGATTCTCAAGTTCAGCACCTTAGGTGTGCTGATAATGACTGTGTTACATACAGCTCCTGTTCTTCTATCCGTGCATGTATTTGGCTAATATATATAAGGTTCATTCTCTGCATATACTGGGCATTGCTATTGCAGCCCTTCCCACTTCTGAAGCAATTAACAGTTGAAGTGGACTAAGTACACAAAAAGAAACTGGGCTATTTTGTGGAAAGATTTTAAAGAGTAATTCCTGCTTTAAAAAAAAAATCCTTATTTTCCAGGGCTCAGAAGAAAACAACGTCCGTGTCCCTGACTATAGGATCGTCATCTCCAAAGACAGGGGTGACCACAGCTGTGATCCAGCCGCTGTCTGTCCCTGTTCAGCAGGTCAGTGTGCCTGCGACCAGGGCCCACGGGGAGTGGAACTCATTGGCAGACTTCTTGGCTTAAAGAATACAGCTTTAATTTTACTAGTCTACACCTTGAAATGGTTTCTAAGTGGAAATACAATGGGGCAAAAAGAAAATGCTAGGTGAAGGTCTTCCTTTTAATCCACTAAAAAAAACATTTAACCAAAGCCACACCAGCAGTCAGTCAACACCTGCATTGCCATTAGAACTCCCCTTTTTAGTAGCCAGTAATCTGCTAAAATGATACCTGTTCTATCTACAACTATTTGATTATTTTCCCCCCCTATGTGTGCTCTCTTCTTTTCAGCTAAATTTATTATTTCACTTAAACAAATGAGTAGACAAGAGAAGTCTACATACCAACACAGGTATTCATTGTCATCCTCTAAGCACTAAACAGATAATTAAAAAAATTCAAATTTGACTTAACCATCTATTTTTATCTTTCTTTTATTTTGTTGTCAGGCTGCTTTATCTAGGAAAGAATAACAATACTAATGACTGGAAAGAAACTGTAACCAGTTTATTTTGCAAACACAAACAACATGAATTTTTTAAGTAATATTAACATCTAAACATCTCTAAATTAAATGTATGTTACTTTGCCTTTGTGCTATGATGATCACCTTTAAATACAACACTCATAAAAGCTTCCCCCAATACCCTGAACTGTAAGTGTATTCCTTTCACCGTCTGTTAAGTATGTTTTGTGAGGATGACCCTGCACTCAGAGGTATTTTAGTAATTACAGGTGTGTGACATATACTCTGTGATATGTAGAATATGCAGGCACTAGAGAAAAGACCTTTGGGTTGAAAAAAACAAAACAAAAGCATCAATATAAGTTACTTGGGACTGGCATATAGGGTAGGTATTTCCTTTAAACACCTAAACTAGAATGGAATTTATAGAAATATTTCTGATTAAATCAGTGAGGTGTTTTGTGTGGGGGTTTTTATGTTTGAGGTTTACATACTTACTGAATGCTTTGCACTGTGCTAGGCATTTCACAACTGAAAAAAATATGTGCCACCAGCTCCATTCCCAGTTTATACACTGTGCAATGGGAAATATACACATGAAACACTTCTCAGCGGTGAAAGGCTGTACTAAGGTGTAACAGGCAAGCCTAGAAGCAGAAAGACACACATGCATCTAAATGAGTAGGTTTCATCATAATGTAAGCCGCACATTTAAAAAATGGTTTAAATGTTACAGGAACACTGAATGGGAGGTAATATATCCCACTTGTACAGTTGGGAGAACGAAGTGCTCAAAGAAACTCCATTGCTTTATTACAGGCAAAGTGAGGTAAAGGTTGATGCCCTGAATTCATACTGCCTGGGTATGCATCCCAGTTCTAACACTTGCTAGCTAAGATATCTTGCACAAGTAATATGACCTTTCTTTATCTATTTTTATTACCCATAAATTGAAGGTAATAATCACAAAGGATGGTCATGAGGATTCATTGAGTTAATTTCCATATAACTCTCAGAACAATGCCTGGCACAGACTAAATGCTATATGAGTGTTCATATATTCTTTGCACATAAAAAGACAGTGAAAAGTGAGACTGCAATCTCCTAAATAACAAGCCTATAACAGCCTTACAAGGATAATGAGTAAGGATCTTTACCACCATCCTAGCATCGCTACCACTCTGCCAGCATTCTCCATGATGTCCGGTGGCATTCTTGGACATATAATGCCAGATCACCATTATCTTTGGTTAAAAAACTATGAACCATTTACATAGAAGTGAATGAATCCAGAGTGCTTGAAAATACATGACTGGGCACAAATAAATATTTTCCATTCACTACACTGAAATTCTTTTATTTTCCCAGAGATGAGCACCATCTAGTAATTGTTTCAGCATCTTTGCTTTTTGAACATCAAGAAAAAAAAGTATATATTTTTTCTTCATTTCCTATAACCCTTATCTATACCAAAAAAGAATACAAGTTAAAAACAAGAGAGGTGGATGTTTGGTTATTTATCTTCCAGTAACGTGTGCTTTTGATTAAATGAATCCAGACTATATTAAAATATATATAATGTCTGTAAGACCTTGTAAAAAAGACCCCTGTGGAAGTCCCACACACAGAAGTCCATTTGGTAATAGCATTTTAGAGTGCATGGATCCCTAAGGAGCCAGGGGAACTCTTGCCTTGAATGTCCTTTTGAATAGAGAAGAGTAACAGATGTGCAACGAGGAAGCAGACAGTGTCTGTGCTGTAAGAGTAGATCAGCAAAATGATATATGGAGAGACCTGCGTTCACTCGTTTCATTCATGTGGAGTGACCTTCATAGTGAGCCCATCTTTTCAGCAATTTATATATTTAGAATTTGATCCATGTGTCTCTGCTTTTTCAGGTTCACAGTCCAACCTCGTATCTCTGCAGACCTGATGGAACCACTTCTGCCTACTTTCCTCCTGTTTTTACAAAGGTCTGACATCTGCAAGTCTCATTGTCTGCATTTGCTTTGGTGCTTAAATTTCACTCACATGTGGCTTTGTGCAGCATCTTTAAAAAGTAAAGGAATAGATCAGTAGGCTGATTATCATGGGTTACCTTGGGGACTCAGTAGATATTTACTGAGGGAGGGCCATGTGACTATAATCTTATAAAGGGTCCGACTAATGTGGACATGGTCAGGGGCCTGATAGAGGTCAAAGTAGAGTGGGAAAGCCAAGACAGAAAAAAAAATGAGACAAAATTCCGGCTAGGATATTGCTTGGGAAAACCAGCTCGCTTTATAGAAATGTTTTTAATGACTTTCAGCTTGTTCTAAGTTGGTGTTTTGCATTGCCAAGGTGAATGGCATCCATTTCATTGAACAACTGCTCAACTCAGAAATGGTTCCAAGCATTTCTTCTTCCTCTCCCTCTCCCCCACCTTACATGGACAGATAATGCCAGGCCTGTGGACTGGTAGGCTAAAGAAGTCATGACTCCCAAATTAATCTATAAATGTAATGCAAATCAACTAAAATTCCAGTGGGTTTCTTGTGTTTATTTGTTTAATACTGAACTTGGCAATTTGATTCTCAAAGTTTGGTAGAAGAGAAAATGACTAAGACTAGCCAAGACACACTCCCGAAGAAGGAAAACAAGGTGGTGTTACGGAAGGGGTGAGATTTGCCCTGGGGGACAACACAGCTTCCTCAATGTAGACCACTGGGATAGTACGGAGCTGGCGCAAGGCTAAGCAAAGTGACAAATCGTCAGAATAGAGCCCACCCCGAGACCTATGGAAACCTGCAGACCACCAGGGAAAGAACGAATTCTTCAGCAAAGGAGAAAAATACTAAACTTGATTTTTACCTCACACTTTTCACAAAACTCAGTTCCAAGTAAACTAAAGACAAACATAAGACAAGCAAATCTAGAAAACTTCTGTGAGGCGGTAGAGCAGAGCATTTTCATTTCAATCCTCCTGTAGGGAGTGATTTTTTTTTTCCTTTTAAGCCAGCCCACATCCAGCTTTATTAAGGATCTTTTCATAAACAGACCAACAGACCATTTACTGTAGAACACAGACAACAAATGATAATAGCTGGCAACAACTTTGAAAGTCCCCTCCTGGATAAACTACCAAAAGAGGGGGCGGGGGTCATGTAAACCCCTGTCACTGTAAACAGCCCGTGAAGCCGTCCTTTGATGCTTGGAACAAGGAAGGTTTGCGGAGGGTGAGCATCCACATTTATATCCCGTTTTAAGAGCTTTCCACGGGCAGCTTTACGAGACCATCCTCAGAAAGTCCCTGTGTTCTACAGGAGGGTTCTTGCCTGGGACGTGGTTGATTTGGGAGTATCAGGGCTCAACACACCTTTTGGTTTAAGCAAATAAAGTCCATGCTGGTGGCCTCAGGGGAAGAAAGGAGATTGGAAGATTTTGCTTTCCTTTCGCCACAGAGGCCTGGCATGTGGAGATGTTACCGAATTCCTCCTGGGCCCTGGGGAAAATCCTCAAACACTAGACACAACACTGCCCTGTGCCACCCAGCCCCTGAGACAGAGACATCCTATTAGTGTTGTTTCCTTCATTCCAAAGAAAGAACCAAGCAGCATTCTACATCAGCTTCATGAAAATAAAAACAAAATTCTGCATTTTTACTGAGGTTGATTTTTTTTTTTAAATCTCAAACTGTAGAGTAACGGGAAGCTGAGAGCACACCTCACTGGGCATCTCCAGGGACCCCACTTCCTGTGTCTGGACTGGGGACCATCTGTTTTCCACACTGTTGTTTCATTCCTTGTTTGTATCTGCTTTTCCTGCCCTTTGCTTTTGGGCAGGGTCTCTCCCTGCTTTGCAGGGTTCCTTGTGGGCCTGGGCTGTGATTATTGGAGAGGCGGGTTTAGAAACTAAATCTGCCCATCTCTAGAACTCAAGACAGCCTTTGCTTTGTTGACAGCAGCATCTTCTTCAGCTTTCTCTTGACGGTTGACAGCGGACAGCAGATGAGCTTTGCCAGTCCAATGGCAGGCCTCCTTCTATATTCTCTTACTGCTCTTGGAAACAGCCCCTGGGTTCGCAGCCAGCACCTCTGCCTTTGGGCCACCATGCTTCGCTGGAGCCACAGAACTGGTGTGGCTGTGTGGCTGAGTAGCAGGGACACACATGAGGCCAGGAGAGCAACTAGCTCCGCATGGCATTTCTTCCCTCAGAGGAATCACAGTATCACGTGGACTTGATGTACGTCCAGAGATGCCCTATATGGACCCTAAAACACTGGGGGTCCCAAAGTCTACCCTGCATAGATGATCCAGATTGCCAAGTGCAACCTTCAAGGTTGGCTCTCGTCTCCCTCAGGGCTCTGCTTCATGCTCCTGCGAGTTCTCCTAATGGCTAACTGTGTTTAGCTGGGGCTTTTGCCAAGATAAAAACGTTTGCTCCAGGAGGAGCCAAATTGTAATCTTGGAATAACGATGGCATTTTGACTGCTTAAGGTCCTTGGCATCCACCCATCCCGTTTCCTACATCTCTGACTTTCTAACGTTCAAACAAAACACACAGTCCAAGGGATAAATCAGAGTCTCCTTTGGTGTCCGAAAGCTCACACATGAAAAATATTTGGGTACCGCTTGTAATCTCCTGTGAATGGCTTCCTGGACAAGCCCGGAGGAGGGGCTCGGGGTGATTAATCCACACCAGCTGAGCTCCAAGAGCCACACTTTCCCGTGATGGTGCACTCAGTTAGCTGTTTCTGGACCCAACCAGAAAGTAACAGTCAATCTAAAACCAAAAATATTCTACAAGTAAAAATCAGGTAGGAGAAAGAATACGATCAGAAATAGCTAATAATCTTAGCATTTTCACTTGGAAGACATTCTTAACCACCAACATGCTTATCAAATGCCTTCTCAGACTTCCCTGTAGAGTTTTAGTTCTTTTGCCAACAGCATGACTTTGAGGATGTCCATAGCGCTTTAGCACCGAAGGCCGTTTGCTACAGGATAGTTTTTCCCAGCATGCAATTTGTTGTGTTTTCAAATAATTAAAAAACCAAACTAACAAAACAAACTAATAAAAAAGAGACACACGCTCACTGCCTTATGTGAATGTGTTTGCTTTTGGTCTATGTATAGGTGAACTACTTTATTATATTTAAATTATTTTTAGGCTTCTACAGACTCTGTATCAGAGCCAATGTTCTTTAGTCAGAAGTTTAGTCAAAATGTAAGTGATCCAGGAGGAGGAAGGTCGAGAGAGGACATACGTAAGGGAAATATTAATCTTTTGGTATTTAATAACAAGCATATAAAAGCTTTACCTCTTTGTCTCTATGAAGCCAAATTAATCTCTAATCTGTTGGGTTGTAAAAATTTATTGGTCTGGAGTTGGAGTGGATGGGGGCCCACAAGGATAACAGTGAGGGGGTGGAATTGAAGGTCAAGAAGATAAAGAGGCTGCATTTTTAAACATTTTACTCAGCACGTCAAAATGAGAAAATAGCAAAGCCCCTCATCTTAATCAACCTGACATGGGGAACCAGTTGGGCAGAGATGGCGGGGGAGTACATGAAAAAGTTGGAGCATGGGAAAACGAATGTGCGTCTCTTTTTCCTCATCCTGTCTGGTTTTCATAGGAATCTACATTCATAGGGTGTGTGATTGCTTTCAGAAGTTTACATTCCTGCCAGCTTACTCTGACATGTAGATAGAGAAAGGTAACAGTTGTCACCGTAAAATTCCCTAAGTCCAAGAGTCCATACTTTTGCAGACCAGTCCATTTCTAAAACAGGCCCAGGGGTAAACCATGCTAATTTCATTGTGTGGAAATTAGGAAAAGCTGATGATAATGAATGGATTTAAATCTGTTTATCCTCATCTGAGTCAATGAAAATTCTTTAATGATGCCAGTTTTGTTTTGTTTTGTTTTCCCTCTCTGTGACTTGGAAGTTGTATTCTCTGTTGTGAGATTGTATAAAAACACACCAAAGTTGATGGTCAGTGTTTTTCTCGAATTTCAGGAACTGCAAAACATAGCGGCCTCCGAGGGCCAGGTGGTGGTGCTGGAGTGTCGGGTGCGAGGAGCGCCCCCTCTGCAGGTCAAGTGGTTCCGACAAGGGAGTGAGATCCAGGACTCACCAGACTTCCGAATTCTACAGAAAAGTAAGCAGAGGTCCCCCATCTCCCAAATCCAACTGCCATATCCTTCTAGCTTCAGAAATAGCAAGGACTTAGCTGTTTTGTTTATCTGTTTGTTTATTTATTTATAATCCTCACTCAGGATATTTTTTTCCATTGATTTTTAGAGAGAGTGGAAGTGAGAGGGAGAGACAGAGAGAAACACCTATGTGAGAGAGACGCATATATTAAATTAGTTGCCTTCTGCTTGCCCCCTATCAGGGCCAGGAGCCTGCAACTGAGGGACATGCCCTTGACCAGAACAGAACCTGAGACCCTTCAGTCTATAGGCCAACGCTCTCCTCGATGAGCCAAACTGGCTAGGGAAAGGGTTTAGTCATTTAGATGAACTGACTTCTGTTTTCAAAGAGAGTGAGACCAGATACTGGGCAAATGTAAGAGGTCCAGTAAATTAAAGCTAAAGTGCTCACTGGCAGACCCTTTTGAAACTCTGATGAAACTTGAATGCTCTTTCTTAAAAAAAAAAAGGGGGGGGGAGAAAAAAAAAGAAAGACATACATTTGAGCTCAAAGTTGGGCAAATAATTTTAAAAGGCTTACAAGCTTCTATAAGGCCTTCTATGAACTTCAGTTTAAATGACTCCCTAGTGTAAGCTGTTACTGGAATTTGAGTTTTTGTATTTGTAGAAACATAAATTGATCTATCACTTTATTGCTCTGCTGATATGGAGTTTGTCTATAACATTTCGGCAGACATGCCCTAGACTAGGTAATGGGAAAACCTAGAGGTAGGTTTATTATTAATGGAACCCTATTCTAATAAAACATTCTTGTTTATTTTTTTCTCTTGTGGCAAACAGAACCTCGATCTACCGCTGAACCCGGTAAGAAGCTTTTTTCTATTTTTCCCCCTTTGGTAATGTATCTTTGGGGTTTCAATAGTTCTTTGTGTCTGTTTCAAAGCCATAAGCAGAACAATGTTTTTGCAGTTCCCTGGAAATGTGAAACCCCCTTAAAGACAATATCTTCTTTATCGTGGGGTCTGTACACTGCGTTTTACATCAACTTCTTTATTAGTAAAACATTAAGTTCCATTCAGACAAGAAGGTCAAGCTCAGCGACTTAAGGCTTTTTAAAATATAGTCTTTTAGACTCCGAAAGCCCACTAAGCTAATGTTGAAAAAACATCCCCCTAAGACTCCAGTAGACAAGACCGGCCTGCTGCATACTTCTGCTGACCAGACCCGCCAGCAGCCAGACTCCCCGGCAGAGAAGTGAGTCTCGCATGAGAGCAGCCCGGAGATAGAAGCAGCACGGACCGCCAGGCATTTCTCATTTATGTGCCCTAAGCCATAAAATTTTACTATCCTACAAGCATGAAGAAAGTCATCTTGCCCTAGCATCCCGCTTAATTACCGGGTCATTTGACCTCATCTGAGTGCTATGTTACCCAGAAGCATCGGGTCCAACTTTTTCTGGCCTCAGACTTTTTATATATTTTTGACTCCTCATGGGCTAACGTGATCTTTGTAAAGGGAACAGAAACGTTTGCCGAGGTGTTTCATAGAGAAGCCTCCTTGGGACCCCTTTCGTTAGTATGTTTCCCATTGGCAAAGTCACTGCTTTTTTTAAAAAAATATATTTTATTGATTTTTTTACAGAGAGGAAGAGAGAGGGATAGAGAGTAAGAAACATCGATGAGAGAGAATCATCGATCAGCTGCCTCTTGCACACCCCCTACTGGGGATGTGCCCACAACCAATGTACATGCCCTTGACTGGAATCCAACCCGGGACCTTTCAGTCCGCAGGCCGACGCTCTACCACTGAGCCAAACCCGTTTCGGCAAAGTCACTGCTTTTATCCCTTACCATAGGGTGGACAATCACACATGTGCCTCTGCTTCAGCATCAGGCAGATCCTTCCTCCCGGGGCCTGAGGCTGCCCCTTCTTTGAGAGCCCGGAGGCTGTCTGTGGGCTGCTGCATTTCAGATTACTGTGCTCAGCCCTGAACCTCTCCCTTCTGAGTGTTGGGTCATTGAAAGCAGCTGTGATCCTATGAGGGTCCATAGTTTAAGGCAGTGGTCAGTAAACTCATTAGTCAACAGAGCCAAATATCCATAGGATGATGATTAGAATTTCTTTTGAGAGCCAACTTTTATAAACTTCTTCTAATGCCACTTCTTCAAAACAGATTCACCCAGGGTGTGGTATTTTGTGGAAGAGCCACACTCAAGGGGCCAAAGAGCTGCATGTGGCTCGCGAGCCACAGTTTGCAACCATGGGTTGAAGGGATGCTGAGTAGCATTCTTGGGCAATAGCTGGAGTTGATCTGCTGCTTTCTTGTCATGCATTCAATTAGAACACGTTACTCCACCTAAATGTGGCGTCACCACATCAAATACTGTAGTCCCCTTCCAAACCATGGAAATACACAGCTTTGTGTTTTGTCTGTGATAGATCTTCGTGTAGAATGGCATAATGCCAGTTCTCCGATTCATGACACTTCTGAGACTCAACCTACTGCATGAGCTAATATGGAAATCCTATTGCATTTACCTTTTTTTTTTTTTTTTTGCATTTACTACTGAGGGAGAGAGAGAATGAGAGAGAGCAAGTAGGCACCAAATACCTCTTTTATCTGCAAGAAAGTTTATATGAACAAATCTATAGAGTCATATGGAGCAATTTATGTCCTCTGATGCTTTATGTACAAATACAACTAGAATCTTGGGACAAAAATTCTGAAAACATTACTGGAACAAGTTAGGACTGGTTGTGAAGTTGCAGTTTTGGATTCTGAGTGAATTCATGCAACTCTTTTCATCATGTTGTTAGCCACTGTCCTCACCTACAGAGGTGATGGTGAGTTATGAAATGTCTCCCATGATATGTGTTTGAAAATCATTAACTAACCATCATCCAAAAACTCAAAATACTTGTTAGAAACTGCACAGTTTAGTTTTTGAGTACGTACATATTTAAAAGTTGAAAACACTCAATATACTGGCTAAAAAGGAATACATTTGGGTGAGGAGAGAGACAGAAGAATCCCCTACCATCCCTTTTCTAGACTCTCAATTCCAATAATTACAGGTTGTTGTTGTTCCTTGTGATTGAGCCCCTATTCCAGTGGTCAGCAAACTCATTAGTCAACAGAGTGGCAAACCGCCACTCGTGAGCCACATGTGGCTTGTGAACCGCAGTTTGCTGACCATTGCTCCACCCTTTTCTCTCTTTCCTCATACCACATATAAGCCTGTTTCAGTTGTGGGATCGCCGTTTTGCTCCTAAAAGATAGTTTTGATCATGAATTATGTAATGAAATCGGTAGTCAGTCGCTTCCTGGAATAATATGACCTCTAAAACTTTCTGAAATGCCTTTTGGTAAAATGTGACAAAAGCTTGAAAAGGACTATGGAAGCCCTTCCTTTTAAACTGCATGTCCTAGTAATGTACAAAACAGTTTCTCCTCCCCTTGTTAATGGAATTTTCTTATTTTTCTTTCCCCTTTTGTTAGATCAGAAAGCATTTAAGAAAACAGATTCCTCCCTTCCAACCACAATAACAGCATTTGCTTAACACAAATGTTTCTTGGTAGGAAAATATTTTAAGGAAATCTGTTCATATAGTAAGAAATATATATTATAAGAACTGCTTTTCCCTGACCTTAGATAATTCCACCACCGTTGTATTTACCACACACTATTAGAATTGCTCCTTTCTTTTTTATAATGGAGCATTAAAATGCTCTGCTTCAGGAAACCTGAAACTGGCATGTAGCACTCAATCCATGATCATATTTTTTAAACAACAGCAAAAATACTTTAAACACATGATACACTGTCCCAGCCACTATTTATGTGAGTTGTCATGAGTAAGAACCTCAGAACAAACAAATGTTGAAACATATTTGTCTTTAAACAGTGTTTTGGCATGCCTGACACAACTAGGTAAGATCATGATTCTTAGACTAGTAGCCAAATGTTTTCCTTACCTTGACCTTGAAGTTGACCCTCGTCTTTGTCAGGGAAAAACAAAATACAGATTGAACCATTTACTTTCCTTAAATCATCTGATGGACTGTGATATCCAGTAGACCACTGAACTATTCAACTATGTAAAATATATGTAGGAACTGGCTTCCCTGAGAGCTGGGTTTTTAGCCACTGTTACGTGGAAAGGAGAAAAACAGACGTGACTACACTCCATCTGAGACAAGAGATAAATTTTATAGGACTAGGTCAGTGATGTTTTCCAAATGCTAAAACATGAATAGCCTTTGAAATTCAGGAACATACTTAAGCATTTGGATTTTATTACCCTCTTTTCTCTTCCTCTCACATATTCGCTCTTGCTCTCTCCTTGCTGGCTTGCGTGTTCTCTCTTTCTCTTTCTCTTTCTCTTTCTCTCTCTCTCTCTCTCTCTCTCTCTCTCTCTCTCTCTCTCTCTCTCTCTCTCCCCCTTCATCCCTTCCTTTATCCCTTTCTCCTTCCCTTCTTTCCTCCCTCCCTCTCACCCTCTCTTCCTTCTATCTCCTCACTTTCTTCATCCTTCCCTCCCTCTCTTTCTGTATTACCTTCATTCTTTTTATCTCTTTTTTCTTTTCTTCACTATCCTCCATTTTTTATTTATGTATAAGATGTTTTAAAGCTCTAGAAGTAAAACTGAAATTCACCAGTACCTAGACATAGCGCCACTAGGGATTAGATATTTAGATAAAGAAGGACCTAGCAAATTCCCTCCCTGTGCATTTGTGCAACTGAAACAGGTTTTTCTTGTCACTACTGTGTTGTATCTGTCTCATATGTTTTACACCCCCTTCTCTGTCTAGACAGAAGTCAGCTTGCATCACGAAGTCTTTTCAGACTGTTTTGTGCATTAATAGCTAAGTCAGCTTCCTTAAGACCAACATCCGTTTGTCATGTTACCTGCTCTGGGCTTCTTCTCTGACATTCTGACTTTTCACTGATTGGATCCCTCAAAGACTAGTCTGGTGGGAATGGGGGGGGTGGGGCGGGGGGCGGAGAGCAGAGGAGACTCATTTGACAGCTGTTAATACTCAGGCCCTTACTCAGCTGTCTGAAAACAACCACAAACTGGATTGAGTTACTTTTATAGCATTGTGTAATACCAAGCAAATTGAAAACACAAAAAAGTGTCTTACTGGCTGGGGAATTATACATACAAAAGAATGGTGTCTCCTACTTTCAATATGAGTCTCTGCTACCAGTGCCACCCATCATCCTGGCTCGCATGCCTGTCAAGCCCACATTTGATTCTATGATTCAGAATATGAACTAGATTACACTTTGTTAAATGTGTTAGGGTGCTGAGTTGCAGGAGTGCAGTGGTGAGGGTGTTTGTTGAGATTCCGGTGGATTGTACATAGCGAAGAATGTAATTCAAATCCAGGTTCTGATGGTGGGTAAAACAACAGTGAGCTGTATGAAAACTCTGTTTCCCAAACTGTGTGACAAGGTACCCCAGGTGCTACACTTAACTGGTGGAGGTGTCTTAATGTTGTGATACTCAACTTCTGATAGATACATAACTACTAGTTTAAAATAGTTCAGAGTTTCAACGTTAGATGAAATGCTTAAATATATTCCTGAATTTCATTCTTTATTCTTTTCTATGACATCATATCTTTGTGAAGCTGAGGTATCAGTGTATGCGTATGTGGTAACAAGTAAGTACCACATGAAAATCAACATGGAACATGAAATGAAGCTGCTGTGTTCATTATGATTCTGAGAAGGGTTGTGCAGAATCCAGCAGATACACACATCCATTAGAAAGTACTTGTGGTTATTTAGGAATAAGATAATAACCATTCTTTACATTTATGTGTACTTTTTTTTCTTAAGACTTAAATACTTAAATTTTGTGGAGATAACTTCTTAACAAATGAAGCTTTTAGGTATATCACTTGCTTTGGAGCACCTAAAAACGTTACCAAGATACTTAGCATTCCACAGGCCAATAAATTTTGGTTAAATTTCTGGGGAGAAACGAGAAAGGCCCATGTGAGTATATACCAACAGAAAAATGAAGAAACACTTAGAATTTTTTTTAATATATTTTATTGATATTTTACAGAGAGAAATGGAGAGAGATAGCTAGAAACGTTGATGAGAGAGAAACATCAACCAGCTGCCTCTTGCACACCCCCTACCGGGGATGTGTCCACAACCAATGTACATGCCCTTGACCGGAATCGAACCTGGGACCTTTTAGTCCCAGGACCAACGCTCTACCACTGAGCCAAACTGGTTTCGGCTACACTTAGAATTTTAAATGTTCCTACTTCCCATCTTCCTCCTACATACCCTTCTAGAAGGCTGGCTGGCCTGTGAACTCTTCCTCTCCTGCAGAGTGAAGTACTCTTTTCTGGGCAATCTGAACATCCCAAGAGAAAAAAATATCTACACATAATAGTATGGGAGTTTTGCCTGAAAAGAGACCAGATTATGCTAATAGGAAGGCCAAAGTTCCTCTCTAATGCTCAGAGCTTCTAAGCAACTCACAGCCATCTCAGATCAGAAAAGATGAAAGATGTCTGGAGAAATCTCTATTGTAGATGCTGCAGAAGAAACAAGCAACTTCCCTAAATAGAAACTTGGAGAAAACAGTCTTTCAAAGAGAAGAAAACAAATGAACACTCTCCTCCAAGAGACAAGAAAATCAGTGCATCCAAGAAGTAAAAAGAAGAAAGGAGGAAGGAGAAAGGAAGGAACGTTTGGAAAACAAAAAGTTCTTGGAATGAAAAAGTTGGTAGCAGACATAAAAGTAGAGGAGATGTTCCACACAGCAAACCAGGAAGATCAGGAGAAGTGATGTAAGAGAAAAGGTGAGAACGTTAGAGATACTAGAGGACCTGCCGGGTAGACTAGATCTGCATTGTTGAGATTCCAGGAGGAGAGAACAGAGGAGGAGAGATGTCAATGAAATTTGTGGTTGTTTTTTTACATCCAAAAACTAAAGGATATCAGTTTCCAGATTGAAAGGATCCACTGAGTGCAGGATCCTGTGTGAAAAGAAATCCACAGCAGTGTGCATTGTTATGAAATTCAGCGACAAGGAGATGATTCTACTACTAGTGTCCAGGGATAAATATTGAGCCACATATAAACGAACAAGATCAGAATGACTTAGGACTTCTCAGCAGTTGTACTTGACAATTAAGCCAAGCCTTTCAGATTATGAAGTAAAATCACCTCTAATTAAGAATTCTGTACCCAGCCGAACTTTTAATTTAATATGAAGATGTAATCGCGATTTTTCAGTCTTGCAAGGTCTCTGAGATTTTCATCCACAACCTGTAGGATGTTCTTCACCAAGGCAAGAAGAGCCTTCATCCAGAAAGAGCAAGGTGTGTGGACAGGAAGCAGGAACTCAAGTTCAGGTCAGAGGCAAGCCCAGAGGCTAATAGCCGTATGTCAGGAATAGGGGACAAGTCCAGATCGGATCAGTGTGACTCATGAGACTGATGCATGGCGGCTTTCATTACTGTGAGCTCATGGCCACTGCTCCATCTTTTGCCCTGGTGACAGAATGGGAGGGTGGTAACCCTGACCCAAATTCTTGCCTCTACTTGTCCTGCCCTGCTTTCCCCTCCATACACTGCCTCCTGGATCAGCTGAGAGCAGCCCTGCCACACAAGTGTTCTGATTTGAATGGTGCTGAGGTCTGGAAGTCAGCCATGTAGAACTTAAAAGCAAAGTATGGAGACAACCCACTCCACCAACTCCTGCCCTCACTTAGCCCTGCCAGATGTCCCCGCCGAGCCCTAATATTTCCCAGTGATGACCTCTATGGGGCTTTTGTAAACTCACAGGAGAGTTGAAGCCAGTTTTATGCCCCCAGATAGTTCCTGGGGGCTTTTTTCTAACAAGAAAAAGTTTGCCTTTTCTTTATATAAGATTTGAGCCTGTTGGTCAATTTTTTTTGTTTGTGGAATTAAAATATTTCATTGTTTAAAACATTTTTGAAGCATATATACATATGTGGTAAACACATAAAGAAAATCAAAGGAATGATGATCTCAAAAGAAGGGCTCTGGCCAGTGTGACTTGGTTGGAATGTTGTCACATAAGCCGAAATGTTTCCGGTTTGATTCCTGGCCTGGGTACTTACTTAGATTGCAGGTTCGATCCCTAGTTGGGGTGCATATGGGAAACAACCAATCAATGTTTCTGACATTGATTTCTCTCTTTCTTTTTCTCTCTCATCCTCCCTCTCTACGTCCCTCCCTCTCTCCTTTCCTCCTTATCTTCGGGTGAGGATTTAAAAAATGAAAAAAGAAGAAAGATGTACTTGGGGAGGCATACAGGGAATTCCTAAAGTATTGGTAATATCTTATTTCTTAGCCTTGATGAGTCCACAGGGACTCATTTCATGGCTATTCCTTAAACTGTATATTTTCAATATGTTTCTCTCTATGATACAGTTCACAACTTTTTTAAAACCCTTTATAAAACTTTATACAAGTCTTGGATTTAATCACACGGAATTTCATCTTATTGATTTTAGCTCAGAGTTCTTTGTTATCAGTGGTGTTAGCCAAGCCATGTGATTTAGAATAAAAAGCTGGGCTTGTCTTAAGTAAGGTTGGTCCCTCCACCCCCACAGAAAATCTGTGAAGGAAGGGGTTTATGAAAATGTCCCTTTATGACCCAGGGGACCTAGTAATATCCTTGCTGCCTCATCTTTTTATGAGTGTCTGCAAGCAAACCAGTTTTGTAGTATATATTTAACCAAGTGTTTAGTCTGCCCACGGGCTTGAATGAAGTTCAGGGTTGACTTCTGGGAGATAATGATGTGATTAAGTAATTTTTAGGTAACTATGAACAAACAGAATTTATCACTAGCAACAATAGTTTCCAACTTAGTAATTTATTATATCTCCGCAGATAAAAATCTTTCACTTGGGAAAATTGAATTAAAATGGGTCATCATTACCGTCATTAATAATTTTAAAGTTTCCATTTAAACTAGAGGCAGTCCTTTTAGTACAAATACGTAAGGTTCTAACTCCCTTTATTTGATATAAGCAGTCATTTCCTGGTTTCCATTCCTCACACCAAAATGTATTTTACAGATGTGGTGGGGGTCTTTGTCTAAGTAAGATGCTACCAGATGAAAATGCAATATTACAACCTGGCTCATCTCATTTCCTTCTGGCTTTCTTCATGTTCATAATGTCAGAACCATACAGCTATGATACTGCTTTCTAGCAACAAAATGTTAGTCTATTGTCACTTTTGGAGGACATTTTCCAAAGAAAAGAAGCTAAACAACCTTTAGGGACATTGGATTAAAACTTTTTCTGGTAAATATTATTTAGATATAGCAGTGTGTAGAGATCATTCGAAGAACATCTCAGTGATTTTTAATTTTTCCCTATTCTGTAAGTTTGTAACCTCTAGATATTCAGTTGGTCATTAACTCTATTCTTGTGCATACCTTCTCTTAAGCGATTGCCTAAAAATTTATATGAAGTGAAATTTGAAATAATCACATTTGAAACACAAAGGAAGCTTGTAGGAAAATCAGTCTTATTGAGAATATCTTTAGAAAACATTTTGTAAAGCAAATGTTTATTCAGCTTTCTCTTCCCCAATCTAAATTTTATCCATATGTTATTAAAAAATATTTATGGTGAGCTGAGAGTATATCAGAAACAAAACAAATACTTTCTGCTTTCACAGAGGTCACACTCTAATCAAGGAATCAGGAACTATTACACAACAAATTATTTAGTTATAGTAGTGATAGATGTCTCCAAGGAAACTTTGCCATCCTTGGTAGATGTGACCAAGTCTAACCAAAAAAGAATTCTCTGAGAAGGTAATGTTTAGGTGGAAATGTGAGGCTGAGTAAGAGAGTGCTAAGTGCTTTGAGAGCAGAGCTTACGAGTGGATAAAAAAAGTGGTACATGTATACCATGGAATACTATGCAGCAGTGAGAAGAAGGCTCTCTTGCCATTTGAGGCAGGGTGGAGGGACCTAGAGAGTACAAAGCTAAGTGAAATAAGCTAGCCAGAGAAAGACAACTATCACATGATCTCACTCATATGTGGAATCTAATAAAATAAACTGACAAAACAGATCCATATACATGTAAGCCACCAACAAACTGACCATCTCAGAGGGAGGGGGTTGGAAGAAATTAAACAAAAAACGTATATACATATATATGCCTAACCCATGGACACAGATAATAGTGGGATGAATGCCTGGTGAGAGAGTGGGACCAGCGAGGAGGGGGTCAATGGGAGACCTGGGGGGGGGGGGTGAGGGAGGGGACATTTATAATACTTTCAACAATACAAAGAAATTTTAAAAAAACAAAACTCAAAGGAATGTGTCTTCTCCAGGGTTAGCCCAGTGAGTCCAAAGCTCAAAACAAAAGAAGGTGAGCAGTACAGAAGGAACCTACCATGATACAGGGCCTGATCATTCAGGACTTTATGGCCACATTAAGGGTGTTTCATGTATCTTCAAAGTCATGGACAAATGGGAAGGGTCATAAAATTTCATTCTCAAAGGGGTCCTCTAGATTAGAAGGGGAACTATATACTGAGTGGCCAGATTATTATGGTCTCTGATTGCATAATCTGGCCATTCAGTGTATAAATATATATATTAGAGGCCCCGTGCATGAATTTGTGCATGGGTGAGGTATGGCTGGGTGGGGGGGGGAGAACATTGGCAGTTGGCCAGTGTGCCTGCTGGTCAAACTCCTGGTCGAGGGGACAATTTACATATTAGCCTTTTATTATATAGGATATATACTGAGTGGCCAGATTATTATGCATTCAGAGATCATAATAGGCCACTCAGTGTATATACAAATTCAGATTTTCTTGAAACAGCATAGCTAAAAAAAAAAATCACAAAATTACGGAAAATATGAGAAAGAACTCTATGTGTTGTCAAGATCCTCACTCCAAAACTGCTTTATTTTTACCCCTGAAGAGTTTGTCTTTTTAAACATAGGTTTCAAGACACAGAAGCATGTCTATCTTTACAATGAAAGCATTTGCAGGCATTGAACTGGCAGTAGGCATTTTGCTCAGTGTCTCCAGAAACTCTGCCTTTTGAGGTAAATAGGTTAGAGAAGACCTTCCTGGGAGGACCAAGCCCTGGGAAGATGGATGGAGGCAGCGGCTGCCTGGGCAGGAAGCTCGGAGGTGATGCTGAAAGCTGGGGAGGCTTCATGGCTCCCAGCATCATCTGCTAAGAGGAAACAAAGGTGATCTACCTCTGCCTGAAGCCCATCTTTCAGAGGCCTGTGAATATGTGCGGGTTCCCCACCCCCCAAAAAAAATTCTAATAAGATTGGGCTGTTCATTTCTTCAAATATTAGCATGTCTACTTTCCAATGCATTTTGGCTTCTATCCCATGCCGATGTGTCTTGTACCCTGGAGGACACAGAGCCCATCGTCTCCTTGTAGAGATGAATTTCTAAGTGAATTATTTGGAGAGTGAGAGCAATTAAACGTTCAGATTCAGGAAACTCCTTGTTTCCCATGATAAATTTCTCATTACCTCATTTCACATTGGGTTCCTGTGTCCTAGACAAGGAAGCAAAGAGCATACTTGTGGGAGGCTGGATGCCTATCTCAGCATTTTGGCTTTGACGTTAATTAGCCAAGACCTTGTGAGAATTACTTTGACATCACCTGAGGAAATGAGGGATTTGGGCTAGTCAATCTCTAACATCCTTCACTAATCTAAGTTTTATATACCCTTCTCTGGCTAAGTACACTTTTAACTCATTCTGTAACCTTAGACATTCAATTTAAAATTTTCCTCTCTCTTGAAACTTTCCAGATACATTTATTTCACTTTCCAAATGATTAATCTTATGTGAAGGTCCAACTTGAATTGTTTTCACACTTTCTATCTTCTTCTTCAATTGGAAAGCCAAGAACTGTGTATAGCATAGTTAATTATATATATATATATATATATATATATATATATATATATATATCCTATATATGTTATATATATTAATATATAATATATTAGTAAATATATTATATATTAATATATATATATATTGCCTCATGCTCTGTAATTCCATTGTTTTCCTTCTTTTTAGTAACATTTAAATCAAATAATAGTGTATTTTAAATGTATTAGCACCTGCCAAACGTTTACATGAAAGCTCTTTTTTTTTCCTTTTTTAAAATTAAATTTACTAAGGTAATATTGGTTAATAACATTTCATAAATTTCGGGTGTATGATATTTTAATTCAAAATGTGTGAATTATATTGCATGCTCAACCCCCAAAGACTAGATTCCTTCTGTCAAATTATGTTGGAAACCTATTACCTTCCCTTCAGTCCTCTTCCCTACCCTTTCCCCCACCCCTCTTCCTCTGTTAACTACCATTCTGTTTTATGTACCTCCGAGTTTCTTGTTTGTTTTGTTAGTTCATTTGTTGCATTTTTTGTTTTATATTCCACATAAGTAATATTATATGGGTTTTTTTTCTTTTTCTGTCTGACTTATTTCACTTAGCCTACATTCTCTCAAGATCCATGTTACTGCAAATGGCAGTATTTCATCTTTTTTATGGCTGAGTCATATTCCATTTTGTATATGTACCACATCTTCGTTGTCCATTCATTCGCCTGTGGACACTTAAGTTGTTTCTGTGTCTTGGCTATTGGAAATAGTGCTACAATGAACGTAGGGATGAAGATATCTTCATGAATTAGTGTTTTCATATTTTTGGAAAAAACCCCTTTTTTAATATGCCAAGTACCTAGATTTACTGTTATCTATTGAGCAAGGGACTATGCTCGGTCCTATAGGGACTTATGCAAGTGGATGGTAGGCACCATTATTTTAAAGTAAAATAAAATAGGATACAAAATAATAGCATATACTTTATATAAGAAATTTATTTTGTGGGGGTTTTCTGGGGACTCTGGTTTTCTCCCACATCCCAAAGATGTGAACGTGACATGAATTGGTGGGTGTTCATTGTCCCAGTCTGAGAGAGTGTGTGTGTGGGTGTGAGTGCCCTGTGATGGATGGGCATCCTGACCAGGGTGGGCTCCTATCTGGTCCCCTGAGTTGCTGGGAGACGCTCTGCCCACCCATGACCCGCACTGGGGTAAGTGGATTAGAAAATAATAATCTTATTTTTCTTCATCATTCTTAAATGTATGTATAGCTCCTATTTATTTTAATGTTTAATATTAGAAGTGTTTCGGGTCCTGATTTAGAAGGTTGGCGATGTTTTTGTATTTAGAAATATACCATAAAAACTTAACTCTTACTTATATCAGTTTGTCCCATGGTCAGCAAACTGCGGCTTGCGAGCCACATGTGGCTCTTTGGCCCCTTGAGTGTGGCTCTTCCACAAAATACCATGGCCTGGGTGAGTCTATTTTGAAGAAGTGGTATTAGAAGAAGTTTAAGTTTAAAAATGTTAGCTCTCAAAAGAAATTTCAATTGTTATACTGTTGATATTTGGCTCTGTTGGTAAATGAGTTTGCTGACCATTAAGTAGCCTGTGGTAAAATCTGTTTCATTACGCATTTTTCACTTAAAATCTCCACGTTTAGATGATGATAAATGAGGAAATTTACCAACATAGTCATTTTTATTTTACTGCTAGTGGCCTGGTGCACAGATTCGAAAGGAAATTAATTAGAAGAAATATTTTAATATTGCTACTCGCCCTTTCTCTATAATAGAAGTGTTAGAGATAATGCAAAATTAGTAAAATGTATATGAAAATAATATATAAACTGATTAATAAACAGCAACAGCATGATAGAACAAAAGGTATGATATAAAAACATTATATGAAAACAACAAAAACATGATATAAAAACAATGACTAATAAATTGATTAAACTTATTCTAATATCTCCCTGTGTTCACATTAAGAGTAAAAAACACCTTCAGTGTGCTTGACTCATTTCCCTTGTGATGAAGTATTTACACCTTTAACTTTAATGTCACACACTCTTAGAACCCAAGAGAAAGCAACATATAACTGGCCATGTCTGAAAACGGGTTCAAGTAGGAATATTCCTACTCTGCTAGAGTTTTTCCCTGTGATTTATTAATAGTCATTCCAAATGCTGGCATCATGGAATACTATATTTAAATTAATTTAAATGGGAGGCCAGTGTCAGAGACGAATCAATTCTTGAATTGGAACAGCCTCTCCTTCTGCAGATCCTGTTGATACTTGAGCTTGGATTATGTTAAGTCGTAATCTTGGTATAATAAATCTAGTACCATTACAAAGACCCCATTTATTATTAAGATTTATGAGTAGTATGATGATTGCACCTACTTTCAATTTTAATTTATGACATGTAATTCCCAGAGGAGTAATACTATTAAGAAATTGGATGGGAAAATTTTCCTTTACAGCATCATCTGTTGAAATGATGGAATCATTACTCAAATAGGTGTGAAAATCTCCATCAAGTATATCCAAAAGTTCTCTAATTTATGAATGTCCTCATTTTTAGGACAAAGAATCACACGTTTAGATATATTTTTAATATTATCAATAGATATAGTTCACGATTGACAATAACAGATGGAAACACGTGTGTGATTGGTGCCAGTAAGAGCTTTATATGTATCCTGCATGCACAAGTGAGCATTTATTTTTAAATTGCCAGTGCGCATCATATGTACCAGCCAGTGGGTTGGACAGACGTCTGGTCAGTCACTTAGCCTCTTATATATATATAGATATAGATAACAATTCAATTTAAAATAGTTAATGAATTCTAGGTCTGGGTTTTTAATGGTAACAGCTCACATTTACTGGCTACAAAGCATTTGCTATGTCTGGGCAGTGTTGTAGGCACAATGTATTTCATATCACAAGAATAGGTAGGGAGTTGTTAGGAGTGTGGAGTCTGGAGCCTCACTTGGTTCAAATTCTGATTTTACCACATCACCTAATTGTGCTTCATTTTCCAGTCTATAAAATGGGCTAATAATAAATATAACTCATAAGATTGACATGATAATTAAAGCCAAATTAATCTGTGTATAGAGTGGAGACAATACCTAGTGGCCAATAAGGGCTACATAGCTGTGAGCTACTGTCACAGTCATCATCATCAACCCTCACAGTAACCCTGTGACAGTTAATTTTACGAATCAGGACTAATTACAAAACCTACAAGGTAGGTAGATCATTGACATTTGGGGAGGTTGACTAAAACCACAAAGGCAAGATGTATATCAGGTCCCTTACTCAAGCCCTGGCAACTGGTTCCAGAGTCCGGGCTTTTCACACTGCATAACACAGCCACACTGTACCAGTAGCTTCCAGAATAATTGTCTGCAGGTCATTTACATATTATGTTCTCCCCCCCTCCCCCACTTGTCATCATATCAAAGAAGCTTGTTCTTCCCATCCCCTCCCGCAATTGCTTTTCCTTTGAGCAGAAGTCAGTCAGCTACACCCTAGTAGGGAGAACTCCCACATACAAATAACTAGGGAGGGAGGAGGATGGAGCTGGCAGCTCCTGAGCATCTTCCACGTGTGAAGTGCAGAGCCTCACACTTCGCAAACATCTTGTTTCATCTGAACAGATACCCCACTGGGTATATCTTATCCCCATTTCATAGGTGAGGAAACCAAAGCTGACCTTGTCTGAAATCACAAAGAATGGGTCTGACTCCCAAGGCTTTTGCCACTAGGCTAAACTGAGAAATTGAATGTAATGAGAGTCTCTTGTGAACTCTTTTTTTTTTTTTTTTTTTTGGTCAAGCACTTCTTCCATAATCATTATCTAATTTGCTTGTTCATGAAAGGCAGAGAACCTGGCTTCTTCAAAGTGACTTGACGGTGCCACTCTGATGAGGTGTGTTCTGTCCTCTTGTTCCCTTCCAGAGGAGATCTGCACCCTCGTCATCGCTGAGACTTTCCCCGAAGATGCAGGGGTCTTTACCTGCTCCGCAAGAAATGACTACGGCTCAGTCACCAGCACTGCCCAGCTGGTGGTCACCGCAGGTACGTGAGGAGTAATAAATGGCAGGGTTCTGCCCCAGCCCTCAGTGTGGTTTGCTGCGGGGGAGAGAACTGTCCCAGGAGGAGTGCTCAGCCATTGGGAGTGGTGCTGCCACTCCAGGAGTTATCCTGAAGGTCAGTGTGTCATCAGCAAACAAAAGGCTTTGGGGGAGGGGGAGTGAAAGTGGAGATGAAAAACAAAAATTAATGATAATGGAGCAACTGAACACCCGTGGAGCCATTTTTGTAAGTCACCCATGCAGTCTTCTTGGAAGCAATGGAGCTTCCTAACATGCTCATGCGAATCCCAAACCATGCTCACATCAGAAGGCCACCTGGGGATGAGAGATGCTGTCACTGTTTTGAGCAGCATCAACATAGGAGAGGAATAAATGTTCAGAAAGATTAGGGTTGAACCCACGATTGAAACTTCTGAAAAAGTAGTACAAAATTCCCCTGATGGAATTTGGAGAAACTGTAAGATCTCAGATGTCAAATTTCACTGACAGTGAAATATAACTGTGACATGAAAAACTATAGCAAGATACTATTAAAACCAATATTCAAAAATATCTGGGTATTTTTTAAACTCTGGAATTTACCACTAGCAAAGGCAACATGAAACAGCTTTTCCTGTAACTTTAGCTTGCTCTTTTCAGCTATTATCGATAGCTCTCCCTTAGTTTATTTTTATTTGCCTCATCTCTATTATTCATTTTACAGAAAATGTTAAAATATATCTTTGACCAGGCCTGACCCATAGTGCACGTAACAGGGAGTCAGTAAATGGGGTTGGTGGCTGGATGAGAGAGACCTGGGGAGAGCAATGGAATCGCACTTTGATTTCTTTGGAAACGTGAGAACTTGGTGCTAGGGGGCAGCAGAGGCACAACCAAGACTGGGTCAGGGAGCTTAGCGTGGGAATTGCTATTCCTCTTCATCTTAAGAAAAGAACTGTGGATGCTGGGCCAGAGCCTCAAGATCGCTTCCCTAGAGTGCCGAAAATCCCCTCTCTGCCCTGAGTTTTGGCACCCAGTTCTGTCAACTACAGTTGAGCATGATCTTGAAAATAAAGGCTCCTGAGAGGGAATTGAAAACTATAAAAAAAAATGAGAGGACATATGTAATATTCTCAGCAATAAAGATTTTTTAAAAAGATACAATAATGTTTTAATAAAATTGAAAAAATAAAAAAGAAAGGAAGAGAGGGAAGAAGAGAGAAAAAGAAGGAAAGGAAGGGAGAAAGGAAGAAAAAGGCTCCCCTTGATGGGAGAACAGTTGATTGGATGAGTGCTTTAAACGTGCATGGTCGGAGCTACAGAGTGGGGAAGATCCCAGTGTTTCGGTTCTGGTTGGCTTGAGGACTGTCCCAGCAGATGGCCCAGCCATTGTGCGGTGCTCCCCCCGCATGGCCCAAACTCCAGACTCTCAAAGTCTGTGAGGCAAAACTTGGCATTTTTATCTGGGGCAGATAGGCCAAGCAAAATAAACCAATACTGCTGAGCCCTCCTCCGTTCACCTTGGTGAGCACTTTCGAGTACGTTCCAGGAGCTCTGCTGGGCTCAGAGCAAAGAGAGAAATCCAAAGAAGACATGGTCTTACCTCAAGACATTTTCAGTTTATTGAGAGTAAAGAAAGAAAAATGGGGTGGAAGTTGAATTAGTGATCTCCGAGGTTAAAAGACATTTCCCTTAGACTCAGCGCTTTACTGAGCTGTCAATACAATGAACCCCTCCCTATTCATTGCTTATCCCATAAAACCTTAGGGCTTGGGCTAATATTAGTAAAGCTCAGATAGGATGTTCAGTTGGATCTGTGGTTGAAATGTGAGAAGACAAAAAGCATTATTAGCTGATGCTGTTTCTGTTGTCATTTTTACACTAAGTTCCGTCGTTAGCCCTGGCTTGGAATGACTAGGTAGCTGCTTTCCCCACTTGTGGGCCCATTCAGGAAATGAAACACTAGCAGTCACCCAAACAAGCTTGGACGCACCGCGCCCTCCAGCTGGCTTCCCTCCTGCGTCAGATGCCAAAGCGGCACAGCTACCTCGTCTATAACACCGGGGTCCGAGGGATCCTCAGACCATCCCTGACAGGGTGAGCATAACTCTTGACTAGTAGCATCCCATCATTTGTTCTCTCTCTGTCCCCTTCCTCAGCCAACACTGAGGACTGTCGCTATGACTCCCCGGGTGACTCCAGCAGCGATCCCTTCCAGCACTTTCCACCTCCCCCTCCGATCTTGGAGACCGGTCCCTTTGAGCTGGCTCCAAAGAAACCAGCCGAGATCCAGCAGGTGAACGGCCCCGAGTCAGGCCGGGGCATGGGGGCCCTTCAAATGCAATTCAGTGCTGCAGAGAGGGAAACCAACGGAGTGCACCCCGGCCACGGAGTCAACGGACTGATTAACGGCAAAGCGAACGGCAGTAAATCTCCCCCGGCACCAGCTGTCCTGCTCTCGCCCACGAAGGAGCCTCCCCCTCTGCTTGCCAAGCCGAAACTGTGAGTATCCCTGCCTGTTTCACAACACGTCCCATGCCGCCGCGAACTCGCCTCTCCGGTCAGTGAGAACTCTTTGCCCGGACTCCACTCGGTGGCACGTTGCCCCCCCTCTGCAGGCCAGCTGTCTTCTGGCCGATGGGGCTTTGCTACCAAGTGGGGGTCTTTAACAAAAAAAAAAATACAAAAGATACCTAAAAAATAAAGAAGGTATATGAGGGAGCTCGGCGACCTCTGCCCCTTTGCTAAAGAGCTGTAACTGGTTCCAGCTGTGAAAATATCTGTGCTCCGTGTGGCCTTCCACGGTACAGCGAGGACACAGCTGCTCCCCAGAGGTGAGGGGCAGGGGGACCTGCCCTGAGCCCTCTACGAACGGCATTTCCAAATGTTTTCACTGTGAGAATCGGTAAGGAAATCTGCCCTAGATAAGCACAGGAAGATGGGGGGCTGAGGGTGGAAACTCATTGTACGGACCCCGGGAGGGGAATGACCGCAGGGACAGAGCCCGGCTCGTCAGGAAGAAGAGCGCCCTTCACAACACGACCTCCGAGAGGCTTTGGAATTTCCACGAATACCAGCTCCACCTTAGGTTTCCACTATTTTCTTAGGGCGGTAAACCTTGCAGGCGCTGTTTCCATTGGCACTCCCCAGCAGAGAGTTGTCGTGGACGGAGCCCTTGCCGTGTCAGAGAGGGAGGCAGAGATCAGCTCCCTTCAAAGGTTCTGTCGTAGCATAACAGACCTTGAATGACTGCCCGACGGAGGTCAGTGGAAATGTCAGCCTCATATAAAATGTATACATACTCCACGAGGCCACATTTCCCCGGGAATGAATGTGCCGGGATCAAGGAAAGCCCCTTTGATTTCCCCATGATGTCTGATGTTTTTGATTTGGGGCAGGAAAGATGGCTTTTGGGATAGGAATTGTTTCTCTGTAGTCTATTCTCTTTTCTCTGTCATTGGCTCCTATGTGGGAATATCCTATATATTTGTACACCACGTTATTGTTTACCAAGTGGATCTTATGGTTATTAGACTAATGAGATAAATCAGCCAAATGAATACCTTAAGTTAGAAATGGGCAGACAGTTTTATAAAATATGAACATCTGGGCAATCTTGTGTTTGCAGTTTCAAAAATCGGTCTGTGACCACCCCGCCCTTGAGCCTGCATGCCGCCGTCCAGGCTCGGTTTCAGGCAGTGGGGCCACTAGGTTTGTACACGGTCGTGTGAAAGGTGCCAGGCGAACACTTAATACCTGTGCTCCGACTCTGCTGAGACGCTGAACAGGTAAAACGAGGTCAAATGCGGCGCCTTAAGAGAGATATGCACTCTGTAGCTTCACTCCATAAAATTAACTGACACGGCTGACCCCGTTTATCTTTGCGTTTTGAATATGTATTCCTAGTGCTTTTAATGAAACAAGGGACCTGCTCTCTGGAGAGTGGGGGAGGGAGGGAGGGAAGGAGGAGAGGGTGGATGTTGCTTAATGGCTGGGACTTGCCTGGACTCTTGATTAAGTGACCTGTGTCCATGGTGATGGCCGTCATAAACTAGATGTGAACCACAGGAGAGCCGTGGAGGAGCTGTTAACAGGCGTTTCAGCCCTTCTTATCTCAGGAGTTTCAACAGCTGCTCAGCCTTTAGCTCTGCTTTACGGTGATGTTAGTACGCCTGGTGGGGGGGGAGGGGGGCGGGGGCATGTCTGCAAAACACAGACAACAATTCTGTGGTTATTAAGAGGATGCGTAGCTCAAGCACAAGTTTGAAGAGTGACATCATGATTCGCCTGTTAGTCAGATTTTTCAGTATAAAATAAGATACAGGAAAAACAGACTTTGGTGTTTCAAGATCTGTATAAAGGGGTTACTTACGCTCCCCCTTGAGAGGAAATGTAGGGAAAGGCAGGGCACCTCGTCACAAATCTGGTAGCTGAGAAATAACACTTACTGGTACCAGTTTTTGCCACTATTTTCTTGTTTTTCAAGTACCGTATTTGCCGGCGTATAAGACGATTTTTTGGCCCTGAAAAATACGTATTTGCCGGTGTATAAGACGACTGGGCGTATAAGACGACCCCCTAACATTTCCACTAAAAATACAGAGTTTGTTATACACTCGCCGTATAAGACTACCCCCCACTTGGAGGCATATTTTTCAGGGCCAAAAAGTCGTCTTATACGCCGGCAAATACGGTATTTAGGCATTTAAGTATATCCTTGGATCACTATTTAGCAATATTCATATTGTATGCCTGCCATTTATTTACTTGATAGAAAATCATAGATATTGACACTTGAACATATTTATTTTAATTTTTTCTCATGAATTATAGTACTTTATTGGCTTTTGTTTTCAGTACAAAGTAAATGCATCTCGGTGTGACAATTTAAATTATACAGAATAATTCACTCTCACGGCTCCTCTTCTTCTAAGACACCCTCTTTGTGTAACTGACTTTATTGCTTTATTCTGAAGTCTTTCACTCTTTTCTCTATTATCACGGTCTTTTCTGAAAAGTTGTGTTCATTGCTGTAACAGTTGTGTCCATTGATACAGGAATTTTGTTGAATGACATCTACCATTTGTTTAGAATAGCGTCTAAGTTATTGGTAATCACACGTCTTTTTATTTCTTTTTATACACTGGGGGAAACTAGATTTTGCTTCTTATGGTTGGCAATGAAAAACTTTGGATTGCTCTAATCTTTTCTCATTAGCCTATGATTTTATTCCTCTTCCTAAAAGGAGAATGTATGACATTTCATTCATCTGAATCAGCTGTAATCAAACAAATAGGAAACAATGAGGAGGGGGCAAATAATAGGTATCAAAATATTTATTCTTGCAATAACTTAACCTGAAAACGGGTTTGATTTCTCAGATTTCTGAAAATAGATATATTTTTTACATATTTTTAAAATATATTTTTATTGATTTCAGAGAGGAAAGAAAAGAGAGAATCATTTATTTGCTTTCTCCTACATGCCCCATACTGGGGATCAAGTCCACAACCCGGACATTGCCCCAACCAGGAATCGAACTGTGACCTCCTGGTTCATAAGTTGACCCTCAACCATGGAATCATGCTGGCCGAGCAAAAAAGATTATTTTTAGAAAAAAAATATTTTGCATTTTTTTTCTCTCAAATAGCTCTAACACTGAAAAAAAGAAAAAAATCAAAGACTAAAATGAAAAGATAGAAACGTCATGAATTCTTCTAACAAGGTCTAGCCCTGATCTTCTGTTATCTAATGGAAATCTTCCCCAGCGGCCTGTAACCCTCCCAGCCTCCAGCGGGGTCTGTCATGCCTGTCCTAAAACTGAATTCCTGGCTCAGTATTGAGGAGCCATCTTTGGTTTCTGCACCTCCAAGTGTCTTTGTCCCTGATACTGACCCTCAAGTATAATCAAACATGAGGACATTGGGGCCATTTGATAAGTGTTAGTATATTAATTTAAAATTTTTCTTATGAATTATTGTACTTTGTTGGCTTTTATTTTCATTACAAAGTAAAGTGCATCTTGATGTAACAATTTAAACAACACAGGAGTAAAGAAAAAGTTAACTCTTGCTGCTTCTCCTCTTTCAAGCCACCCTCTATGGGTAACTGACTTTAGTGCTTTGGTCTGAGGTCTTCCACTCCCCACTCCCATCTTTATTATCATGGTGCATATGGAATGCCTTACCACTTGCTGTGGGACCAAAAGTGCCCTTCTACACTGCATAGGGGGGGGGAAATCATAAGTAGGGGTTATGTATGTGACTGACACTCATAATCTTGTAGTACAGTACAGAGAAAAGAAGCAACAGGTTCTTCAATCAGATTTCTCATCAGAGAAAAAGAGAACGGAACAAACATAAACCCAGCTTGTGAACTATCTGTTATTTTATGTTCCTTGTTTAGAGTGCCCCAAATAAGTCTGGTGCCTCCCACTCTACAAATCATACCTGAAGGTTCCAAATTTTTCCTTTTTTCTTTTTAGGGCTCAGTGTGTGAATAGGAAACAAAATCCCTGCTTTTCTTAATTCCTATCAACTCATCCATACTAAGGTATTAGGGATTTTATATGTATCACTCAGTCCAGTTTGGGACTGACAAAGTAAAGCTACATCATCATCGTAATAAACGATCACAAGCACAATAATAATTTCTTGTGCAAAATCAGAGACGTGTTCTTGCCCTGCACTTGGGGAAGTGAGCGATGACGTGTTTAAGAGACAAACAAGAAGGAAAGAGCAGCCCGGATCGCTCTCTGTATCAGTGACTTAGCTGGGCCCGGCTTGCTGTATTTGGAAGTTCTTTACGGTTTCCTCCACGCCCCTCAACACACGTGGAAGCACAAGCTGTTCCCTTTGCTGGGAATGTGCTGCTCCTAGGAATGTTCTACTACGAATGGCTGCCTCCTCCTTGCTTTCAACGCTCAGCTTAATGGCACCATCATCCCTGACCACCCAATCTAAAGCAGCCACCCACCGTTCTCCAATAAATCAGCCTCTTTAAGTACCACATGGCATGCCATTCTTTTTTATAGTCTCTTATTACCTGCTTGTCTGTCTGTATATTTGTTTTTCCCCCATTATTATAATGAAAGCTTTTTGAGAGTAGGGACCGTGGCTGTTTTTTTTTTTGTGTGTGTTTTTTTTTCACTGCCTTTTCTTTCATCAGGACCTAGATCAGGGCCTGACAAAAGGAACGCTCAAAACATTTTGAAATGAATGAAGCAAGAGCGGATCGAGAAGGAGGAAGAGAAAGACCTCCCACATTTAGAGCAACCCCATTTGTTCTGCTTAACTTCGAACCTTCATATACCCCACCAATCCCACCATTTTCCCGCTTTACAATACTTTTAAAACCGACCATATTTATCTCATAAACAAAAAGAATATGAAAGAATTAAATAAGAATCCCATGAGAGTGTGTGGGGGGGTGAAGAGGGCCTAATATATGGAGATGGAAGAAGGTTTGACTTTGGGTGGTGAGCATAGTGCAATATAGAGACCCTGTGACATAGAAACCCACACCTGAAACTTATATGATCCTATTACTCAATGTCACCCCCAATAACATTAGCTTTTTAAAAGGAGGAGGGGAAAGAATCCCTTGGGATAGAATTACAGTGGAAAAGTTTGTCCAACCAAGTTACTTACTGTGGGAACCCTTTCGGCTCCTTCCTCCTTTCTCCTCTGTTCCCATTTGATTAACATCTTGTGTGAAAGCATCATGGAGAAAATGAGACATGTGGAAGGTCTAGGTAGGAGGACGCTTTCACTCTCTAGTATGTACTTGCAATGTCAGCTGGCCACAGTACAATCAAACTGTTTCAAGGTGTGTGTACTTGACATGTTAACACCCCCCTCAGATGCCAGACTTTTGATGAAGGGCTGAGAGCTTCTGTGCTACTCCCTTCCTGTCCTGTTTATGTTGGACGGCGGCTCGTGCTCCCGTGTGTGGCTTGGTCAGTGTAACTTAGAAAGCGGAACATTTTTCCGTCCTTTAACCTCTGCTAGTTAGGGTTCAAGATTTCACTATATTACTGTTTGACATTAGAATATAAATGGTTTCCTGGGTTCTATTCTAGTAAAAAAAAAAAAAAAAAAAAAACCTTACCTGGCAGATTTAAACACACACACACACACACACACACACACAAAAGGATGATAAGTCCAACTATTTGGAGCAAAATAAGCAGCAAAGGTTAAAGAGATGTCATCCTTAAGCAATTGTAAAGAGGTCTTTAAATGTATTTAAAAATCTAGCACACTTTTTAGCCCCTCACTGTTAATTGAGCATCCATATCCCTGTGGAGTAATGCAGGGTTCTGGAGACATAGAGGTGAACAAGTCAAAAGCATTATCTTGGAATAATTTGTAACCCAGCGTCCTCTAAGATCATTGTGACAAGACGATACATACAAAATTCTGCACAAATTTTAACCTCACACTGATTTTGTAGAAGAAGGATCAATTCCTAAATTAGATTCAGTGCAATCCAATTGTCTTGTCTTCCCAATTTAATGTTGGGAAGATAAGCCATTTTGCTTTTGATGGCATCAACTCCCATTCCTCATGAAATGAATTTTGCTATCTGCTGAGTCTAGTCAAATAACAAAGCAGGCTGAAACCGGTTTGGCTCAGTGGATAGAGCATCGGTCTGCGGACTGAAAGGTCTGAGGTTCGATTCTGGTCAAGGGCATGTACCTTGGTTGTGGGCACATCCCCAGTGCAAGAGGTGTGTGCAAGAGGCAGCTTATCAATTATTCTCACTCACTGATGTTTCTAACTCTCTATCCCTCTCTCTTCCTCTCTGTAAAAAATCAATAAAAATATATTTTAAAAATAAATAAATAAAAATAACAAAGCAGTATAGTCGCAGTGAACGTGTAAACTGAGGAGCCAGAAGAATGTGGGCATAATCATGGTCTTCATTCCGAAGCACCTGGCTGTGTGGATGTGGGCTCTTCACAAAGATAATACAATGGTGGCTCTGCATTAACAGTGTTGGTGTTGGATCACTTTGAACACCAACCCCCTTTCTGAACTGGAAAGTCCAATCAAGGAACTTCCTGGCGTATGAAACTTTTAACTAAGAAACAACATTTTGATGTGTTTTTTTCCTCATGCTTCTTTCATGTAAATATTGGCTTTGTCACAGTGTCACATTCTTCGTTGTTAGGATAACAGTGCTTTGCTATGCTGGTCTCTTGGTGAATATAATGCTTTAATTACATTTCCAGAAGTGAGTCAAGTCCTTAAGTTTATGGTTAATAGTTTCATGTGGTGTCTAAAGAATAGTTGGGAATATTTGCAGATACCCTGTGTATACTCAAAGTAGTACTCTGCCACCCATTAAGAGATACATCTCAAATACTTGGTGCAGTCCATGAAAGTATACGTGAGGATTCAATATTCCATCCACATTTCCATCTCATTTTGCCAAAATAAGTATGAGAGACACTATGGTGATTACAAAGTAAGTTGAAAGAGGAATCTCTGCTGGGAACTTTTTATTTTTAAGGGAGGAGGGGCTCAGCTCAGAAATAAGAGGGAGCCACATTTAAATAATGTACTCAGGGGTACTGCCATGAATAGAATGTCAAAACATAAATAATTTAGTGTCAAGCAAAAAAAATATGCTTGAGACAAAATGATATATGCAGCTTAATACTAATTTTAGGGGGGGACAATAAAACACTTTAACCAACTGAAATGAGTATTAGACCTTTAGAAGGAAAAATGCCAAAATGTTACCTGTGGTCTCTGAGTGGCAGAATGTTGAGCAGATTATATTTTCTTGTTAACCAGTTCTGATTTTCATCAATAATGATTATCAGCTTTATGATTACAAAGTATTATTTTAAAAGAAATAAATACTTTTGATCCTCTCTCTTTCTTTCCCCTCCTCTGTAGAATCTCAGCTCACTTTGCTCTTCATCATGGATGCTCCTTGCTCAAAATAATAGTCACCAAGCTCCATTTTAAACATGGAAGCAGAGTACTTCTTCTCTCTCAGAGCTCCTCTGTTATTCTGGAAGCCAATGTCTTAAGGACTCCATCTGTGTTTTTGGAACCATGCTAGAAAGCCCTCCCCAGAAAAATGCCCCCTGTACTTAAAAATGACTGTGTTTCAACACAAATATTCTCTTTTAACATTCCTCCACCTCCACCAACCAAAACTCCCATTTCTTCAATTTCACATCTCAGGAGTTAGGATGAAAGTGATATTGGTAAGATAATTTTTCATTTTAAAGCCAGAAATTAACTAGATATTTACAAGGGCAATATTTAATGTATAATCTGTATAAGGCCTCCCACAGAAAGATGACAGCTTTCCCTTAGGAACTGTGGTGAAGGAGAAAAGATGTGGTGAAGGGAAATCGAAGTTGTGATTTAAATAATACTATCCTTAAATTGTGTGATGAAGGCATCGGCCTTAGGAGGAAGGATGGTTGCAACTGTGAGGTTAAGAACAGGGAAAAAGGCTGAAGAGAACTGTGAGGAAATTATTTTTTAAAAAAAATACCCGGAAGGGAATGTATTTCCTAGCAATAGCGAGAACCCATTTGACATTAGAGTGAAAATTCATATTCGATTAAGTGAATGAGCATAGGTTTAGGACTTAATGTTAGCCACAGTCAGCACTCTGAAGAGAGACATAAAGGGCCTATATAGTTGGTGGTACTGGCAAGATGGAAATACTGTATAATATTTAATTTGCTGATGGTGAGAAGTATCACCGAAATCAGCATCCAAGCAATGTGTAGGGTCAGAGAGGAAAGCAGAGTAAGCCAGATTAGGATTTAAGGAGAAAAGATATAGGACCCAAGAAAATGGAAGTTATACCAACAATGTAAATGACTCAGGGAGTAGAAAAATTGAAAGGGGAACATTAGGTGATCAAAGTGAGGACTCTTACAATTCAAGATCTAAAGACAAAACTCCTTCCAAGTAATGAAGGAACTTAAGATATCTGTTTAGGTGGGCAGTTTAGGTGGAAGCTGAGATCACAGGAGTAGAGGAAGTGGTCAAGGATCCATGAAGTCAAGATGTTAAAGGGAACATTACCATGGATGATGGCCAAAGTTAATGGGAGGAAAGCAAATACTAGTCATTGAGAAAAAGGGGGACATACCAAGGTTGTTGGTGACCAGCAGGGACATGTAATTATAGATGGAACACACTGATTTCAAATAGAAGCAGACATTGAGTGATGATGGCAAAAGTGTTCGAAAAGTAGCATTGGGAAACAAAGAACATACATCTTCTTCCTTGCTCAGAGAACATCATGACAGGTTTACTCACCTCATCAAGGAAAGTCAAATTTCAGTTAAGGACAGAAGCACTTCCAACGAGACTTTGGGGGAAGTGGGAATATTGATTAGAAACAGATAAGGAACCCCACGGATGATGAAAGGGATCTAGAAAAGGGACTCTAAGGGACTCAAGGGGCAATTGATGAAGGAAGAACAGGAAGAGGGGAGAGGTTTGCATCTGAGGAAATAAGGTGAGAGAACAAGATTGTCATCCTGGGGGTCACTTGCTGTCATTTCATGAAGAGCCACTAAGATTATTCATAGTTGGAATCTGATAGAGCCATTTCCACTACAACTCGTACTCCTTTCTTGGCCCCTCTTTATTTCCGTTATGTTGCAGCACCATGGCCCATTTTGTAGTTACTAACCTCTTCTATTGAAGCAAGATTTTGAGTTGGGGTGTTACTGAACAAGGCTATTTCTATATTTGTATATTTTGAAACAATCCTTCTCAACTAATGAATGTGTAATCCATATATGTGGCACTTCATGTCTACAACTTTCGCTACTAGAGGATTTATTTCTGTATACTGCAGCTGAAATACATTAGGTTGCCAATTTTCTACCATTGATTTTTTTTTTATTTCCTGTGAATGTGTAAGTTTTCCATTCAAACTAATGCATCACCTAATGGTGAGACCATTTGTAGCAGGGAAGTTTATTTTAGTTGGTTTCTATTACATGTGTAAAAGCAGACTGTTCATTCTCTCAACAAACCTAAGAATGACAGTTTCCTTACTTGGCTAAAGTTGTCATTACAGACCTTATGAATAACACTGGAGTCGATGTCGTTTTGTAAAAAATCTTTTCCATATGTGCCAAGGAATTAGATATTCTGTCATTTTTGTTTTAAGAATAATGTGCATATTAAGTTAATGCAATAAGATTTGTAGATTTTATGAAACTGCGTAGATGTTATGAAACTATGTAGATTTTCATTT
Source organism: Vespertilio murinus (assembly GCA_963924515.1). Lineage (NCBI taxonomy): Eukaryota > Metazoa > Chordata > Mammalia > Chiroptera > Vespertilionidae > Vespertilio > Vespertilio murinus. The sequence goes on from OZ004708.1 coordinate 65,136,752, forward strand.
CCATGGCTGAATAAAGCACATATCAATTTGAGCACACAGGTTGCTCCATTATTCAAGAGAAAATTATAAATTCATTGCTCTCAGAGCCTCAGACTTGGCTGTACCAGTTTCATGGTTTCTGCTAGGAGAGTCCTGGCTCCTCTGTTTAGCACGGCTGTCGTGAAAGTACGCATTGATTGTTAAGGTTTCTGATGATGCTCAGAGGTAATGCCCTAGTAAATATGTGCATTGATTTAACTCCCTCTGTTTGCTAGACCTCACTACTCTACCCCATCTCTACTCAGAAACCTTGAAAATGCATTTGCTCTATGCCCTGCTCCATTTCACAAGGTTCTTTAGGTCTGTTTCTCTTTTTTTTTATTTGAATGTAATGATGTATGTGTCCACAGTAGGCAGCATTTGAGGGACTCCAGCTGTGAGGCTCCTGAAATGAAGCTAGTAAAGCCAATGCATCACTCCAATAGTATCCAAATATTTTTACTTCACGTTATTTGTCAGGAACCAAAAGGAGTAGGTGCAGCGATCTGGTGCTCCTTTTCCTCAAAGGAGTTTATAAATAGGTCACATATAGGTAATTATATGCCTCAGCTATAATTTCAAGCTTGCTGCTTTTCTAGTGATTGCCATTCAATGTGAAGGTTGTGAAAGATTTCTGGAAAGACCACAAATATTTTCCCGTCCTTGTTTCTTTTTCGTTGTTGAAATAGTTCATGCGCCATCTGGTTTCAAGGATGTATCATTATGTGCAATAATGTCTTCCATAGCAGGCAGGGGGGAAAGCCATAAAAGACAGCCTAAGTGCAATGCAGAGCAATGTAAAAATATCTCCTGTTCTCCATAGTTTCCAAAATAGAGCTTGTAGCTTGAACCTCCAATGAGGTTTAGCTAGAGGAGGGGGAGGTTGGAGGTAAATCTCTTGCTCCAGGTGGTTGTTTTCATGTCTGGTGCCCTCTTTGCCTTCATAGCCTATGCTTTCTTCAGATTTTTTTAAAATGGGAAGTATTCACATTTTTTTGTATTTTATCACAAAGCTAACCTCCACACATAGGCAAGGACTGTTCTTGCTGCAGCATTCTAGAATCACAGCAGTCTGGTCAGTATGGCTTAATGGTTGAGCATTGACCTACGAACCAGGAGGTCATGGTTCGATTCCCAGTCAGGGCATATGCACAGTTTGAGGGTTTGATTCCCAGTGTGGGGCATGCAGGAGGCCACCAATCAATGATTCTCTCTCATCATTGATGTCTGTCTGTCTGTCTCTCTCTCTCTCTCTTTCTCTCTCTCTCTCTCTCTCTCTCTCTCTCTCTCTTTCTCTCTCTCTCTCTCTCTCTCTCTCTCTCTCTCTCTCTCTCTCTTTCTCTCTCTTTTCTCTCTCTCCTCTCCTCTTCCTCTCTCTCCTCCTTCCCTCTCTGAAATCAATAAAAATATAATAATTTTTTTAAAAAAAAATTAGAATCACAGCAAAGTTCACTTCGTGTTGGAATTAATTATTCTGCCTCTCAAAACAGAATTATATATTGGTTTTGTCGTTACTCAAACTCTCTGATATTAAACAGCTGCATTACTGGAAAGAACTATAATAAAGTCTTTTGTTTTTACCAAAAATTGGCAGAGAGGTTTCTAAAAGCAACTGGATGGCTCCTGGATGTTCTGTTACTTGAAAAGTTGATTTACGCAGAGGACCGTTATCCCCATTTGCATTTTGTGTTTGCTTTACAACAATGGGACCAGAAACTGCCTTTATAAAATGAAGTTCTGTTTTATACTCTTGGTGTTAGAAGAAAGCAATCTAAGTAAACTGGAAGGAATTCTTACTAAAAGTAGAAGCAAAATGGAATGAGGAAGGGGCATATTTTACATGTTGTCTATGTTCTTGGTCCTTTTAGTCAGGACAAAGGAGGACACAAGCTGAACTAGATTCTAGAGTTGCACTTGGTGCTACACCATGCTTTTGCTTGGCTCTGATGCTTCATCTAATCAGCTCTCTCCTCCTAGTGGGGTATCTTGGAAGATGAAATGCAGAGTAGGCCTCGGCCTGGATCCAGCTTGGGCCCCAAACATGTAAGTCTGGATTTGGGTAGAATGAGGAGGATGGCAGGGGTCCATGCCAGCCAGGAGGGATCAAAGACATCTGTCAATGTGGTGTGCTCTTGAGAGGCCATCCTGCAAGTCCAAGTCTATGACATGGGGCCGAGAAGGAGGTTGGCCTGTTAGATTGCCATTTCCTTAAGAGCTCTGAAAAGTGACCAAAAGTTATGCCAACTTTGTGGATGTGTGGAGATGGATAAATTAAAACTTTGAATTATATCTTTCTCCCAGATCCTTAACAGTCTGAATTATACACACTGAGTAGTCTAGAGTAAATTAAATTCACATGATATGAGAGAATAGCCATGCTTTTCTTGCTAACTGCATTCCACGTGGTTGAAAGCAGTCTGTCAGCTATAAATCCCAGGTTAATAGGCCATTTTTCCCTCCTAGTGTCAAATTTGGTCTATTTTCACATAAAATTCATAAGTATCAATGGCTCTTATTCTAGGAAACAAATTGTTTATTTCTGGATACAGGTTGAATTTAGCATGTACTTCCGTATATTCTTGAGAGGTGAAATAGGATTATCGTGGAATTGACAGAAAGTGGAAAACCACTACACACGGTCATAAGCCAAGCGCCCCCACCTTGCTCCAGCACTCCATGCCTGGCCAAGGCCAGGAACGGGTTGGATGTTTTATTCTAATGAAAGTAGTTATTGTCATCCTGCACTTAGTGTAAGAAGACAGGATCCACATCTCCTCCTGAAAGTTTTATTGCTGTTTATATAACTTAGACATGTTTCATATCCGTGTGGCATTTTAAAACAAGGAATTACTTAAGTCACACACACACACACACACACACACACACACACACACACACACACACATTATTTCAGAGACTTTGTACAAGCATAAGTAATCAGTATTGATTATGGAACTATTTAGAAATGGTGCTGTGGTACATGGACTCTTATTTTCCCACTCATGAATTTCTGTTACACTAAGCTCTATGTCTTTGTCGGGTTTCATTGGGGCCAGCAGGGCAGCTAGTCGGTGTCTTCATCACTTTCTTAAACATTGTTTTTTCTCATGACACTTTCCTGCTGTGCAAGTAGTGCCCCTAAAATGCAGGAGCCCTCCCTCCCCGTGCCCCCCACATTCTGCTCCATTCTCAGCAGGCTGCTCTCTGGGCTTAGTGCCCAGCTGTTTCCCTAGGACTGCCCTTCTCCATCCAAGAAGTGCCTCTCATTTTTTTTATTCTCGCTCCCCTGATTTCTAAATGCCATGCCATTTGCTTTTTTTCGTTTTACTCTCTCGTTTGCCAAAAGCATGCCTTCCAGGAGCTTTCAAAGGAGGGGGGCAGGATAAATTGCTTTTAGACCCTACTTGTCTGAAAAAAAAATGTCTTTATTGTATCCTCACACTAAATCAACAGTTTGGCTGGATTTGGAATTACAGACTTGTCCTAAGAATTTCGAAGGAATTGCTTCAGATTCTTCTGGTTTCTAATGTTATTATAAAGAAGTCCAATGCCTATCTGGTTTCTGGCCCTTTGCATATGACCTATTTTTTTCTTCATTCTGAAAATATGCAGAATATTTTCTTTATCCCCAGTGTTTTGAAATTTCATGATAAGTAATATTTTCAGACATTGTACAAGACAGGTATTTAGTAGGCTCTTTCAATCTAAAAACTCATGGGTATCAGCAGACAGCAGCTGCGTGTTGCTGAAGGATGCCCAGGACCAAACCAGAGATGGTCGGACCTGCATCACCACCATTTGTCCACCAACCAGATCTGAAATAGCATGGCTGACATGTACACATAAGGAACTATTAGACATTGAAATTGGGGCTCAAAAGAACTGTTGGCCCAGAAAGGAACTCACTACAGACTGATTAATTTGCCTCTCAGCATAACCATTATGTCTCAGTTGTCTCAGTTTAGGTTCTTACAAGGGTATTTCTTAGATCACATGATCTCACACATCTAGAGGAAATAATGAACAACATAAACTGATGAACAAAAATAGACCCAGAGACAGAGAAGCAGCGATCAGACTGTCAAACCTCAGAGGGAAGGTAGGGGAGGGTGGGAGTAAGGGGAAGAGATCAACCAAAGGACTTGGGTGCATGCATATGGGCCTAGCCAGTGGCCATGGACAACAGGGGGGTGATGGCATATGTAGGGAGGAGCTTGGGATGGGAATGGGGGGATGAGGACAATTATGTGATACCATAATCAATTAAAAAATAATAATAAATAAATAAAAACTCATGGGTATACATTCTGGGAAATTTATCTCTATTTTCTCTGTTCTCTCTTTCTGAAATTTGTGGTATTATGAGGTTGGAACTCCTACCTGATGTTCTGATTTTCTTTTCTTGCCTATTTTTGTTGTGCTTCCTGTAGACCTTTTCACCTTTGTCTTCCAAACATTCTTCTGTCATAGTTTTCATTTTCCAAGGCTTCTTCCTCATTCCTCAAAATTTGTATGGCATTCTAGTCTGTATCATAAATGAATAATGTCCTTTATCTCTTTATAGATATTAATCATTGGAGGGTTTTTTAATTGAGGTTGTTATTGTTCTAACTTAGCTCTGTTTCCCCTTGCCCTGCATTCTCTCTATTCTTTCAAGTTCCTTTTTTTCCCTTTATATTTATTTGAGCTAAATACTATGTTTTAGTTGCTTTTATAAAATTCTCATGACCTCTGGCACCAAAAATTTGACTGAAAACATAAGTCACACACACACACACACACACACACACACGCGCGCGCGCGCGTGAGATTTGTCAGCTAGTAGGTATCACCATACAATTAAACAAAGACCCCCGACCCCCACCCCAGTGCTAGCATCTATAGGTATTTCTTCAGGTTACTATTTTCCTGAAAGATATTTAGTCTGCGTTTTTGGGTGAGGGTAGGCAGGACAGATACATGCTGGGCAGACAGCATTTGGGAGCTGAGCAGGGGGAAGGGGCTGGCTTTTACCATTTAGTGGGTACATTCATTTAATTCCTCATCCCCATTTTCAGCCTCTTCCCTTTCACCTTCATTCTGCTGTACCAGGTCTTTCTGGATCTGAAACTTTGCTGGCTCCGCATCTCCATAAGAAAAGCTTCCTGTCCCTGAGGTGGAAGAGAAATGGTTGACTGGCTAGCTTACCAAGGTTGACCTCCTACAAACCTTCAACCAGTGCTCTCCTACTCAGCCTGTGCTTCTCCCCGAAGTTCAGAGGAATCTAGTGGTCACGTTTTTAGTTGCTCAAATTAGCTTCCTTCTTGCTGCCTTCACCTTCTGTGGGCACTTGGGTTTCCACTTTCCTCTCCTGCCATCGGTGACAACTCATCATTCAACTGTTTATTCTAACACATATACAGTTTTTCCTCCTTTACTCTCATGTTGTTGTTGTTGTTTTAGGATTTAAGGGAGGAGCAAAAATAAATGTATCCATTCAGTCCACCATGTTTAAGTAAATACTAATTTGTGACTTTGGAGTGTGTTTTTAAAGGAAGATGATTCCCAATGTAAGAGAGCAGTATAGGACTGTGATGGAGTCTCTGCTAGCTCCAAGCGAGGTGAACTTGGATCCACTTCTCCACCCCCCGAAGTTTCAGCTATTGCTTTAGTAAAAGGGAATCATGACAGTATCTACCCCCAGGATGGTGGTCACGTGAAATAACGTGCTAGTGCAGAGCGTGCCTCAGGACAAATGCTCAGCTGATGCTTGTTGGCGTTGCTTTTGTTGTTGTTAAGAGAACGTTAGCAGTGCACCCTGAGAGGCTTGACTGCCCATGCGGAAAGGTTCTGAAATAAGCAGCTTGCAAACCTTGCCAAATACAAGTGAACTCTTCCCATGTTCGTCTTCTCTCTTTCTTTCTCTACCTCAAAAAAGTAGTAAGGAAAAATATATCACTTATAGAAAATCACTGACCTCTTGGGAGAAGCTTTTGCTTTCATTCAAATCACCCTCTTGTGCCTGGAAATGAGACATGGAACTCTAGTGAGCTGCGTATCAGAAAAGGGAATAGTGCTGATGATAGGCTAAGATATTAGGCTACAAAATGTTAGACAGCTTGTTCTTTTGGGCAAGGTTACATGTGTAGTCAGGCAGAAAACTGCTAACAGACCCGTGAGGGGAGCATTTTTGAAACATGTTATACACTGATGCTAAAGGCTGAAAAAAATCATACTTGTCTAATTTTTTGCTTTGAAAAAAACACACACAAAGCATTTTGTTTTAAGAGCCAACTGAGGTGCCATTATGGAGATGTTTTTAAATTCCCCAGGGCCTATATACAGCTTTTCCTGTAACAAAAAAAAAAAAAAAAACACAGGAAAATAAGATTTTACTCCTACACAATCAGCATACCCACTGAGTTCAAAAGATGGGTCAAAACAATTATGTACTCTTCTCAGTAACAGACAAACCATCCTTTCCATAAAGGCCATCAAAAAGCCCTCCTGTTCCCTTTCTGACTGTCCTTACTCCCTGCTCCCCTCCCTGACTGTTCTTGCTCCCTGCCTTCCTCTCCCCTCCCTGACTGTCCCTGTACCCTCCCCTCCTCTCCCCTCCCTGACTGTCCCTGCACCCTGCCTTCCTCTCCCCTCCCTGACTGTCCTTGTACCCTGCCCTCCTCACCCCTCCCTGACTGTCCTTGCTCCCTGCCCTCCTCACCCCTCCCTGACTGTCCCTGTACCCTGCCTTCCTCTCCCCTCCCTGACTGTCCCTATACCCTGCCTTCCTCTCCCCTCCTTGACTGCCCTTGCTCCCTGCCCTCCTCACCCCTCCCTGACTGTCCTTGCTCCCTGCCCTCCTCACCCCTCCCTGACTGTCCTTGCTCCCTGCCCTCCTCACCCCTCCCTGACTGTCCTTGCTCCCTGCCCTCCTCTCCCCTCCCTGACTGTCCTTGCTCCCTGACCTCCTCTCCCCTCTCTGACTGTCCCTGTACCCTGCCCTCCTCTCCCCTCCCGGACTGGCCTTGCTCCCTGCCCTCCTCTCCCCTCCCTGACTGTCCTTGCTCCCTGCCCTCCTCTCCCCTCCCTGACTGTCCCTGTACCCTGCCCTCCTCTCCCCTCCCTGACTGGCCTTGCTCCCTGCCCTCTCCTCACTCCATCAGTTCATTTAGTACTCCCCCAGACCTATTTCTCCCAAGGCTGCCAGCTAGAAAGAGGGAGGGTATTTAGAAGAGGTTCTTCATTTTCCTGTGAGAACAGCTATAGGAAAGAAGACCTCGATCTTACTCATATTAACCTCCCATTATAGTCAAATTAAAATGTATTGTTGCACTGACCAAGTCTGTCTCTTTTCTTCATCCAATCCTTTCTTTTATATTGTGACTATATTGAGTACTGTTGCTTTGGGTTCTTCTAGTAAACTGCTTCATTGGATATACAATAAAGAATCACGTTGGGAAAACCCTGCGAAGGGTGCTTTAGTCTTATTTCAGTTTTTGTTTTTCGGGTGGGAATAGGTTTCAGCCTTGGGCCTCTGTCCCTGTGGTTTCTGGAGGTGTCTCTTTTGGGAAAGTGGGGACTAAATGCACCGTTTTTTATTCTGACCTCTTTTCCTGTTCCTCTACCTCCCACATTCACAAATTGCTTTTGTTACCACTATGTGAAAAGTAAAGTTACTCCTGCTAATAGCTGGACATTCTACTAACTTCCCTTGGGTGAACCCAAACTTTGCCAAATAGAGATAGCAGAGAAAGACCTGTAAACTTTCTAATGATATGGTATCAGTGGAATGAGTTCTGCTATGGAGAGTTTGCCTCTAATCACGTTTTAATTCAACTCCTTTCATTGTCTCAGTTTTCCCCCCATTTTTCCCTTCTCAAAAATGGCATCATTTGTGAGTATAAAATATTTGCCTTAATATACCCCTTAATTTTTCTATGTATACATACCTAGGCAAAACACACACACACACACACACACACACACACACACACACACACACAGAGGCTATGTGTGTTGGCAGCCCAGGCCCGTGCCGGGAGCTCAGAGAGGTCAGGGTGCATTTGGAGTCTCTTGACTTTCCTTTCACGGTTAGAAAAGGCCCGCAGCCACTCCCAGACCAAGTCCTCACGCCACTCTCCAGAACAGGAAGGAAGCGGCAGAGGCAAGGCTTTGTGAGGCACTGTTTATTTTATTCTAAAGAAAATCACTTCCAGCAGACTTTCCCTTAAGTGTCATTGACCACAACTGTGTCTTGGGTCCATTTTTAGTTCCAAGAAAGGATGGGAAAGTGAGTATCTGGCAAAAGGGAGTGGGATCACATGCCTGGCTGAAACCAGTCATAACATTCTTGGGGCTTGCAGAGAACCCAATATGTAAAGGATCTCCATCCATTATCTGGGGGGGAAAAGTCAGAATCCAACCTGGATGGAACAGAGCGGCTGTTAGGAGGCCAACACACTGTAGAATAGCACCTGCCAAAACATGCTTTAAAGTATTTGCAAACACTGGCCCTCGAGTTCATTCTTTCGATTACTGGTGACCTCCGTGTCAAAGATGTGATGAAAGTTGTGATGAAGATACAGAGAGAGAAAAGCAGGCCATTAGAAGAAACAGCGGTGGGGGGAGGTGAGTGGTTACCAATATGGAGTGGGACATGTTCAAAGACCGAAAAGAATGAGCTTAACCTGATTGTGTGTAACAGAGTGAAGAGGATGTGTCTGTGCCTGTTCTTCTAAAGCTTAATTTACTCAAAAGGCAACTTTAGGCCCTGGCCAGGTGGATCGGTTGGTTGGGACGTTATCCCATTTATTAAAAGGTTTCAGGCTCCATTCCAGGTCAGGCCATGTACCGAGGTTTCAGGTTTGATCCGTTTCTCACTTTGATCTCTCTCCCTTCCTCCCTCTCTCCCTCTCTGCCCCCATCCCTTCCTCTCTCTAAATTGAAGAGAGAAAAAACATATCCTTGGGTGAATATTTTTTAGATACCTTTTAGAGCACAACTGGAATATGCAAAGTGATCATCAAGTGTGCCATATTAGCTCCATAAGGTTTTATTCATGCAAAGTAGACTGTCAAAGTAGTGTTTGTTGCCTTCTCTTTTAAACACCAAGGCTTAATCTGACCTATAAAATGAAGGGGGCTAAAACATTGGGTGTGCTTATCAATATTCCTCAAAATAGTGGAATGGAGGCTAATTCACAAGATGGTCAAACCTCTTAGATAGCTCAGAGGTTGCTGATTTAAACCTACGTGGGGTCTTCCTTTCTTACAATCTGTATGCAGTAACTATGTCTTTGAGCGCCAGATGGAGAAGACATCTGTAGAGTGAGAAACTGAAGAAAACACACTTGCAAGATGAAGGCAAATTAAAAGAAAATTGTTGGCTGTATGAGCAACGAGGAGTTTGGAAACGATGTTCTCTATGTACATGTTCACTTTACTTAATGGATCACACATTGGAAGGTGCCAATTGTTTTTTTCCTAAGACAATTTTCTTTGTGAACAAGGTGCCCTGCAGTAAAATGAAAGCACATGACTTTGTTTTCCATCAACTCTTCATCCTTTAGTGAGATTCTGGTTGTGTCCACTAACGTGGGACAGTTTTGTCAATCCCTAAATATATACTTAGCTTTACAATTTGGTAGAATTCTTTGTTCCCTGCATCTGTAATGACCTCTTAGTCATGAAACAGAGCAAGACCATGTTAGAGAAAGAAGGGATAACTCAGCACATACTCCTAACCCTTCAAAAGAGCATAGACTTTTGCAAGTTGGGTAGTCTCGCTTCAAAGAAGATTTTTCTGAGAGGCCGGGGCAGTGGTTTCAGGCTGAGCATAGCACGCATAGCACACCAGCTAGAGACAGCAGCAGCTGTGTGGCTCGTCTGTTGCCCAACGCATTTCCTGGGCTATGAAGTCGACTTGGAGGGGTGGCGTCAGTGAATTCCAAGCATGGAAAGAATCTGACCGCTCTTTTTCATTTGTAAACCGCATTACCTTTGTCCTGTTCCGCAACTTTCAAGGCCATTTCACATTGCATTTTTTTCATTGATTTGTGGCCAGAAACTGGCTTGGAAAAGGAGAACTTAAAGCGTGTTGTTAGCCAGGGTTTGGAATCAATTATGCTCCCAGATTCGTTTTCTGTAACAAAGATCTCAAAAGACCCCCACGTAGAACCCTGACATGACCCTGGGGTGGGCAGGGGTGATGCTTCAGGAATGCAGGCTGACGGAGGGAGCCTCTGCGGAAGACAGAGTGCGTGTGTGAAACTTGAACGTGGAAGTACCATGAAGGGTCCACATGCTTAGTAATTTTAATCTTGTTTCTTTTATAATAGTTCTTCCTAGTTTTCCGTTCATACTGCCCCCACCCTGTGGTAGGCCTGGGTATCTCATTTCCAAGTAGAGCCACAACATCCAAGCTGACCTCTCTGCCTCCAGTTTCTCCCCATGTTAATCTTTCTTAACCCCACATGTTCACACCTACTCTTACTAATAGCAAATCAATTCCTTTAGCATATATATATATATATATATATATATATATATATATATATTCTCCTGAGGATATTTTTCCATTAACTTTTAGAGTTGAAGAGAGAGGGAAAGACAAAGAGAAATATCATTGTGAGAGAAACAAACCAATTGGTTGCCTCCTACATGAGCCCTGACTGGAGACCAGGCCAGGGAGGAGCCTGCAACAGAGCTAATGTGCCCTTGACCAGAATCAAACCCAGGACCCTTCAGTCCGCAGGCGGCTACTGTATTCACTGAGCCAAACCAGCTAGGGCTCCTCTAGTTTCCATCATTTTACTTTTATATGTGTATCATACTTAGAGTATTACAAGTTGCAAATGACAGCATTAATAAGTATTAATCATTACTGAGCAAAGATTTTAAATTATAAAACTTTCTTAGAAAACAAGTAGAAGACTTTCAAGCATAGAGTCCAGACAGGGATAACGGCCCATTTTGAAGATAATTAATATAGAAGCTTCAGGTCTCCCCACCACACACAATTAAAGGCATTACCAAAACCAGGCCGTTTGCCCAAAATGAGTGTATACCTACTGTGTGCACTTCTGCTTCAGATCTACTTGATTACTGCTGTAATTAGAATTCTTCCCTTTGTCACTTGGCTTGAGACTTGTGGCATTTATGTCATCTCTTCCCTGATTCAGCAGAGATCATTGTTTCCATCTAAAATAACTTCTGATGTGCAGGTTGCATGGGGATGCTTCTATGTATAAACAACAGCATACTAATTCATCGCTTCCTTTGCACTACCATGTCCATGGGAACTTGAAAACAATGGTGCATGACATTTTCAAAAGATGGCTGAGCTTATTCCATAAAAACTATTTGCAAATTTAATAATGCTACTGAAGACATATCTCAGTAATCATCAGATACTCTCAAACCCTGGGAAACATTCCAAAAGATGTTTGTAAAAAAATTATAAGAGAAGAAAAATAGTGATGATTCTCTATAACCTCTGTTAGGCCACTTTTACAGCTCTACAATCTCCCTTTGAATGCACTTTTTAAAAAAAGTAAACCTGTTGTTAGATCTCTTCAGTCTAATCTTCCCATTTTGGATAGCATATTTGAAACATATACTCTGTGTCTGATTGTGGATGTCTGTACTTCAGTTAATGATGACTTTTATCTCCCCAAATTTCATCATACTCTGATTTTTTTTTCCTGAGCTGGAATTGACAAATACTGAGTTTCTTAGTCAACATAGCAGTGATAATTGAGCATGAGACAACAGGAAAGAACCATTCAAAGCTAGCATCAGAGTTGATGGTAGGTAAAGTTCTTTTGAAACATGAAAAACGTTCATTTAAAAGAGTTCAAGAGTTTAAGCCAAAAGAGCTGGTCAAGTTGTTGAGGAAGAAAAACAAACAAACAAAACAAACAAAAAAAACCAAAAAAAAACTCTGCAAGATTCCCCCAACTGTACTTCTCTCTGAATAGCTAGCTCTACGACTGTCAGTTATATAAAACCGATATAAATCCTCCCATTCCAATGGCTCATGAACAGAGAATGATAGCAACTGCAAATGAGTTTAAGAAAACAGGCTAAATGTCATTAAAATCTTTTCAAAACGTTCTGTGACATCTGTTTTCCATTTTTGCTATTCTGTTTAATTAACGTCAGTTCTCCCAGAATTGCAAAAATCTTATTTGCTCAAAATAGTATCTTGAAGGAAGTGACCTTTATTTAATAGAGAAGAATGTTAAGTGTAGTATGGGCTTGATTAACTTCATCCCAAGTTTAACATTTTTCCATTGGCTTCAAGATCTTACTCCTCGGTACGGCTCGCTTCTGTACGACCAGACTGAACTCTGGGTGGTGGAGAGCTACGATCCGGTTGGTGCACTGAACTATTACTAAGATACCAAAAATGGAAGAAATTTTAAAGAGAATAGTGACAGCGCAGGAAACTATTCTTATTTGTCTTTGTCTCTATTATTTGAGGCTGCTGGCTTCTGAGCTAATGAGGGAGTCAAGTTCAGAGACAGATTCCTTCCTCGTGGGTGTGTGATCTTTTTTGATAAGAAAAATTGTCTGGAGGAAGAAAGTGAGAGAACAAAAGAGAGCAATATATCCTATGGATATACCTGGAATGTGAGCCCCTCTTTTGCCGAGGTCCGGTGGTCCTAGGAAGCTCACACTGGGCAAATCTTGGAGGGCAAACAAGAACGCTGTGGGGCAGAGGAGGAGGGAAGAGAGCCAGGTTTAGTCAACAGCTGACTTTGTTTCTGTGTGGTGAAGCACACAAAAGCGGGTGCCCCAGATTGGAACACAAAGACAAGTGGCCGCATTTCAACGCATTTCAACGTGCCCTGGCTCCACTAGGGGGTTATGGCTTTCCAGAGTGGACGTAGGCTGCCAATCAGCTGCCTTTGCTCTTGGTGCCCTGCAGGCAGATGTGTTCAGCTGTTCTCTGTGGTTTCTGAGAAAGCAACGTGGACAGTGCTGGGCCCGATTTGTCTAATCAGAGTAATTAGTGTGTCTTAGCCACTTTTCGATGTATTTGAAATTTTTTTAAAAATGGGAGCGCTATAGAATTTTGGTAAAGATCCCACTCACCCCTGCCTCCCTCTCCCGTGGCCTTCACTGCATTGTTGTCCTTGTCCCTAAAGATCGTGGCCTCTCTGCTTCAGCAGAGCAACTGTTGCCGTTCCTCCATCCTTGTGGAGTTCTCTACCCAGTTTCTCTGCCGTCCTTATCTGACTCAGGCTGGTCCCACTCTCCCAGCTCTTAACCGGCGAAGAAGGTGACCTTAGCTGTCCGACCTGTGGCTCAATACTAAGGCCAAATCTGTCTTGGAGAAGGAAAATATATATTCAAAAGAAGTCACTTGGAGGATAAGACTATTTTTATTTTTAAAAAAAAAACATATTTTATTGATTTTTTACAGAAAGGAAGGGAGAGGGATAAATAGCTAGAAACATCAATGAGAGAGAAACATCCATCAGCTGCCTCCTACACACCTCCTACTGGGGATGTGCCCACAACCAAGGCACATGCCCTTGATTTGAATCGAACCTGGGACCCTTCAGTCCACAGGCCAATACTCTCCAGGTCCCTTAATAATGTCTCAAAGGGTAAGAGATTCTTCTTTACTATAGCTACATAGTATTCCATTGGGTAAAGTACCTCACCTTTTTTATCCGCTCATCTGCTGATGGGCACTTTGGCTGTTTCCAAAACATGGCTATTGTAAATGATGTTGCTATAAACATAGGGGTGTATATATTCTTTCTGATTGGAGTCTTAGGATATAATCTCAGAAGTGGGATCACTGAGTCAAAAGGTAGTTCCAGTTTTTATTTTTTTAAGGAAAGTTCATATTGTTTTCCCCAGTGGCTGCACCAGTCTGCATTTCCACCAACAGTGTTCTATGGTTCCCTTTTCTCCTCCACATCCTTGTCAGCACTTGTTGGTTGATTTCTTGATGGTAGCCATTCTGACAGGTACGAGATGTCATACCTCATTGTCATTTTAATTTGCATCTCTCTGATGATGAGTGATATTAAGAATTTGTTCATATGTCTATTGGCCATCTGTATGTCCTCTTGGAAGAAATGTCTATCCAGGTCCTTTGCCTACTTTTTAATTGGATTGTTTATTTTCAGGTGTTGAGTTGTGTAAGTTCTTTATGTATTTTGGAAATTAACCCCTTATCAGATATATTATTGATGATTATGTTCTCCCATACAGTGGGTTCTCTTTTCATTTTGTTGATGGTTTCTTTTGCTATGCAGAAGATTTTTTAGCTTGTTCTAGTCCAGGGGTGGGCAAACTTTTTGACTCCAGGGCCACAATGGGTTCTTAAACTGAACTGGAGGGCCAGAACAAAAGCAACCTGATCATGCTGGCACTCTCATCTTGGGCTGCTGGTGAAGGAGCGGGGGGGGGGGGGGGGGGGGAGAGAGAGCAAGAGAACCCTCTGCTCTTTCGGCTCCACTGGCTGGATAGAACAGCCGAAAGGGCCGGATCCGCCCCACGGACCTTAGTTTGCCCAAGGCTGGTCTAGTCCCATTTGGTTTTTTTCCCTCGCCCTCAGAGACATATGGGCAAAATTATTGCTGCTAGAGATATCTGAGATTTTATTGCCTATCTTTTCTTCTAAGATTTTTATGGTTTCATGCCTTACATTTAAGTTTTGTGTCCATTTTGAGTTTATTTTTGTGTATGGTGTAAGTTGGTGGTCTAGTTTCATTTTTTTTTTTCTGCATGTATCTGTACAATTTTCCTAACACCATTCATTGAAAAGACTGTCTTTACTCCATTGTATGCTTTTGCCTCCTTTGTTGGGTAAAGCCTTTAATGAGGATTTTTTTTTATTTTTAGTCGGTCCTGTGAAAAGGTACTCCTTTTTCAGAATTCCATAGATTTTGTGATTTTATTCATTTCCCAGTAAGTGAGCAGTACCAGTTAATTAGCTTAAAGGTAAACTTAGAACTTTGGTTGGAGCTGGTCACCCCAATCTCTGTTAGCGTTTGAATGAGGTTGCTGACTGGACCTTTTAACTTACTGTTCTTGTTTATTTTCTGCTTGTTTTGTTTGTTCAGGTCTGGCATGGAGCCTAAAAATAAAAGCTTGCTGGCAGATTGACTTTCACTGTGATTCAGTTTTGCAATCTTTTCAAAACACTCTTCAGGAGACCTTCACTTATCTGTGGGCATCTCCTGGATCTTCCAAAACAAACACAACATAAATTGGGGGAATTTGGAAATTTCCAAATTGTAACATATGGGAACTTGCTTCCTTTGTCTGAGAAGTCTTTGCTCCAGATAGAGGGGAATCCCAGAGGAAAAAATAAGTCTGAAAGCTCCATGGGGTTCTCTGCCTTTGCTCTTCCTGGAGAAGGGGGTGGGGAAGGGGAGAGTAACCAGATGTCAGAAGCCAGCTCTCCCCCTGTGAAAGCTCACAACTCAGAGGACCACACTCAGACAGTCACCCCAGTCACAGACTGTTTCCTGACATTCGGCAGTTCCCTTTCCAGATAACTGAGGAGAAAGACTAAGCTCTCACAAGTGAGCGTGGTGTCTAATTAAAGTTTCAGAGCCTGCATCTCCAGGAAAGGGATGCTAAGGAATGACTCCTGAGACCCTCTTTCCTGCATTGAGTCAGATTGTTTGGGAAGATGGACCAATGAGATGAAAGTATCCCTGTTACCGGCAGATCGCTTTTCTCTGTGCCATGGCCAGTCTACAGGGTACCTGCACAACAGCCTCCCCTGATTTCCCCGGGGTTAAAACAGAACAAAACAAGATGAGGCCTTGGGAAAAACAGAACTCCAATCTCATGGTCTTCCAGCCGTAGGCCAAAGGATTCATAAGTTTTAAAGCCAAGGAGACCCTCAGAGGTCACTTGTTCCCAGCCCCTCCATTTTTCTAGGAAACAAGATGACACCAGGATTTAAGTGGCTTGGTTCTGTGGGAGTAAAGAGGACAGTAGAGGCTTTAGGTCAGGCATCAGCATGAATCCTGATTCTGTCTCATTATTCTGTCAGTGACCTTGAATAAGTCATTTGTCCTCTTTAAGCTTTAGACTTACCATCTATAAAATGACATAATAATAGCACTTATAGGACTGTTGAGACTATTACATTATAGGTAATTCATGGAAAGTACATCATATAATGTCTGATACTCAGTAAGTTACTAAAAACTGATGGCACGTATTTCTCATCATCATAACTATCAAAGCCAGAGTCCAGCACCCAAGTTTTCTGGTTCAACATTTCTTTTGAATCATCTCCATATATTATTAATACCACATTTGGTACCTCATTCTATTTTAAAGTACAAACAGTGTTGATATCATTAGTTTAGAGACTAATACTGGGTAAATAATGATGCATTCTTTTTTTAAAAAGATGTAACACTAAAAGAATCAGGATGATAATCTAAATTTTATTTTAGATTATGTTTCCATATTTATATTTCAATGTTTTTTTTAGAAACACATTTTGTAATGTGTTAAGAAGCATGTGTTAAAAATAGCTCTTTCTTACTATTTTCATTCCATTCTCATCCTGATACTTTCACAGTGAACTTTTATAATTGAACTAGAGGCCCAATGCATAAAATTCGTGCAAGAGTAGGCCTTCCTTCCCCCAACTGCCGGCACTGGCTTCCCTCTAGAACCCAGGACCCGGGCTTCCCTCCTGCTACCAGCTGGCACCCGGCACTGGGCTTCCCTCACAGCCCCAGCTTCATCCAAAAGGTCTTCTGGAAGGACATATGGGAGGATGTCTAATTAGCATATTATGATTTTATTATTATAGATTATTAATAATGAACTACAACATTCGCTAATGACTGATTACTATAATCATGTTGCATTCATTTCCCTTACATGCCTTACGCGCAGGTGCATCATTTCTCTCCACTAACACTAGCAATGAATATTTTGGCAGCTGATTGCCACATTATTAGTCTTGGACTGACTTGTTTTGGTGTGTGAAACAGGAAATATTTTGCTTTCAGAAAACATGAAAAATGGGTTTATTTGCATTACACTTATTAATTTGTGCAGTTATTCGGTATCTGGTAAGTTAATATTCAAGAAAAAAATATTATTTTTATTAAAATGTTATATTTTATGTTAATGATTACTCATTTATTTCAGCCCTTTGTATTCACCATGTCTCTATCGAAATAAACCTATGTTTCCATGAAAATGGAAGCTTTTGTTTTTTTTGCAACCCACATCAATTTAAACCTTGTTTATTTGGCCGCTGTTAGCCTTTGAGTTTGACATGCTTGCTGTAATAGCTGCTTGGAAATCAGATACCCCTAAATTGCAGTCCCAGCCTCTCCAGTCAATGGCTGTGTGTGGCTTTGGGCATGAAACTTATTGTCTCTAAACCTTGCTTTTCTTAATTTAGTCATTGCTTAATAAATATCAAGCCATTATTCATGTCGAGTCGGAAGCATTAAAATGTTTTGACAGTACCAGCACAGTTCACACAAGGGCAAGGACTCTAGAATTTCAGCTCCACTGTGGAATGAGAGCATGCATGTGTATCCCGTTCATCTGCGTGGATAGAATCCTACTGCCATACATACACCAAATAGACACTGTATTATTCCTACTGTCATGTAGAAGTACTCTCCATCTTTGCTGGTGATTTTAGTGGTTAGAATAGAAAAAAAGGGAGGGTGGAGTGACAGGACATAGGGATTCTATTTTAATTGGTAGCGTGGCAAGGCTAGTCATGCTCATGGAACTGAGGGAGATGAAATAAGCAAATTTTCCTAAACAGTGCTCCGAGGATTGCACAGAACGTTACAAGCTACTTGCAGTGAATCATGGCTGGAATGTTGGTCGGGTCAGTGCTCCATGCAACACTATGTCCCACTGTGTTATCCTGCCAAGTGGACGAATTCACAAGGTCAAGTCCAAACTTAAAAGTCGATTGCTTGAGTACCAGGCTGGAATTATTTTCATTTCTTACAGCAATCTAATCAGTTCTCATAACTTTCTTAATAAAAAAGGCAAGTGTTACTGTGCTTTCCCTAGAGTGGAGGGTGGTTTTCTTGGCCAAGTTCATATGTGAGGATGTGGGTACTAAGATGATTCTGAATGTGTATCTTTTAAAACTCTGTTACACTGTCTGTGCTCTGAGACTAGATGTGATAGTCCTTCCCTATTTTTTTTTTATTTTCTGTTTCACATGATAGACCTATGTAGACATTTTCAAGTGATCCCTGATAACTATTCAATGAATATGTTAGCATCAATATCTATATGCTTTGAAAATATGGTCATAATTCTTTTGCCATTTATATCTACTGGGTCCTCCATACCTACTTTTTAGTGACCACCAAACTAACTTAAATTCCCAGTGTATATTGGTTGTTATTGCTTCCAGTATTTACTATTTTTTAAGACTTAAGATGTAAATAATTACAAAATATTTTAGAGGAGAAAGTTAGGGGGAAGAGTGAGAAGAGAAGGAAGTGGAAGAGGGAGAAAAAAGAAGCTAAGATTTGTGATTAAAGCTTTCACTGGGAGATTAAACTTCCTAAAATATATTAATCGTGTATTTATGCAACAATGGGAAAACTGAGCAAACAAGAGAGAGTTTTGATAAATCTCAATTCAAAATAACATTCTTATCACTTATCCTTGGAGGATATATAACCACCACTTATTGTTGTTTTAAGCCAGTGAGTTTTGGGACAATGTGTTATACAACAAATATGTATTATACTATATTAGAGGCCTGGTGCACAAATTCGGCCTTAATGAGGGCCAATTGGGGCTGGGCCAGCGGGGAGGAAGGGATGCAGGAGGTTGGCTGGCTATGTCCCAGATTGGGGGGACAGTGGGGAGGGGGATGATCAGGGGCAGGGCCAGCCCGGAAGGGGCAAGGGGGAGAGACCCTGGGATGTTGGCCAGCTAGCACCGCCTCCAATTGGACTGGTTGGCCAGCTGCAGTGAGTGTCATAACAACTAGTTGTTCTGGCTATTCTGGTGGTTCTGCTCATTCTGGCATTCAGGTCATTGGCTTTTCAGATAGACAGACAGACAGATAGATAGATAGATAGATAGATAGATAGATAGATAATATATAGATACAAACAATAGTAAAGAATAATACAAACACTTTAAAGAAAGAAAAAGTCAGAAACTTTAGAATTAAAAAGTCCAGAGCTTTTTGATGTTTAATAAGAATTCTATCCCCCTTGAATATTAAGAGCCTATATTAATTATCCATATATAAATTTAAGTAGGTTGCATCAGTGTTTATCTTTGTTGTTTAGAGGAAATGGAGATGTATGCCAAAACCTATAAGAAATTACTGCTAATCTATATTTGAGAAGCCTCATCCACTACTAAATTTTTTTTGGCCATTTATCAGTGCTGTTTCATCTGTGTTTTTAAAGTTTTAGATTTTAGTCATCCTTATTTAGTTAAAATTAATACATATGAATATACCTTTTAGCTTCCTTTTTTGGTCATATGGTTTATTTTATAAGCCTAAGATAATGATTGGATTTATGTTCATTCAAATGTGTTTATCTGAATGCAAGTTCCTCAGTGCTATGCAGTAAAATTACTATTGATGACTTTCAGAACAAATCTGAGATAAGATCATAATTGTGGCTTTATGAGTATCACTTTCCAAATACTGTTAAATTATGCTGAGTATTATTTTCCATTCTGGTGCTTCTTAAGCTTATATT
The DNA here is from genome assembly GCA_963924515.1 of Vespertilio murinus. Classification (NCBI taxonomy): domain Eukaryota; kingdom Metazoa; phylum Chordata; class Mammalia; order Chiroptera; family Vespertilionidae; genus Vespertilio; species Vespertilio murinus. Next base: position 65,156,463 of record OZ004708.1, read on the forward strand.
ACATGGTGATGATTTTTATATGGGAACAGTCTGAAGAAAAACACTTGTATGACTTTAGATAGAATCAAAAAATAAGGATTCAGTCAAAATACCACAGAGTATCTCAGAGTAAAATGTTTTAGTCTCACCTCCCTGTCTCATTCCCATAATTCTATTTAATATTTGCAGTCAGCCATTTAACCTTCAATCATATATACTACAAATACATTTTCAGCAGAGAAAGATCAAGTTTAAAAGGCCTGGAGTGCAAAGAACCTTGACTGTGGGAGCTTAGAGTAATAAAGATTAGAGAAAGGTGATCTGAGTGGGTACAGCATCATGGCAAAGAGACATGGAGATGAAAGATGACAGAGAAATAAACAGAAAACTTATAGGCCAGGATAAGGTATTTGGTGTTTATTCCATGTATGTTGGGAAACTATCGGAAAATTTTAAGCAAGGAAGTTATATGATCAAATTTAGTTTTTAAAATATCTCTCCATGGCAGCTACATGGAGACTAGCCTGGATGTAGGAAGGGGAAAAAAAGGGGAAAAAAAGATAAGACCACTTGGCAGGTTATTATAGTTTGGGCAAAAAAAAAAAAATATGGTGACTCTGAGGTGATGGTAGTTAGTTGAGGGCATAAGAAGTGATGGGGATTGAGGATATATGTGATGGGATTTCCTGATGGATACTATTTGGGATGTCAGGAAAAGAAAATCAAGGAAGAGTCCTGGGTTTGAGTCTGAGAACTGGTAAAAGATTGTATTTATGGACATGGCAAACAGGAAGGGAGAAACGGTGTGGAAGGTAGAAGGGAATTAAGAGTTCTGTTTTGGCCAAACTAAACTTGAGGTTTTCATTGTAGATTTCTACGTGGTAATGTGAGTAGGCAGTTGGAAATGCAAATCGCGAAAATGTTGGCTACATCTTTGAATTGGAGAGGCAACACCCAAAAGACACTATTAAGGCTATGAGACATTTTGTTTTCTCTTGAGAGAGTGAATGTCAGTGGAAATGAGGCCTAGGAATTGGACCTTGAAGAACTCTTAACACTGAGAGGTCTGGGAGGGGATGAGCAGAAACACCATTCAGAGAGAGGAAACCCAGGAGAAGGGGGTGTCCAATGGGGACAGTGTCTCAAGAAGAAATGAGTGGTCAGTTCTATCAGTGCTGAATAGTCTTAAGAATGAGGACTGAGAATTATTTTGGGGGGTTTGGCATGATGGAGGTCCTGGTGGACTTCAGGAAGAGATGGTAGAGACAAAAACTTGAGTGAGGTATGTTGAGGAAAGGAAATGACAGGTAAAGAAAGTAGACCCAGTAAACTCATGCAGATAACGGAACTCCAAGCTGACAATGTCGATTTCCTCAGGTGTCTCATCTGCAAGGTGAGAGTCTTGAGGTGACTTCTCAACATTAACTTATTTTTTCCAATTGGTGTAAAAAATGGCAAGACCAGCCTGCCAAAAGAATCATCAGCTGCATTGCTTGTGGCCTAGAGACGATGGGGTCATCATTGCCTGGGGGTCTTGTCAGTACCATTTGCATCAGATACCCATTTAATGATTTGGAATAGAAAATAAGAAATCATATGTATATTTTATGATGAGAACAAGCTCCATTCATTTGTTTTATGTGTAGCCATTTGCTGCCATTCAAATAGGATTGTGATCTTTTTCTGAAAGGAGGAAGGAAGTCTCAGGACAGATCTGTGTCTGTCCCGGAATTAGACCCCAGGGCCTCCTCATTCTCCCACAGCCAGATGGACCACGGTAGCTAGGGGTGTGACCAGTTCCCTCTGGTCTGTTGTAGCTGGCAGGGGTGGCAGTGATGATTAAAGGTGAAAGTAAGAACCTTGGCAATAGTAACTGATCATATCATACTGCTTTAGAATTTATAAAGCCTTTTCACAAAACTTAATTTAAGTACATGGACCATTTAAAATGCTTTTTCAGCCCGGCTGGTGTGGTTCTGCGGTTGAGTATCAACCTATGAACCAGGAGTCATGGTTTGATTCCTGGTCAGGGCACATGCCTGGGTTCAGGCTTGATCCCCAGTGGGTGGGGTGAGCAGGCAGCCGATCAATGATTCTCTCTCATCATCAATGTTCCTCTCTCTCTCTCCCTCTCTGAAATCAATAAAAAATATATTTAAAAAGTAATTTTAAAGAATGCTTTCTCACATACATTAAATTATCTATATCGGATAGTATTGAGCATGGCTCGGCTATCCTGATGACTTTTTCATGACTTGACCTTAATTAAACACACACACACACACACACACATTTGCAACTCGTACTTTCAGGCTCCAAAACTGTTGCTTTGAAGAGGGTCTGAGTAAGCATCTGAAACTGTTGGCTCAGTGGTAGATCTAACTTGGATTTCCGAAGCTGCTACCAGAATGCTTTTCCCATGCAGATCAAAAATGAATGTGAAATGTTACCTGTTCTCTCGCTCTTGTCTTCCTTCCAGTGACCCCACTTTCTCCACAGTGACCCCGGGTCAGGCAGTCTCTTTGTGAAGGACCCCCGCGTAGGTATGCGTGTTCCATACACAGCATTCTGAAGTCACATCATGCTTCTCAGGCGTGTAAGCTCTTCAGCATGAATCATGCAAACTTGGTGAACCATAAACCTCTCCCTGTGGATATGAAGTTGTTGGTATTTTAGTCTGCTTGGAAACTGTCTGAGAAACATTAAACCCAGCTTTTTTGAGGTTAGTCCAAATTATTTTTTTTTTAGATGAGAGAAAAAAAAATATTATGTCTCCTAAGGAAATTTGTAACCATGAACAGTAAATTTAAAAGGTTTTAAATGTTTTCTTTTCCTCCCACATGCCCTCCTCGTGCATAGTTGAAATCCCTAGTTTCTCTCACCAAAATAAATGCTAGACTGCATCCGTGGGGTAGGCCTGTGAAATGTATTTCGTAGATTAAAGGTATAAAATCATTGTGTGCTGCGTTATACTGATCCCACCAGTCTTGTTCCCTCTCCGTCGCTCCAGTTCAGTAATCCATTCAGTACTGGTAGGCGGTAGGTGTTTATTTAGAAGGAATGAACGAAACCAGCTGTATTTGGTGGGCAGGGAAGTAGTGCTCAACTCGCCTATTCAAGGTAGCGAGTCACTTCCCATCGTGCATGGTAGGCTTTTCCAAATTCACTCAATCTCTGTGGGGTACTCAGTCCCCAAGGACCCCACCCATCCATCCTTCCCTTCTTCCTGGATTGCAGGAGGAAACTGTAGCTGCATGCCGGCCATGCAACGTGTGGCTGCAGGGTAAGGTCTGGTCTAACCTGGATTCCATAGGGATGACTTCCTTCTGTGTATGCTCCCTCGGGGTCAGCCTCTGTCCCTGTGGCAAACCTCCCCTGCCTCCTAGCCTCAAACTCTGCACACCCTTTGTCCTCCTCGCAGTGACTCCGGGGCCTTCCAATACTCTGGCCCATCTCAAATCCACCCGGGCCTCTGGAAACCTGGCTGCCCCTTGGGCCGTGCTCAGCTACGGGCACTGGGGACCCAGGGGAGGGCCTAACCACACCGATCCCCTCTGCGGCTCCCCTCTGACCTCCTCCTTTCCACTTGACCATCAGGGACCTACTTCCAAGTATGAAATTGCTACATGGGCCTTTCTGATTTTGGATTTCCTCTCAACCAAGGTTTCCATGTCTTCCATGCTCCTCTTTCCCACCTTCCTGAGTCCTGGGGAGTAGGGGGTCCTGGGTACCTGGAAAAGTACCCAAGCAGCGAATTAACCATAGTCTTATCTACTCTAAATTTCTTCAGAAAAATCCTCCCCCAGCCAGGAGGGAGCTTTACTACCTCCCTCCGAGGAGAAACACAGCCCCTACACCAGGTCTAACATCTGCCTCACTCATGAGCATGCCGGAAAATTCTTTGGCACCAGTGTCCCAAGATACGGTCTGGATATTCATTGCCCAGCTGTGGGAGACCAAGAAAATATTTCTATTTTCTCCCTCAGATGCCCTGGCTCTTAAAATTGAAATCCAGAACACTCATGCCTATTATTTTTCTTATAACTTTAAAAATCTATTTTGAAAGTCAGACTTGAGGAGTAATGACTTTTTGTTTGTTTTATCCGCTGAGTTTTGCCCTTCCTGAAAGAGGTGGCTTCAAGCTCAGTACGACTTACCAAGGAGAAAAAATGTGCCACGTAATGTGTAGAATATTATCTGATGCATTTTTATTTTCAGTCATTCTTTTTTAAAAAAATATATTTTTTATTTCAGAGAGGAAGGGAGAGGGAGAGATAGACACATCAATGATGAGAGAGAATCATCCATTGGCTGCCTCCTGCATACCCCCTACTGGGGATCGAGCCCACAACCCTTGCATGCACCCTGTCTTGGAATCAAACCGTGACCTCTTTGTTCATAGGTCAGTGCTCAACCACTGAGCCACACTGGCCAGGCTTCAGTCATTCTTTTAAACAAAGAATCCATTAGAAACCCAAGGGTTCACAAAAGTTAAGCTTGAGCCTACATTCTTTCCTCTAATTTTAAAGCACTTATACATTCACTCACTGCTGGGTAGTAAGAAATGTTTTCTTTTTTCATATGGAAAACTTTTAGGACACACATTTCCATGGACTGTATTTTTCCCACAACACTTTCCAACGACTTTGGCATTCAAGCAACAGCATTTCTCCAACTGGAAGTTTCACCAGGGAGGCCCCGGGTTCCCAGGCTCCTCGGCAGGGACACTCTGGAGTCTCTGCTTTATTCTCACATCAAACTTCGAGATTCGTCCTCGCCGGTTAAAATCACATCCACTTGGTTTAGCTGGGTTAGCGTGCCAGGCGCTCTTTCCTAAGTAAGCAAGTGCAGGCTTTATTACTTCACAAGGCCCTTGTATTCCATCCTCTGAGAGTCTTATTTTGCTGTGATTTTTGTTTCTAGGAAAAGAAGAGGAAAACAGGCTGAATATTAAAGATTCATTAAAACTTCATTTTAGAAGCATCATAAACATGGTGTGATAACTTGAGACTCCAATGCATAGACATACAAATAGATTACTTAAAATTGCTTCACGATATCGCTAACATTTATTGAGCATTTATACATCATTAAAGTTAAAACATAAAATGCCCTTCTTTACACAAAGATTTGGATATATATTTAATGTCAGCTTGAAATCCATTATGTTGTTTTAATGGGTAGAATTAATTATTTCTTTTTTAAAAAATATATTTTATTGGTTTTTTTACAGAGAGGAAGGGAGAGAGAGAGCTAGAAACGTTGATGAGAGAGAAACAACGACCAGCCGCCTCCTGCACACCCCCCACCAGGGATGTGCTTGCAACCAATGTACATGCCCTTGACCAGAATTGAACCCGGGACCTTCCAGTCCACAGACTGACGCTCTACCACTGAGCCAAACCGGTTTGGGCAGAATTAATTATTTCAATATCTATCCGTGAGTACTTCAGACACTGCGGAGTACCACTATGTACCAGGTACCCTGATCAGGATCCTCCTTTTGTTTTTTTCCCATTTGATTCTCTCCAGAACCCTGTGAAGTAGATGATACCTCTCCTTTTCACTTAGGACCGTGGTCGGCAAACTGTGGCTTGCGAGCCACATGAAGCTCTTTGGCCCTCTGTTATAGTGTGGTGGGAGTCAGAAAAAGCTTGTTTGAAGTCCATCTCGAGCACTTAACAACTTTATCTTGGGCGAATTATTTCAATCATCTAAAAAATAAGAATAAAAAGAGTGGTGAATAAAATGAGATGTTGTATATACAACACACAGCAACCAAAACCGGCTTGGCTCAGTGGATAGAGCGTCAGCCTGCAGACTGAAAGGTCCCAGGTTCGATTCCGGTCAAGGGCATGTACCTTGGTTGCGGGCACATCCCCAGTGGGGGGTGTGCAGGAGGCAGCTGATGGATGTTTCTCTCTCATCGATGTTTCTGTCTATCCCTCTCTCTTCCTCTCTGTAAAAAATCAATAAAATATATTTTAAATAAATAAAACACACAGCAAAATGTTTGAAAGACAGAAAATATTCAGTGGTAGTTACAAAATAGTCATACAGTATATAACATACAGTATAGGGAATAGTCAATATTGTGATAACTGTGTATGGTGTCAGGTGAGTGCTAGAATTATCAGGAGCATCACTTCATAAAGTATATGATTATCTAACCACTATGCTGTACACCTAAAACTAATCTACATATATAAAAGGCTAATATGCAGAGTGCCATCCCCTTGGGAGTTTGACTGGGAGACCAGGAGTTTGATCGCTCTTTATGATGTGTGCTGACCACCAGGGGGCGGTGTGGAACTAAGGAAGGCCTCCGCTGGCAGCCAGGGAAGGGAGGCCCCCGGCTAGCAGCTGCAAGGCCCTGATCTGCTCTGATTGCCAGCCAGACCTAGGGACCCTACCTGTGCAAGATTTCATGCACTGGGCCTCGAGTATAAAATAAGATTGAATGTCAACTGTTACTGAAAAAGGTAAAACAAATTTTAAAAAAGAAAATATTCAATAAAATAGAGGCTCAACACACAAAATTCGAGGATGGATACAGTCCCTAGGCGTGGCCTCCAATTAGGGCCATCTTCCCCAGCTGCCCACAGCCGACCCCACCCCCTGCCACCACCAACCCCTGGGTCCTCATTCTTCATCAGGTGATCAATGCTTTACAGCCAGGGAAGGGACTGAGAGGTTGGCTATTCCCGCCAACCAGCCCTGCCCCTACAGCGGGTGGCCATCAGGTGATTGGAGCCTGCCGGACGGGGGAAAGGAACAAAGAGGTGGTCAGTGCGCCTCATAGTGACTGGTCCAGTATTTGTTCTGGTTGTTCTGCCGTTAGGGCCAATTTGCATATTATCCTTTTATTAAAGCTTTTTAAACTGCGGTCCCCAGAATTGGATGCTTGACTTTGGAACTGATCTAATGAGCATGGGAAGGATTGGGACTCTAACCACCACCTCACTTATCTTGATCTAGATCTGTGCTTTGTTTAGTTAGGTTTGCATTTACTTTAGGGGTTCCAGCCACTTGGCACGACCACTGGTGGTCAGCCAAAGCCACTGGATTCTTTCCATGTGAACTCCTCATTGGTCCACTCTCCCTAGGTCTTTACTACACATGGTACAGGGTGGAGGCCAGCTGGCCTGCCCTCAAGGGGGTCCTGAATTGGATTGGGGGTCCCCACTGGGGGTGAGACCAGCCTGAATGAGGGGCCTGGGGCAGTTTGCAAGCTGGCCACACCCCTGATCTTGGTGGGGGTCCCTGCTGGGGTGGGGCTGGCCTGAGCAAGGGGCCACTGGTGTTTTGCAGGCTGACCTCACCCCTGATTGGGGTCAGGGGGGGTCCCCACTGGAGGGCGGGGGGCCTGGGTGAGGGGCCAGGGTGGTTTGTAGGCCGGCCAAGCCCCCAGCTTTGTCAGGAAGGACGTCTAAAAGACGTCCTGTCTAATTAGCATAATACCCTTTTATTAGTATAAATTGTAGCAATGATGATGATGAGAAAGATAGAGGAGGTAGTTGATTTAAATAGCCAGTAGCCACCTTGAGCGTGGCTCTGAGAACATGAGATTAGGAGTGGCCACGTTTCAATAGGGAAAAGCAATACAAGGGTAGGAAAGAACTAGAAATTTCATCCAAAGAGAGCTCCAGGTAATGCAAGTAAGAATGGTTACTCGGGGGCATAGCATGACCTCAAAGTGAAGATATCATATCCCAACAGCACCAATTGAACGACTTTGTCTCAGATTAACTTGGTCACCTGCCCACGAACATTAGGTTTAGAGCCAGTTTACGCTGCCAGAGTGAGTTCCGGTTTTGTAGGTCAGTGACCCTGTACCACAAATCTTAATCTCTTTCCCAAAGAACAGACATACCAGCAGCCAGAAAATAGCTTTTAATTACTGAATTTGTCGTCTACAGTGTGCTGGTAATGAGGGAAATCCTGTACTGTACATTCTTTTCAATGTAGATTCAGGGTCTGGATATGCGACCAGTGAGGTAAGCAATTCAGCCCTTTTCCTATGATTGTGAGCCAAATAAATGGCCAAATTACTAATGGGTGTGTAGATTTTTTTTTTTAAGTGTGATGGGTGAGGGTGAGAGCGAGGGTGAGGCGGAGTGGAGGGTGAGTCTTTTCTTGGCATAGGCCAAAATGAATGAAAATGCTTTGAGTGTTTTTGTAATCTCTTCTGCGACCATTTCCAGGTGGCGTTCTGCCATCACTCAGGGCACACCCATATGGCCTCAATCCCTTTCTTTAGGAATATTGCAGTTTCTAGTTGGCAGGGTAGGGACCAAAGCAAAAAGACAGTTTTCTCCACACCCAACACACCCCTGGCTCCTGCCCAATGTGAGGTGTGGGAGTGGTGTACACTGTAATAATATTGATAATAACCATGATGGGGCCTGGTAAGAAACGAGGAAAGTTTCCTCCACCCTCTTCGCACATCAGCCACTATTCCTGTGTTCCTAATCTCTTTACTGAGTATTAGAGCGCTAATTTAACACAACCCAAAATCCTTTGGTTATTTCTAAAATTCACATTGTAGCAGCATAGACTGGAAAGCAGTCTGAGAGATTATCCATCCCAACATCTTGCCCCTCACACATAACCCCCAGGAGCACCCTGGGCAGGCAGCCATCCAGGTTAGGTTTTGAAACATCCAGAGACTAGGAGCCCACTTCATGAGAGAGCCAAGCCATTTGGGGGCATCGGTAGAGACTAGGAGGCAGCACGATGGTGGGTGCCCAGGGGGAGAGAGTACTGGACTTGCAGGCATGAGCAATGGTTTGGCCCTCTTCTTCCATTGACCAGCTGGAGGGTCTTGGGGATAAGTCGCTGTGCCTGAAGCTGCGCCCCTTTTGTCCACTGTGCAGCTCTTGGATATGATCTCAGTCACCTGTAGTCATAATATTGTGTTTTTCCACTTGCTTTTGCTATGTCCAGCCGAAACAGTCCTCCCCATAGCTTCCAGCTCCTGGTATTCGTTTTGACTTGGAGAACCATAGAGGATAAGTCTTATCTCTCATTGGTGTGGCAGATCATCAAGTATTTGAAGGTGACACCCCCGGCCCCATAAGTTATCCCTTCTTCATGGTAAGCATCTCAAAGTGTCATAAATCTTTCTTTTGTGACTTGACATTCAGACATCCTCCCCATTCTGACAATCCTCTTTATGAGAAACTCAGTTTCAGCTCTTATACTGTGGTCCCCAGCCCTGGCTGGTTTGGCTCAGTGGATAGAGTGTTGGCCTGTGGACTAAAAGGTCCCAGGTTCGATTCCGGTCAAGGGCATGTACCTTGGTTGTGGCACATCCCCAGTAGGAGGTGTGCAGGAGGCAGCTGATCAATGTTTCTCTCTCATCGATGTTTCTGTCTATCCCTCTCTCTTCCTCTCTGTAAAAAAAAAAATCAATAAAATATTTTTTAATTAAAAAAATTAATTAAGAAACTGTGGTGCCCAGAACTAGATGCTCAACTTTGGAACTGATCTAATGAACATGGGAAGTATTGGCACTCTAACCACCACCTCACTTATCTTGATCTAGATCTGTGCTTTGTTTAGTTAGGTTTGCATTTACTTTAGGGGTTCCAGCCACTTGGCATGACTATGGGTGGTCAGCCAAAGCCATTGGGTTCTTTCCATGTGAACTCCTCTTTGGTCCCCTCTCCCCAGGTCTTTACTACACATTTAATCATCTTTACCTTGTATATATACAAGTAATATACACTGAGTGGCCAGATTATTATTGTCTCTGAACGCATAATAATGTGGCCGCTCAGTGTATACCCTATATAATAAAAGGATAATATGCAAATTGTCCCCTCATCCAGGAGTTTGACAGCAGGCAGGCCAGCCAACTGCCCATATCCCCTCCCCCTGGCCAGGCTGGCTGAACCACACCTATGCACGAATTCATGCACTGGGCCTCTAATACACACACACACACACACACACACACTCAAACTCACTCACTCACTCACTCAATTTTTCTAATGTTGATACACATAATTTTTTTACAAAAATATTAGCATTTATGGTTTCCTTTATATGCTGATGTTTGTATCACTCCTTGTCTCTGACTTTATGGTACCACTCTGCTTTTGACTATCCCCATATGCATAGCAGAAGACCTCAGTCCAAGACTGACTTTCACCCTACAACAACCCATCTTTCCAGGTTTGTCTCCACACATTGCCCAGCAATTACCATACACAACGTGGTCAGACTTCCACACGTGCTACAGTCTCCTAGGACCTCCCCATCTTTTCTTTTGGAAAACTCTTACTCATCCTTCAAGATACCGCTCAAATATTTCCTCCTCCATGAAGTTTGCCTGACTTCCTCTCCCATCCCTATTCCATGAGGGCTCACTCTTCCCTTAAATGGACCTCTGTTGAGCTTTGACGTAGCTTTTACAGCACATGAACTTTTACAGCACATGCAAGTACATACAGGAGTCCCCTCTTATCCACAGGTTCACTCCCTGGTTCCGGTTACCCATGGTCAGCTACTCTCTGAAAATATTAAATGGAAAAGTCCAGATCGAAAGAATTTACTGGTTTTAAAGTGTATGTCATCCTGAGCAGCATAATGAAATCTCACACTGTCGCCCTCCTTCCCACCCCTGATGTGACAGATCCCTTTGTTCACCTTACCCATGCTGTGTAAGCTGCCCGCCTGTTAGCCACCGAGTAGCCATCCCAGTTGTCAGATCAGCTGTCATGGCAGTGTGCTTGAGTTTAAGTCATCCTCATCTTACTTAATAATGGCCCCAAAGTGCCAGAGTAGTGATGCTGGCGTTTGGATATGCCAAAAAGAAGTCATCAAGTGCTTCCTTTCAGTGAAAAGGTGGACGTTCTCAACTTAATAAGGAAAGGAAAAATAGTGATATGCGGAGGTGGCTAAAACCTGTGACAAAGATTAACCTTCTATTCTTGAAATTGTAAAGAAGGAAAAAGAAATGTTTTGCTGTTGCATCTCAAACTGCAATGGTTATGGCCACTGTGCTCAATAAGAGCTTAATTAAGATGGAAAAGGCATTAAATTTGTGAGTGGAGGACATAAGCAGAGAAAGATCACATATATGTGATTTTTATTACAGTACTAGAGGCCCAATGCACGAAATCCGTACAAGAGTAGGCTTCCTTCCCCGGCTACCAGCACCAGCTTCCCTCTGGCACCTGGGACCCCGGCTTCCCTCGCAGCCTGGCTTCGTCCAGTCTAATTAGCATATTATGCTTTTATTATTATAGATACTGTTGCAATTCTTCATTATAGTTGGGTATTATTGTTAATCTTTTACTGCGCCTAATTTTTAAAAGAAACATTAATTTAGGTATGTATGTGTAGAAAAGACATATATAGAGTTTGGTACTATCTGTGGTATCTAGCATTTACTATGGGTCTTAGAACCCATCTCCAGTGGATAGTGGGGGACTCTCATGGGTCCCAGGGCAGTGCCTGGCCCTGATCTCGCCCTGATATCCTGGAGCTGCATATCAATAGAAAAATTTTTAGTTTGTCCAAACCGTAGCATCTGAAAACTGTGCCGTAGCAGGAAGGTCTAAAACAGCTCTTCTGTCTGTGACGGCTCCACGAACACTGACTTCTAAGATATGGCAGACTGGGTATTGGAATAAAGATTGAGGAGTATTAGAATAAAGGTCAAGGTTAACTAAGAGTAATTTAAAAAAAGATCTATTCCATTGTATGGACTCAAGGCAGTAGGTTTCAAACAAGTTTCTTACTAAAGTAAGTGTATGGTCTTGTGTATTCATGATCCACATGCATACAGTCCGCTTACTAAAACCGTTCTTATTAGGAAAGTGTAAAACAGACTCAACTTTTGGAGAGCGCAGACTAAATTAACATAAAAATAAGTCCAGCCGAGGCAGCCAGTTTGAAGGGTCTGTGTTTTGTTTGAGTGTGCATTGGTGACTTTTCCAGCGAAGACCGTCTCTTTTAACCCCGTCCGTTATGAAAAATGAGCTGTTCTCCTGGCTTATATAAATCAGACTTCCAGGCACACTTCATCTTGGAAAAGTGTGCGTGTGCACGTCTGCCCACGAGCACGGATCCGGAGACATCCGTTCAAACCGCCCTCATGCTGACGTTGACAGATGTGCTTTGTCTGTGGAAGCTCCCATCTTTCTGGAGATTGGGAATTGCAGGCTTGAATCCCTCAAAGGGCAAAACACATAAGGTTGAAACTAAACTGAGCGTGGAGTCTGGGGACTCTCCCTCAGTCTGTGAGGGGCCAGGCCTGGCTGGTTTCAAAGCCGCCGCTCAGAATTCAGCAGTGGGCCAGCACTGCCCTTTTGAACCTCCTTTCCCCCATCACTCCCACCCCCACCCCCACCCCCAACTGCCTGCTCCAGTCCTGGTGTCGACTCTCATGGGTCCCTGGGCAGTTTCTGCTCCAGACTGTCTGAGGAGCCTGGGGAACTCGGAGAGGAAACCTTTTAAGTCTGCTTGTCTCGAGGAGGCTAAACCTGCAGAACTTGGCCAGACGTTGCCTTGGGTCTCCCTCCGTGGTGACTCAGAAATCTCAAGGGGAGCTGGGAAATCTGGAGGAACGCTAATAGGGCCGGAGGGCAGCAGGGATGAAATTTGTGTTTGCACTGAGCGGGTGATATTTTTCATCTCAAAGCCTGATGTAAAAGCTTGCTGGGTTTTGGTTATCTACAGGCTGAGAACATAAACACTGCTATTAAAATATTTCATCTGTCCCAAATGAGGCCCTGCACAGACTTCCTTCTATGTGCAAAGCTTTCGGCAGCGTCTATATGAATCACAGGCAGGCGTCCAAAACTCGCTCTTGCTTTATTTGAAGTTCAATGGAACGGTCTCTGTGGGAGACAGAGGGCAGAGGGCAGGGAAGAGGGGTCCCAGGTGGAGGTCAAGGATGACCAGCGAAAGTGAGAAATCATCAAATTGGCAAACCAATCACAGTGGTTCTTTCTATCACAGTGTGTCCTCACCATATACTCCTGGACCAGTGGTTTGAAAGTAGGCCCTTTCTGATAATATTAGGATGCACATCACCCAAAGGCACAATTGCCAGTTAGAACGAAGAGGTCTGGATCCCTTCAGGGGGCCTTGCCCTGTGCTTCTTGTGAGTCCTCCTCAGCTCTGAGGCCAGCACTGGCCAATAGGAGGTTCACAGTGAGGAGTCTTGGAGCCCCACAGCTCAGCAGCTGTCCCGCACCCCTGGAGGAGCCCGGGCCAGAGCGCCCCCTAGCTGACCCCAGGAAGGCAGAGCACTGGGCTTGGCCTCTCACCTTCCTGTGTGAAGGAAGCGTCCCTGGTTTTCACAGAGAGCACTAAGGTTTCTCCCTGTTCTTTTCTGCCTTCTTTTCCCGTTGAAGGGGATCTTTCTGCTACTTCCCAAAGCAAGTGTTTCTCCATGACTTTCCATGAACATCTCCAAGGTTCCACCAAAACCCCACTTTCTGTAAACTCAGAGATAGCCAGAGCCTCAGGACCCAGTGAACAAGATCCTAAAAACCAAAACTCAGTCTCTGAAACAGGGAATGCAAATAGATGTTCCTGCACATGTGTCGGAATTCTTACCTCAGGGACACAAGTGTTAATTGCATTTGAACTACGTGATAAGCGTATCCCTTTGGTATGTATTTGCATGAATCCCTAGACAGAAGTATGTAGAGTACTGTGAAAACAAAAATTTAGGACTACCCCTGCAGAGATACTCAGGCCTAATACTCAAAGCTTAGCACTTGTGCCAAAACCGGTTTGGCTCAGTGGATAGAGCATCGGCCTGCAGACTGAAAGGTCCCAGGTTCGATTCTAGTCAAGGGCATGTACTTTGGTTGCGGGCACATCCACAGTGGTGGGGGGAGGGGAGTTGCAAGAGGCAGCTTGATGATTCTCTCATCGATGTTTCTAGCTCTCTCTCTCTCTCTCTTCTCTTCCTCTCTGTAAAAAATCAATAAAATATATATTTTTAAAAGCATAGCACTTGTGACATATTTTATAGGCCCTATTAGAACATAATGCACTTACACTCTCCTTGCCTGAACATCAAAAACACATATTTGCTTATAGTGTGAAAGAAACAAATCTCCTTTCTGTGTAGTCACACTTGCCTGCTAGCTGCTCAATTCTCTCTCTCCCAGGAGAAACAGAAGGCATGTAGCCGTACATTCTCACATGATGAATACCGCTTCCTTCTTCAAAGATCACCACGCCCAGCATTGGGCTCCTGTAAACAGTGTAGCACATTCACTTCTTTCCAGCGGACTGTTCCCTTCTTGGGATACATACACACACACACACACACACACACACACACACACACACACACACACACGAGGCCCTGTCTACATTTGTTCCCAGCCATCACCACCCAAGCATATCTAACTGGGTTCTCTACCATCTGGTTGCATCAGGGCCAACCTCCTTCCCCCTACCAACTCCCCTGGTTGTAGCTTGGGTGGCCTCTGCCCATGGTGAATGCTGTCCATGGCTGTTTTGAAGTTTCACTTATCGGTCCCCAGTATCCACTTCCTGTCCTTTTGGGCGCTGGGAAGGCAGCCGTGGCATGCCGTTGACACTCAGCTTGCTAGTCAAGAGAGACTCCCTGAAGTGGCCTTTAGGATATATTGGCGGTAAGAAGGCAAGCAGTCTCTATTTTTGTAAAAGAAACCTATTTCCCATTGATAAACCATCTGCTGCTAGTAGAAATACCAGCACAGGCATGGTCTGCCAGCGTGGGGTCGGTTGACATATAGACTCTTCTTCTGGACCGTATTATTAATTTTACTTATTGTGTGCTGAGCCAGCAAGACTCACAAAAGCCCTGGGAGGCAGCCCTGTTTTTACCCCCACTTCACAGATAAGGGAACAGTGAGGTAATAGTTCGCTTAGGGTTACAGGGTGAGCCAGAGAGAGCAAGGCTGTCGGGCTTCAAATCGAGGCTCAGACACCCTCAGTGCTGCCTGGTTAGCGCCAGAGGGTTCCCCCCACAAAGGCATTGGCCATTTGCCCCTCAAAAAAGCACAAACAGCAGTAGGCTGATGACACCCAAGACTGACATGACCACCCTTAGCCAGGGTCACAGAGTTCCGGGAGGAGGTTGGCTCTTGTCTATCGAAGTTTTTTAAGTTGAAAGCCTATGACTAGAGAGTTCCTATGTCTGTGAACAACACACATCCATGGTGCAAACAGCCCAATGGAGGCAGGCTGCTGCTGCTTTTTTTTTTAATATCTTTTTTATTGAATTTTTAGAGAGAGAGGGAGAGATGGAGATAAAATCATTGATTGGCTGCCTCTGACCCCACCCCCCCCTTTACTGGGAATTGAAACTGCAACCTGGGCATGTGCCCTGACTGGGAATTAAACCAGTGACCTCTTAGTTCAGAAATTGCGGCTCGCGAGCCACATGCAGCTCAAAAGCCGCGGTTTGCCACTCTGTTGACTAATGAGTTTGCCGACCACTGCCCTAGCTGGTTTGGCTCAGTGGTAAGAGTGTTGGCCTGTGGACTGAAAGGTCCCAGATTTGATTCCTGGTCAGGGCACATGCCTGGTTTCGGGCTCGATCCGCAGGGTGGGGCATGTAGGAGGCAGCCAATCAATGATTCTCTCTCCCTCCATCCCTCTCCCTTATTTTTTAAAATCAATAACAATATATATTTTAAATAATAGTAACATAAAATTAGTATCATTTAAGATCCAAGTACCGGACATGGTTGCCTTAAGGTAAAGAATTGTTTATAAAGCCATTCGTGATTTGAAAGCCTGCCCCTGCCCGCTGTCTATCAAAGTGCCAATATCTGAAGAAGCCCCAGAATGAAAACATGTCAGTGGATTTGCTGGCAGGAGCTTCTAGCAAGTTTTTTCCTATCAAGTCCCGGAAATAGGCTAGGATACAATAAAGTCTTTTTTAAATTGTGTTCCTTTAGTTAACTATTAAGATTTGATGTTTATAAATTTTTTAAAACTAAGTTGTAACAACAGGTAGCATGCTCACCGCGTGTCGGGCATTGTCTCATTTAATTCTCCTAGCATTTCACACCATTGTCGGTCACTACCTAAAAGTGGGGAAACTGAGGCAGGCAGCAGACAAGTACAAGTCTGAGTGTTTGCAGAATAACAAAGGAACCCACAGAAACTCACCACCCCCATCGACTGCCCAGTAATGAATTTCATCAACGAGAAGCCAGGACCTGCTGGTCTTTTGCCCCCTGCCTTTCTTTCTCGGTTTCAATGGCATCTGTGGAGCCCCACCCCGCCTCCCCACCCACCCCACTGCCTGTCTCCCACTCAAGTCTTAAAGGTCACAGGTACACACCCAACTGCAGATAGCATTTAGTTAGCTTCCCCTCTAGCATTTCGGAAATGTTCATTAAATGCTCCAGCCCTTTAACAAGTCTATTTAACTTCATTTTCAATTTAATCGCGTATCATTTCAATTTCCTTTTCCTCCGTATTGTATAGCCCTGGGAATAGAGTTGGAAACGTGCCTATCATAAGCTGAGTCACATTTTATGTGTCTCTTCCTCTCAGGCCACTATTTTCTTGCTTATTTTTTTTTTAGGATTCAAAAATATATTTTTATTATAAAATAAAAAATATAGAAAATCACAGAAAACAAGTATATGGCTTAATAGTGAGAAAATATAGTTTATTCTATAATTTGTATATGTATTGGATTCATGTATAATGAAGAAATATAAAAGAAGCACCAGGTACCACTGCCCAACTCAACAAATAGAACTCTGCACTTGCCCAAGGAGCTCCTACCACGTGATCACCCCAATTCCCTGCCATCCCACAAAGTTACTGCATTATTCTGACTTACAGTATCGGTATCCTGGTAGATTTTTTTTTTCATTTTGGATTTTTTTTAACATTTTGTACATTTGACATGCAGTAAATAGCCCATATTTAATAGGTACAATTTGATACGTTTTTACAGATGTGCATACCCTCAGAATCATTACCACAATCATGAGAGCAGATATGTCCATCATTCTCAAAGTTTTTTACCTCTGGGTAATCCCCTCCTCGGGCCACTGATCTGCTTTCTGTCACTACACATTCATTTGTGTTTTCTACAGATGTATAAAAATGGAATAATTCAGTCTGTATGCTTTCTCTTGTCTCTCTTCTTTCACTCATAATTATTTTAAAATTCATCCATGTTTCTTTGCATGCATGTAGTTTATTTCTCTTGATTGACTAATAATATTCCATTATATATATATATATATATATATATAGTAGAGGCCTGATGCATGAAGATTTGTGCAAGAATAGGCCTTTCTTTCCCTGCCTGCTGGCAACGGCTTCCCTTTGGCAACTGGGATCTGGACCTTTGTTCTGGCCTCCACCTTCCGTCTTCACTCCAGCTGGAGCAGAGACACCTTTCCACCTTTGCTCTGGCTGGAGCCTCCTTCCACCTCTTGCCTTGTCACGTCAATTTGCATATTCCCTCCTTATTGGCTGTGGGCACCATTTTTGTCATGGAGTTACCATCAATTTGCATATTCTGTCTTTATTCATGTTAGATGTTATGTATATTATATGTGTATACATATGACATACATGCAATATATGATATGTATGATATACCTATACATGTGATACATATCATGACATGTTTATGCATTCAGTTGTTGATAGATATTTAAATTGTTTTAATTTTTATTGTTACCAAAACTTCTTGTGTACCAGTGTTTGGATGGACTTAAGCTTTTCTCTTTGATAAAATCCTAAGTGTAGAACACCTAGGTTATATGCTAAGTGAATGTTTAACTTTTTAAAAAAAACTATCAAATTGTTTTTCAAAATGGTATAGCATTTTACCTTCCCACCACTAGTGTATGAGAGTTCAGTTCTTTCACCTCGTAGCCAGTATTTGGTTTTATCAGTTTTTCTTAATTTTAACTGTTTTAATAGGTGTGTACTGGTATTTCATGTGGTTTTAATTTGTATTTCCCTGATGATCAGCAATCTTTTCATGTGCTTATTTGCCACCAGTATGTCTTCCTAAGTGAGGTATCAAATCTTTTGCCTATTTTTAATTGTATTGTTTTCTTATTTCTTATTGCTGAGTTTATTACGTTATTTATATTTTCTGGATGCAAGTTCTTTATCAGGTATGTGCTTGCCTGTGGATGGTCTTTGCATTCTCTCAACAGTGACAACTGAAGTTTTTAACTTTGACAAAGTCAAAATGATCTTTTATGGATCATGCTTTTGATGTTAGAGCTAAGAGAAACTCTTGCCTAATCTAAGCTCAGAAAGGATTTTTCCCTACGTTTCCTTCCGGGCATACATATTATAGATTTATGTTATGGGTTTACACTGATGACCTATTTTGAATTAATTTTTGTATATGGTGTGTGGTGTAGATTGAAGAGTGTGTGTGTGTGTGTGTGTGTGTGTGTGTGTGTGTGTGATTATCCAGGTCTCCCAGCATCATTTTTTGAAAAGATTATTCTTTTTTAAAAATAAATCTTTATTGTTCAGATTATTACAAATGTTCCTCTTCCCCCCCTCAATTGCTCCCCTCCACCAGGTTCCCACCCCACCCTCTGCCCTTCTCCCACCCCCCATTATCCTCATCCATAGGTGCACAGTTTTTGTTCAGTCTCTTCCCCCACCCTCACTCCCCTTTTCCCTGAGAATCGTCAGTCCACTCCCCTTCCATATCTCTGATTCTATTATATTCATCAGTTAATATTGTTCATCAGATTTTTTAATTCCCTTGGCTTTTAGTTTCACTTGTTGATATTTATGTATTCTTCATAATGTTTATCTTTATTTTCTTCCTCTTGCTAAAGAACCCCCTTCAGCAATTCATATAATTCTGGTTTGGTGATGATGAATCATTTAGCTTTTTTTTTAATTTGTGAAGCTCTTTATCTGGCCTGTGATTCTGAGTGAAGCACCCCAACTTCTCTTTGATGTAATTGTCAACAACACAGCAGTAAATATCAACACGAAGCAGATTATTATTGTAGATCACGTAGGGAGAACAAAGGGTAAAATATTTACCTACAGCAGTGTTTGACTATATTCTGTGTAGTGACAAAACCTGAAGTCATTTTCAAGGTCCACCATATCTTACCTCTTTTTAGTAGAGTCAAGTTTCTAAGCTTTCTAAATTTCCATTTTTTGGCTAATGAAAACAAAATAGGATCCCACTGAGTCTCCTATCTGCCTACTCCAGGACTTCTGAAATGATCAAATGAGATGAGGCATGGGAAAACACTTCACAGACATTTAGTTAAAGTGTAAAATGTTTCCACCTGCCTATAAAGCAAGTCGTGTTCCTGGGCTGAAGAAACTCCAAGGAGGCTATTTGCTAGGAAGAGGAAGCCAGGCATTGCTACATACATCATTACCTGGCACCCACAGCTACAATTTCCAGACAGGGCTGGGCTGTGGGCCACATTTTGGGCCATGGGGTCTCAGTAGCATCGGCTGCAATTTGGTGGACTGTCACTCCAGGTGTGGCATGGCCTGTGTCCTACTTGGAGGAAGCCAAGTGTTGCTTTGTCAGTGCCAGATCCACAGTGCTGTTTCTCTGTAAATGGAAGGGCACATCATGGCAGCTCCTGCCTTGAGTGTCTGCCCATAGTGATCAGTACACGTCAACTGGTTGGATGTTCAGACACTTAGCCTATTAGCCTATATATTCAATCTATATATATATATAGATTGAAGTGGCAGAGCTTTCCAAAAATGTTAGATGTGGTAAGAGCAGACATTCATGCCTTGTTCTTGATATTAAAGGGAAGGCATTCAGCTTTTCACTATTAAGTATGTGAGCTGCACGTTTTTTCATAGAAACTCTATATCTGGTTGAGGACATTTCCTCCTATTTCTAGGTTACTGAGAATTTGTATCATGATGTTGAGTTTTGTAAAATGCTTTTTAGCCTCTGCTGTGATGATCATACACTTTTCTAAAAGATGATGAATTACACTGATTTTTAAATATTGAGCCACCCACTTCAAAAATGATGTATTATCCTTTCTATATAATTGGATTTAGTTTGCTGAAATCTTCCTTGTTATTTAATATTTTAAATATTCTTATTCTGATAATTTGGGCTCCCAATCTGGCATCTTAGGTTACTCTCTGTGCACTAAACTTCAGCTAACCCAGCCACAGCTTACCTATAACCATGAGTAGCACCCTTTCCTCCATTTTAAATTTTTATATGCCTATGACCAAGGGTCATTGAAAAAAAAGAAGGAACACACACACAAACACATATATAATCTCACATGGAGACAGGACCTACTCAAGGTTTCCCAGGAATATAGTAGGAGAAAGACAAGAGATAGGCCAAAAGGCTGTTAGTAGAGTTGACTAAGATGAAGACTGCTCAGGGCATCTCAGTGTGGCTTAGGGAAGGTGCATATTGAGAGGCAGCAGTCAGTACTGTCCCAGTGTGTTGGGAAAGTACTACAAATACTGCTCCCTGCATTTATGGCTCCACCCCAAGCTAAATGTGCCCATGAAATATGTGCTACTTACTGTATGTCAATTAAATTTTTAAAATGTTAAAAAAATCATCCAAAAAGAAAAAAAATTTACCAGGGTTCAGAAGAAACACACAGATGCTATCTTGGACTAGAGGAGGGCCATTTGGATATTTATAACATCGTCCGAAGGCCATACAAAATTATCAGATTAAAAATTCACCTGTATTTGGTCAAACATTTAATTTACTCACCTCTAATGCCTTGGCAGGGTCAGACCAACCTGAACTAGATGATTTCGAGAGCCTTTCCCACCCCTGTACTAGAGGGATAACCTCTGTCCTCCTTCATCTTCAATATCAGCAAAGATCAGTGTATTTTAGCATCACACAGATTCTGAATGTAAGAGAACCAGACTCAAGGCTTCTAAATTTAAGTAGAAAGGGGTCAGTGATGACAGGACAATTGTGTCCTTCTAACGATAGAAGTTAGAAGGCAGAAACAAGGAGACAAAGGCAGTGGGTTCCAGGGTGGGTTTTATGCAGAGACACAGAGAATACCAGTGGTTACAGAAACTATGGAGACCCTCAAGGCTACCACTGCCCCAGTTTACAGGTTCCAAAATCAAGACCGTTGAGGCTGTTAATCTAAGAACATGCTTTTTTCTCCTCTTGGCACATTCAGAAAAGACTTCCTCCTGTCCAAGTTTAGCGGTGATTTATTACCTTGGAGAACAATGCCTCATGACACACGTTCAGACCTTGGTTAGTACACACAATGGGACTGGGCACTGCGTGGGACTCTCACCACCTTGCTCATTCAACACTGTCTTGATTAGCCCTCGCTTCTAGAGGCCGGACCTATTCTTTGAATCACCGGTCCTGGTCCTGCACTATAATTCAGGGAGCCTGCTGGCCTGGGGAGAATACCTCTGCCAATTATTTATAATAATCTCAGATTATTTTGTAATCGGCCCCAAAGAACTCAGAGGAGAGGGTACCAGAATCTCCACCACCTCAGACTGTCCTTTGGTCTCCACTCTTCTTCCTCATGATGAACTTCGTGTGTCTGGGGGAGGACACAGTGAGGGATCAACAAGGAAAAGGAAATGAGGATGAAAGCCAAAGTCAAGAGAACGCTTCCTTCCTCTTATCTTTCCTGTGGCGTTTTTTTTTGTAGAGAAGTCTTCAAATGCTCCAGTTTTTGCTTGTAAAAAGAATGATTAGTAGGATCTTTTTGTTTCTAACTCACAGAATCTTAGTATTGGAAGACAGTGGGAGGCTGGACACTTGAGCAGACATACATCACTTGAGCAGACATACATCTGCCAAAGAACATCCTAATCTCTGAGGCGGTGGTCCAAGTTGTTCATATGCTCATAGCTTAAGGCAGATAGAGGAAGTACCTTATGTAATCACTGCATCCATGCAGTTGGCCCATTTATGGGGCCTAGAATATAAATTTTAAAAGTCAGTAGAGGCTTAAGCTTGTATCTTTGCTTGTTTGGCTCCTAACTATGATTTAGCTGTTGTTGAATAATTTTAGGGTAGTCCATAGTCATAAGTATTTACACAGGAAGCCTTAACATAGTTCTGTTCATGTGCCAGGCAGTGTCCTCAATGCCTCAAAACGATAAGCTCATCTGTTCCTCATTCATTACTTCTCATTCACGATAAGGACAATACATTATTATCTTCAACTGGCAGATGAGAAAACTGAGCCCAGAGTACCTGAACAACTTGTCTAAGGTCACACAGCTGGTAAAGGAGGAGCTAGCATTTGAACTCGAGCAGACTAGCTTTTTATTAAAACATTTTTTTATTGTTTTCAGAGAGGTAGAGAGATAGAAAAAAACATCAATGATGGGAGAGAATCACTGATTGGGTGCCTCCTGCACAGCCCCTACTGGAGATTGAGCCCGCAACCCAAGCATGTGTCCTTGACTGGAATCGAGCCTGGGGGCCTTCAGTCCACAGACTGACACTCTATCCACTGAGCCAAACTGACTAGAGCAGCAGACTGGCTCTTAACACTTTCTAAGAATATGTTGACACTGAATTTTTTAAATCTTTATTGTTGCAAGTATTACATATGCCCCCCTTTTTTTTCTCCTTAATTGATACTGAATTTTTAACCATTAATGTTATCAAGGTTTATGAGATTGTGATATGATTCAACAAGAAATATGGAGGTCATATAAAGTTTTCATTGACTTAAAAAGAGTTAAGCACCAAACTTAAGAATATATACTTTCTCCCTAAGTTGCCTGCTGATTAATGACTCCATTGTGGTGGATCCATACATTTATTGAAGTGTAGCCCTTAATGCCTAATTACCTTTTGAGCTGAAAGAGCATCATTGCTGTTTTTACAGTAAGGAAATCAAAGAATCCGATAGCTCTTCTGTTGTTCCCTTTTCGTATCCAGTCTTACAAGTTTGAAATCTCTCCTTTTATTTCAGGAACTGTTAATTTCAAACTCTCCAATATGAAGCACATTGGGAGAAAACATTCTTTTATCCTGATAGTGGAATGTCGTATCGTTTTAAAGTGTAGAAGTATTAACTGAATCTGCACATCAGATATACATTCTCCTTTTCATTGAACTAATGGATTCTGAAATAACCATAAACATATACAACTAGATATAAATTGTTTTCATTTTTGTGATTTAATTGGATTTTGATGCACCACATAGTAAAATTCTTGTTACTCAGTCTTATTTTTCTATTTCCTAGCCACTCAACAGAGCCTACGGTTGTGTAAAAGCTGCTGTGCCACTTTCTTGATCAAGTGCTTGACTCCAAATAGTTCCCCAGAGTATTCTAAAAGTAATGTAATATCTTGATTCTGAGTAGATTTGTTACCTCTTCTAGATTTCTCCTACAATTTTTTAGTTTGGTATAGATTTTGCTATGCCTGATTTTCGTCATTTCTAATAAACTGCAAATTCCTCATATATTCTTGTCCGTTTACCTGTCACACTATCCTCTTTCCCCACCTTTTGCACAGAGCAGAACCTTTTCATGCAGACGCCCCTGGCACTCCAAGTTACCACTGGCAGTAAGTCCTGACTGATACAGTCTTGCTCTCTGATGGTTTTAACCCACCTTTCCTACTACTCACTTACCTTTATAAAATATTAGACACTAGATACTTATTTTTCTTTTTCTTAGGATTCATATTACTCATAATATAATTATCCTGTTTTACAGCTCTGGAAGTTGTGCCTTCACACAAAATTATCCAGTAATCTCTCTTACCCTCCCTCATCCTTTTTTTTTTTCCATAGCCAGTTATCATAAAAGTGTTGGCCATGGACAAACCCAGTGGTTAGCTGTGAGAATGGTCCACAGGCTATTGCCAACAATGACATATGTAATGTACACACATACATATGTATTGTTTAAAAAGAGCCATAGACAAGAGTCTGCATTTGAACTCTTTTCTTTTGAATACTAACATACCGATGCTTAACTGTGAAAAAGGGCCACAGATACTGGTTGACTTGTTTTAGTTTTTTGTGATGACACCGTTGTTGAATGTGATTTCTGAGCAGAAAGGCAGCTTATCCTCAGGGAACTGCAGTGAGAAGTAAGAATTAGGAGAATTACTGGCCTCTGGCTGTGAATGCAGCCGGTTTGTGATTATGGAGCAGCGCGATGCTTGAGAAGACTCCGTGAATGTTTAGAACTAGCGTCCTTCCCTTCATTTCCAGTCTCCAGTCAACACTTCATGGAGCCAGTTCAGTGGCTGGGGCAGGGCAGAGGGGAATGGCCGTGCTCACACAGAGCTGTTACAATTACAGGGATTAGCATGGCGGGTGCAGTCACCAGGGTAGTCACCCCGCGGTGTAGGGTCAAAGGCAGAGGCCCAGCACACCGTGGTGACATGATGACAGGGAGTCTGGGAGCAAATGCTGTTTGGAGCTTTGAGGGAGTGGAGCCGGCTGTCAACATGGAGGAAAGCTGTCAGCAGGGCGTGGAGACCCAGACTGTCAGAGTGAGAACTCCGGAGGACTATCGGGATCACACCGCGGTAGGAGGACTGGACTGGTTCCTAGGAGGTTCCTAGGAGAGGGGTTCAGGAATGAGGGGCAAGGCAGTCAAGTCAGGCCTACAGCTGTGGTTCCCAGAAGCCAAGAATGAAGCTGAACAAAAAACAAAAAAAAAGTTCAAGTACAGACTTAGTGTCATTTTACCACTCTATCAAAAATAGGTTATTTTATCCCACCACCTGACTGCTTTGCATTATTATTAATGGTTAATGAGAGGGCCTACTCTCCCTGGCATTGCTTTAAGAGACAAACAGAAA
The DNA here is from genome assembly GCA_963924515.1 of Vespertilio murinus. Taxonomy (NCBI): domain Eukaryota; kingdom Metazoa; phylum Chordata; class Mammalia; order Chiroptera; family Vespertilionidae; genus Vespertilio; species Vespertilio murinus. The sequence continues at coordinate 65,181,213 of OZ004708.1, forward strand.
GCCCTAACTAGTTTGGCTCAGTAGATAGAGCGTCAACCTGCAGACTGAAGGATCCCAGCTTCGATTCGGTAAAGGACATGACCCTTGGTTGTGGGCACATCCCCAGTAGGTCCCAGTAGAGGGTGTACAGGAGGCAGCAAATCAATGTTTCTCTCTCATCGATGTTTCTCTCTATTCCTCTCCCTTCCTCTCTGTCAAAAATCAATAAAATATGTTAAAAAAGAAAAGAAAAGAATGGAAAAGGAAGAAAAAATCCCAACCTGGCACCCAGTTGAGCTAAATGCTGTCTCTACCTGCCTTCTGAGACCAGGTATACATGCTTGGGGATTATCTGATTTTATTACTCAGGTCTCTTCTTGCCTCCATCAGCATGAAAAAACTGAGTAACAACAGGCAACTGCTAGCAGTCACTGAAACTCAGTGTTTTCGTACCACGGTGTGAAACATTCAAAGATGTGAATTGCAGTGGGACACTGAGGCTCAAGAGAGAAACTTTATAAAAAGCAGAAAGCTTTTCCATGCACGTTGCCTTGGATACTACTTGTGATGCAGAGCAGATTGTGTTTAGTCTGATTTTTAACCCAAACCATAGGTAGATGCTTAACTTGAAAAGTAAACAGGTAATGTCAAGAAAATTAGTCTGTGGCAAAAACTAAATTCATTCCTTGTGTTGTGAAAGCAACAATAGACAGTAAATAAATGTGCATGACTTTGTTCCATAAAACTTTATCTACAAAAACTAGTAAGGGAGAAGTTTGGACCACAGGTCATAATTTATTGACCCCTGGTCTAATGAAAACATTTCTACACACACACACACACACACACACACACACACACACACACACACACGGTGCTATTCTCATTCAACAGAGAAATGTGTATATTCATTGTAGCTGCAAAAAGCAAAAGACACCTTTAGGAATTTTCTTGAATCATGGCAGTACTTATTAGGGTTTTTATCATGTTGGTTTACTTAAATAATAGTCACTGAGTATCAGCTATATTTTCATTTAGTATTAGAGAAAGATAAAAGAGTCTTTTGCTGGCCACTGACCTCCAGGGGCTTCTGGTATAGTTGGGAAACATGACAGTTAAGTGATTTTGCAAGCAATAGCTGAGACATCACACGGAGAGTAAGTCAGGGAAACTTTCAAAAAAGCAAAGGATGAAAGTGAACTGGAGCAAGTGGGTCCTCACTGGGAGGCGGGGCTCTGATGAGTCCTGGAGACAGCATGTATTTGTAAAAGTCCGGGGCAGGAAGGGAGAGAGAGAGAGAGAGAGAGAGAGAGAGAGAGAGAGAGAGAGAGAGAGAGAGAGAAGAACATTTTGGGCAAGAGATGCTGAGACCAGGAGGAGCATAAACAAACACGATACATTCAGAAAAACAACAACAAATTAAAGCGAAGCAAGGTAATCAGACTAGTGAGGGCAGTGTGACCCACTGCCTGTGACTCCCAAGCTCCATCCAAAAGACAAGGATAATAACAGTTGTTGCCTTACAGGACTGCTTTTTTATGAAGACTTAAAATGTTAATCCTTGTAAAACTCCTGCAACACGTCCTGACACACAGTCCATGTCATCTTAGTACTTGTGAGATGAATAAATGCTGGAAGTGGAGGTGATGGTTGGTTGAGAAGGTGTGATAAGATGATGTATGATCGGAGACAGAATAATTTTTCCCAAAACACTCAATCACATAGTTTTATAGTCAGGAATCTGCCGTGTCCACTCCTGTCGTGACAGTGGCCAGACTCCTCCAGGGGGGCATCTGGGATTGTCCCCGGATCGTTAATGAGCAATAAGTAAGTGAGGAATGGATGTGAAAGGCAGATCACAGGTTCCGGCATCCGGTGTCGCTGAAGGTGTTAGGAAACCAAGCAGGAGGAGTCATCTCATGGGATGAAGTGAGCAGTGATTTTGCACATGCTGGTAAGAGGGATTCACGAAAACACACAAATGATGACAGCCTGAAGGCAGAGGGGCCCGTGAGCTGGGGCTAAAGATGGAGGCTGGGGGACCACTGGCACAGAGGTGCCCACCTGAGTGTTGAGGGGAGGGAACCGGTTCAAGGGGAAGATCAGGGCGTTGAGTCTTGAACTTGACACACACCTTCATCTGTTTGGAAGAAATAAGCTGCCGTTACCAACCCAAATTTGGGGGGAAGGACACAGGGGTTCCCTGCCTTCCTCTTCCTTGTGAAGGCGGGTAGAGGGTGGGTTCCGTGGCAGGATGGAGGGAAACATTGTGACGTGCACAGGAGTCTATAGGAACAGATTTTTCCATCTCGAGCAGACCCCCAGAGCTGCAAACAATGCAGCCTCTGAGCTCTGGGCAGTCCGGTCATGGGATACCGGTGGGATTGCTTCCCTGCCCCGGAGAAGCGGCTTCCCCACAACTTGGCAGGGAGGCCGGTCTGAGAATGCTTCTGGCGGGGGGGGGTGCATTCCAGCCCAGGATGATGGCCCAGACATTTTCCTTCTCATGAAGCCCGGCTTGTCTGCAGTTAACTTTTTTTTTTTTTTTTTTAAAGAAAGGTTGTCACAAGTGAAACATAATGGAGCCCTGGCTGTGTTGCATTCGTTTTCATTTAAGCTGCTAGTACGGCCTTAGTTAGCCTACTTGTGAATCGATTAGCTAGCCAGCGGGACTCCGTTTTAACAAGGGCAGCGCTGTCTGCTTTCAGACGCTCGCTCTGCGTGTGAACGTGCAGTGTAAGGAGCGCCGCCCAAGAGATGAAAGTGAGTCGCCGTCCTTGCTTCTGCCTCCGGTTCCAAGTGGAGGACTCGGCGGGGACGAGCTGTGCATCCTCGGCCCCTTATCTTCTCTGCAAATATGCTCGGGTTACACACCGGATAAATCCAGTGCACCTTCATTTTTCATGCTGATGCACTCGAAGGCTTTCAGGGTGAAGCCAAGGCAGAGAGCCCTGATCTTCAGGGAGGACTTTGAACAATTCCTCTTTGATCTGGAGATTCCCCCGTACTCTGGGAAGCGGTGACTCGTTGGAAATCCCGCAGGAGTCTTCTAACAATTCCCATATTTGCTTTAGGGATGAACCCGTTTCCCTCCTTACTCCCAAACCCCACCTCTAGCTCGGGAGATCTGGCAGCTGTGGGTCCTGACTGGTAGGGAGGAGACCCTGTAAACAATTTCAGGCTCAAATCTAAAGTCCTTTCATCTCAAAACAGAGCGAGAGAGGGCAGCTTGACTGGGAGATTTCAGGGAGAGGGGAGAGTCAGTTCTAATAAACTGTAGAAACTGATGTTGAATTTTAAAACCAGTCTGACTAAACAGAGCTGTGGAATTAGCTTCAGAAAACCACAAAGAAAAATGCCTGGAGTGGGAGAAACAGGATCGTGATTCACAGGAGTATCCCGGACAGTGGCATGCCATGTAGCCAAAGGATTAAAACACTACAGTAGAAACATACTGATTGGCACAGAAATAGAGTCATCAATATTGAAACATGTGAAAAACAGATTATATTATTAAGTACAATCCAATTTTATAGAATACTAGTGGCCTGGTGCACGGATTCGTACACATTGAAAGGAAATTAATTAGAAGGTGGCTGGCAGGATGGGACTGAGCAGGACAGGCCAGACACCCTAGAGCCAACTCTCAGGGTCCCTCCCCAGTGGGCCATACGTGGGGTGGCACCAGGGATGGAAGGGTGTCTGCGGAGTGAGCAGGGTCCCTCTGGCAGGAAGGGTTCCTCGGCCTGGCCTGCAGGAATCAGGCCAAAACTGGCAGTCCAACATCCTCCACTGGGTCCCAGAGTGGAGGGCACTCTGCAAAGTTTCTGTCGCTCAGCAGCTCCTGTGTTGAGCGTCTGTCTCCTGGTGGTCAGTGCACGTCAGACCTACCGGCCAGTCAACCAGTCAGCCCGTTGGCCAGTTGCTTAGCCTTTAAATATATAGATTGTGCTGAAACCAGTTTGGCTCAGTGGATAGAGTGTCAGTCTGCGGACTGAAGGGTCCCGGGTTCGATTCCGGTCAAGGGCATGTACCTTGGTTGCAGGCACATCCCCATTAGGGGGTGTGCAAGAGGCAGCTGGTCAATGTTTCTCTCTCATTAACAGTTTCTAACTCTCTATTCCTCTCCCTTCCTCTCTGTAAAATATCAATAAAATATATTTTAAAAAAATAAATATATAGATTGCATGCACACATATGTATAGTCAGCAAAAAAAAGACTGGAGGGGTAGACAACAAAATTATAACCACTTTTGTCTGGATGGTGATACTGCAATTAGTTTTCATTTGCCTTTTGAAGACTTTAAGAATTAAATTGTATAATTTAAAAATTATAATATAAAATTGGCTACTTTCTCTTGAAGCAGGAAAAAAAAAACTAACAGGTTAAGAACATGGAAAGGATTTTCTTGCAGCCTTTAATAGGGTCCCAAAGCAAGATGGAGGCATCCCATGGGGAAGTTAACATTTGAGAATGTTTTCCTAAAATCCATATATCAGACTAATTATCTATCAGTCTATTTATCTGAATAACTTTATTTCTATCCATCTAAATCTCTATTATTGTATCCTATTACATTTATTTTTTTAGAAAATGAGAGAGAATGGTTCTAAAATTTTTAAAGGTTTTCTTTTCCCTAAAGAGTGAAATAACTTACCTGCCAATTCAATTTATTCATTGGCCTGCCTGGTACTACCCACTTGCCTGCTCCGTCCCCCACTACCACTGCGGGGGGGGGGGGGTGTCCAACTGGCACCTGCCTTGGCTGGCCTAGGGCCTGTAGTATGGGGGAAGCTCCTGCATTGAGTGTCCGCCCCCTGGTGGTCAGTGTACATTCTAGCAACTGTTTATTCTGCTTTTTGGTCAATTTGCATATTAGGCTTTTACTATATAGAGGGCAGCTCCTGTCTAAGGGTAAGAACAAAATTTTCCCTTTCTTTCCCAAGATGAGTTTTAAAGGAGGAACTATTCAAACAAATACCCAAAACATAATTCTTATTTTGGGGATTAAGGAACTCTTCAAATATTTTATGAAGACCATGGACACTTACATCTGAAAATGCCCATTTACACTTAGATGCAATTTTGTGTACAATTTCAGAGAATACGGGGCCACCGCAATCCAGCAGAGATTAGGGTCTGGGCATAACTGATGTCTAATGAGGTGATGATGATTGAATTAAAGTACCTATGGAGGTTTTTCATGCTCTCAGCTTCCTTGTCATACTTGATGTCACATCCCATCACAAGAGGCCCCTGTTTAGGACCTGACTCCCCAAAATCACCACACTCCTGTTTTAGAATAAAGGTTTCTTCAGATCAGGGTTGCTTAAAAAAATCATAGTGTAACTTTCCATGATACTTAATGAATTGAGGAAAACTATTAGAACTAACCAAGCAATATTGCTAAGCGAAAGAAATGTGTCTGGAGTCAACAGCCCCTCCCCCACTTCTGAGTCTCTCTTGGTCCCTCTGCTTTCCCTCACCTTGCCCAAGTGTTGGTATCCTTCAGGCCCACCTGAACCCTTTGCACTCCGAAAAGATTTCCTTTGTCCTTCAACTCAAACCTTCCCATAATCAAATTGTTTCGTAAAAAAAGAAGAGAGGAGTGAGCCCTTGTACCCTAGGAACTCTAGGGATAGAGTTTAAAGTGGTCTACCCTAGTCAAAGAATTCTCCACAGTATGTCAGTGTTTCAGTATGCCGAGTGTGTGTTTCCAACAGAGAAATACATATATGCATTTAATCTTATTATTCTTAAATTTATCCTAGGAGGCATATTTTTAAAGGTACATATTAGTGCAGAAATTATATATATATATCATAAGTAAGTGAAAATAAAGACATAAGATGGAGAGCAGTGCTTTAACTATATACTAGCTAAATTATTTAACTTCCCCTTCCTATTCCTTCCTACCCCACCCCAATCAGAGTTTGGAATATTTAAGTGAGTTGGCCGGGGTTTGAATCCTGGCTCTGCCACTCACTGACATGGCTAGAGATTACGTAACCTCTCTCTGAGCATCAGCTTGCCCATTCATAAAAAGCGGGTAGCAGAGTAATTTTGTCATGGAGTTGGGAGGATTAAAAGTGTAATGTGTTCAAGAAAACAATGAGATTCCTTACAGCCAGGACACGGCTAACCTTGCCAGCCCTTACCGGTAACCTCTTGCTCTGTTGTTCTGTTCTCCCCCCCACCCCCACCCCGATGAAATCCCAGAAGGACTCCTAGCTCTTTAGTAGCTTTGGACAGAAATTTTCTCATCAGAAACCAAAGTATTTTCATTGGAGTACTCAAAACCCTGTCTGGTACAGCAGTGCACACTCTAGTCCAGTCCTACCTGAAACCACTCCCACCCCACCCTTACATCCCGAGGAAGGCCTGGATCTGCCCGGGGCGTTTGCAGGCCACGAGGAACAGGACTGGCCTCCTCTCTCCGACTCTCCTCCCTCCCTCCTTCACAATGTTCCAGCCGCTGTTGCTCCTCTGCTGTGGGTGGCCCCTCTTTGCAGCCTCTTTGCAGGCTGGGCTCCTAGAGGCCCACTCCACCCAGCTGCCTTCCCAGTCAGCTGTTCCCTCAGCCAGACAGTCCTCTGGATGACCCAGGCAGGCTCCCTCCCAGCCCCCCTTGGCCTGAGGGGGAACTCATAAGTGCTTGACCTTCTCCTGGGCAGCCTGAACTTCCTCGAAGGCAGGAAAATGCAACTGTTCCCTCTTCCTGTGCAGAAGTCTGAAGACTCTCCCCCACCCCCACACACACGTACACACATACACACACACACACACACACACACACACACACATGCACATCTTTGGCAGCCTCAATCCCTCTTTCATTAGCTGGAGGGGGTAATTAGTTGCTAAGGGCAGCAAACTGGTTTTGCAATCTCTGGACATATCCTATATGTCTGTCTGTTGGACTTGAGGCATGGTGGTTTAGCACTTTTCCTCAGGGTGTGGGGCATCTATTTGTCGTGTTTTATTGTTCAGAGCCTCTGAGGCTTCAATCAAAACTGGGGCTGAGCCTGGCCAGTGTGGCCCAGTGGTTGAGCATCCACCCATGAACCAGAAGGTCATGGTTTGAATCTTAACCAAGGCACAAACCCCGGTTGTGGGCTCAATCTCCAGTAGGGGGTGTACAGGAGACAGCTGATCAATGATTCTTTCTCATCATTGCTGTTTCTATGTCTCCCTCTCTTAAATAAATTAAAAAAATAAAAACATATTATAAAAAAAAAACCTGAGGCTGACAAACCATTTAACATCTTGTAATAAATGTGAAGACACTTAAACCTGTGTTTAGCATATAGTATAAGCTCAACAAATGTAAGCTGTCATTATTATTAGCAGCAGTCATCTCTCATGATTTCATTTAGTCCCTATAGGTTTACCATAGTTTGAAAAGTGTGGCCTGTGATATTGTTTTTATAACCACTGTTGTGAAATCAATTAAATGTTCTCAAGCAGCAATTTTAAAGGGAGATCAAAGAGTAGAGGATAGAAAAATTAAGAAAGTATCTCTCAAAACAGTTATTTTGTGAAATTCTTGTTTTTAAACAAGTGTTTTCTCATATGTATGTGTACTAGTATATATGTAGATATATACAGTCTATAGTGTTAATTGGTGTCCTGCATTCAGTTTGGTTGTTTCCTTTGTCCTGTGATAGTTTTTGAAAGTGTTAACTGATTCTGCTACTTTCACATACACAGCTTGCACTGTTCCATTACCAAGATACACCAGGCTAGACACGCATACCCTCTGCTCCATAAATACTCATGCGTGAGTAGAAAATCCATCTGCAACTTGAAAGCCACTGGTGGCTGATGAGTTTGCAAATGGCCTGTCTCCTGTCTGTGTGCTGTTGTTATTGTTGTTAATCTTCACCCAAGGATATTTTCCCATTGACTTTTTAGAGAGAGTGGAAGGGAGAGGGAGAGACAGAGAGAAACATTAATGAGAGAGGCACATTGATTGGTTGCCTCCTGCACACACCTCGACCAAGGCCAGGAACTTGCAACCAAGGTACGTGCCCATGACTAGAATCAAACCCAGGACCCTTCAGTCCATGGGCCGACGCTCTATCCACTGAGCCAAACCAGTTAGGGTTCCTGTATATAATTCAATACTATTTGGTACTTAAAGAGGAATTTCAGACTATTCATATGCCAAGAATGGAATCACAAAATTTCTCATAAAAATGCACTTTGATCAAGTTGAGGCCAGGTGATACCTACTCACCTTTTGGTAGTAATAGTAAATGTGTTGTAGAAAACATCTTACTCTCCCCATCTCGTAATGCCAGGTCATGTGAAGCTGGGCTCCAAGGAGTAAAGTATATTTTGTTTTGCATGAGCCTTCTCTAGTGAACACAGTTAACTTGGGCTTAATTATAAATACCTGCCCTGGTCTGCAAAATCGAGGATTGTTGCTTCAAAGAGAAAAAAAGGCTTTACTTCCCAAGAAGCTCACTAAAATAAGTTTGGGTTGTCTTGGGTTGTCTTCACTTTCCTTACAAAAATGTAACTACGGAGAGATGTCACTTTGCTTGTGATTTTGACCTGTTCAAATCTATGAAGCTTTTAAACATTTTTTTCTCTCTCTGATAAATTACTTATCTTGAAAAAGACAAAAAGAGATGGGGATCTGGGGGAGAAATCTGAAATGCCGTTCAGATATTTCTGAATGAGTGTATGCTTATTTTGAAATGCTTGCATGGTACCACACTAATCCTGTCTTGGACTTCTAATGTTCTCTACCAAATAGTATGTAGCAATAATTTTGTGACTCATGTAAACTTTGGGTATATTTGGACCACCCAGGCAATCCAACAGGATAAACACAGCTACTCCTCTGTCTATTCATCATCATCCTTTCCAGGAAATTGTTTAATGCCTAATAAAGGAGTTCATCAGATCATCCCGAATTAATGCTACTTTGGGAAAAACTTCATACACAAGAAACCATGGAAAAGAGTGGCACCTTGAAGAAAAGAAACTAGACTTGTGAAAATTGGATTGGTATTTCAAATTCATATTCCCAGCTTTGCTTTGAAGAACGGGCTTGGGGAAGTGACAAAGATGTAAATAGAACGGCCCGTGTCCATAGCAAGGGGCAACTACTCCTTGTGTTCACTCACAAGGAAAAACGTTAATTTTTTTTTTTAATCGGAGATCAAATTAACAATTGAACACACAGTCAAATTCCAGCCTTAGGTGCAATCAGATTAGTTTGTTGTTTTCCTGAGAGAGCTGTATTTAACCCGTCTCGTCCTGCCTTCACACCCTCCTAATTACAGAGCACATTTTCCCCTATAGGTTAATCACAAATTCGGTAAATCTCTTGTGGAATTTTTCAACATAGTGAGTTAGGGAACTTTCCTTCTGGTCCAAATCTGGCTGTATTTTTCTTCAGCTCAATGTCATAAAATTAGAACCAATGACACTTGTTATGGGTGTCAAGACCAGAGTTGTACACAGACAAGCCCACCTTACATTTATGGAAAGGGAGACAGTCACCTACTTCCTCACTACCCTAGTAGAGTAAGTAGTTAGACACTTGTAATTAAGGCAATGTGGGGTGTGTTCCAGAATAGTCTCTTTTATTATTAGTTTTTTATAATACACTTCTAAATGTGTGATTCCCTAGACAGGGAACCTTTTGCTTAGCTAAGTGCTTCCCACCTCTACCCCCTATCCCCAACCCATGTAAAAGGTAAAGCTGCTATCTGGTCAACTGCTGAGCATAAAAGTGCCATTAGAAGAAATTTAAATTATATTTAAAAGAATAAAAGCTTAAAGGAAAAAAAAAGGTTTTCTTTTTTGAGAAGTTGGTTTAGAACTTACATATTTGCAGTGCCATTATATTGTCAAAATACAGTAAAATTCATTCATTTCTTAGAAACAAAAGTTTCTTCTGGCAATATCTACCTATAGATAGACTGTAAATATAAATTTTCAGACACTGAAAAGTACAAAGAGTTTCAAAATTATAAATTTCCTGCAACCTACCTCTATAGTGGTATTCACTGTTAATTTTTAAAATGCATAAATATGTATATTTTAAATGGGACCATACTATATATATATATATATATATATATATATATATATGCTACTAAATTACACACAGTAAATATCTGCTGAAATGTTTAAACTTTTTAGGATATCTCTCTCTCTCTCTCTCTCTCTCTATATATATATATATATATATATATATATATATATATATATATTCTGACTTATTTGCTACAATTATAATAATTATCATTGTTCCTTGCTCATCTAACTTGAAAGAAGCCGATTCATTTGTTAAAGGGAAAGAAAAAAATCATTGCTCCTTACTCAACTAGGTTGTAGAAGGAAGAAAAAATTCTGCTTAATCCAGGGTAATGAATTGATTGAAAAATAACCAAAGCCTCTTCAAAATAATGTCTAACAATTCTTTAAATCATACTGTTCCTATTCTCTTGAACTTGTATGCAAATTCCTTTCACTTGTGCTATCTTTTACTTGGTGATGAATTTGGAAATAGTCTTTGGTTCACATCTTGTTGCTTAAAGAAGATTGAGCACATTGTAATTCAATGTAACTTTGTGTTTAAGTGATGAATATTTTGTGTCTGTGGAAAAAGCACATGTGAAATCATTGAAAATCAGCACATCTGTTTGATAGATGGATTCCTAAAAGAACATATGTAAATAAATTGTGGCATATCTGACACTATTTTCCCATCAAATTTATCTGGTAACTCATCTTAAATGTTATATTAATTTTTCCTCAAGGCACAAAATTTTAAAAATATATTTCCCATGGGTAGCTACTATAACTATTTCCTGCACATCTTTCCAAAAATTATTCATGAATTTATAAGTATTTTTATAGTATGTGCATGATTGTGCATTCATATAAAGTACCCATGGTGACATTCCCTACATGAGGCCTATGGCACATACAGATTCTTACTCCTTAAGAGAATTAACAAATTGACATTGTGTTGTCCCTATCAGAGGCAAGCTACGTATCTGCAATAAAGAAGGAAAATATAAAATATTTGCTTTAAAAGTTCTTCCTTATATAAATAATACCTACTAATTTTGATGTTTCTATTTTTTAAATGAATTTCTTCTTTGTACCATCTGAAACTTCATTTGAGATGGAATAAACAACCATGAAAGGAAAAGTTTGATAAATTTCAAATACTTCTGATCATGAGAAGTCACCTTAAAGAGAGTGAAAAGACAAGCCACGAAGTGGAAAATATTTTTAACTCATATAGACAACTCTGGGCCTCTACCAGAATAGATAGATCACAAAACAACAACTATAAATCAGTAAGAAAAAAGTCAGGGAATTTAAAATTAGGTGAAAGATTTGAACAGCCACCTCACCAAAGAGGGAATGCACGTTGCCAATAAACATGAAAAGATGTTCAGCCTCGTTCGTAATAAAGAAACTATGAATTAAAACAACAACGATACCATATACTCCCACCTAATTGGCAAAAAATTTAAAGGTATGGCAAGCTCTGGCAAGGATATGCCATATACTGCCAGTGGGAGTATAAATTGGCAAAAAATCACTTTGGAAAAGAGTTTGGCATCATTTAATAAACTCAGTGTTACACAAACCCTGTGATCTAGCAATTCTATTCTTAAGCATATTCCTCAGTGCACCCAGGGACAGGGGCCGGAATGCACGTGGCAGCCTTTTTCATAACAGCCCTTGCTTCTCTTCATTTGTATAACTGACACATCCCCAGAAGTCCGTCAACAATAAAGCACATTAGGAAACTGTGGGAGAGTCATTCACTTAAATATTACTTAGCAATTAAAATAAATGAACTCTAGCTAGACCAAAGCAACATGGGGAGATATTACAAACATAATAAAAATGAAGAGAAGCAAGACAAAGAATATAGACAGAATATTCCACAGCAATAAAATTAAAAAGGGGGGAGGGACAACGTATGGTGTTAAGGAGATGCATGTGTGGAGTAGTGAAACTATAAAGAAAACCAAATGTGAGGATAGTCCTACAAGTCAGGATTGTGGTTGCTGTGGGGGCTGAGGGGCTAATGGGGAGGGTGCACACAGGCTACTTCTGCAATGCCTGTCCTGTTTGTTTGTTGTGTGTTTTTGTTTGTTTGTTTGTTTGTTTTATTTTGTTTTTACCTGTGCAGGAGTTACATGAGGCTGCGCTGGAGTCCTCTCACCAAGCCAAGGTCAATGGAGCGCTCCCTTGAACAGCGCAGGCCCAGAAGCTGTTCTTTAAACCCTCACAGTCAGGGCCACAGTGAGAGATCCAAAAAGAAAGTTAAAAAAAATAATTCCTGGAACATTTTTCAACCCCTGCAAAGTTCTGGGTGAGCCAGAAAGCGGCTTCATAGGACAGGTAGATTCTTTATACAGACCCTTTCTGTGAAGTCATGTTTGTTGCATTGCATTGCTCAAGCTATAACTCTTGTGAGGACCAAGGGAGCGCTCCATTGACCTTGGCCTGGTGGGAGGACTCCAGCGTGGCCTCTGCTGTCCGTGAACACTAATTTGCACCCCATGAGGGATGGAGGGCTGCTTCGTTAGAGTTGTTTTTCCTGTGGCTAAAGGATTCTGGGAATACTGTTCAGGCAAATTCATGCTAAGCAAGCCTTGTGCTGCCGTCTTTTTTCTTTTGCATTCACAGTAGATAGCGTTACAGCTGTCAATAGGTTCAAGTTTGTAAATGATCACGCACTGTGTGTGGGAACAATGTATGCTAATCACATATATATTGCTCCTGAGAGTGTTGCTCCAAACTGCACCAGGTAGAAAACATATCCATGCGAATTCTTTATGTAAAAGTTTTAAAAAAGTGTGTTCTTTCTTTGTAAAGCAAACTGGAAATATACTCACTCAGAAACTATGATGAACACTTTCCAACTTCATGATGAGGCCCTGGGAATGTTTCCCCAAATATTTGCCCTTAAGTTGGTAGAATCCAGAAACCAGCTGGTTTCTCACCTATCTGGTAATATCATGATTCTAGCCTGACGATTTCTAAACAGATGTTTTTCATGACCATCTTCAGATTGTCAAGACTGTTTTATTTTATTTTTTTTACTGCACAGCAGCTTAAACAATTTCTGCAATAGTCATCAAAGTCCCCTCTCCTTGTAAGATGTTACAGCCTTAGTCACGTGTGACACTTCTGCTTTATGGGCATGACTATTGTGGATGCAAGCCATAGGACCAAATGTCCACACTTTAACTTGTTGGGGTAGCGGTCCAGGGCAGCAACGGTTCAAAAGCCACAAATACCAGAGGCCTATACCTACGCCTGTCCTATTATTAAATAAGCATATAAATTAGGTTTGCTATTGGGTGGAAATCGTATGCTCCACAGCATCAAATCTTTGTCAGTGATTTAAAAGGAATTGTTCTCTTCATCATAAGAGTTGCTCCTATTCAGAATAAATATAGGTAGACGTATGTCTTCTCCACGAAGAAAAGGACCAGGAGTTGCTCATTTTACCTTGAGTTTCCCAAAGCGAGAACATTAACCCACAGTTTGAGATGGGAGGCTAAATTCCCCCTGCTGTGCCTTTAAAGAATTAGTGTTCAGTAGGTCCACAAGCCTGCCCTCATCCGCAGGCTGTCTCTAAGAGGGTGTGCAGTACTAGTAAGTAGCTTTTCTCCTAGGGCAGTGGTGGGCAAACTCATTAGTCAACAGAGCCAAATATCAACAGTACAACAACTGAAATTTCTTTTGAGAGCCAAACTTTTTAAACTTAAACTTCTTCTAATGCCACTTCTTCAAAATAGACTCTCACAGGCTGTGGTATTTTGTGGAAGAGCCACACTCTGAGGGGCCAGAGAGCCGTATGTGGCTCGCAAGCCGCAGTTTGCCGACCACAGTCTTAGGGGAAAGCTTTGTGTTAAGGGAGAGACAGCCTTGAGCTTGGCTACCGTTTGAAAGGAAACGTGAAAATGAGAGCAGGAAAAATAAAAATATGTAGGGAATTTCTTTTCTCCCATTTTAGGCCTGAAACATTCTCTCTTTCCTCAGCCCGGTCCAATGTTTAAACTTGCCCGAGTTTCCTTCAGGGTTATGTTCCAACTGCTTTTGCACTGCTCTAAGCATGCTGGCCTTTGGCAGAAATTCATGCCTCTATACATAGTTTTCCCCGAAGTTGGAATGACTTTGCCCATACCCCTTTCAACTCCAACTTACTCATCCTTTGGGGCTCACGTTAGAGAGACTTATGGGAACTGGGAAGCCTCCTTCGGCAATCCCTCTTAACGGGGGTCATTTCTTCGGCCTTAATCTGTTTTACCTCATGGTAAATTATCGAATTTGGTAAAATTATAATTCCAGGTCAGAGTTTATCTCTGTTTCCCTATCAGAATGTGAGATTCCTGAAGGAGGGGTTTTTATCTCATTTATCCTATCTGTCTCTCTTGCACCTGGCCCAGGGTCTGCCATAACATAACAAATAGTCAATAAATGTTAATGGTGAAGTCCTTTGAGATCCAAATCTCCTATCTTTTTTTTAATGTAGAATCAAGCTGCTGTTCACTTGTTAATGTCGGCTCTTAGTTGAGTAAAAATGTAATGTAGATGGTCTCCCCCGAACTGGGAGAACTGGTCATGTAGCATGGATAATGTTAATCAAGCAGCAGTTAGGTTTGAGGAATTTTAAAACGTAAGATATGTATTATTTCCCTGGAGCTTACAATGTATGTGAGTTGAGAAGTTGTGTGTGTGCATGCATGATATACATACATTTCACTTTCTACTTCAACAGTTTCACTTAATATTTCTACAAATGCATATTGGTTGCTCACCATATGCTTGGGGTTGTGCAAGGCACAGAAACAAAATGAGTAAGATAATGTCTCAATAAACATAAAGAAGGGAACTTAACAAGATTGTTAAGTTCCCTTCTTTATGTTTATTGAGACGTTATATTTATTGATAAGTTATGTTTATTGAGAAGTAAAGGAAGTTCAAAAATGAGCATGGAACTTCAAAGGGGCTGGGAGGAGACTGACAAGGCTGAAGGTTGTACAGAGACACTTGGGGGCCAATAGCAAGCTGTAAATGCCAAAATTTACTTTGTGCTGCGAGAATTTGAGAGCTGTGAGAAACTGTTTAGCAAGGTGAGTGATATTTAATTGAATCTGATTCAACAAACACTTGTTGCCCTGGCCAGGAAGTTCAGTTGATTGGAGCGTTGACTGGATAAGTCAAGGTTGCGGGTTTGATCCCTGGTCACTGAAGGAACAACAAATCAGTGGGGTTTATTTTTCTTTCTAAAATTAAATTTTAAAAATAAAAAACAATAGTACTTGTCAATTTCTTATGCCATAGAAAGTACCGTGCAGGGTATTTTGACACATTCATAGATTGTTTTTAAAAAGAAGCTTGAGGTTTTTAAGAGCTTACAGGTCAGTGAGAAAAACAGAACATGTCTGTAATATAATATGACTATACTATATACTGCAATAAGCCTGTGTGAATATAAGGGGAAACTTATTAATTCATTTTGCTATGATCTGAGAAGACTTCATGGGAGAGGTGGCATTTTGAGCTACGTGTTGAAAATTGACTAGACTCCTAGGACAGAGCACATCCAGGTACAGGGAACATAAACCTGCTAAGGATTTTTTAAGTCTTTGCAACTGGGAACACCTAAGGGCTTTGGAATGAGGAAATGAAAAGAAAAAGATTTGTCTTATGTCTTAAAACACGGTATTATTTTTATGTCCTATATCTGGTCGGTTCAATATTGGAAGTGTTTGTAGGTCTATTTCTTTTACTATTTCTGCTTGTTCTTGCTCATGGTACCGTATTCCTATGTGTCCTTAGTAATTTTATAGTTTGTTTGTTTTTTACTATAAGCCACTGGTGTTCCTTGGAATATTGTTGGTGGGAATTCCTGGAGCCCTGTGATGTAGGCACCTTTTTCTAGATAAGATTTGGTTTGCCAGGCAGGCATCTAAAGAAACCATCAGTCAGGAACTGTTTTAAACAGACTTCAAGGCCTGAGGGTTGATTTATTTATCTTATTATTATTATTATTTTTAATATATTTTATTGATATTTTACAGAGAGGAAGGGAGAGAGATAGAGAGCTAGAAATGTCGATGAGAGAGAAACATCAACCAGCTGCCTCTTGCACACCCCCCACCGGGGATGTGCCCGAAACCAATGTACATGCCCTTGGCCGGAATCGAACCTGGGACCTTTCAGTCTGCAGACCGACGCTCTACCACTGAGCCAAACCGGTTTCGGCTATTTTATTATTTTTTTAAGCATCCTGAGGATGACCATCTGTAAATCTGCGAAAAGAATATATATCAACCAAAACAGACAGAATGGACTGCATTTGTGGGTTCAGCTAATATGAAAAGTAATGTGACATCTCAAACATATTTTCTAGGATGGCTTTCATGTTTTCCTGCTCGATCTTTCCCCAGTGTTCTGCTCAACACTTTCCCTCTCCTTCTCTCCTATAGTAGCCATGTAGCAATTATCTGTTTCAGAGTGGAATTGCCTCAACTTGGGAGGGAAGATAAATATCTTGACCCACTTTTGTCATCAGTAAACAGGAAAGAATTTGCTTAACCAGTAGGTATTCAAAAACTGTTCATTGAATTGAGGAGAAACAGGAAATTTAGACTGTTAAGGCTTCACGGAGAAAAGGATATGTCCAGCTTTGCGTGTTCCAGGTGTTAAATGGAAGTATGGAAACAATTCCAATCTATTGGGTAAAGGTGACAGTCCTACCTTAATCTGCCGGCTGAAGATGTATTGAAAGAGATAAGAAAGGAGGTTGCCATGGAGCTGTTTCAGGAAGTTTGTTATTTTATTTTTTATTTTTTTAAATATATTTTATTGATTTTTTACATAGAAGAAGGAAGAGGGATAGAGAGCTAGAAACATATATGAGAGAAAAACATAGAACAGCTGCCTCCTGCACATCCCCCACCGGGGATGTGCCCGCAACCAAGGTACATGCCCTTGACCGGAATCAAACCTGGGACCCTTCAGTCCACAGGCTGATGCTCTATCCACTGAGCCAAACCGGTTTCGGCAGGAAGTTTGTTAGACAAATAGACATCAAAGAGTGGAAGAGTATTTTAATATTAGAGAGGGACGAGCATGAGAGGAGAATGGTTATGATGACAGACAAGCAACATGTCAATAAATGACCCTAAAATTCTCCTTATTCTATTGGTTTGGTAAGATAAAGGCTAGGCTTAGGTTCAGAGAAACACTAACCTCAAACTGTGGCCTGAAGCCCATTAAAGAGCCACACCAGGATTCTTCCTCACCCTCTTTGTCCAACTTTCACCTCCTTAGAAATATGTCGGTGTAGATCATTACTAGGGGCTGTGCAGGACTCACTGAGAATCCCTGCCCTCCATCTGCCATTTCACAAAGGAGTGAGGCTCACTTAACCCCCTGTGCCAGGGCATTGTTTACATAAAAATGTCCCTCTGCCGGAACCGGTTTGGCTCAGTGGATAGAGCATCAGCCTGTGGACTGAAGGGTCCCAGGTTCAATTCCGGTGAAGGGCATGTGCATTGATTGAGGGTACATCCCCAGTGCGAGATGTGCAGGAGGCAGCTGGTCGATGTTTCTCTCTCATATATGTTTCTAGCTCTCTATCCCTCTCCCTTCCTCTCTGTGAAAAATCAATACATTATATGTTGTTTTTTTAAAAATGTCCTCCTTGGGCATCTCCTGGTTAATCACTGATTCTGTCAGGTGGAGAGCTGATTGGCCTGAGACACAAGGAGGGCAGCATCTATGGAACAGAGCTTGGCAGAAATTTCAGTGAGAAAGCATCTGGGATGGTGATCTGAGCCGGGGCCAGATGTCGGGGAAAATACCTTTCCATCACACTGCTGGTAATAATTTCAGTTACAGCCTCTCTCCTGCCTGCCAGTTGGCAAAGATTTTCCATTTCAGGGGAGATTTCTGCAGCCCTTCCTATGAGGAGTTTCATGAGGAGGCATTGTGTTATGACCATGTCATAGTCACAATTAGGCCTCCTTGATGAGTATTTAGGTGCAGCGTCAAATCTGAGGAATCAGCTTTCAATGTACACTCATTTGCTTATAGTTGTATAATGAAGAGTATGAGTGTGTTTTCTTTCTGCATTTGAAAGAAATGTGGGGAAACATATGGCAACCATTTTCCTTCTCTTCCCATCAAAACTGAGAATATAAATATGGGTGTGGAAATTAGACCAAGGCCCATGAACTGCCTGATACCCCACCACCAACAACCCCTTATACACACACACACACACACACACACACACACACACACACTGATCAGGCTCTCAGAAAGAATGCCCGGCTAGAGGGAAGCGACCTCCTCAAAGGCAGAGAAATGCTAGTGCAGAGACCCTCATTGTCCCTGGAGCTCTTTTGGTGTTTATTGTTTGTTTGTTTGTTTGTTTGTTTTTTCTTTTAAAAAAGATAATTATTTGGGGGGGAATGGGATCTCTTGCCTCATGTTTGATCCATTTTTTTTCCTAAAATAATCATAACTCTAAGTAAAGATTCAAACCTGTGGAAGTTACAGAAAAAATGATACAGTGAAAATATTATTAATTTCATTGGACTCAGACCTTCACGTGTCCTCTCACCGCCAGGTTAGGGCTCTCCCTACCACATCATCTCCCACACTTTCCTAGGTACACAGGGGGGTGAAAGAAGGACTTGTTCTGAGAATCCTTCCCCGCTTCTGAGCAAGCAATCTATTAAAATGGGGGGGAGGAGGGATTAGCATCATCAGATATCATTTTAATAGGAGACTTGATGAATGTCATATTTTGACTCTGCAATATATATATAAACAAAGCCATTCTTTCAGCTTTCAAAAACTGTTGTGTGGATCAAAGAATGTGTGCACCAGAAACCTCCCCCTCCCCGCCCCCCGCCCCCCCCTCTGAGCTCCCCACCGCATTGCGCAGCCTCCCAGCATCCCTTGTGGTGTCTCTGAGCTTGTGGGTGAGGTGAGGGATAGGGGGAGCTCAGGGATGGGGCCCAGACAGCAGCCAGCTCAAGTCAACTCTGACTTATCATAGGGAGAGTGTGGGATGAAGCAATAACCAAAAAGGCATTTGGAGTCTGTCAATAATAGCTTTTGCCAGCCTTTTTTGAAACATTTCAAGCCAGTCTCAGGAAGTACATGATCCCAAGAACACTAGAGAAAGGTTGGGCCTCGGTCAGCCTAAATTTCTAGCTGCATTTGGGAATCACTAGTGAGAAGACCACACACCAGAAGTATAAGAACCAATCATGTTTCTCCTGCTGAGAGCTTAGGAGTATAGATTTGGGGAAATTGTTAGAAATTATTTTTAGTTAGCAGCTCCTGATTTTTTTTCCCACTAAGAAGTTGGATTTCAAATCCCTCCACTCATGTACTAAATTTCTCTACCAGCAAAGCGGGGGGAGGGCGGGGGTAAAAATCTAATCAGTAATCGCCTGTATGGTCTCTCTTAAGCAAATCCACATTTCTGCTGGGCTTTGGGGGGGGGGGGGCATTGAACCCTCTCCACATTGGGAATTCGGATGGAAAGTGATGCCTGCATTTCAGAGATGTGGAAAGAAAGGTTCACATGGTTGAAATGACTTCCTCAAAACTGGCACAGCTGCTTGGCAGCGGAGCTGGCGGGAGAGTGCAGGTCTCCAAGCCCGGGCTCGGGCAGGTTTCCTGACGCCAGTGGTTCCCAATGACGCTTCCCAAAACACTGGGCCGGGAGTGAGACGGGATGTCTTTCCCAAACCATGGTAGACTTTTCTCCATTTGAAATGTTTCTCCCCTAACACATGGATTTTGAAATATTTTACTGACCACCATCACTTTTCTTGTCATAGTGAGACGAATGCACAAATTCAAACATCAATTTGAAAAACTCAGAAACAGGCAGGCACAGGTTTCTTTTTCCTGGGCACGCGCTGTGATGGTGCGCCACGTCCCCTTCTGTTCTAGCAGACGGACAGGCGGACGTGCACGATGTTCCCAGGACAGGATTCAGGATAAGAGCACCACGAGGCCCACGTGCTCTAAAAACTTGACCACGTTCGATTGAACTCACAAGCCGTGGTCTAAGGCGCATCCAGATTCCTGGAGGTTCCCGACAATGGGAATGATTGAACGTACCTTTATAATGTGTCCCCTGCCTGTACCCAGGGAGGATTCAGGGCTTCTACCCATAAGAATGTATCCAAGCCTGAAACCCACCTAAATAGAAGAGGGCAGTGCCCTTGGGAACTCTGTGAGTCGAATGCTCCGTCCTCATTGGTCACCGTAGTGAACATACTAGCAAATAAGCAAAATTGACAACAAGGAAGGGAAGGGGTGTGCGTTCTGTAGAATTTGGTGTGTTCCTTGTAGCTGTCAGAGCGGCAGCTGTGGAGGCTGGTTGCAGCATCGAGTCCAACGCCTGACAAGTACCAGGTCTTCGGTAATTAGCACAATGGACAAAGGAGCAGTCGGACTGTTTCGGCGGATAATGAGAAATAATATTAAGTGATAGGATATCCTGTACGCTTGTATTACCTACCTTTGGACACCGGCTCCGATTCTGTTTCGGAGCGCGGGCTGGGAACGCACGGTGGCTGTTGAACCACGAAGGGCCCGTCTGGGAAAGCGGCTCCTTCCCGATTTCTCAGCCGAGAGCTAATTGCAAAAGGATTAAAACTCTGAAAACCGCTTTGTTCGGCTTATTGTTTCAGGGCTCCCTTTGGAGCGTGGATGATGTGTTTATTGGACATAATAAATGCCGCCATCCGCTTTGTTCCAGGAACCAAAGGGCTCTGTGCTTGCCCAAGGAATTTCTCAGCTGTTTATGTGGAAGGAAACACCGCTCTGTTTTATTGGCCGGGGCCCTCGCAGCTTCTTTCTTAAATAGGGAATGCCGCCGCCGAGAGCCGGCTTTCTCCACACCTCTGGGCAGGGGAAGCAGAAAACAGCTCCTTGCACGCGAATGCCTGGCAGTTTTCAACTCGAGAGAGCAAGTTCCTAAAAGGAACATGTTCTTCACTTAGAGACCCAGTGCTTCTCTCTGTGTGACCAGCATACCCATTTGGGCCCACTGCACAGTTTCTTAAAATACTAGATTGGAGTATTCTGGCATCTACCACAGATTGGGGGGAAATTGGAAACGAAATAAAGCCACTCTGTCAGCCCAATTGAAGTGCCAGCGCACTGAGGCATAAGGTAGCCACCTTGTTAGGCAGCCTGGGGGTTTTGTTTTGAGGTCTGCGTGGTTGTTTTTGTGTTTGTTTTAAAATACATGCCCTGGTCCGTTGGTGTGTGCTTGTTTTTTAAACGCATACCCTGCCGTACGGGGAGAGCAGCTGTGTGAAATACACGCTTTGTGAAGACTTCAGAGTGGATGCAACAGAGCAGTCTTTCCAAGTAGCTGGAAGCTCTCTGCCCCCTTATGATTTCCAAAAGATACTCCTTAAATGGGCATAACTAATGGGTGATTGGCAAGTGAACAGCAGAGGAGGCTGAGTCAGAGTGACCTGCTGGAGCCAGCCCGTGTGTGTATGTGTGTGTGTGTGTGTGTGTGTGTGTGTGTGTGTGTAGGAAAGAAAGGAGGAGCACTGGGCGAGGGGTGGGGGTGAAAAAGAGGCTTGCAAGCTTAGCAGAATGTTTGAACAAGACAAAGAGCACTTCCAGCAACCAAATAAGGAAGTCAGCGCCGAAGGATTTCAGAATAGAAGTGTGTCAGAGATCCGAGGCCATCTGGGAGAGAGAAAATAAGCAAAGAAAAATGTCAAAGGATTTTTGTTTCACTTGCCTGCACAAAATGTATAGGGAGAACAGCTTCTCCGGGCTTTAAGCAGGGGTGAGAAACACAAATGGCCTCTCTCCCTTTCTGTTGGTCCTTTGTCGACATGTGTCTGAGGAGATGTTTAGGAACTCTTTGAACAGCTGAAATAATAAGCATTCTCTTGTTAAACGTGGAAAAATGCTAGTTGTACATGAGAAGCACCGCAGCATGCCTTTTCAGTGTAATGCATAAGACTTTTGGGCAAAGATGATGAAAGTTTCCAAGAAGCCACAAAAAGATTCCGAATCCCACTTTCAGACATGAAAATTGTATCCTATGAGGAAAAGCTTACCTCTTCACAAATTAAAGGTCCCTGAGACATATTGTCTGATTTAAATAAGTTGGTAGTTACTAAAGATGTCAAAGGAGGCAAACTACACGATAAATTCTCAGTGCCTGTCTTATTCTTCTCAGTCTCACCTCCCGAACTCTCCAACGTGGTGAGTAATATTTGTTAGCAGTAATATGAATTAACCTTGATTTTATTTTGATACATTTTTTAGAGTATGGATGGAGGAGGATAGAGGTTTGGTTAAAAAAGGGGGGGCAAAAACTATTTGGCTCAGTGGATAGAGCGTCGGCCTGTGGACTGAAGGGTCCCGAAGGGTCCCTGGTTCAATTCCAGTCAAGGGCATGTACCTTGGTTGCCGGCACATCCCCAGTGGGGAGTGTGCAAGAGGCAGCTGGTCAATGTTTCTCTCTCATTGATGTTTCTAACTATCTATCCCTCTCAATTCCTCTTTGTGTAAAATCAACAATATATATATTTTTAAATGAATTTCAGGATATTCCTAAACATAGTTAGAAATAGCTTTTTGTACCACAAAACCATCATACAGAAATTATTGCTATTAACCAAGAAGTTTATTTATGTTGACAGCTAGGAATAGATAGAGGGGCATTCATTCTCGGTCAGAATTTTTAAACTCTCAGTAATTTTATTTCTTAAAATATATTTTTATTGACTTCAGAGAGGAAAGAGAGGGAGAGAGAGACAGAAACATCAATGATGAGAGAATCATTGATTGCCTGCCTCCTATATGCCCCACGCAGGGGATCCAGCCTGCAGCCTGGGCACATGCCCTGACCGAGAATCAAACCATGACCTCCTGGTTCATAGGTCAACGCTCAACCATTGAGCCACGCTGGTGGGCAACCCTCAATAACTTTAAATTGCTTGTAACCTTGAGGCAGGCAATTGGATGGACCGCCCCTTCTGCTTCTATCCCATATAAACAGTTGGACAGCCCACACTTGAATCAGCAACTGCCAGAACACCAATGGTAAATGAAATTTGAATAGAGAGCTGGCTGGAGGGCACAAGAAGGTGACACCACAGCACCCAAACATAGGACCACTGCATTGAGGTGATTTCAGAATGAAGTACATTCTGGTTTCAAAAGCCCTGGTCTGATAGAGCAGGCTAGAGCAGGGGTCGGCAAACTCATTAGTCAACAGAGTCAAATATCAATAGTACAACGATTGAAATTTCTTTTGAGAGCCAAAGACTGACTTCTGCGCATGAGCCACGAAGTTTCAATCGCACTGTACGTGCATGCCCACACGTAGTATTTTGTAGAAGAGCCACACTCAAGGGGCCAAAGAGCCTCATGTAGCTTGTGAGCCGCAGTTTGCCAACCACTGGGTTAGAGAGTCATCCCAATATGCCAAGGTTGCCAGTTCAATCCCTAGTCAGGGCACATACAAGAATCAACCAATGAATTCATAAACAAGTAGAACAATAAATCAGTGTTTCTCTCTCTCTTCCTCTCTTTCTCTGAAATCAATCAATCCATCAAAAAATAATAATCGCCTCCTTAGATTTAGATAGAAGCCCTATTTAATAAGCCAACTTTACACCCTCTTCAGGAAGCTATTAACCTTATGAGAAAATGTTCATCATCACTAACAAAAAATTGAATTTTTTAAAGAAAGCAACTTAACAATAAATGTCAAAGGTTCTATGAACAGTATTGGATCCCCAAATCATACTTTTCAGTATTTGCCCTGAGGATAAATTCAAAAGAAGGCGGGAAATGTTTAAGCCTGAAGATGTTTAAGCCTGTAGCATTTTTTAAATTTCAAAAGAAAGACACCTAAGAGCCAAAGAACACAGGATGTTAATTCTCTTGTCTCAATTAATGGAATATTAACCAGTCATTAAAACTAGAAATGATTAAGATTATGAAAGCAAAAGCATTCATGATGAATAATATAATGATGCTGAAAGGTAGCTTGTAAAATTACATGGGTTACACTTTGAAGACTAGAAAAGAACAGGAAGAAAATAATAGTGTTCATTATTATGAATATGGATACATTTTTGTTGCCATTATTATTTCATGTTTGCATAATAAAAACCTTTTTTAAAAAGATGATAAAACAGCCCTTGCCAGTTTGTTCAATGGATAGCACGTTGGCTTGCGCTGGGTTCGATTCCAGTCAAGGGCGCATGCCTGGGTTGCGGGCTCAATCTTCAGTAGGAGTGTGCAGGAGGCAGCCCATCAGTGATTCTCTCTTATTATCGATGTATGTTTCTCTCTCTTTCCCTTCCTCTCTGAAATCAATAAGAACATTTTTTTAAAAATGAGAAAAAAAGGCAATTTCTAGGGTAAGACAGTACTGAGGCTTCCAAGATTGAGTTTGTCTCAGAAAATATAATGTTCTGTTGGCATAGTTAATGCTACTGGAGCGGGCTTTGTGAGTTGGAGAACTCTCCTGAGTTGATGTGTCAGTTATTTGCACAATAGCCCAGCTCAATGTAGTTCTCAGAGAAAAGCAAAACAAGATGTAACCGCAGAGACTCCCAGACTATTTCTGTGTGATCTTTCCAGCATAGCTCTGATTAATGTGAGGAAAGCAGAGGCTTCAAAAGCCTGCCTCACCAGCATTGCCCCGATTTAAAGAGAAGACAGAGGGTGCCCACCCAATGATTTCCTCCTCAAAACCCCCAGCTGCTGGTCACAGGCCTGGAGGTCCAGAGCTCAGAACTCTAACCTCAGCCCACAGCAAGAGCAGTCCATTTAATTTTTCAGTCCTTCAGTTTTGATGATCCTGCAAGCAATTATAAAGACTTCCAAGTACTTACAATGCACGTTATATAATCATTTAAATGATTCTATTTACAGGAAAAGTTATTTGAAACTTAGAACAAAGCACAAATTATTTATAAACCTAGGTGTCAAAAATCAGAGAAATAAATATGTCTTTATGGAATTTTCTCTGACGATTAATAAAAAACTGTTTAATAATTATAGTTGTTAAGTGTGATCTCATCCAACCCCCTATAGTGCAGATTTGAAAACTGAGGCACAGGACTCAAAGTGAACTGTACAAGATCTCATCTTGAGTTCATGGTGGAGCCAACTCCTTTGTTGAACATAATATTTAAGTCCCCCAATGGATGCTTTTCTATCAAGTATCTATTTATTGCCTTTCCTGTATCCCTCCTGTGGTCAATTTAAATAGCTCTTCAGTCAGTCTTGTTTTGGTAGACTAAGAGTTTTAAGAGCTATAATCCATATCCACTTGTCAAGGTGATCCCTTAGCAGTTTGCTTCATATGGTTACTTTTTTAAAATACATTTTCATTTATTTCAGAGAGGATGGGAGAGGGAGAGAGAGAGATGGAAACATCAATGATGAGAGAGAATAACTGATTGGCTGCCTCCTGCACGTCCCCAGTTGGGGACAGATCCTGTAACCTGGGCATATGCCCTGACCAGGAATCAAACCATGACCTCCTGGTTCATAGGTTAATGCTCAACCACTGAGCCAGACTGGCTGGGCATAGTTACTTATTTAGAATATAAACTTCTTGATGGCACTGCACAGTCATGTTTTTTTGTAATAACAATAAAAATTGCTAAACTTATTGGCAGCAATTCCATAGGCACTGTGCCAAGTTATTTACATCTCATTTCATTACAGCAATCCTATGAGGTGTGGGGTATTCTTGTTTCCATTTTACACAGGAGGAAACTGGGGCACAGAGAGGTTAAATAACTTGTCCAGAAACACATATCCAGCAAGTGACAAAATTTGGGATTCAGACCTAAAGCATGCGCTCTTAAATATGAAATCATACTACTTCATAGATGTATAGTGAAAGCTTGTAGGGGATGCACTTAAACTGTCACAAAAAAATGAAGATTCTCTTGAAAATGCCAAAATGTTGGAGAAAGAACTTCCATTTTAACTGAGAAAAAAATAATGGGTTTCAACATATCCAAGCCAGGTATCCAGTGGTAACTTTGTCAGTTTATAGATGAGAATAATCATTACAGAGACAGCTTGCAAACTTACCTGCATAAATAAAAAATGGAGGCAGACATATACACTTTGAAATATTATGTGTAATATCAATGAAGGAATCTGATGATACTATTCTTATGTATTGTGTGGATCTCAGTTATAATTATTGAGTAGTGAATGTCTCTGTTTTCTTGGATTATGGGTTCTACTAGGGAACCCGTGTAGGGAAAAAAATATATATATGGTAGGTCAAATGCTCTGCTTATCTACGACATCCAAGCTCTAAACATAGTGGACATACAGCTAGACCAGGTTTCCCAAAGTGTGGTACTCGTACCCCCAGGAGTACGGGAAGAGTTTGCTGGGGGTACGCGTTACACTGGAGTTTGGTGGGGATATGCACTGCACCGTGCTTAGCTGCACCTAATTCTATATTCTCATGAGTCAAGTCAAGACAATCTTGTGAGGCGTGAGATGGTCCGGTGTGCAAATAAATGTTATTTATAATATAACTTTTATTTATATTTTATTATGAATACTTTTATTTTTCTTTTATTATTATTTTGTGTATGTACCAAAAAAAGAAAAAATAAATATATTTTTAAAAAATATATTTTATTGATTTTTAATAGAGAGGAAGGGAGAGAGATAGAGGCTAGAAACATTGATGAGAGAGAAACATTGACCAGCTGCCTCTTGCATACCCTCTAACGGGGATGTGCCCGCAACCAATGTACATGCCCTTGACCGGAATCGAACCCGGGACCTTTCAGTCCGCAGATCGATGCTCTACCACTGAGCCAAACTGGTTTCTGCAAACAAATATATTTTGATTGTTATTAAAATCCATCAATTTTTTTTTGACGAGGGGTACTCAGTGTTATGAAAATTATAGAAGGGGTACACATATGTCAAAAGTTTGGGAAACACTGATGCTAGACCCACAGTTGTTGACTCCAACTCACAGGATGGGGGTGAAGGTGCAGGTGGGCAGCCAGTCTTCCTCTGCTGTGGCTTTCTCAGGTCTTCAGCTGTCTAAGGTATTAAGTTGAATCTCCATATAAAGGAGTAATTAGAAGGAATTACCTTCCTTCATTGCATTCCCTTCCCCAAACTAGTGAAAAGTGGACCAAATTGCTTCATCTCAAATTAAATGTGGGTATTTAAAGCTATATGTCTATGAGCCAAATAGTGTTAAAGGGGAAGCTAGAAATGAAAGTCCTAAAGTAGACCTTTGGCCAGACAATATCTGGGGAATTGAGTTGATTATGTCTTTGTACCTTAAAACATTGGGATGCTAAATTTATTTTGGTCATATATCCCATTTGATAACATATTTTGTGTGTGTAATATGTGTGTGTGTGTGTGTGTGTGTGTGTGTGTGTAATATATAGACAAATATTATGTACTATTACATGTATTATAAAATATTTACAAAGATAGAAAAATCTAAAGGATAAGCTAAAGAAAGATTTTAGTGTTTTTTCTCACTTTTCAAAGGATTGTCATTGAAGACCATTGTTCTGTGTAATAGCACAACATCCTGTCAATCATGCTTTGAAAAAGCTGGAAAGGGCAGTGTAAAGTAGATATGTGGTAACAGTGAGCCACGCTTAGGAATTGTTTTACCAAATAGAGGTGTGATTTGGTAGCAGAAGTGTTGTATTCTCCCCCATGAAAAAGTTGAAATTGAAAAAGAATTCAATGGGAGCATGTAGAGCATTTTGCAGATGAGGAAGAGGACACCAGGACCAGTAGGTGCTCAGGGAGAGGTCGCGTCTAAGTGAGTGTGGGAGACCAGGGAAGTATTGGGAGCTGCGTTCTAAACTGGAATCCCAGATTCCCACGTTGCAGCCTTCAACCTGGCGCTAACTCATCCTTCAGACATGAAGAAGCCCAACTTCATGCTTCAGGGGTTTCGGTGAAGCCTTTTAAGGGTATCCAAATGAATTCTCTATTGTGTTTCACCTACAATTGCTCCAGCAATTCCCTTTCAGTGGGCAGCTTTATTTTCCCAGATGTGCAGTTTGTTCACAGGGGAGTTATGAGTAATTAGCTCATAAAAGAAGTGTCCACATGAATGAATTACTGCAAAGCACCTGTTGTCAACAGCTGATTTTTGTCTCCTCGCTGAAATTATAAAGAGCTTGAGAATATGAAACCGTGTTTTCTTCTTTTAAAAACTGGTGACACCTACAGATTTAGGTTCACACTGGAAACAACTGTGAATAGAGACTGGGTGGTAAAGCTTATCTTTATATCTGATGAAAGGAAAGTGTCAAGAGTTCAGACAAACATCAGCTACCCACGATTAGGGCTGTGTTATGATTGTCATGGGCCTCAGGCACTTTTGTCTTCATGGGTCCCTTTCTTCATTAAACAAAGAAAAAAAGGGGGGATTGTATTTTGCAGCTATATTAATATGAAGATGAATAAAACCCAAACTGGATTTATTATTATATAGTTACTAGAAGCCCAGTGCACGAAATTTGTGCATGGGAAGGAGGGAGGGGGTGTCCCTCAGCCCAGCCTGTGCCCTCTTCAATCTGGGACCCCTCAAGGGATGTCTGACTGTTCGGTGGGATAGGGCCTAAACAGGCAGTCAGACATCTCTCACAATCCAGGACTGCTGACTCCCAACTGCTCACCTGCCTCGGTGCCTTCCTGATTACCCCTAACCTCTTCTGCCTGCCATCCTGATCACCCCCTAACCACTCCCCTGCCAACCTGATTAATGCCTAACTGTTCCCCTGCCAGCCTGTTTGTCCCCAACTTGCCTCCTCGCCAGCCTGGTCACCCCTAACTGCCTTCCCCTGCAGGGTTGATCGACCCCGACTGCCCTCCCTTGCAGGCCTGGTGCCTCCCAACTGCCCTCCCCTGCTGGCCATTTTGTGTCTACATGGGAGCAGGATCTTTGACCACATGGGGGCAGCCATCTTGTGTGTTGGAGTGGTGATCAATCTGCATATTACTCTTTTATTAGATAGGATAGAGGCTTGGTGCATGGGTGGGGGCCAGCTGATTTGCCCTGAAGGTGTCCCAGATCAGGATGGGGGTTCACTTGGGGTGTGGGGTGGCTTGGGCAAGGGGCCTGAGGTAGTTTGCAGGCCAGCCACACCCCCCAGTGATCCAAGCTGAGGCCCTGGTTTCTGGAATTTATTTACCTTCTACATTTGAAACTTTGTAGCCTGGAGCGGAGTGAAGCCTCCTGCTCACTCCGTGGCAGCAGCCATTGCTGTTGGAATTTATGTATCTTCTACAATTGAAACTTTGTAGCCTGGAGTGGAGGCCTAGGCAGGTCAGGTGGTTAGGGGGTGATCAGGGCTGCAGAATGGTGGCTTCCTCCATCGCCTGGGAGAACCCTAGCCTCCTGCTCTTCCAGCTCAGTGGCTGCCATTTCTGTTGGAATTTATTTATCTTCTATAATTGAAACTTTATAGCCTTGAGTGGAGGCCTGGGCCTGCCAGGGTTTGTGGAAAGCTTGGCTTCCTCCATTTCCCAAGCCTCCCTCTGTGGCCACAGCCATTTTGGTTGGGGTTAATTTGCATACTCACTCTGATTGGCTGGTGGGCATGGCTTGTGGGTGTAGCAGAGTGGTGTTAATTTGCATATTAGTCTTTTTTTAGATAGGATTATAATATTCATTTTATCCCTTCTGAGCATCAAAATTTTAAATGTTTACATTTCTGTGGGCTCCCAAAAGTGAGGTGGGCACCAGCTTCACTCCCTCTGTGCTTAATGGATGGCCTACCTAAGACAATGGGCACAGAGCCTTCATAAACTACATCTGGCCTCACCTCTCTTTACCCGCATTGTAATACTGACCAATGAGGGTAGCCCTTTTAACTTTTTTTTTCTTTAATACATTTTTTATTGATTTTAGAGGGGAAGAGAGAGGGAGAGAGAGAAACATCAATGTTGAGAGACAATCATTGATTGGCTGCCTCCTGCATGGCCCACACCGGGGGATCAAGCCCACAACCTTGGCATGTGCCCTGACCAGGAATCCAGCTCTTGTCTCCTGGTTCACAGGTGGATGCTTAATCACTGAGCCACGTGGGCTGGGAAAACTTTTTTTTTCTTGATGCTTCTCTCTGAGCCACAGGTGGCTCAAGGATTCCTTTCTCCTGAAGTCACATCGCTTGGCCTAGAAAAGCCAGGTGGGTGGCCCCAGCCAGCAAGCCGTGTGGGACTGACAGCTTTACTTTCTAAATCTTACCCTTTCCATTTTGTTCAGAAATTACATTTTAAAAACTGGTTCTCTGCACGGCTGCTCATGTAGGTTCTTCTGGCCATCGCATGATGACCACGAGGCAGGTGACTGAATCCAAAGTTAATTCCTCAGTGATGCTGAAAGACTGTGCCTTTGTTCTCAGAAGCAGAGTCAACTGGAAAATGGAGTCAACTGTCAGACCAGTTTATCCATCACCCGGACACAAGGTTTTGTTGAGTGTCATACAGTGGGCAAACAAACATGGGAACAATGACACCAAAGTTATGCCAGGCTTAACTTGTTCCACCTACAAATGATGATGGAACAGTGCTGTTGTCTCTTATGGGCTAATGAACTAAAGGCAACAATGGGCGGAAACGTGTATATACCCGTTGCTCATAAATCAGTCTGTAATGGGGCCTTTGTAGAAACTGAGCTAGTGATTTGCAGAGGGCTTGGTTTTAAGGGGGCAGGGTTGAATTTAGTCTTTACTTATGGTTGCTGTCTTTTTTTCCTTTTTTTTTCCCTCCCATTGAGACTTGAACTTTCTGAATCTTTCTTTGTCAACATTGCTCAAAAATTACATTTTTAAAGCTGGTGTTCTACTCTGATTTCCCTCAGTGTGATCTTCTCTCTTTGAACTCTATTCATGTGCCACAGTTCATTTCCTATTCTAAAGATCATTTGAAAACATTTATAGGCCACTAGTTTCTTTGAATATAACTGATTGAACCAAAGTTTAATTTGAAGAGTTTCTTGATTTCCCATAAATTATTCGAATTACCTCAAAAGTAATTAACTCTTTGTAATATTACTAAAAACAAAGAGACGAGTATGATATACTGATACAAAAATAATCTCCATTCTTTGGAACAATGGGAATATTTTTCACATCTAATGGAATCTTAGGTAAACATCCTAATTTTTTTTTCTCTTGAAAATTAGTGCTTCATTGCATCAGTGGCAAAATTGTATACTCATTTAATGGGCCCATAACAAGCAGTAGCAATATTATTAAGTCAATTGTTTTACCTGTCAATCACATAAACTATATGTCATATAAGTTAGTTCCTTTAACTGCTGTTACCAAATATTTTGTCTTATATTTCTTAAAATCTACATCGAAGGAATTTTCCAATGTAAATTGCATCATTAAATTTGTTTTTAAAGAAAATTTAATTGCAATATATGACTTCCCTACATTCTCATTCTCTCTCTCTCTCTCTCTCTCTCTCTCTCTCTCTCTCTCTCTCTCTCCTCTCTCTCTCTCTTTACATCCCCTTTCCACAGTAGGCTTGCATATGTTATTGTGTCAAAAACATTTACTGTAAAATACTCTCAACAATTCTCTTAGTATTTGGATATCTTTGCTAGAAAACCTTTCATTGCAACACCCCCAGCAAATCTCTAGGTATTTCCCTAATGCAAAAAAAAAAACCTAAGTACTTGAGATAACATAACCTCCTTAATTTGAACCAGAGGGTTTGTTTATTAATTCAAGGGAATGAATGCACTACATTAGACTTTGTAGGATATGGTAGAGGTTTCAGGGTTAGGGAAAATGGGCCTGATCCCCTTCTTCCCGCCACTGTAGTTTCCTAACTGTATCTCGCTGGAGTCCGTGATTCCCTTTGCATTTAAATGATCATTCTGAGAAAGCCACCACAACACCCATTGCAGCTCTATTACCAAGGCAGTTTTACTTCCTGTGTTTCTGGGAGCAACAATAAAATGATAGCTGACCTGTCTATATTTGAAGTGTCCAACTGAATCTATATGAAGTGCAACACAAGATTCCTTATTATGGTGTCGCCAAAGGTAATAGTATTAAGAAAATCAGCCAAGGAAGTTATGCATCATGTCACCCATAACTTCATAAATTGCCATTAGAATTAATATAAACGTAGAGATGTGTAATCCTAAACTGGTTATGTCGTATTACTCCATTATCAGGCACTATATTTAGAAGGCACAGCTTAAGGTTTTTCTCATGCAGGGTAAAGTTCAACTATCCAGTCAGCTCCTAACAGTATTTCACCATTTTCTAAGGAGAGTCACGTAAAAAGGAAATTCCTACTTGTAACTATGCCTTTTCAGTAATCCACATGGAATCTGTGGATGATTCCATCAGAGCCGGCATAACTCATTTGATTTGGAAATGGATGCTTAATACTGAGTCAGATCCTTCTGTGGGTGAAGCAGAACATGCTTAAAAGCTGCCTTAACGATTTCAGGTCACGCAGACATTTTTGTGCACACTAAAACTTTGAAATAACAAACTACCGATCTACTAATGGAGATCTTAGTATCCTGAGATTGTTAATAGACTTTCCATACATGTGTACTTTTTAAATTAAAGGGGTGACATTGGCTAATAAGATTATATAGATTTTGAGTGTACAGTTCTATGGTTTATCATTTGTATATTGCATTGTGTGCCCACCACCCAAAGTCAAATCTTCTGTGACCATATATTTAACCCCCTTTACTCTTTTTTACTCCCCACCCCCCTCCCATCTGGTAACCACCATGCTGTTGTCTGTATTTATGAGTTTTTATTTGCTTGTTTTTCTTCTTTGTTCATTTGTTGCTTTCAGTTTTATATCCCACATATGAGTGAATTATATGGTTCTTAACTTTTTCTGTCTGACTTATTTTGTATAGCATGATATTCTCAAGATTCCTTCCATGTTATTACAAATGGCAGTGTTTCATCTTACCTTATGGCTAAGTAGTATTTAATCATATAGATATAGATATAGATATAGATATAGATATAGATATAGATATTTAGATTATAGATATTTAGATTATAGATATATAGATATATAGATATATAGATATATAGATATATAGATATATAGATATATAGATATATAGATATATAGATATATAGATATTTTTTTCCCCTTCCAAATTTGTAATCCATGGAGTTTGGGTTCTGGAGTTAACATTTTTGGTATTGCTCCTCCACTTACCAGCTCTGTGTCCTTGGGTAAGTTACCTAACCCCTCTGTGCTCACTGTCTTCCTCCATGAAAAGGGCATGATGGTAACAGCCATATTTCACCATGGCTTATACAGTCAGAAAAGATGGGAGAATGAAGTGATTGGCAGAGTGTCAGCATAGAGTGACATTCAGATAATTTTTTTTTTACTTTCTTCCTAACTAAATACTGTGTTTTGCGAAAACTATATATAATGTAGTTTTATATATGTAGTATTATGTATAGTTTTGGATCAGTGGTTAAAGAGTCATCCCAGAAACTAAAGAGCCATGGGTTTGATTCCAGTCAAGGGCACATAGTTCTGTTACAGGCTCAATCTCTGGCTCTGGTCTGGGTACAGCCGAGAGGCAACCAATCTCTCACATTGATGCCTCTTTCTCTTTCTCTTTCTCTCTCTCTCTCTCTCTCTCTCTCTCTCTCTCTCTCTCTCTCTCTCAAAACACACACACACACACACACACACACACACACACACACACACACTGAGATGCTGTAAGAATATAAAATTTTAAATTAAAAGGGGGAGAACAAAACTAGCCCCTACTTGCTACATACCAAACAGTGTGTTAGGCACTGCATCGGCAGCCTCTCGCTCTATCTTCTCAGCAGTAGTCTAAAATTTACCTCCATTTTACAGACAAGAAGACAAACGCTCTGTGAGTTCAAGGCCATGGAAGCAGCCTTGCTGGGCCCCCATCTGCCTGGCTCCCAGGCGCAGGCCCTTCTCAGGACACCCTTCCCCGGTCCTGTCCGCAGGCCCCGCTGGCTCGGTGTGCTGGTTCCTCTGGAGCTGGGGAGAGGCAGGGCTTGCTTTGCTCTCACAAACCCAGTCTGTCCTTTTGTTTACAATTCCATGGGTTTTCTTTACATTCCACAGCGGCAGACCTTCTGCGTGTCATGTTCCCTCTGCATCGTATTTTATGTTCTCTGGGTTCTAGTCACATTTAGACCAGTATAAACAGTTCCATTTTCTCTTTCCCTAATCCTTTCTCTCTTCTCTTAATAAAAAGTTATGTACAAACCGGAGCCAGAAAGTTACCTTGGCCAGTGGAATACATTAATTTGTTTGTATGTTGAAAGTATAAGTTGTCCTTGGAGGTTTGCCCTGTCCCTCCTCCCCTGAGAGTCTGTATTCATGATCAAATAACGCACAGGGCTTAGCCTCTTGAGAAGACCCACATTTTACTTTTTTGTTTTGTTTTGTTTGTTTTTAGGTGTTCTTTTTTTTATTTCTTATTTTTTATTAAATTATTATCTGTATACATATCTTACCATTGCCTCCCTCCCCAGAGTTTTGTGTCCATTGGTTGTACTTATATGCATGCATATCAGTCCTTCGGCTGATCTCTTATCTCCCCCAGATCTCCCTCCCCTCCCCGCTGTCATTTGACAGTCTGCTTGTTGCTTTACTGTCTCTGTATCTATCTTTTGGTTCATCAGTTTATAATGTTCTTTATTATCCATAAATGAGTGAGGTCATGGGGTGTTTCTCTTTCATTGACTGGCTTATTTCACTCAGGATGATGTTCTCCAATTCCATCCAGGTTGCTGCAAATGATGAGAATCCCTTCTTTTTTATGGCAGCATAGTATTCCATTGTGTAGATGTACCATAGTTTTCTGATCCAATCATCTGCTGATGGGCACCTAGGCTGTTTCCAAATCCTAGCTATTGTAAATTGTGCTGCTATGAACATGGGGGTGCATATATCCTTTCTGATTGGTGTTTCTAGTTTCTTGGTATATATATTCCTAGGAGTGGGATTACTGGGTCAAATGGGAGTTCCATTTTCAGTTTTTTGAGGAAACTCCATACTGTTCTCCACAGTGGTTGCACCACCCTGCAATCCCACCAGCAGTGCAGGAGGGTTCCTTTTTTCTCCGCAGACCCACATTTTACTTTTAAAGGTATCTCACTTTTATTATAACAATTTGGTAGTTGTTGCTATAGAAACAAATGTCCCATATAAAATATTGCTGTTAATTACAAAGAATCACATTCAAAGTGGTCCAAGATTTTTTTTAAATGCTCATTAAAAAATGAATAAAAGCTGATGTTAAACATTCTATTTTCAGAAACATTTTGCCCAAAATAATGTTAGTTGAATCTAACGCCAGGTAAAATACAGCAGGAGGTAAATCAACAACAAGTTTTTAAAAATAACATCAGCTCTGGCCAGTTTGGTTCAGTAGTTAGAGCGTCAGCCTGCAGACCAAAGGGTCTCAGGTTCGATTCCGGTCCAGGGCTCAATCAATCCCTGGCTCTGGTTGGGGTGTGGACTGGAGGCAACCAATCAATATCTCTCTCTCACATCATTGTTTCTCTCACTCCCCCCACCCCCACTCTCTCTAAAAATATCAATGGAAAAAAATGTCTTCAGGTGAGGATTAAAAAGAATTATAATATCAAATCACCAGAGTGAATGAAAATAGACTCTAAATTGATATTAGAACATCTGTATATACACCATAGATCACTCTGAGGAAATAAGTAGCAACAGCCCCTAATAAAGAATGCAACACCCCAGAAGCCAAGAATCTTTTAAAAACATCACAAGTTTTGATAATTTTTATTAAAATATTTCTTTACGCAAAATGCCTTTTACTGCTATCATACAAATGGTCATTATGCCGTGAAGTGTAACCACTGACCACTTAATGACTGGATCACAGATCAGCAGGAGGATGGGCAGCGAGTACAAGTGGGCATGGGGGAGCTTCAGGAGGAGCAGGGCAGCAAGTTGTGAGGGGGGATGGGGGAAGCTACAGGAGGGCAGGGAAGTGGGCGGAGAGCTACTAGGGGGCGGCAGTGAGCTACTGGCGAGCTACTGGAAAACGGATTCGTGCACAGAGCTACTAGTGTATAAGTAAAAGGAGTAAAAATTTAGATTTTGGCTTTTGTTTATATGTTTCAAAAGCATAGTTGGGCAATGTATGACGAGCAGTTTTAAGATAGGTGCTGTGTATTTCCTCCAGCAATTATATCTATTTAGCTATATATCCATATCTGTCTGTTCCATGAGTGCCATTTGTTTTTAGTTCCAGATATTTTTTTTTTGTTTTAGATTTTGTTGTTTTGATTTTAACCACCTGTGTTTCACTCTTTTTGTTTGTGAGAGAGAATACAGGAAAGCGAATAAAGGGATAATTTGAAGGGTTACCTTCACCCATTACACCTTCCTCTGTGAATAAGTAGAAAATTGAGCAAATCACTTCATCTCAAATTAAACTGGTACACATACATATGAAGCTACAGGTTAGTGAGCCCAGTGTGTAATGGTGAAGCTAGAGGCGGAAGTTCTAAAACAGACCCTCTCCCAGACATTTCCGGTGAGGCCAGAGGGACCCCATGGGTGCAGCCCAGAGCATAGGCGTTCACCACCCCTGTCATCTTGCCCCAAAATCTCAGAACTCGGCGTTTCAGATGAGAGAGAACGCAGACAGAGCAATCTACAGAGAAGGTTCTTGATCAGAATCTGCAGTGTGCACAGAGGATAGAGTGTTCTCTTTCAAGCTTGGCTGATGTTCCGAACTATCAGTGCTTCTCCTGATAAGAACTCTGGGATGTGCCAAAGCAATGGCTAAGATGAATCTGTGCCTCCCATGCTTCATGCAAATACCTTTTTTCAAAATGTATCTTTATTGTTGAAAGTATTACAGATGTCCTCTTTGTTTATTTGTGGCATTTTTCCCCCCCATTGACCCCTTCTACCTCATACCCACCTTCCCAGGCCTTCACCACTATAGCCTGTGTCCGTGGGGCTATACATATAAGTATATAAGTTCCCTGGTTAATCACTCCCCTGCCATCACCCTCACTCCAACTTTCCCTCTGAAATTCGCCAGTCTGTTCCATGCTTCTATACCTCTGGTTCTGTTTTATTTTATGCATACATCTTTAAGGGTTGAAAGCCTTATACTATTTAGTGCTTTGCATCAGTTCCTTAAGTCTTCCTGGATTCGAGCTCTGAGAAATGGAAACTGGTCCACATGAATGCTTCTTTATGGGCCACTGTGGTAGGAATAAGACAGCGGTGGCACATCTGATGGGTCGTCCTTCTTTTGAAGGAATTGGATAACCGGAATTTTCTTACAGTGAATCAACTCACCCAGGCTATTTCATCCTAGACATACGACGGTAGTATGTAAACACTCAAGGTGGTAGTAGCTCATGCTTATCTGTTTTTTTCTTTCTGTGCTTATGTTGACAATGGACTTCTTAATCATAAAACCACAAAATTTAAGAACTGTAAAATAAAATGTGTTAAATTAATTCCATTGTTGTGGAAACAACAATGGAATGGTTGTGAACGCTCCAGCGTTCCACAGTTAATGGCACAGACCACTAAGTGTAGTTGGCATACAATCTTATATTGGTTGTATTAATTTCAGGTGTATAATATAGTGAGTGATTCAACATTTTTATACCTTAAAATGTGATCGCCCCACTAATTCGAGCACCATGAACATTTATTACAATATTGTTGACTCTATGCCCCTTCCCCTTTTTCAACCACCACCCCCCTCCCAATTCTGGTAACCATCCCTTAAGTGTCTGTTTCTAATGAGTTTGTTTTTGTTTTGTTTGTTTTGTTTTTAGATTCTACATATTAATGAAACCATATGGTATTTGTCTTTCTCTGCCTGACTTATTTCACTTAGCATAGTACCTTCTAGATCTGCCTATATTGTTGAAAATGGCAAGATTTCATTCATTTGTATTGCTGCATAAAATTCCAGTGTGTGTGTGTATGTGTGTATGTATCCCATCTTCTTTATCCATTCATCTATTCCTAGGTTGCTTCCATATTTTGACTATGTAAATAATGCGGCATTGAACATAGAGGTGCAGATATCTTTTCACATTAATGTTCTCGTTTCCTTTGCATAAATACCCAGGAATGAATTGCTGGGCCATCTGATATATCTATTTTTAGGCTTCTTTCTTCAGTGTTACACTGCAGGCTATGAGAAAACCCTGTGACGCATCACGTGATGCCTTTTTGCTGCCCTAATGGTCATTTAACACAGAAATGAGCCAACTGAACTTTCAAAGATAAGCAGTTACACAGTGCAAACTTTTTTTGCCTATCACTATCTCAAAAATTTAAAAAATGATAATGCCTTGTATTATGCCTGGCTACTACATATTGTAAGTTTTAAAGAAAAAGTAAGTTACAGAACTGTATGTAAATGATTAATCTATGTTTTAAATATGTGTTTAAACACATATACAAAAGTCTGAAAGAGCAGACTGTGTTAACAGTGTTTATCTCTGAAAGTCAAATTACAGAGAGACGTCCACTTTGGAGTCATTGTTTAAATATTTCATAGACATGATTTTAAGCTAAAAATCAACGAAGCTATTTCAGAAAGAAAGGGTCAGGCCGGCTGGTATTAATGATGAAAGTAGCGATAAAATTACTAGACCATTTAAGCGCAGTCTATGGAGCTATTTAAATCTCATCAGCATTTGTTGGCATTACTTGGTGACCATTGGGCAGAAGGGCCTGGCCCAGCAGCTGGTGTTCAATAAATGTCAGGTATTAGCATCCGTTCATTTTATTGGCAGTTCATTTTATTCATTCATTTTATTGGCGGTTTATTGTGTGTCAAGAGAATTGGTCCCAGTGGTGAAGGAGCACACACTGTGGGACAAACAGACAGAAATGGCTGTCACGCCGTGCCCTAACCCGGCCACGGGAGGATTATGCACAGAGCAGGGGTGTCCTTCACCAAGTGTGTGAAAGGGGAGAGTTGCTGATCTGGACAGAGGGTGAAGCCCACATCACTGACACATTTTACACAGGAATCTAGCTTTCAGAATCAATGAGTCAGTGTCTTCCTTTAAAACACATCTACAGAAATCCCCTTTGTAGTAAGTCAAAACAAGTGACTCAGGGCCTCTAGTAGTTTATGAGAGAACAGCGGGGGGATCAGGACAGCGTTCCTGAGAAGTTGCTAACTCAGAATACTCCAGTTCTTACCCCGAGGGCTCCTGGATTCAGTCACTCATTGATACACACAGATCGGTGTAAACTACCTAATGAAAATCCAGAAAGGATCCTTTCTCTTTTTTAAAAAATAAGTTTACCAAATGATCTTTTAAGTGCTGCCCAGTCATTCTGCATGATACCTGCAAACCCTCGGGTTAAATGTGGGCAGCGGACAAGAGCTGGACCTTCCCCACCCTGATCCCTAATCTCCCGCCCCGCCTGTCATTCCTGCTAGACTGTTCCATTCCACTGAGAGCTTCCATTCCTTTGCTCTCCCTGCTGCCCAGGAGCCAGGTTTATTGAACACTGATTTTTTAGTCCATAGAGGGGAAAACACAACACAACACACACACACACACACACACACACACACACACACACACACACACACACAACTCATCCTACCATGCAACCAACATCTCCACTGGTCTAGGGAGGAAAAAAAAGTTAAATTCTTTTCCGTTATCAGTTTCTGAAAGCTGTGGGGAAAGCCCAGTTCATCACTGGGCTGCCCGGGAAGGGGCTTGAGACCAGACAGATGCAGGGGGAGGGGCTGGGCTAGCGGGAGGGGGCGGGGCCGGGCGGCTTCCGAGCCGGAGCCACGCCCCCCCTCCCCTGCCCGCGCTGGCCTCCTGGCCGGCCGGGCAGAGACTCTTATTTTGAAGGGCGGCCGCCGGCAGCAGCCTCCCCGGGGCTCACTGAGTCACGGCGCGTATATAGCCCGGTACCTGCGGGCGGGCGCCGCTGCCCCAGAGGCTGCACCGACCCGGGACCGGAGAGCCGCGGGCGAGCCGCCCCTGAGACCCGAGGTAGGCTGGGGAGCCCGCCCTTGGCCGGCAGAAGGGGATGCATTAAAGGGGAGTGGAGGAGGGCGCAGGTTGGCCAAAGAGTTGGGGGTGGGAGGGGGCTCTAAAGGGGAAGAGCGAAGTTTTGGGGGGCGGATCCGGGGAGGACTTGTAGATACAGAGTTTCCACCACCTACGGTCCCCTCGCTGAGCTGCCTCCCTCCCCGGTCTGGTCTGTGCTCGCACCACCGAAAGCTGAGCTCCAGACGGGAATCTGGCATCCTAACGGGGGATGCTTTGCTGCCACGAGCGATCCCTCCCGCTCTCCTACAAGCGACTTTGCTGAGCCCATCCCTCCTTTCATCGCGGCCCCTCTCCTCGGGGATCGGACCTGGCTGAGGGGGGCAGAGCCCGCGGGGCTGGCAGAGATGGGGGTGGCGGGGTGAGGGTGGTAGGGGGATGATCTCATTCCCTGGCAGCTGGTGGGGGAAGGAGGGATCCCTCCATCCATCCCCAGCCAAGCCTGGGCGCTACCTACCTCCTCGCCCCTCTCTCTCCACACCCACCGCCTTTCTTTAGGGAAGGTGCACCCACCTTGGCGCCCCTCAAAGAGAGTTTGTGTGTGACTTGGGGGGACCCTCCCCGGCCGGCCGGGGCGGTGGCCAGCACACAGGAGGTGCGGGTTCCGGGCTTGCTGCTCAGCTCCACCCCTGCCCGGGGTGCCCGGGGTCGGTGGGGCTTTGTTAGCCCGGCTCGGGGTGCGGGTCTGACGAGGACGAGGCTGCAGCGTCAGCAGCGACTGGAAGGGCTCCGCGAGCGCTCTGCTGGCCCCCCAACCCGGGGCTGGGGCGTCTCTCCTTTGCTTTAACATTTGGGGCCATAACTTTCCCGAATGCTGAGTGGCCCAGGACTCTCGAAAGGAGAGTTGGGTCACTTGAGCCCTGAGCCAGGTTGGGATTTTGCACTCGCGGGGATCCCAAGGGGGGGTGCAGGCCGGGAAGGGCGAGGGGGGGAGGGTAGGAGTGGGGAGCTGCGGCAGGGTCTTCTTGGGCACCTGGAGTCTCCCCACCCTGCAGGGCCAGGTTTTGCTCTCGCAGGCCCCAACTAGTCACACTCTGTTGCTGGTCTGCAGGCTGCAAGCGAAACACCAGGACCGCTGTGCATTCATTCGCCCGTCAGACCTGGGAGTCTTTAGGAGTCCCGGCCTAGCTGGCTCCACATTTTGACTTGCAGTCACAGAGAACCGGCGTGAGAAAGGCAGGCACGGAATGGAATAGTATATTCCTGGAAAAGCTACCTTTCCCCCTAGATCCCCCTTCTGCCCTCCCCTCCACTCCCTCCTTCAGACTTAGCAAGGCTCTCACCAACTCTGGAAACTGCTAAGCGTTGCCTTGAAGGCTATCTTCTTGGTTTGTGCGGTGAAGGCTCCGGTCAGAACTGCCTCAATAGCTAACACTAAAGGCAATCTGGCCAGTTGACTGTCCAGGGGGTTTGGTTTGATTGCTTCGACCTCAGCGAAAAGGCATCAGCTTTCTTACATCCCAAGGAAAGAGGATGTTAGTTTCCTCAAGACCTGGCAGACTTTGGTCCAGTGAGAAGAGGTTTGCGGAAATGTTTCCTCCTAATCTGTTTGTATTGGTTGACATAAGAGATAGTTTGAAGTATCTTGTGTTGTGATTGTAAGAGTTATGCCTTAAGAGAGAGGAAGTTAAGTGGTTAGTGCATCCTTGAACTATGTATGATGAATAGGCGAGAGCTATATAACCAACATATTTTTCAACTCCTAAACTTTATTTTTTTAACTTGTTCCACTTATTATATATTTAAAAATTTATTTAAATTTTCGTCTTTAGAAGAAGCATTGGGATAGGTTGCCCAGTGCCGACAACACATCCATTAATAGGAAGTTAGACATGTGCAATGAATAGCAAAATAATGCAAACACCCTCACCATCTCGGTGGCGGTGTGAAAAGTTGATGCTCTGCAGGAAGAGAATGGGTAGGTGGTTGAGAATAGTGTTGCTTTATTTTTTGTGACTGCTGGAACCCATGAATCATAGAATTCTGACAGCTGGTATGAAACAGGCAGCTGGAATGGCGCACCTGCCTGAGCGGTGTGATAACTGAAGGCCCCGTCTGTCCCAGGTGAGGTGCTCACTGTAAACAGTAGGCAGCTGTCCTGGGCACAGCAGCGTTGGCGTGCTTCCCGAGGGCCTGTGGGCTCCGGCTGTTAGTTGACTTCTTAAACTTTTCAGATAGAATAAAAAAATGAATACTACTTACATATTGTATTGTGGCTGATGTTTAAAACTTTTATGTAGAACAGTTATAGTATTTGTACTACTTTTGAGGATAGTTGTTTCTCCACCCCCCCCCCCAAATGTATTTTCCCTAGACTAATAAATGTTATAGTTGAAACAACTGTATTCAGGGGTGGGCAAACTTTTTGACTCGAGGGCCACAATGGGTTCTTAAACTAGACCGGAACAGAAGCCACCTGACCATGCTGGCACTCTCATCTTGGGCTGCTGGTGAAGGAGCGGAGGGGAGAGCAAGAGAACCCTCCGCTCTTTCGGCTCCGCGGGCCGGATAGAACAGCAGAATGGGCCAGATCTGGCCCATGGGCCATAGTTTGCCCACAGCTGGTATAGGTAATGAATTACAGTGCATTTCCTGGAAATCATCAAGGATTCGCCGCTGCTCGGGGTGCTAAAAGTCATCATTTCAAGAGGAAGTTCAGTTATTAATTGTCAAAACAATTGTTGCCCCCCCACACACACACACACACATACACAGCTTTCCAGATTACTTTCACAATTATGGAGAACTGTAAAAATATATGCTAGACATTGTCTCTTCGTTCATGTGTATTTCCACATAAACAA
The DNA here is from genome assembly GCA_963924515.1 of Vespertilio murinus. NCBI lineage: Eukaryota > Metazoa > Chordata > Mammalia > Chiroptera > Vespertilionidae > Vespertilio > Vespertilio murinus. The sequence goes on from OZ004708.1 coordinate 65,224,169, forward strand.
TTTCATATCAAAATGTATTACGCTCCTTCAGCATTTATTTCAAAAGATCCAGATAAACATTGGGTAGCACCGTTCACTATATTTCTAAAATTACCTACTATTTAATATCCTGCAAAATAATTCTCTTCTTCAAGTAAATGGGGGAAGGGGATCGATGCTAAATATACACTTTTAAAATTTAGGAATATGTTAAAAAGAGCCCTAAACTCTTCTTTCAAAGTGTTCCCAGTACATTATACTGATTAGCTCACTCCAATAATAACGAGAACAAGAAATGGGACTCAACCAGGTTTTAAAGAGAGGAGGAGGAAACATAAGAATTTTGCCCAGGATCATAATAAAAATGAGGCCCTAAGTCAGCCATGGGCAAACTACGGCCCACGGGCTGGATCTGGCCCATTCAGCTGTTCTATCCGGCCTGCAGAACTGAAAGAGCTTGCTCTCCCCTCCGCTCCTTCACCAGCAGCCCAAGATGAGAGAGCCAGCATGGTCAGGTTGCTTTTGTTCCTGCCCTCCGGTCCAGTTTAAGAACCCATTATGGCCCTCGAGTCAAAAAGTTTGCTCACCCCTGCTCTAGGTTCTGCATAGTTCTGTGTCCTGGGTTTTTGGCCCTCGAAAGTCTCTGAGAGCGTACACCAATACAAGGCTTTTTATTTTTATTTTTTATTTTTTTAAATAGGAATGCTCTGTATCGGATTTTGTCAAAGGAAAAAACACTAAGAAATGGCAGCTGAGAAAGGTCTCACCCAAGGAGACGCTATGAGTGGAAAGCAGTAGCCCAGTCTGGTGCAAAGGCATGGAGACCACAGGGAAGTAAGGCAGGCCTGAGGGGGCGGGGAGGAGACTCCCCGTTCTGAAGCCAGGGGAGGGACAACCCCATCCACCAGGAAAGGCACAGCTCACTTCCCCAGCAGTAAATCGTAGCTGCCTTACGGGTTCTGTGCGTTAGGGTTAGCCGTGATTATTAACATAGGCCATCCAGTTAGGGGAGGCTCCCTCACATGTGTGTTTTGGATAATGACTACAAGGAAACAAACCGAAGATGTGGGGTGGTTAGTTAATGTCAGTTCTCCGTCTCCCTCTGATGGGCCCCACTGCCAGCGCTCCACCGCTATGGGAAGGGAAGAGGGTGATTTTCACAGTGTGGCATGGGCTTCCGGGAGGCGGGAAGGCTTCTTGGATGGAAAAGATTTCCTCCTGCGGGAGCAGCTGCCATTTGCAGACAAGGTGTGTCAGCCAGCAGAAATGCGCAAACGGCCGTTTTCTGGTTTCTGTTGGCATAACTGTGCAAGGTTTTTTCCATATAGAAGTGTTCAAAAATAGACTCCGAGGAAGGCACCCAAAACCAAGTAAAAGGAATAGACTGAAGTTTGACCAGTGGAGGAAGAGGAGAACTACTTTGTTCGATAGTTGTCCCTAACCAGGCCCTGCTGGGTGCACTTAACCAGGCTCTGCTGGGTGCATCGTGGTCTTGACCGCCTTGCGTTCTCACCAAATGCTGCGAGGTAGGCCCACCCCATTTCTAATGTCATAGAACTGGGTTCAGGGGCCTCGTTCCCACAGAAATGACGTACCCCAGGACCGTCATCCAGAAGAATCTGAAAATTAGCAAGCAGCTCTCAGCTTTCAGATGGTTGGATCCTGACTGTGGATTTGTGCGTTGGTGGCTGGGCGCTCTGAACACGCTTCCTCCTTGCAGCTGTGGCACACTTCACGGGGAGGTTCCCAGCACTGCCCAGAAATCAGCGCTGAAGCGTTCTGTTTTATGAATAGCACCTTAGCATTGAGCCACTATATGTAACAGGTGTTTTTTTATTTTTTTATTTTTTATTTTTGTGGGAAAATGCACTCCGAGCGCCAACCTGATTTTTTTTTGTAATGGTTTTTAACCCCAGCAACAATGGCAAATAGGACCCCACCTTCTCTGTTTCCATTGAAACCCTGAAGGGAAAATAAAGGTACACAGAGATACATTTCCTTTCATACTCCCCTTATGCTAACAGAGACCCCACCCGGTCTGACAGCTGTGGGGAGGGGGACCCCAGCTGTAGCTGCCTTCATAGCAACAGGGGGGAAATAGAAGAGGGGGAGGCACATGGAAACGGGACAGATGTTTGGCCAGTTATCAGCCTGCTGAGGGCGTGTGTGGGCGAGCCCGGCGGTGGGAGTGCCTGTCGGTTGTCATGATTTCCTTACTGACCATCACCTTTTGCTGTGGGACCTGAACCTGGACATCAGCACTACTTGGTTGTATCTTCAGGTTTTTTTTTTAAAGCCAGGGGTAGGCTTTACTAAATGGAATCTTGGTTAATAGTACAGGCACTTTATTTTTCTCTCTGATGCCAGTTCACAAAATCCCCAAACAAGTACCTATTTGGGAGTGGACAGACTTCAGGTAAACTTGGTGCTGATGTATAATTATTGTGTTTTAAATCACCAGATAGTAAGTGCCATTCGTTGACCACTTTGTACCAGAAAACGTACTGAAATGTTTAACACGCTCTGTCAGTTAACCCTCACCGCCATCCCTCGGAGTAAGTTCCGTCGGTGCCCCTCCCTTAAAAAGGAGGGAAGGGGGCTTCTGAGACAGTCCGTGATGGGCCCAGAGTCACCCAGATCAGAACCGGTCCGGCCGGGGCCTCGTTCATAAAGCAGATGTTGTTGGCATGTCCTGTTTCCGAGTCCTGGCTGAGACTCCAGGAATAAAGTCGTGACCTAGACAGACAAATATGCGAAATTCCTTGCCTTCATAGAGCCTTTATTCCAGTGGTAGGGACAACTTGTAAACAGAATAATCTGGACATCTAGTGCTTCAGGTGGAATTATGTGCTCTGTGGGGGAAATAAAGCTGGGGAGGGGGAGGGGAGAGAGGAGGGGGAGGGGAGAGAGGAGGGGGAGGGGAGAGAGGAGGGGGACGGGAGGGGGAGGGGTAAGGGGATAATGCCAGGTTAGAGGCCCGGCTGTGATTCAATGGGAGAAAATCAGGCTGCAGAGTGGCAGCGAGTCAGCAGGAGTCCATGAGAACTGATGCTGCTGTTTATCTATCGCAGCAAACCAAATTCTCTTGTAACACCAAGTACTCTGGTATGTGCCATCTTCGTCAGTCACTGTTGGCACTCCAGCAAGGGACTGAGGAGCTATCTAAGAATAACAGAGCCCGGCCGGCATGGCCCAGTGGTTGAGCAGCCACCTGTGAACCAGGAGGTCACGCCGCATGCCCGGGTTGTGGCTGTTCAGTTCCCCGGGGAGGGGGGGGGGGCATGCAGGAGGCAGCCAATTGAAGATTCTCATCATTGATGTTTCTATCTCTCCCTCTCCCTTCCTCTCTGAAATCTTTACAAATATATATATATATATATATATATATATATATATATTTTTAAAGAACAATAGATAAAGGGCTTGAGCTTGTCTGATCAGGGGTCAGGAAAGATGGGGACAGTGGCGGGAGGGACATCCTTGAGATGGCTGGGTGCTCCACCGTGGCAACAGGCACTGAGGTAGTAGTTCTTCTGGAGTCTGGGAAGACGGCAGCACCTGGGCCAGGATGCAAGGAAAGAGTGGATGGAAGTGGCCATGGGAGCTTGTTCTCCGCTGATTGTTTCTATTTTCTCAGTGAAATAGGAAGGGGGGTGTGTAAAATCAGCTGAGAATGAGTGTCTGAGGGAAGTTTGAGGAAAGAGAAGGTGTGAAACCTGGGAGAGGAGGTGCCTGGATTTAGCTGGTGATGGGTACACTCCGGGTCAGCCTAAAATTGAATCCTGACTCAACATCCACAGCACATTGGACCTCTGGAATCTGTTCACCTCTTGAGAGGAGGAACTGACGTACTATTCTTTCTGTATTTGTCACTTATGTGCAGCAAAGCCCAGCTCTCGGGAGATGGATAATAAGTGTTTGTTGAGTGGCTACTGCAATAAACTCCAGACACATTTGTCCAGAAATTTCGTCATGCCAACCTCTCCCTGTTCTGAAATGCTCTGGCACGTCTAGTCCCTAAAATAGCTCCTGAATGCCAGTTATTCTATAGCTTATTATTTCAGAGTTAATCTCATCTCTGTAATACGAAGGTTGAATCTTAGACTGTGGAACAACTCTTAATTGTGTGCTCTTTTGTATTATTCTCCAATGACTACATACACCAAACCTCATTCCTACCAGGTTATGTCTTTGTCGAAGACAACAAAGATGTCTTCTGCTTCGACTCTGTCATGCCGGGTGGTTAGCACTCTGTGGGCAGTCAGCTGGGACACAGGGAACCCAGTTAGGGTGGTTCCAGTAATGCAGGAAGTAGATGCTAATGGTACCAACTAAGTTAGAGGCAAAGGAACTAAACCAATTCTGGGGGAAGTTAGAAGATAGAATTAACTGCACTTGGCGTTGATGGCGTGTGAAGGGTCAGGGAGGGGATGCATCAAGCATTACTCTCGGGGTCCTGCCAGCTGGGCAGATGGGGCTGGATCCAGAGGTCGGGCCAGGAGGCGGAGGAGTCCTAAGGGCGAGGCACACTGGGCTTCGCACACACCAAGCGGAGGTGTCCAGGCAGCAATGAGAGATCCAAGCCTCATATTCCGGAAGGAGATCAGAGTGCGAGGCAGGGATTTGGGAATTGTCAACACCAGTGGTAAAGCTTTGGGAGAAGATGGCTCTGCCCCTCCGAAGAAAGCAGGAAGTGACAACAGGTGATGCTCAGCGTCTGACCGGGGCATACAGATCCTCTCACTTGATTCCGGTTTTGCAAAACCTGCCCAGTGACAATATTGAAGCAAAGCGTAGCCCCGTGAAACCACAAGTGAACTACTTCAGAACTGGAGTTGGAAAAACTTGTGGTTTTCCTTGGAAGAGCCTCATTTCTTTTTGAATGTGTCTTTATAACTATAAATGGCTGTATTTATATGAAAGGTGACATGTGGGTGCTTTTTTTTAAAAAAAAAAAAAGATCTATTTTAGGCACTTATTAAGAGACAAAATGCATCCAAATGTACTCACGTGTCGCACCATTGCGTTATGTAACCGAATGTTTGAGCACATACTGTCCACACCAGCAACTATAAATCTGTCCAGGCAAGTGACTGCAAGATACCCAGGGACAGGAGATAAGGAGTTGGCCCTCGCCTTCCCCAAGCTTGTATTTGCATGAGAGCGTGGTACATCGGACGCTGCAAATCTCTCTCAAAGGCAGAAAAAATCATCTAGGGCTAGGACGGCCATGGTCCAAGCCCAGGCATTCCTTGGCCGTTCCTCAGACACAGCCAGCAGGAGCTGTCAGTTTGCAAACATACGAAATGATTCCGTTGAACATCGGTTTGTCTTCTGCTTTCCCAGAGCTGTCCAGCCAAGCGATCGGTGCCCAGGGAAGCCACCCGGTGCGTGAGGCTGCCAGCTCTCTCCCTGCGGAGGCCAGCTTCCTTGCTTCAGGGTCCACATGAATGATAGAATCTGAAAAAGTTACTTGGAATTGTGTTCTATTTAGAGATTCAGAAAAGTCTAAATCTACGCCGGTCACAAGCATGTCAAGGTTGAGAACTTGTGAAACCCGAGGCTGTTTATGAAAGCCAAGTCTTTTCATTTAAAAATACCAGGACTTTTGGGGCATCCTAGGAGGGGAGGTGGGAAGGGTAGGTGTCCTCACCTCGGATACACAGATTTTTAAAACCCAGTGAAGAGTGGCTGTGACTTTCCAAAGGCGTAGCTATAGGACTAGGATCTCCTGACTCCAGCTGTGCTGTGTGTGTTTTTAAAAAATAGATTTTATTTATTTATTTATTTATTTATTTATTTATTTTACTGGTTTCAGAGAGGAAGGGAGAGGGGGAAAAAGAGAAACATCAATGAGAGAGAGAATCATTGATCAGCTGCCTCCTGCATGCCCCACACTGGGGAGCGAGCCTACAACCTGGGCATGTGCCCTGACCAGAACTGGAACTGTCACCTCGTGGTTCATAGGTTGACGCTCAACCACTGAGCCACCCTGGCCGGGCACTGTGTCTTTCTCTTCAGCCCACAGGGCATCGCCTGAGATGCAGGGCGATATTACCACTTGAAAATGTGCACCCAGGGCACTTGCGGAATTTCCCGAAAGCCTTGGCACGGGTGGCGGACCTGGCAGTCAGGTGGAGAAGTTCGGGATGACAAGCTCACGGATAACAAGTTTTAGGAGGAAAGTTTGTATGATGTTTAAAATCCCGAAGACCAGTTTACTTGACCAAGTGATCCCCATGGAAGAATCTGGTTGGGTTCCCCAGGGAGCTACACGGAGGCCCTCTGCCACGTGGCCACCTGCCCTGGGCAAGCAGCTGAGTGGCGGCCGCCGTGTGGCCAGGACTCCGGCTGCCTTGTGTCTGGTCCTCCTGTGCGTGCAGATCTGTCATGGCGGTAGCTCCCAGGCAGGCCCAACGGGACTGCCACAGTCTGCTTGGAGCTTGGTCTTGCTGTGTGTCTATTTTCCTCCTAACACTGTCATTCTGATCGTCTGCTTCTTGAGCCAGAGAGAAATCTGAAAATGAAAGAGAAGGATAATCACATTGGACTCTTAAATGTTTGTTCAATGCTATTGTGGCTTTTATAGTTGTTTCACTTTACTATAGTGCTCTTACATCTATGATTAGGGCGTATTTCAAAATTGCATTGATCGTGCACGTTCTCATAGCCTATGTAGTAAAACAATTATTGCCTTAAACAAACAAAATAATTATGTAGCATTCACAACATAATCCAGCCACATTATTAATATTCAGTCATGTGAATAATTAGCAAAGAACATGATGAGGAGTGAACACCTTAAAGCAAACTGAATGGTGGGCATGGTTCTTCTACATGAGGCTTTGGGGTTTTCTTCTGACTTTGAGGTCATAAATCCACCCTTCACCGCTGTGCTTTAGGTCTGGTTTCAAATATGTTATCCGTTGTGCAATTTCCATTGTTGAAAATTACATTTTATTGGCGAGAGACATTCAACGAAAAGTATGAATCCGGAAAAGACTGACGGCATCCCTGCTCTCAGCAGTCAGATTAAAGGTGAAGGTGTTTTGAAACCACAGGATCTGACTGAACCTATGGGTCATCTTCTGGCAAGGTGAACGTACACCTGGTGTTTTTCTTGGCAGCCCAGAAACCTGCATGTTGGCGTAGCCATCTCGAGTTAATGGTGTTGTTAGCTTGCGTTCAGAGACGCATCAGTGACTTTTCGGCGTGCTTCCTGCTGCCTTTCATTTTCTGAACCAGCTGAAGACATGGCTCTCCCCTCACTGTCTGTCCTCTCGATGGGTTCTCCACGGACAGCTCTCCTTTCCCAGACAACCCGCACTGCCCCTGGGTCTCCGATGGCTTCCCAGAAAGTAAAGAGGCCGGATGACCTGCGCTGTAAGCTCCTCAGCTTTAACATCACAGGGAAATAAAAGACGTCCCCATCGAATTCCATCTACTTCTTTCCTCTTCATCTTCCTTCCACGCCCTCGTGGCGTGTTTGGTTTGAAGTCTGAACAAGGTGAAGATCCTGTGGGAAACCGATTCCCTAGTCTTAGAGAAGTAGAAAGATGTTACCTCAGACATTGAGTCTGAGTAAGTGCCGCATTCTAGTTCAGATTATAAGTCTGTGCATAATCGGTAAATCTATATGAGAAATAAAGCTTCACAAAGGTCCCAAATGCTTGTTACCCCCAGAATGGTGATAGGGGCAGTTGCACAAATGTGTGCTTGCGTATGTGTCAGAGTATGCATAGGCCAGGGAAATAACAGCAGCCTGGCTCAGGGAACGAGGCTCTAGCTCAGGGCCAGATCCAGTGAGTAAAACTATTGAATTAAAAAAAAAAAAAAAAAAGACCATATCCTTTTATGTAATGATGTTTACTTTGAATTTATATTAGTTCACACAAACACTCCATCCATGCTTTTGTTCCGGCCCTCCGGTTCAGTTTAAGAACCCATTGTGGCCCTCGAGTCAAAAAGTTTGCCCACCCCTGCTAGCTTGTGAGCATGCCCCGTGGCTTTGCCAGACAGGACCTCCAAATGCAGTAAGGTTTACCGTTAGTGGGGATGCCACATCCAGAAGAGACTTCCCTGCAAACCTTTTAGAATTCTTCATGCTAATTTATGTTTCAGAAAACAATACCTTTGGACATGCTCTAATTTGGGGAACATGGGCTAATTCATGAATTTGGTGCAACAGGAAAAACTCCACTTGCAAAAATCACAGGTTCCACCTGGCCAAGGGAGGATCTTCTCTGGGTAGCTCAAGTTAGAGAAATGTTTACATAGTTTGAAAAGAACACTTTCCGTTTACATTTGCTATTCAGTGATCTCAGTTCTTCGACCTTGGGATAAACACATGTAATATAGTATTTATGTTCTGTAAGAGTTCTGTTGGCATGCGTGGCTCAGGGGTTGAGTGTCGACCTATGAACCAGGAGGTCACAGTTTGATTCTGGTCAGGGCACATGCCTGGGTTGCAGGCTCGATCCTCAGTAGTGGGTGTGCAAGAGGCAGCCAGTCAATGATTCTTATCATTGATGTTCCTATCTTTCTCTCCTTCTATGAAATCAGTTTTTGAGGTGTGTGTGTGTGTGTGTGTGTGTGTGTGTGTGTGTGTGTGTGTTAATGTTTTTAAAGAGTTCTGTTGACAAAAATGTGTAGTCATAGTGATAGCCCATTATTTCAGGTAAAGTCTGCCCTTCGTGCAGGTTCTGAAGTGCACATTAGTAAATGCTTTCGCTATGTTAATTGCCGAGGAGGCTCATCACATGCATCCGAGGCTTTCCATATTAGGCTTTTGGACTCCCAGGAGGTATTTCAGGAAAATGGAGACTAATTGAATGCCGAGGCTTCTGCGGGGCAACCAGAGCAAAGCATGCAGTCAAATGATGTCATCCCAGGGGTGCAAGCCCATACCCGAAAACTGGCAGCAGCTTACCCATTCCGCGCCACCTGGGACATTTCCTGGGCCGGACGCAGTGCTACGGAAATGGAACTTACCTGCCAAATCTACCACACCTTGCCAAAATATGGGCGCCTCTCATATTGCCTCAAGAATAATTACAGCTTTACTTTACTTTTTCTTTTTCTTCTCTTTTTTTTTCCTTTTTTTTTTTTTTTTTTTTTTTTACAATTTCTGTGAAAGTGGAAAAGGAATCAGGAATGCTTGGCTTTTAGCAGACCAGAGAAGGCCAATGGAGGTATAGTGCTTTCTCTGCCCCTTAGAATGGGGTTTATATGTGTGCATTTGCTGTGAATTATTATTACCCCTGAGGAAGGTATTGTACCCGATGGTGCAAATCAACAAAGAGCTCCGTTTTTGTTTCATTTTGATTTAGGCCACAACCCCTCCAGCAAACAATGACTAGATCACCTTTAAAAATTAACCATCACGATGGTTGACTGTGTCTGGAAATAAAGATGGCTCTCGGTTGACCTTTCTTTATCTCCAAGTCCAAATGGATTGCATTATTCGTTTATCGTTAATTTTCAGTGTTTTTACATACAGTCTATGTTAATTCTTCCAACAGTCCCATGAGATCATTGTTTACCCTTTAAAAAATTATGTGCAGATCTGTGTTCCAGAAGGAAGAAATGAAGAATTTCTGAGGGAGGTCAGGCAGCACGGAGCTCACGCCGAGCTTCTCAGAGTTCCAGTCACCCCTCAACGCCACACGCCCTCCGTGCACAGGGCTTTGTGATTTCTGTAAGCCATGGAAATCTAATTTTATCTAAGATTTATTAGAATATATGAGGTGAAAAAAAAGTTGTGCAACAGGAAATTGAACTATAATATCCCACAGCACATCTTCCCTGCCAACTTCCTCATAAATAGAGGATGAATTCCAAATATTAAAAAGTTACTGTCGGAATATGACATACTTGAAAATCTTTCCATATGCTTTACACAGCTAGCAAACAAATCCAGCCTCATGCATTTACTCCACAAATGCCTTTGCAATGTTTTCCGGAGTGAAGACGAGGTTGGCCAGGCCCTCATATGGCCTGGGGGTTGGGCTGGGGGTGGGGGTGGGAGGGAGCCCCACAGCAAGATGGGTTGATTGGGCCTGCAATTGAAGTAGACACAAAGTCCTCAGAAGATGGGGTGACCAGTTCTGCTTGGGGTGGGGGGTAGCTTCAGGAGACAGCAAAAGCCTGGCAGAGAATAAGTGTGATAAAGGTTGAAGCTGGGTTGGGGAGGGCAGTTCAGCTACATGTCCAAAGGCCCAGAGCATGTGTGTCTAGTGCAGCAGGGGTGGGCAAACTTTTTGACTCAAGGGCCATAATGGGTTCTTAAACTGGACCGGAGGGCCAGAACAAAAGCATGGATGGAGTGTTTGTATGAACTAATATAAATTCAAAGTAAACATCATTACATAAAAGGGTATAGTCTTTTTGGTTTTTTTAATTCAATAGTTTTATTCACCGGATCCGGCCCGCGGGCCGTAGTTTGCCCAGCCCTGGTCTAGCGGATGTGGGCAGCTTACGTGACTGGCGAAGACAGCGTGGAGGGAGGGGAGGAAGGCGTTACTAGACTGTGACAGGCCTTGTTTGTCACACCCTAAGAGTCATGGAAAACATGCAAATGGCTCTACGAAAGGTTGCATTCATAAATTGATCGGAATATTTCATACCTGCCCATATAAGAATTCTTTTGATTTCTCTATTTTAACATCATTCTCTGTGTGATTGATATGCCTGTGGCTCATCCATAAATTCAATCTCTGTTGTGAAAAATCTTTCTAGATGCTTTGAAAAGGCATCTTAGGGCCTGTTTATCACTTCTTATTAATATCTTTGCTCTTTTTCATAACATCATCTGATTTTGATTACCCACTAGACAAGTTGCTGTGAGTTTAAAAGATTCCAAACGCATAAATTTTTTTTAAAAGTAAGGTTTATTCATACAAAGAACTCAAATAGTCAAAGACTGAGAAAGTGGTGGGAAGGAGAGCCACAGTTTTAAATATTAATACAGTGTGTGCTCCCTAAGGACTTGAGAGTAGCCTGTATTAAACAGTCCTGCTGATCTTTATGCCATTGATTGTTTAACAAGCCTCCTTTCATTGTTAGTGAAAAACTCTCTGAGGCATCCCAAATTTCAAATTAATGTGGTCTGAATGACTGGCTTTCACTTCTGATACTTTAAGAGCAAATAGTTGTTCCAGAATCATTGTTTTTGCACCTCTTTTTTCTCTTAGTGATTGCCTAAGACAGTGGTCGGCAAACTGCGGCTCGAGAGCCACATGCGGCTCTTTGGCCCCTTGAGTGTGGCTCTTCCACAAAATAGACGTGCAGGCGCGCACACGTACAGTGCAATTGAAACTTTATGGCCCAGGCGCAGAAGTCGGTTTTCGGCTCTCAAAAGAAATTTCATTCGTTCTACTGTTGATATTTGGCTCTGTTGATGACCACTGGCCTAAGGGAAGATACTAAATTATCTTCTCTAACATGAATTCAACTTCTGTTGCTGTAACTTCAGCTCTTAAAACACACCATGAACCAGGTTTATCACAAATGATGGGTGAAAAAGTCCTTGTTGATGCATCCTGACAGATCTGGTGATCTTGAAACACAAGTTCTACTTTCTTCCTCCTTGTCAGCAAAATTTACTGTCCTGTCATGCATGTGTAATGGAATCTTGTACATTTGTTCAATTTACCTCCCTCTCACACTTTCCTGGGAGAAATATATTGGAAGTGCTCTGTAGGTCCACCCCACACACTCAGAATGAAGGGCCAAGTTTGTGTGTCCTTCATGTTCACGTTTGCTTTTATAACTTGGTGACTGAGAGCTAGGTTTGTCTGTTTGACATGTGTAATTTAAGCAGCTATGGGTACCTGGTGATGACCCTACACTTAGGGCTTTAGAGAACGTTGAAGACATCAGCGTCAATACCAGTAACATCTGATCAACAGAGAGTTTCCTTTGCAAGATGGTAAAGAGGTGGGATTATTTTGCTTTTGTCTTAAATGAATTTTAAGCGCCAATTATGTGAGGGAGAGTGAGTATGGTGCATAAGAGGTCGCCAGGGAACCCTCCATGTGGAAGTTCGCCGCTTGCTGCCTGTGGGTTTAAGAACGTATATGCCATGGTAGTGATGTTAACAAAAGGAAGATATATTACAGTAACTAAGGTGACTGATTATCATTCAGACTCAAGTAAATGAAAGTTTAACCAGAGTAAGATAAGTGCAACTTTATGCCCAATAATTATAGAGCATTCTGGAAAGCAGGGGTTCTAAAAAAAAACAACATGTCCTCACACCAGAAGTATTCACATCACTTGGGATAGTGTTAGAAATTAAAATTCTTGGCCCCCATCCTAGACTTACTGAATCAGAAACTCTAAGGAGGGATTCAGCAATGTATGCTCTTTCAAACTCTCCAGGTTGAGAACCATTGCTGTCAAGGAATCAGTTGTCCCTTACAGAAGCGAGATTGGGAAGTACTGACACAGTGCTCTGGCCAGGTAGCTCATTTGGTTGGAGCATCCTCCTGATTTGCCAAGGTTGTGGGTTTGTTTCCCAATCAGGGCACATATGGAAATCAATGAATGAATTCTCTCTCTCTCTCTCTCTCTCTCTCTCTTTCTCAAATCAACTTTTTAAAAAAATTTAAGTAATGATATACCAATTCCAGGACATTCATTTCTTACCCGCTTCTAGAAATAAGCAGTACAGTTTGATCCTTGAACAATGTGGGAGTTAGGGGTGCTGACCCCCTGCACAGTCAAAACTCCATATATAACTTTTTATTCCCCCAAAATTTAATTACTAGTAGCCTACTGTTGACTGGAAGCCTTGCCAGTGTCAGAAACCAATAACATAAATAGATATAACATGCAAGATATGGCTAACACATATTTTGCATGTTATATGTATAATGTACTGTATTCTTACAATCAAAGTAAGCTAGAGAAATATCATTAAGAAAATAGTAAGGAGAATACACTGTGTTTATTAAAGTCTGCATATAAGTGGACCCACACACTTCACACCCATGTTGTTCAAGGGTCAACTGTAGTGTCATTTATGGCTAGCAAGATTACCAAGAAAAAAGTGTTTATTTGACAACTGAGACCAAAACAAAACATAGTTTTAACTCTGGTTAAGGAAGAAAAAGCTTGAAATTACTGGACTAGCCAAAAGGGGACCAGATGTGGGAGGTGGCCCCTCTTCCATTCTGGTTTTAAATGCTTCTTAACTGAATTGAACCGAAAGTTCGGTTCGAAAAACATTGGAAATGGACTGTCTGTTCTTCCCTCCTTTTTCAGACAGTCATAACTTCTTTTTGAAGAAAGTTTGGCTCACATACCCTTTGACCAAATAATTTCTAGAAAACTCAAGTATGCAAGTTGTACAAAGGATCTTCATCACTCCACCATTTGTACTAATGAGTACTTAAAGAGATCATGTCTGTCATTAATAAAGAGTGGTACGTAGATCTGTGCTATGGAATACTACGGGGCCATCAAAAAAGCACGGGGTAGAGGTGTACTGACATGGGAGGATATCCATGATGAATGTTGGAAGATTTTAAAAAATCACAGAGAGCCGAAACCGGTTTGGCTCAGTGGATAGAGCGTCCGCCTGTGGACTGAAAGGTCCCGGGTTCGACTCCGGTCAAGGGCATGTACCTTGGTTGCGGGCACATCTCCGGTGGGGGGTGTGCAAGAGGCAGCTGGTCGATGTTTCTCTCTCATCGATAAAAAAAATCACAGAGAGGAAATGCATATATTTGACTGAATTTTTGTGAATCGGAACCCAATCTATAAACATATGTGTGGTCCATGTGTTTACATTTACACAGCAAAGGTTCTAGAAAGATAGCTCTGAAGTGTGGATTATATGAGGGTGGGTGGTTATGGGGAAGAATTTTCACTTTTACTTTATTATGTCAGAACTTTAACTTTCTTCTTTAAAAATTTATCTTTATAGTGGAAAGTATTACAGATGTCCCCTTTGTGTCCCCCCTCCCCCCCCCCGTTGACCATCTTCCCCCCACTCCCACCCCTCCCAGGCCTGCACCACACTATTGTCTGTGTCCATGAGTTGCGCACATATGCACATAAATCCCCACCCTCCTCTCCACCCAGGCCTTCCCTCTGAGATTCCTCAGTCTGCTTATACTTCAATGTCCCACAGTGGATACTTACGCCTTTTGAAAAAAAAGATTAGGAAAACACAGTCCTGGGAATATTACGGGACAGTAAGAGCAGTAGCACTAATCTCGCTGCTCTGATCTCCTGTTTCCCAATCGGTGTTATCGGGATTATTTTCGTTTCCTGTCACAGTCACTTGGAATTTTGTAGAGCTAGAATTTAACCTGATTTACTCGTTTTACCTGTGAGGAAACCGGGCCCAGGGGGGCTAGTTGGCTGGAGAGCGGCCCCCTCAGATTGTGCCAGGGAAAACGGGGATTGGTACTCTGTTAGGCTGCGCCCGCTCCCCTGGCAACGTGAAAGTGGGTGACGCTGAAAGGGGTGTCATGCTTCCCATCCGGGGTCACTCATGCAAACAGGAGCCTGCCATTTGTTTTGTCTTAGTGCTTATCCGTGATGGGTTCTAAGACTAATAATGAAAGTGTAAAGTAGAGGTTGAATGTACTAGTCTTGGTCTGGGGCTGGGAACCAAAGCTGTTGCACAAGAAGACCCTTTCTCCCCACCTTTCACCCCCACAAGTGGGCCATGCGATCTGGGCACAGCTCTATTTGGAAGTATTTTTTTTTAAATTTATTTTTATTGATTATGGTATCACATAATAGTCCTTAAAGTAATTTGAAGAAAATGTAAATGCACTCAGTGTATGAAAGGAGATAATACTAAAAGCCAAAAGGACAGTTGTCCAACGAGATCTAAAAACTGGCAGAATGCAAGCCTGCAGGGTAGAATATACTTCCATTTTGCGCCACAGATAGTGGGAAGGAGAGGCTTGGAGTCACTCACACGGAATAAGTATTCTGAATCGTAGTCTTTGGCCAAATGATGGGAAGATCCAAGTATATGAATTATAGATGTATGTCATTTCTGGACTTGATCAATGCCAGAAGCTACCCGGAGCTCTGATAGCAGGAAAGAAGTAATTTCAAGACATTCCCTCTCCACACTTTTTTTCCGTCGTGCGATTACTTCTGAATTCATTGCAGACACAAGTGAGCTCTCCCCTAAAATGCAAGAGAATAAAGAATACAATCTCCCTCAGGAGAAAGGGGGGGGGTCTTTTCCACCTTCCTGCAGGGCATACAGAATAGACTGATTCAGTCCTCAGCATGAGAGCCGCTCGCATTCAGACACAAACGAGTCCTCCTAGTGGATTGCAACATTCTGGAACCCATTTGCATTCCAACCGGGTACAGCAGTTGACTTTTGTCTTTATCTCTCCTTGGAAACTGATAGCATCTGAGGAGGAGATAAGCCGCCCTAGGAGGACGGGGCTGTGCTGGGTCCCAGACCTCACAGGCCCATTGTGCAAGCCCTGCTTTTGAAGGCTCCGGGGTCATGTGAAGTGCTTGGGATGTTTTGCTGTTGTTTACTTTTCGAGAAGCCAGATCAGATTTTCTTCACTGTATAAGCTCCGGAGGGGGAGGCCGTGGGCCTTTTTTTAAGGTGATCTCTCGAATGCCCTGGCAGCCTTTCCTTGTGGAGGGGAAGGATCGGAGGAGGAGGAGGCTGTATATTTTGGCACCTGGCGGATTTTTGTAGTAACAGCGAGTTCATTGACAAACCTGCGGAGAACTGGAGGGCTGCTTTTTAAAAGTCTGAGTTGAATTCTCCACTAGATTCTGAGGCCTCAGAAAGGATTTCGGCACAAACCACACTGCATGTTCCTAGTTGGTCGGTATCGAAGGGAAAGGGAAAGGAGACTGTGATTTCTCAAATACCCGGTTTGACGTTACCCTTGCGCGTTCGTGACCTCATTTCGTAGGTATTATTTGCCTGTTTTTAAAGGAGAAAACACTGATGCTTAGAGTTTCCCCTAACATTCAGACCACAAGTCTCGGACTTATCACACTGTACAGAGTCAGATAAGAATGTCACCCAGCCCCACCTCCGCCCCCACCCCCACTCCCACTCTCACCCCCACCGGTATATTTATTCTCTTTTATAATGCACACATGTGAGTGAATTAGCTAAAATTTCGGTGTCCTAAAATACAACGAACAAACTCCTAACCAGTTGTTCAATGTATTTGTTGAATTGTAAAATGCAATCAGCTCCCCTCACCCTCCCTTACACTTGAAAAATACAAAGACATGAAGAAAACATTTTGTCAGGGTGTAGAGCCGGGAAATTTAATTTGCCTCGCTCCTGAAATGTAAGTGATCTGCCAGAACCTGGGTGGGGGGAGAAGGGGGAGATTATTGTGAGGCCCACAACCTGCATCCCTCCTGCCTCTGCCTGAAGCCCGCCTCCCAGAGGGGACCCCCCCCCCAAGCCCCCATTCCACCAAGAATTCAAAGTAGAAGAGGAAAACATGTCCCTGACTGCAGAGTGGTTTGTTTCTCGGTGGTGTGTGTAGGCGGACAGTGTTAAACTCCCCCATAAAAGTCCTCTAAGAGATGACAATTCTTCACATTCCAGCCCTGCTCGTCAGGCCTGGAAAATCCAGTCCGCTGTTGGGAGCGTCGATGTCCTTTGCCGCTTATGTAATTTCTAATGATACAATTTCTAATTCTGTCATTGGTAACGTGTTCTCCGGGGGTGAGCTCAGAGGTAGCAAAGTGTGGGACAAAAAAAAAAAATTAAAAAATGAACTTCTAACTCTGGCTTAGCATGAATGTCCCCAGATCCTATCGCAGTGCCTGCTCTGTATTGTGGGAAGGCAATAAAACTTGGCTGAGCCCAGCTGGCGTGGCTCAGTGGTTGAACGTCCACCTAGGAACCTGGAAGTCAGGGTTCAATCCTGGTCAGAGCACATGCCCAGGTTGTGGGCTCAATCCCCAGCAGGAGGTGTACAGGAGGCACCTACCTGATCAATGATTCTCTCTCATCATTGATGTTTCTCTCTCTCTCTCTCTCTCTCTCTCTCTCTCTCTCTCTCTCTCTCTCTGAAATCAATAAAAATATTTTAAATATATTCTTTAAAAAAAAGAAAAATTTGCCGAATGAATGAATGAATGAATGAATCTGGCCAGAGCATCACTAAGGACAAGGCCAGTGGGGCCACGTCTGCCGGGCAGCAGATGCACCGTTTCCTACAGTCTCTTGTCTTTGCTCAGTTATTAGCCCCTCCCTCTCTTCCCCTCCTGCCTGGGTATCCCAAGCCTGCCAATCACACCCCTTCATGCTCTACTTTGGAGACTGCTGCCCTCTCTGCACCTCCAGACCATGTCTTCCCCTCAGCCTCCCACACATTAGAAGTGACCTACATACGTAAGACTAAAGAAAGAGGCAGAGAAAAACTATTGGGCAAGTTAACAGGACAGTCAGCCAATCCCTTGTGAAATGTTTGAGTTCATTTCAAACCTTTTTGTATTGAAAGGCATGCATGCTAGCCCTCTAGTGAGTAATTTATCAAAAACCAGTAATGATAGAAGTTAAAACAAAACAAAACGAAAAACAGAACCCTAGCTATGACTCTTTTACCCGCATTGGGTGAGCACATGGGTGGTGGCGGTCATGGAAACCCTAAACGGGCGATTCTGACAACATGCTCATGGTAGACCCGCCCACCACGCTCCTGCCTCCTGCGAATGTGTTAGATCTCTGACAGTGGAGGCGACACCTTGCCGTTAAGGGCATTGAAGGGGGAGTCCAGGAAATTCTGGTGGCACGTATGCCAGCTTGGTCACCAGAGCTGAGCTCTTGCTGACCGTGGAGTTGATTTGGAAACCAGCTGCCCTCCTGAGTGAGTCTGACATACAGAAGCTACTCAGGCCCGTCCCCCCTCCCCACCCTCACACCGTGCCATCTGACTAGGAATACCAATGCTTGCTATATCAGAATACAGTGCTGCATGGCATAAAGCTAAATACATTATATTGTATATTATGGAAACATGGCCCGTACCCAACGACATGAATCCCATTGCTTCAAATGCAGTTGAACACTCTTCCTCCTGTTTTAGGCCACATACCCCCTTGCTGGTTTCCTGGGGCTTCGTGAAGGCGAGCGCCATGTCTGTTCTGTTCAGTACTAGATTCCTAGTGCCAGGCTTAGTGGACAGAAGGCAGAATGAATGAATGAATGAATGAATGAAAGAAATAGACCATCTCCCAAAGTCAGTAGTAGGTACGAGAGTTTATATTTGCTCTTTACTCTTGAATTTTGGGTTGGCTCAGTGGATAAAGCATCAACCCCTGGATTGAAGGGTCTTGGGTTCTCTTCCAGGTCAAGGCCATGTACCTTGGTTACAGGCTTGATCCCTGGCCCTGGTCAGTGAGTGTGGGTAACAACCAATTGAGTTGTCTCTCATATGTTGAGTTTCTCTCTCTGTCTCTCCTCCTCCCTTCCCCTCTCTCTAAAAGTTAGAAGGAAAAATACCATTGGGTGAGGATTAACAAAAAAGTAAGCTTGAATCTTGTCATTTTGCAAGGGCATTAAATTTTTTTCTTGAGCCATGATAATTAGATGGATTGTTTTGTGGACTGTTAGATGAATTAAGTGGCCACTATTTCTCCTAATGCCCTGTAATGTTTTCTCGCTGTAGATGATCAAGACATCTACACACTGTACTTACAGTATTTATGTCTGTCTCATGAGTAGATAGTAAGTGGAGCTGGAATAGCCCTTTTTCTCCTTTAATTATTGTTGGTAATGTTAATTGTTCATTCATTGTTAAACTTTGCAAAAAATGTTGTTTACTTTTGGTGATGGATAAAACCTATTTTCTTTTTTTTTTTTTTTTTTGGATAAAACCTATTTTCATAAATCTAGTCTTTTGGGGGAGAAACAGAATAGACCACGTTGCTATGTGAAGGGAGAGGCGTCCCCACCGGCCAGTGGCAGGAAAACGAGAGGTGAGGCAGCAGCATCTAAGAGAACTCATCTCGATGAGCATTTCATGTTGTAACTTTTTATTTTGTGCAGCGTAATTGCTAGCTTTTCCCAAGTGTATGCAGAGATTTTTTTTTTCCAGTAGAAACTTAGGCTTTAAAAGTGTGGTCCAGGTTACTTTGTGCCACGGCTGAAGTGAGAGCCTCCCCGGGAGAAGTCCCCTCAGCACCCAGGCCTCTCCTCCAGCAGCCAGTGTCCATTTCCTCCTGTGGCCACACTGCCTCCTGCTTCTCCGTCTGCCCAAGCTAGCAGGGCCCCCGAGGGTCCAGTTGGGGGAAGCCTCAGAGGCTGGGTAAAGACTTGTGGAGAGTGCTCTTAGGGCAGATGCGTGAGCAAAGTGTGCCCAGGCCTCCGAGGACAGGAAATGGAAGGGCCTCATCCAGTTCGGAGGCACGAAGGAGGGGCCTTTCCCGAGGACGTGATGCTTGAACTGGCGTCTGAGGGATGAATGGGGAGCGGGGACAGGGGTCAGTCAGGAGGCCTGAGTCACACAGGGAAGAGGAGGGCTGGCACCCAGGGGATGCAGGTGCGGGGTGCAGTGAGCGAGAGGAGGTTCGGGCCAGTTGACCCCGTCCTGTGGGCCAGGGGAAGGAATTTAGAATTTATCCCAAGAGCAAACAGAAGCTAATAGGGGCCAGTAAGTGAGAGTCACCAGATTAGATGTGAAATTTGAAAATAAGTCTGTGGGCTGCAGGAGTAGAACACCGTGGGGGAGATGTCGAGGAGAGAGTCAGGCAGGTGCGGGACAGGCAGGGATGACACCTGGGGCTCTGTCTGGGGAAAGTGTGTCAGTGAAGGTGCCATTTGCTAGGAGGAAGAAGGTGCCATTTGCTAAGGATTGAAACACCAGATAACAGAGCGCACCTCTGTGCCAAGCACTGTTCTCATGTAAACTATATAGCACTCCTGTTACATAGGTTCTGTTATTGCTCCATTCTACAGATGACTAAACTGAGGTACAGAGACATTATCAGAGATCACACAGTAGATACTGAAGAAAACTTATATATACATGAGAGATGGGGGAAGGAGAAAGTATACACACATACACACACACACACACACACACACACACACTCTGAGTGGCCAGATTATTATGATCTCTGAATGCATAATCTGGCCACTCAGTGTATATCCTATATAATCAAAGGCTAATATGCAAATTGTCCCCTCCACCATGAGTTCGACCAGCAATGTCTCCTCCCCCTGGCCAGGCTGGCCGGACCCCACCCATGCATGAATTCATGCACTGGGCCTCTAATATATGTATTGAGTGGCCAGATTATTATGCGTTCAGAGATCATAATAATCTGGCCACTCAGTGTGTGTTGTGTGTGTATGTGAGTATGTATATATGTATGTGTGTGTCTGTGTAGATAGATAGATATAGATATAGATATAGATATAGATATAGATATAGATATAGATATATGTTTGTATGTATATATATAGAGCGGGACAGTATCTGGCAGCTATTAAGTATTCAGTAAGTGTTAGCTACTCCTGCCTCTTCCGCTTCATTGATTCATCCATTCATTCATGGACTGTGCGCTCCACTTTAGATAACATCCTGGGGAATAAAACACATGTGGACCCTGTTTGCAGCCTAGTGGAGGGAACGGACAAATAACGGGCAGTTTTCTCGCTGGTCAGGGGTGGGAGGACGGCCTAGGAGACGTTAGCATTCTAGCTATTGCACAAATCTTGGATGGACATGGGGAGGGGGTGGGGGGGGCGGTTACGCATTGTAGACTAAGCCCAAACAATGTTTCCCAGATGTTCTCTGAGGTTCCGCAGGCACCCCCAGTGAGTTAGGTCAGCCATAGGCGCGGCGCCAGTTGTATAGGTGGGGAGGCTGCCGATCCAAAAGGAGGAGACAGCAGCCGGGCGCTGTCTGGGTCCGAGGGAGCCGGGTTCCGGGGCCTGGCTGCTCCGCGGTCCCTCAGGTACAGCCGCCTGCAGGCTCCAGGCGGCAGGCAAGGGCCAAGTCTGACAGCCGCTTCACAGGTCGAGCGAGCTCCCTGTTCTCTACTATATATAGTAAAGCGCTTACATAAGATGCTGTTTAAAAAAAGACGACGGGGAGGAAAAGAGAATGCCAGCTGAATTTTTTCCACTAACGCTCATTTTTCACAGATGTGCTTTCTCTGTTTCTATACCGACGGCGGCGGATGGGGGGACAGCGCCCCAGGTCCGAGGTCTCCTTGGGAGATGCAGTTGTGTCCGCCTGTGCAGAGCACCCCCGGGCGCCTGGGGAGCACCCCGGCCCGTTATTTACCTCTTCACTCACCTTCCTCTCCTCCGCGGCTCCCAGAGTCCCCGATGTCCCTGGGAAAGGGGCGACAAGGAAGAATGGAAACCTTGCTTAAATGATGCAAATGAAACTTTACTGTATATTTGGGATAATGATGAAAAGGAATGTTCTAAGTTCAACACATGGGTGAGGAGCGTAACTGTTAGGTCTATTTTAAGACAAACACTTCAAATTACAGTTAGGGATTTATTTTTATTTCTTATTAAGGCCTTTTTTTTTCCCCCTTCGAATCTAGTACTCTGTAGTAACCACTGAGGTGCAAACCTTGCTCATTTTGTTACGTCGGTGGATCTCTGCTTTACGTGACCTCGACGTTATAGAATGTGAACGGGAACACCACGGATCCATCTTTCCCGGGGCTGTCCGTTTGCCTGTGGTCCCAGAGTTCTAGCCAAGTTCCACACACATCCCAGACAAAAGGGTCCACATTCGGACACCAGGGGCGTCCTGAATATTAGTTGCTAGCTCCCACTGGAGGTTTGCTCAAGCTTTGCTTACCTCACACTGCCTCTGTGATAAATAACTCACAGCCACTGTCAACTGTCAGAGCTCCCATTTATGGGTGAGGAAACCAGCTCACATAGCCAAGCGATCAAGAACACTCACCCAGTCATTCAAACACAGGCAGTCCACCTCCAGAGCCCACACTCCTGTGCGGTAGAGCGTGCCCGCTCATCCAAATGCAGGGAGGGGTGACATGGGTCACAGTTAGGGCCTGGTTAGACTGGGAAGCAATCTGAGGTCTTCCACGGCGCTTCCCACTGTGTGGGGGCCGGGCCCGATGAGGACGGTCCGCCATCCAGTTTAGATTTACTGAGGGCAAGAGACTCAGGTGTGTGTTTTTTTCTTTTCCTTTAGGGAGGTGGGGGGTGGGGGGGAAGAAAACCAAACCATTGGAAGAAAAAGGTTCAGTAATAGGCTAGACTTGGAAGTATAAACTTGGAACTATTAGAGCCTTCCTCCCCTCTGACCCAGGCCAGTCTTCCCTCTCTCCACAACCTCCTCTCTTAGCCATCCCTCAGCCTCCACGTTCTCATGAGCATGTGCTCATTTTGATGGTGTCAGTGAACCGAAGCAGAAGATGAGGACTAAGCAAGCAGCTTCCTCCTGCCTGCCCGCCCCGCGTAGCCCACTGTATAAGAAAGGCTCCGTCTTTGCGTTAGCACCTTACCCACTCAACTCATTGCATCCGAGGGCTGTTTATTTATAAGCTGATCATTTCAGAATGCAGTGTTAGCTCCCCCAACAGCATTGTGGAATTGAGAATATTTTTCCAACTCTTTTATTGCTCAGGAAAATAGTGCTCATGTCAAGATGAAAGAAGGGTAAAGTACTAGGGTAGAATCAGCAAACTGATGAATAGCACTGTTCATATTCATGGGAAAGTAATTGTTTGAAGGAGAGGTTTGTTTTGATTGATTTTTTATTTTACACATACATTTTAACTTCATACACCTTACCTTTCACACCAAGAAGTCTGGATTAGTTAACGTTTGTATGTGGGTTGTTTTGTTTGCAAACAAGTTTATTATGCAACACTTTAAAATATGACTGTTTTTTTTTCCAATTCTATTGATATATACTTGACATAACATTGGATGAGTGTAAGGTGTACTGTGTAACAATTGTATACATATAAATAATGTATATCAAAATGATTATCAGAGTAAGTTTAGTTAACATCCATCACCTCACATAGTTAAAAAAAAATTTATTGTGATGACAACTTTTAGGATTTACTCTCTTAGCAACTTTCAAATGCACAGTACAGTATTGTTAACTATAGTCATACTGTACATCATATCGCCAGGATATATATATATATATATATATATATATATATATATATATATATATATAAAACCCTAAGCAATCAGAACAAACAGAACAGCCAGTCGCTATGACATGCACTGGGGGGGGGGGGGCAGGGCAGATTGGCCAACCTACCATGCTCCTCCTCCCGGGCTGGCCCCACCCCTAATTGGCTCCCCACAACCCTGTTAGGGGTGAGGCTGGTGGGTAACCTCCTGTGGCCTCTCCCACCACCACCACCACCACCACCACCACCACCCCCACCAGCCCCATCCCCAATTGGCCTCCCCAATCCCAATGAAGGCAGGGCTGGCTGGCCAACCTTCCATTGTCCCCTTCCCCCAGCTGGCCAGACCCCACCCATGCATGAATTCATGCACTGGGCCTCTAGTATCCTATAACTGGAAGTTTGTACCTTTTGACCCCCTTCACCCATTTCCCCTCCCTCCTTCCATGTCTGGCAACCACCAGTCAGTTCTTTGTTTTTTATGAGTTTGCATGATTTTTAGATTCTATACATAAGTGAAATCATATATATTTCTGACTTATTTCACTATATAGCATAATGGCTTCATAGGTCATCCATGTTGTACAAATGGCAAAATTTTCTTCATTTTTGTTGATATTACAATGTGTGATGTGTGTGTGTATGTGTGTGCGCACGCGCGTGTGCGTGCATGTTCATACACATATACATACCACATTTTCTCTATTCTTTCATCCACAGGTTTCCAAGCCTCGGTTATTGTAAATAATGTTGTAGTTAACATAGGGTACATATATCTTTTCCAGGTAGCGCCTTTCATTTTCTTCAGATAAATACTCAGAGGTAGAACTGCTAAATCATATGGTAGTTCTGTTTTTAATTTTTTTGAGGAACTTCCATACTGGCTGTACCAATTTACATTCCCAATAGCAATGCACAAGATTCCCTTTTCTTCCCTTCCTTGTTCACGCTTGTCATTTCTTGTCTTATGGATGGTGGCCATTCTAGCAGGCGTGAGGTGATAGGTCCTCGTGGTTTTGGTTTACATTTCCCTGGTGAGTGATATGGAGCACATTCTCATGTTCCTGTTGGCCCTGTGTATGTCGTCTTTGGAAAAATGTCTGTTCACCTCCTCAGTCCATTTTCTAAATCAGATTGTTGTTCCTTATGAAATGGAGTTGTATGAGTTAATATATTTTGAATAGTAACCCTGTATCAGATACATGATTTGAAAAAATTTTCTCCCATTGGTAGATTGCCTTCTCGTTTTGTTGATGTTTTCCTTTGCTGTGCAGAAGCTTTAGTTAGGTGGTTCCAGAACAAAATCGATATCCCAACATTGCCTAACAAGTTAAACATCACATCGAAGAAGGTTTCAGGGGCAAGAAGGGGGAGTCTTTCTTAACTTATTAATGTCTACATCATCTTAAGATCAATCAAAGGCAAAAATCAAAAATCTAAGAATTTCCCTTGTTTCTGTTCACCACAACACAGGCATCTATCAAAACATATAGAGAAAGCAAACATTGGAAGAACGTTAAAAGTGCTTTCTTAAATGTACCTTCAGCAGGAAACATTGAATGTATCTTCTTACTGCTTTCTATAATGGCGCTACTGTTTAGGGAATTAATGTACCATTATTAAATTGAGCCTATACACGCCCTCCCCCCTTCCCCCCCATTTCTCCTGATGTACAGCAACCCTCCTGATTAGAACAGCTCCCTGTCTAGAGTAGCTCGTTAAGAACTAAACTCTGATTATTTAGAGCAAAATGTCAAATGGGAAGAAGTTTTCCTAATAAGGAAGAATGATGTCATGTCCATGGAGGGGGGCCAGGTTTCCTCGGTTTTATTTTGTTTACATTAGCCGACTTTCAGGGGGAAATGGGCTAAGCGTGAGGACCGCCAACTATATTTAGCCAAACCCAGTCAGTCCGACCAGGAGGCATTTTTTTTTTAAAGTTATACACCCCTCAGTGGACCATAAGATGCTTTTCCAGGCGTCTTGTTTTTATAAAGCTTGAGCAAGCATAAATAATACTCTCATTAATATTTCACCTTTTACTTTGAGGATGAAGAAAGTGTCTGTTGCCATCCCTCTTTGACTTGTCAGGTTTTCTCCAAGATAATGACTTTTTGGGCCAAAAGAGTAGACACTTAATGATAATACCACGGTTCAGAAAATGGTATTTACTTCTCAGGACGGACTGACCAAGGAGGCCATAGTGAGAGAGAGGAGTCTTTTGTAAGTAAGATACGCACGTTGAACAGTGCCCACTGTCTGGCACTGTTCATTCTCGTTTTTTCTCCCACCCCCTAAACTTACTCTATAGCCTGTGCATCTTAAGGTAAGTAGGCTATTGTGTTTGTAATTTTTCATTAAGCCTTTCATTCAAGCACTTCTATAAACTGGAGGGGGAAAATCAAATTTGTACCCTTATCTGATTGTAAAGCCTTGGCTTTGTAACTTTTTGTTGTTGTTGTTGACATGTTACATTTTTATTTTGCTTTAATACATGATCCAAAGCTTACCCTGTATTTCATGGGAGAGAACATTCCAACTGCTCCCACCCTGGAGCCTGCTATCTTACATTGTCTTTCCCCTCGCGGCTTCCTCCCATGGCTGGTTGACGTCCATGCTCCCTGCAGCTGGCAGGGCCAGCCTTCCCATACAACCTTGGCCTTGAGTGCCGTATGAGCCAGGGAGGCTTGCTGAGGAAGCGGAGTCTGCGCGTGTTGCCTGGAGGAGAATGCTCTGCGGGAGGCGATGGAGCAGCACTGAGGGTGTCCCAAGCAGGCCCACCACCGTGGGTGGATGTCTCAGGGGAGTGGAGCAGTTCGAGACACACAATCAGAGAGTAATTGCTCATATTACTTGCTGGGAAGTGGACAAATACGGAAGAAAACGGAGGGTAACTTTTTGCCACTGTCACGGACAAATCCGGCACCACCACCCCAGAATCCGGGTCCTCAGATCCCAAGACTCTGCTTCCAGTCAAGCAGGGCCCCAGGGGAATGGCTAACGGGATGAAAGCCTTGTGAGAAGAAGGGAGGGAACTTTTAGAACCAGCCAGGCCTCTAGGGGCTTTGTCCAGTAGAAATATAATATGAATCAAGAATACCAGCCACAACATGCAGTTTTAATTAACTAGCAGTCCCATTCCAAAGGAAAAAGAAAAAAAGTGAAATGTATTTTAATGATATGTTTTATTTAATCCTATGTGTTAAAGATAGTTTCAACATGTAAGTAAATGTAAACGTTAATGACATCATTTTATACACTCGTTTTGAACTAAGTCTTCAACATCGGGCGTGTTTTATACTCAGCGCACCTGGATTTGGCCACGTTTCTAGTGCTCAGCAGCCATAGTGGCTGGTGGCTGTCCTGTTTGGTCAGCACACTTCTAGGGGACATAAAAAATTAGGTCTATACCAACCGTTATGCTCCAAACCGGTGTAGCAGAAACAGTGTATAATATTCTAAATGGTATTGGAAAGATGGAAAACCCCATCTTTTCCATTTACAAACTATATGGCAGGAATAAGAGCCAATCCCAGCAGTAGATACGTAGTTCATTCAGTTGAGTACCTGCTGTGCGCCAGGGCCTGTCTAGGCCCTGAAACAGCCATATCCAACTGGAGAGAAACAGTCCCTCCCTTAAGGCTCTCACCTCCCAGAGCTCGAGCCGAGTGGGTGGGGAGGGGTGGTGCAGAGGGCAGGGCATTCAGGCAGGAAGTATTAAAACAGATAGGTAAAGACAATAATGCCAGTGATAAATGCTGTGAAGAAATAAACAGGATAAGGAGGCAGAGTGAGACAGGAGCATTCTTCGCGCTCACTTACGTATTAAATGCGTCATGTAGGCAGTGAATGGGGCTGTGCGATGGGAAATAGGTTTCATTTCAGCCTTAGGCAAATACTTCCTCTAATTATCAAAACAACTGTTTCTTAAAAGATAATTTCATTATTTAAAAACATCAACACCCAAAGAAAGCCAGCACCTGGAGAACCTGGGCTCTATGCACCCGCAAGCCCAGTGGCATCTCTGCCCCAGGATCAGCCCACATCGCTACACAGTGAGACCGAACTTAGGAGAGATTTTGTTGATGTTGTTTTAACAGAGGCAAACAAATTTTAAAATCTTTATCTTTTGTTTCATATTTGCTTAAATTTCAAAGCTAATTAACTTCCATAGAGTTTGGTCTCAATTATGTGCATGGACAGTGAATGTTGTCCAAAGTGTAGTACTAGCCGAACCGGTTTGGTTCAGTGGATAGAGCATCGGCCTGTGGACTGAAGGGTCCCAGGTTCGATTCTAGTCAAGGGCATGTATCTCGGTTACAGGCACATCCCTAGTAGGGGGTGCGCAAGAGGCAGCTGATCGATGATTCTCTCTCATCGATGTTTCTAACTTTCTTTTTTTTTTTTTTTAATTTTATTTTATTAAGGTATTTTCTGTGTACATAGTTTACCATTGCCCCCCCCCCACCTCCGATTTATGCCCTCCCTCCCCAGAGTTCTGTGTTTATTGGTTGTACTTATGTTCATGCATACCAGTCCCTCGGTTGTTCTCCTATCTCCCCCCAGGTCTCCTTCCCCTCCCCGCTGTCATTTGACAATCTGCTTGTTTTATGGTGACCATCTCAGGACCCCATGAATAACATCTGCTCCTCATTTGGCAGTCTGCTTGTTTTATGGTGACTATCTCAGGACCTTATGAATAGAGTCCGCTCCTCCTCTGGTTCTCACCGCCCCTTCCCCTAGGTCCCACTGCTTCCCCTGGGACACACGGCTCACCCGGGGCACTCGGCCCCCTGGGACACTCGGCTCACCCGGGGCACTCGGCCCCCTAGGACACTCGGCTCACCCGGGGCACTCGGCCCCCTGGGACACTCGGCTCACCCGGGGCACTCGGCCCCCTGGGACACTCGGCTCACCCGGGGCACTCGGCCCCCTGGGACACTCGGCTCACCCGGGGCACTCGGCCCCCTGGGACACTCGGCTCACCCGGGGCACTCGGCCCCCTGGGACACTCGGCTCACCCGGGGCACTCGGCTCACCCGGGGCACTCGGCTCACCCGGGGCACATGGCCCCCTGGGACACTCGGCTCACCCGGGGCACTCGGCCCCCTGGGACACACGGCTCACCCGGGGCACTCGGCCCCCTGGGACACTCGGCTCACCCGGGGCACTCGGCCCCAAGGGACACTCGGCTCACCCGGGGCACTCGGCCCCCTGGGACACTCGGCTCACCCGGGGCACTCGGCCCCCTGGGACACTCGGCTCACCCGGGGCACTCGGCCCCCTGGGACACTCGGCTCACCCGGGGCACTCGGCCCCCTGGGACACTCGGCTCACCCGGGGCACTCGGCCCCCTGGGACACTCGGCTCACCCGGGGCACTCGGCCCCCTGGGACACTCGGCTCACCCGGGGCACTCGGCCCCCTGGGACACTCGGCTCACCCGGGGCACTCGGCCCCCTGGGACACACGGCTCACCCGGTACACCCTTCCCCTTTGGGGGGTATGGCTTACCCGGGGCACATGGCCCCCTGGGACACTCGGCTCACCCGGGGCACTCGGCCCCCTGGGACACTCGGCTCACCCGGGGCACACGGCCCCTCTAGGGTGTTGGGGTCGCATATTGGAGGCGCCACGCTAGCTCCTTGCTAGCATGGCGGGCAGGCTGGGACAGCTGCAGTTGGGCTGAGATGGTTGCAGGCGGGGGGACCACCTTCAAAGGTGTCTCGTTCGGTGTGGGAGCGGAGCAGCTGCAGACATGGAGGCTAAGTTCTGAGGTCGCCCACTCCCTGAGTCCAAGGCGTGGTGAGCTCTGTTCTTGGTGGATTTCCTTTATTCTCGGCGGCAGTGGCGGGTGGCGGTGCCAGCTGCAACATTGACGGTCGCTCCTGTGGTTCAATTACCACTGTAGTTTTAAAGTTCACATGGCGGTGGTGTGAGAGCTTCGGTTTGGCCATGTGGCATTGGAGGATGGGCTCACCTGGGTGGGTAATGGAAGGCACCGTGCCATTTCCTCACCAGCGCACTCCATTTCCCCCCCAGCATGGTGGGTGTGCTGGGAAGATTGTGGGCGGGCTGAGATGGCTGCATGGGGAGAGTCTGCCCTCAATGGTGTCCTCTTTGTTGCGGATGTGGAGCTGCTGTGGATGCAGAGGCTACTTTCTGAAGCCACACTCTCTATGAGCCCGGTGTGTAGTGAGCTCTGATTTCGGTGGATTCCCATTCTTGGGGGCTGCGGTGGGAGCGGCAGCGATGGTAGCTCCTGTGGCTCAATTTCCCCTGTAGTTTTAAAATCCGCATGGTGGTAGTGTCTGATGCTTTGGCCTGGCCATGTGGCAGCGGAGAGAGGATTCTCCGGGTCTGCCAATGGAAGGCGCAGCGCCAGCTCAGCGCGCGTGAAGGCCTGGCAGAGCAGGCCGCGGGCGGTGGCGGAGAGTCCCCGCGATGTCTTAGTCTTTCAGACTTAGTGGAAAGCTTCCCCTGAGCCAAGACAAGCAGCACCACCACAAATATTGGCCAGCTCAGTGCTGCCCCTCTACAGGTTACAGTAGGAGCATCCTCACCTCGGTAGGCCTTTGCTCTTGGAGGTCTTAACCAGTGGAAGGCAGCACGGTACAGAACTGCCCCACCTTCTCAGTCCTCCAGTGTTTCTAACTTTCTATCCCTCTCTCTTCTACTCTGTAAAAAATCATTAAAATATATATATATTTTTAAAAAGTGTAGTACTATGCTGAATAATCTAATAAATGTATTGAATATGACAGTTTTGTGTTTTAAAAAAATCTTGGTATAAAGAGCAATAGAACTATCATATATGGTGTGGGCAAAAGTAGGTCTACAGCTCATCTGGAAAATAATACAAGAATTACTAAATAATACAAGAATAAACTCTGTTTCATGTACTCACAGCTGTCAGCTTACTTTCGCCAACCTCTGTAGTGTATCTGTGCTTATTGTGTATGGGCTAGCTTGGTAGGAAACACAAGAAATGATCATACCTGGGGAGGGAAATTGGATTAGGATGAAGGAAGTATGAGACGAAGGTATCCTTTATGTATCTTTTGCCTTTTAAAAGGCATGCCGAAACCGGTTTGGCTCAGTGGATAGAGTGTCGGTCTGTGGACTGAAGGGTCCCAGGTTCGATTCCGGTCAAGGGCATGTACATTGGTTGCGGGCACATCCCCGGTGGGGGCTGTGCAGGAGATAGCTGGTCAATGTTTCTCTCTCATAGATGTTTATAGCTCTCTATCCCTCTCCCTTCCTCTCTGTAAAAAAATCAATAAAATATTTAAAAATTTAAAAAATAAAGGGCAGACGATTTTTAATTTTAATGAAGATCAGATGATTAATTGTTTTTCTTTCATAAATCACACTTTTGGTGTCTCATCTAAGAAATCTTTGCCTATCTTGTCGTCATAGAGATTTTCCTCTGTTTTCTTATTGAACGTTTACAGATTCAGGTTCATATTTAAGTTAAAGTCTCATAAGTGTGAATTTTTGTATAAGATGTGAGTTGTGGGTTGAGGTTTACTTGTTGGCACATGAAAATCCAATAGGATTTTTGTTTTGCATTTTTATCACATGTACTTTTTGAAATAGGATTTAATTTCAAAAGAGAAATACTGTATAGAAGTGACAGTCTGCACTTACTGGTTATAGTTATGAGTTCAGTTTTAAAAAGAAAAAGGTTAGTTATGACTTAAATATTGATTTTCAAGAACTAAAATATGCTTTAATTCTCTAAGCCAAAAAAGTTAAATTCTGTTGGTTAAAGGATTGTGTTGATGCCTTATTTTTTTCAACCTATTTCATAATCAAAATGATGGTAGTATTACAGGGTAAGAAACTAAAAATGTTACATGCCATTTGTCAGGGTAAATTTGAACCAGACTTTTAGGTCAGCTGAAGGAAAAGAGATATAAAGGTAAATGTTCCATCTGCAGGAGAGGGTAGGGATACTGGAAAAGAAAGGCTATAAAATAATTTGCCTGTACGAGAAGTCCTTACAGGGAGCTGATGGAGAGGAAATCTTTCGTATCCCTTGGTAAGGCATTAAGCCCAGCCACTAAAGACACAAGTTGAATTATAGATAGATGATCCGTGGATTGCCTTCCAAGAGGAAATAGGTCCATTTAATGCTTTTATTGTGTTGCACTGAGTTAACCTGAGGCCACATACACCTTCTGTGCCCTTTATGGGAGTTGAGGCTAGCCGCCTCTCCAGTTACATGCTGAACAAATGACTGTTGGTTTGAAGATGTATTAATACCTAAGGTTCTTTCAGACCATTAAAATGCATGAATATTTGAGGAAGGCTACTTTTTTTTGCCATTCTTTAGTTTAGGACCATTTGAGTAATAAACTAAGGAGAGAGTGAAAAGAGAGAGAGAGAGAGAGAGAGAGAGAGAGAGAGAGAGAGAGAGAGAGAGAGAGATACCCAAGGTTTAGATCAGTGGGGAGAACTGGAGAGAAAGGAGAGGCGGGCCAATAAGCTTGCTAACACTTCCCCCTTGCGTTCAGTGGCCGACCTACCCAATCCGCAGGCAGCACTGTTCAGCTCCACTGGGCAGGCCCCACCTCCAGAGATGGGGAGAAGAAACCCCTCTCCCTGTGAGCAGCAGATCCAGAGCAAGCAGAGGAAGGGGGGCTGATCTGAGCCCGTCCCGACCACGCGGGGAGAGAGGCTACAGGCCAGGAATGCTCCTCTCCGCAAAGTCCCTCCACAGTGAGGGGTGGCGTGCCTGCTCCCTCGGTGCCTCATCTCCTCTGATGCGTGCCACACAGCCATCGTTTTTAAAGCCAATAGCATGCTGCTCAAGTTTACTCTGTTAATTTGTTAACCTATACCACAAATGATTTTAATGTCTTCTGACATTTTTAAAGATTCTGTGGATCTTTAATTTACCCTTATGATATATTTGAGACATCAACAAATGTCCTTGGCAAGAAAAAAAAATACCACTAGTAAATTCATAGCACTGACATCTCTGTACTTGTAACTATTACACTAATCCTGTTTCGTTCAGAAGGCATCAACAACAAGTACTTACTGACATTGGTGCCCTGGTAGGAACTGCTGTGCTCCCGAGATTGCAGATGTGCTCTGCTTTACCGGTGGACACAGTCAAATAGAGCATGTTGAGAAGTCAAATTAGGAATTCAAGTGCAGCTAAATATATTTGTATTATTTCTACTCAGAACTAAGCCCTCAGACAATAGCATCATCGTATTTAAACTTGGAAAATATGCATGATGCATATGCATGAGTCGCTTACATGGCTAAGCGCACACGTCTGCACACACGGACGAAGCTCTGTGTCCCGGGCTGTAGCCGGCGGGCGGTGGGCGCTGTGTTCTGTTCCTAAGGCGAGGCCCACCCCAGCCGCCGGAGGAAGCGGCCCTGGGAGCCCGACCGCTCTGGGACGTGCCTTCCCTTTGCTCTCTGGACTGGTCGCCTGTACCCTTGTGGGAAGTGATTTTTGGTGTAGCTGTTAGCAAAAGCCGGACGTCCGTACCTTGCCATCTTCCTCGGAGAGGCGAAGAGCAGAAAAACCACGTTATTCATTTAAGCTCAGTCACTGGCCTCGGGGGTGACACATTCCGGTCTGCGTGGTCCAGGGGCTTCCGTGTGTGGCTCTCACGAACCTCCTGGGCACATCGTCATACACACTGTGCCCTCTCAAGTGGCTTTTCCCAGGACTTGTGTTATATTTTTAAAAGAACCACGAGATCTGGGTGTGTATCTACTTCCTCCCTAAACGAAAGACCACCTAATGTATACCTAAGGTGACAGTACAATTATAAAATCCCAATGTGGTGTACAACTAACTTCATTAGTGACATCGCTTGGAAAGGATGAAGAAAATACAGTAAAACAAGCCCCACTACATCCGTACATTCTACCAAAAGGCATTTCAAGATGTGACACAATTTTGTTTTGTTTTTTTTATCATATTGAGATGGCCATAAATACCGTATTGTAGAAGGCTCCATCTGCTGCCGAGCCAGAGTCCACAGTGCACGGTCATACATAACCACGTTGGAAACTTCATGCAGCTATGATACATTTCTCTCCCTTTCTTCCTTAAGAGTCATTACATTGAATCGATTGGGTTGCTTCATCTAAGAATTATTTTCCTCATTTCTCAGGGAGGGAACCTCGTTTATTAACCGTTCTTCCCACGACACATTTGGACGGGCTCCGTTTTCTGTTGGGAAGATGCGATCTGCCTCGTGAGGGGAGAGGGCAGCCCGGCCGCGCGGCATCTGTCTCATCCGCTGGCCCCTGAGGAATGTCAGAGTCAGTTGGTCAGAGGCTAAGAAGGGTCAAAGCCATTTAAAATGTACAGTTCTCCTTCGCGGTCCCAAGTCTCTTAATTCATGCTGCTAAGGGACGGCTCTTGAGCTTGCCAAAATGCATTTTTTGGCTTGTTTGGTTTTTTTCAAGAACTTTGTCCTCTCTTTGGAGGGGAGGTTAACATTGGAGCCTTGTGACCCGGCGAGGTGGGGCCTGCGTTCACACTCCGGGACCCTTGGCTGCGTGTCTTGGCCGCTGACAGTAAACTAGCAGTGGTCGGCCTTTAAGAAAGAATAAATTACTCCTCTGAGTACCCAGGTCCAAGTGTGCATGCCTGTCATCATTTCCTCTCGAGAGATTGAAAAATGTAGACCATGTCATTGGCAGCTCTTTATGGATGCAGGCATCTTTAGTTGTTCAGTGATAGGTCAATATTAATAGAAGTCTAAAAAGTCATCTTTATAAGTCAGTGTTGTTCATCATGTGGAAGATAATTTTTTTTTTTAAATTCCAGTACATTTAAGTGATGAAGTCTCTCAGGAGACAGAGGAACATAACTTAATAATGTTCAAATGTCCAATCCTGAAAGACTGCATAGTAGATTTCACAGCTTGGTGGAACGTTAAAGTGTAATTAAAGGGACTATTTAAAAACAGTCCTGCCGAAACCAGTTTGGCTCAGTGGATAGAGTGTCAGTCTTCGGACTGAAAGGTCCCGGGTTTAATTCCGGTCAAGGGCATGTACATTGGTTGTGGGCATATCCCTGGCAGGGGGTGTGCAAGAGGCAGCTGGTTGATGTTTCTCTGTCATCGACGTTTCTAGTTCTCTATCTCTCTCCCTTCCTCTCTGTAAAATATCAATAAAATATATATTTTTTTAAAAAAAATAGTCCAACTTTCTGTTTCACACTTATGAAGAGATATGGACCTCTCTTAGTCCAGGCCTGACAAATAATTGGTGGCATAATCACTAGTGCCCAGGACGGCGCTAAGCGGCCCATTGGCGGGAGATGCAGAAAAGGGCTGTGTGCAATTTCAGAAATGAAGCTATTCTTTAAGAGTTCAGTTTTAATTGCTGAGAACCACCAGTTCTCCTTTTATTTCTTTACTAGAGGCCCAAAGCACAAAATTCGTGCAAGAGGAGGTCTTCACAGCGTGACCTCAATCCCCCTCCCTCACAGCCAGGGCTGCCTGGACCCCTCCCTCTCTGCTATGGAGGCTGCAGCCCCGGCTTCGTCCTAAAAGGACGTCCAGTCTAATTAGCATATTATGCTTTTATTAGTATGGATTTTTTTCTACAGTGAGCATCTTTTTCAAAGAAGAGAATGTGGAACAGGACAATAATATGTGGGTATTCTGTGCCAAGGAACTCCATTATGATATTTATTGCTGTTATGTGACATGCCTATTAAATCTCCTCAGAAGTTTGGATTCCCTTTTAACTTGAAAAATATGCATGGAGAATCTCTCCCCATTAGGCTCACCTTCCTGTGCCTACTCTGCATTTTCGGCCTTTGGTGTGTGGCTGTAACTAGATGGTGTTTAGTGAGTAGAAAGCAAGCATTTAACAGCCTCTCAATGTCGTGCATGCTGGTGGATAATGCAAATACGGAAATAAGAAATTCTGAGGACAAATTTAATTTCTTTTTTTAATATATTTTTTATTGATTTTAGAGAGGAAGGGAGAAGGAGAAAGATATAAAAACATGAATGATGAGAGAGAATTATTGATCGGCTGCCTTCTGCATGCCCTATACTGGGGATGGAGCCTACAACTCGGGCATGTGTCCTTGACCAGAATCGAGCCTGGGACCCTTCAGTCCACAGACTGACGTTCTATCCACTGAGCCAAACCAGCTAGGGCAGCAACTAACTTCTTAGTTTCAAAACCAACTCCTTCAAGTTGCTTTGTGTATTCTTATATTTCCTCCAGTAAATATAAGTTTGTAAAACTTAGTATATAGATCATAAATGTCACCTTCCTAAAATTATACCAGTGAAATATCTTCAGGGCATGGCCAGGTTGTTTCCGTAGCTGTATTGAGCTCCACCACAGTGGCGATATCCCAGGAGCGAAGGGGATAGAAGTGACAGTTACAGCTACTCTTGGGTGGGACCCGCATTAGAAAGGTCTCTAAATCAGAATGCCCTTGGACGTACCAGACAAGTCCTGCACCTCAGGCAGATGTGCCATAACATGATAGTCATCTGCACTGTTTCCAGCTGGGTAACCTTGAGAAACTTAGTATGACTTTGTGCCTCGGTTTCCTCATCTATAAAAAGAAGATAATAAAAGAGGCCTATCTCCTGGGGGTTTTATGAAGATCAAATGAGTCAATGTAGACAGGGCATCTGGACAAGAGCTCAGTAACAGTCAGCTGTTATCATCAGTAGCGGTAGGAGTGACGCCGGGGGTGCCGGTAGTAGTAGTAAGAGTCACGATGGATTACATTCTTTGGAGGAGAGCCTTCCTGGTGATTTCAGACACAGGGAGTGGTTGTGCTCAGGCTTCCAGAGTATTAGGTGCCGTCTAAGTCAGTAGCACTGTGTCTTTCTTTACAATGTGACTTTCTTTAAAATGTAAGCTTCTGGAATTGCATTCATTTTAAGAATTATCTATTTATAATTTACACTAGAGACCCCGTGCATGGATTCATGCACCGGTGGGGTCCCTCGGCCTGGCCTGCACCCTCTTGCACTCTGGGACCCCTCAGGGGATGTCAGAGAGCCAGTTTTGGCCCGATTTTATATATATAGTTGTTTTAAGATTTGTATATATTTTAACCATTACATTAATTTTTATATACACAAGGTTAAAAAATTTCAAACTACAAGTTTAGATTACTATAAAATACAAAAATAAGACTTCTGCCCAGCTGGTGTGGTTAATGGTTGACACAGGGGGTCACAGTTTGATTTCTGGTCAGCATGCCCAGGTTTGGAGCTGGATCCCTGGTTGGGACAGGCAGGAGGCAACCAACTGGTGATTTTCTCTCATCGATGTTTCTCTCTCCCCCTCTCTCTTCTTCTCAGAACTCAATAAAAAATAAATAATTTTAAAAAAGACTTCCTCCACCTCATTCTAGCCTCACTCTCCAGAGATAAACACACTTAACTATTTGTTTTTTAGTCTTTCTGGTGGTTTGTTTCACAATTTTATGAACAGTCTATGTATTCATCCATTCAGTGATTGATCCATCTCAGATAGTGCTATTAGATTAATTTTTAATATCATTCTTACCAGCAAGATGTTCTTGTGAGGCCTTTGGTGCTAATAAGCTGATAATTTTGTGAAGTTATTTAATCTCGCTCTTTCTTTTCCTGTGTCTATAAAATAAGGAAATTGACAGAGTTGGTTTCCAAGGAAACTTTCTTAGAAGTATTAGAGAGATTTAAACGAATTTAGGAAAGAAAAAGAAAGCCTGGGGGTTGGGAGGGAACAACTCTTTTGTGCCTGGAACTCAGAGATAAACCTGGTGTGAGGGTTAGACTGGATCAGATGCTGAGACAGCATCTGTTTTAAAAATCTTTCTCTTGTCTGTCATCTCCCCACGTGGCTTCAGTTTGTATGTATTGGTTTCCTTTGTGTAGGGTCTTCCTTCTATGGCAGCCAGCAACTCTGGGGGATTTGCCCTAGTAGATAGCTGGCAAAGGACAGGGGACACACTCCCCTGTTGTCTTCCGTGTGAAAAATCCTGTACATATCCTCGCAGGATTTGCCGAAGCCATACAATGAGGAGCGAGCCCTGGGTCTCATCTCCCTGAACCCGGACCATGGGTTGGGGATTTGCAGACCCACAAGGAACGGGAAACAATGGTAGATAATAAAAGCAGGCGTCTCCTCCTCTTGGAGTTTCGGGCAGCTGTGATTTTCAGAAGGAACTCCTCCAGTTCTCCTCTGGGTCCTGAGTCATCTCTTGCTTTTGTGAATGCTCACCAGCCAATGCCCTTTCGCATTCTCCTTCCAGCAATAAAGGGTGACCTTCCCTTACTCGTTCTTTAACTTCCTATCAGCAGCTAAGAACTCCTCGCAGCATTTTCACAACAGTTGGAACAAGTCCAGACCTCGGTGCTTCAGATTCCAGCCCCCGCACCAGGAGTTCGCTGCTGCCTTGGTAGTAACTCCCTGTTGGGTCTGTACGGCCCGCTACACAATGGGCACACCAGGAAACCACTTCCCCTTTCTGTCCGGGACCCTCTTGGTTATCTCAGGACACAGTCTATGCTTTGAAAGAGTAGCCGTAGAACATTTGCAGTGATGGGGGGAAGGGGCCCCCCGCTAAGGCAGAGAATTGCCTGGAGAGATGACTCAAGTTCTCAGCAAGTACTGAAAATATCCCAAGGCCTTTTCCTCGAGGTAAACACCAACTTGGGGCATTTTTGACTGATAACCAAATAAAATGGAAAATGGGCGCTGGTACAGGGTGAGCTGCCTGGGACACGAGAGAGTGCCTCCCGATGCCAAATTAGGAACTGTGCTACCAGGTTCACACACTCCCCATACGGAGGATGGGGGTTTCATATTTTGGATACGAAAAAGCCAGATGTGTAAGTACTGGTCATTATTATAAACGAGCCCTGATTGTCTCCCCTCCCCACGCGCCCCATGAAAGCACACGTGGCCATCTCTTCGCAGGTGTTTAGTGGCGTCCGTGTGCAAAGCACTGTGGGAATCGCTCAGAACACAAGCCTGGCCCTGGGGGACGTGGCTGTGGGTGTGACCTTGTCACTGCCAGGCCCTGACTGGCCCTGTGGACTGGGGCCAGTGGAGGGAGAAGGAGCTGCTACATGTTATTTATCTGAGGAGAGATAGACGTTGAAAGGGGCACAGAAGGATCGAGACAACCTCGGTGGATCGAGGGAGATGGTTGGGAACAGAGGGCAGTACATGAAAAAGGCCAGGAAGAAGGAAACCCCAAAGTGAGTGCAGGAGACAATGAGACTAATTAATCTGTGAGAATGGATAAGTGGAGAGAGTAGTAGTAGCTGGAGACAAACAAGTTAGGGCTGCCTTGGGCCAAATATTGAGAATCTATAAATATCAGACATTTTTTAGGGGGAGAAACTAGATTGGGGTGAGAGAGACTATAATATACATGCTAAGTTTTGAGGTGGACTGGCATGTTTAGGCTAGATGGAAATGGATAGTAAAAAATATATATATAATTGATGTAAAAGTAGAGTTTTGTGGGAATGTAAAGGGGGGGGGGGAGTTGATATTGAAGATGAGCACAGTTATGTTTCCATTTATGTAGCAGCTGTTAGAACCCGAATCTCCTCATATTTTGTATCAGTTTTGGTTTATACAGCATTTTGTGTTGTTCTGCCTTATTTGTTTATTATTTTTTGGAGACTATTTATGACCCAACTTGAACAACGCAATGAAATTCTCCTTGAGCTCAGGCTATTGTGAAACCAAAAATAGACCTCGGCTGAGATTGGACTTTGTGGCACAAATTGTGGTTTGTAGGTTATGGTGGTTATTGTTCCAACAAATAAGTGTAATTTAAAAATCATTTAGAAGTAAGGAAAATGTTGCTGAAAAACAAACAGGAAAAAAAAAAAGAATTGGAATTCAAGGCTGAGGTCTGGGTTACAGACAGAGTAATGCTGGTAATGCCGCTGACCCCTTGTCCCAAGAGAAGGTAAAGAACGTTTACACCTTAATGGGATGTGTATAGAGAGCTGGCAGAGGACCAGTGAGGGAACTGGGGTGCCATGTTCAAGGCAGAAGGACAAGAATGGTTGGTGGTGGCAGTGGTGGCAGGGAAGGAAGGGGTGGGAGCTCACACCGTCTGAAGGTACAAAGGTAGGAATGACACAGGGAGGCCTGGGACTGCTGAATGCGAGTCCAAGCACAGCATAAGCCTGCCTTCACGTTGAACAGAATACCTTCAATTAAATGATGGTTTCAGATCAAGGGAACGTGCCTGTGATTCAGGTTCGGTCCCTGGCCCCGGTCCAGGCACTTATGGAGGCTACCAGTCAATGTGTCTTTCTCACATAGACGTCAGTGTCTCCCCCCGCCCCCATTCTCCTCCTCTTCCTCTGCCCTCTCCCTCCCTCCCTGCCACTGTCTCTAAAGGTCAGTGGAAAAAAATATCCTCAGGTGAGGATTAACACTGACAAGAATAGTAATTTCTGGAAGGTTTAAAAAATCAGGTCAAAGGACCAAAGAAGTTTTGTGGCCGAAAGAGGGAAAAGGCTTATGAACAGAACAGTGGCGACTGAGCCTCTGGAATGGTTCCCCTTTCTCTAAGGGGGAATGTTATAGCAGAACCGCATGCAACCCAATTCCCATGGCGACTGTTCGAGGCACACAAAACCCAAAAGCTGTTTTTCCTTAATTTTTGGACAGAATTTATCTACCAGTATATGTGTCTTAAGGAAAAAAAAATGCAACTGATGTTAACCAATTAGGTGATGATTACCGTATTTGCCGGCGTATAAGACGATTTTTTGGCCCTGAAAAATACCGTATTTGCCGGCGTATAAGAGACTGGGCGTATAAAACGACCCCCTAACATTTCCACTCAAAATACAGAGTTTGTTATATACTCGCCGTATAAGACTACCCCCCACTTGGAGGCATATTTTTCAGGGCCAAAAAATCGTCTTATACGCCGGCAAATACGGTATTCCTAGGATAAAAGTACCTCCCCAAAGGTATCCTTTTTATAAGATTTACTATGGAATTATTTTAGTTGGCCTCTAATGCCTTCAAAATCTATTGTTTTTGTTAACCAAAAAAAAATAAAAGATAGATTCCTCTCAAAAACAGTTGAAACAGGTGAGAACAGCATAAGTATGAAGCTGATGATATATGCATACGGATTTAGAGCAATACCCTTGAACTTGGTGAGTTGTTTACAGTTCCTTTAACACCAGTGCCTTCATCATGTGTAAATGTTCCTGGGCTACGGAGTAAGGATCATAAAAATCTGAAAATTTATTAGGGCCTTACAGGTATTTCATTATAAATGTTCACTTTAAAGTGGAGAGATGGGACTCCAGAAAGGATAAGGGAGTTATCCAAAGTCATAAATACCTCGCGGCCCCGCGCAGTTGAACTATTTGAACATTTCTCTCATGTGGTTGGGTCTGTGTTCATACTTGTAAATAACCTGTCTGATCACGGCTTTATCTGTACAAGACATCTTCCTTAAAAGAAAAACACGGCTTAAGAGATGCAGTTTTTCCAAGAACAACCTTAGGAAAACACAGCTGTGTGACCTGCGTGCTGTGTGACTTGATGGCACAGCTAGTGTACT
Organism: Vespertilio murinus; assembly: GCA_963924515.1. NCBI lineage: Eukaryota > Metazoa > Chordata > Mammalia > Chiroptera > Vespertilionidae > Vespertilio > Vespertilio murinus. The sequence goes on from OZ004708.1 coordinate 65,264,834, forward strand.
TTAGCAGAAATCTGAGATTCAGCCGCATTTATTGAGCATCTGACAGGCACACAGAGAGGGAGATACTACAGATGAAATGTTTGAGAGGGGTAGGTAGAGAAGTGGAAAGACTGTTATTTGTCTTTTCAGTAGAATAAAGCCATTTGGTGAAAAAGTGTAGAATAAAGCCAGCGGGTGAGTAGGTGATGGTTGTTATTTTGAAAGATATGACTCTTTTGCCCTGAGTGATAATTCATCCTTACATATACAAACCACACGCCATTGTTTTAGAGACACTCAGCTCAGCAAACATGAACTAATGCAGAAGTGACACAGGATGGGACAAGTCTACCAATGATTAAAAAATGGAAATTTGAATAAACAGTCAAACGAAACTGTAAAATATACAAATTATTTACTGCATTTTAAGGCTGAAAGTTGAGTATTTATCTATCTCTCCCACCACCCCCCAATTTTTAAAAAAATCTCAGAGATTTTATACTTCAGTTTCTCACTATCTTTCACTCAGGTGGCTGGCTGAGGATCCTCCTTTTCTTTGGTTGTTCCAGTTAGAAAGGAGATCACTGATTCTGCTTCAAGCATTGACAGAAACATCAGAGAACAGATTTTTTTTTCCCCTTAAGAATGTACTTGATATCGACGTAAGACTTGATATCAAACATTTTCAGTTGGAAACAGTCCGTCTCAGTTCCTTCCATGCCCACTAAATGAGCAGAGTTTTTGTAAGCATCAGCAGCTAATACCTTCCTGCTGTTTTCACTGGCCTGTGTGGCAACAGAAATGAAAATCATTTAAGGCATTTCGCTGTGATGTGGGGCTGATGCTTTTAGAACCTGACCTCGCATTCCTCCCCCAGCAAAGGCCAAGGCCGACATGCCCGAGCGCCGCGTCACTCGGCTTCCGCAGGCTTATCAGACCCCAAATGCCCCCGGAGCCTGTCCCTGACCACATGTGACTTATATTGGGACACACTTCCTCTCCTCCTGGCGGCGGGGCTGTCAGTGCCGGGGCCACGTCCTGCCCCGGGCCTGCAGCCTCCACAGAGCCCGGTGACCGCCTGCCCCACGGGGCCCCGGATCTCCCCGCACCTCCCAAAGGAGGATCCTCCGCCACGGCCAGCGGGCTGCGGGCTTCATCAGAACACCGTCCCCCGGCCTCTCTCTCCGTCCTCACTCCTGTGCCCCGGGAGAGACGCAGCCAGCCTGGGTGCTCCGGACACTTTCCCAGGAGGATTATGACTTGGTCAGCAGTTGCTCCCTCTCTTTCTCATGGTGCATGGAGTGACTTCAGATAGAGATCCGTGTTGTGTTTGAAGACATAGAGCTACTGTTCTTCTGCAGCACGGCCGAATGCGGGCCTCGTTCTAGGCGGGAGAGACCAGCCTCTCTAAGAGAGACTCGAGTCTTGTGCTCATTTCACTTCTTCCTTGAACCCTCCCAGGGAGTTCATTGCACTTGGTGCTGGCTCTGTCTAGAGTCAGTGTGATTTATTTACCAAAGGCTGAGGATGAATTAAAGATCAAAGAAATGGTCTTCTAAAAGGAAACCTATGTCATTTTGCAATATCGGCTACACACACATTCCCAAAGTGGTCCGTTTTGAGGGCAGCATTCTTGTATTTGTGGTATTTTGCAGAAAACCCAAGTCTACCATTGCCCTCTCCCCCAAGGTTATGGGGAATGTATTTAAATTCATAGTTATTTTTCTACTTACCCCCTCCCCTAAACCCAATGTAGCACGTCCTCATTTGGCTCATATTAACCCATTTGCGATGTGTAAATGACTGTCCTCAAGACTGTGATTTCCGTAAGAGGGGCAACAAGAACTTAGTGCTGAACCAAGGAAGTTGCTACATACGGAGCCTCACCACGCGGACCTAGCTTCTGTGACGCGAAGGCCTAAATGGAAGGAAGCATGAGGAACAGAACAAGAACAAGGCCACTGAAGCACAAATCTAATCAGGCTGTAGGTGGGACTTTAATGAGTACACCCTGAACTGCAGCCCTTGTGGGAGTTGCGTATTCCATCTGTTTTATCAGTTCTCGGAATTGATATCGTAAACTGCCTCATACATAAGATCCTGAGCTAATCCCAGTCAGAGGAATGCGTTGTGGGAACACCCAGCATTTTATCCCCCAGTTGTCTTCATTTGAAAATGTTTAAAATGCCCCAGCCCATAGGGGGCGCTCTGTTCGGACTGCCCCTCGGGCGGTGCCTGGCTGCACAGTCAGGTATAGAGCCTGCAGCCAGGAAGGAGCATCGGGGTTGTCACCGATGCATCGGCCATGCTGGGTGCTGGGCAGGGTGCTGTGAGGGAGCGGGCCTAGCCTGGGAGGGTGCTGAGGTGTCAGTGCCGGTGCTTACACAGAGCAGGGCCAGAGCGGGCCCCCCGCGCAGAGGGTGCAGTGTGGCGGCTCTGCGTCCCGCAGCGGCCTCCGCGTCACACGGTAAGAAAGGAAAGGGAACACAGAAACCAGCAACATGTTTCTTCTGAAAGCACTGATGTCTTCCAGGGACACAGTCCCAGGAGCTTCCCCAGACAGTGACGAATGCTCCCTCGTTATCGGTGTGAGCGGGGGATAGACTGCTGCTCCCAGGCCAGACACCACGCCAGGGGCAGACTGGGGGTTTCCAATTCACATACAAGTTGTTTCCCAGACGTTCACTTTCACATCCTTTATTTCCCGCTGGGGGAGAAGGAGAAAGAGTGATATGCGGTAACAATGGCTTACGTGTCTTCAGTCTTTTCTTCTTTACCGAGCGCTTTGGAGAGAAGGATGCAGCGCCCAGTATGGGGCCAACCAGGTGACTCGGCCTCCTGATCTCCGGGGAATTTAAAACCCGGGGATGGTCACGGCGGCCCTCCCCGGCTGTAAATGAGCGGGCCCGGTGCCAGGAGCATGACGAGTGCTGTCCCTCGTCTCCCACCCGCACTGTGGCCCTCTCCCCACGTCCCCTGCGTCCCCGCGTGCCACTGCCCCCTGCCCTTGCCCATGCCAGCTCCCCGAAGAGGGCACGGAGCAGGAGAGCTCTCTGCAGTGAGGAGAACATTGTCTCCCTTTTCAAACCGCCGTTTTGTAGAGTAACCGGGTCGGGTGGGTGGTCTCTTGTGCTGGGGACATTTATGGAGCCCCTGGGATGCCCCAGGCCCTGGGCGCACTGACCCTCAGTCACCCCGCAGCGAGGAGCCGCGACCCAGGCCAGCACCACCACTGCCAGGCGCCTTCTCCCCTGTGACCCCGGCCGCCGGCCGCACTGGCTCCCGGCGGCTCCCGGGGCGGCAGAGGTGACTGAATTGGAAAGTAAACTGCGTTCTGCATCTGTCTGTCAAACCTGAAACGTTCCCTCATTGGAAAATCTGTAAAACTCTTATAAAACCTGTGCCCAAACCATTGCAGGAGGGTGAGGGTGGGGGTCCTCTCTGGGGGTGCAGGGGCTTGATTGTCTGTAATGTAGGAGAATCCGCTGAGCTAGTGTTCACATCTTCCCTTCCTGAGCTGCCAAGGTCCTCTCTCATGGTCCTCTCCCATTTCACCCTAAAAAAACAAAAAAACAAATCTGAAGTCAGGTATTCTTGAATATATTCTCAAATATGTAAATATCATAGATCTTGACTGATGACCCTAAAGGCCCTATGGCTTTGTAAGAGTTAAATCCTTAGGAGGCAAAGATCACCACAGACTTCTAAAAAAATCATGTAGAACAGTGTTTCCCAAACTTTTCTCATGATGAGAATTACCTGGCGGAGTTGTTAAAATACAGATTCCTGAATCCCAACTAAGAAGTGCTAAACTAGAATTATAGGTAAAATTGTATACTTAACTAGTGCTAGAATTGTATAATTGTATACTTGTAACTAGTGCTAGAGCACTTAACTAGTGCTAGAATTTGTATACTTGTAATTAGTGCTAGAGCACTAGTTAAGTATACAATTTTACCTATAATTCTAGTTTAGCACTTCTTAGTTGGGATTCAGGAATCTGTATTTTAACAACTCTGCCAGGTGATTCTCATCATGAGAGAAGTTTGGAAAACACTGATGTAGAAGGTCAGGGTTCTTTTTAACTTTCTTTAAAAACAGAATGTTTTCCAATCACAGCTGGCATTCAGTGTTATATGGTTCCAGGTGTACGGCGTTGTGGTCGGTCATTTATGTAACCTATGAGGCGCTCCCCGCTAAAAGCGTAGTCCGAGGTCAGGGCTCTGTGATGTGGACACGCCTGGGGGAGGGGAGGGGCCGGGGACAGACTGGTCTAACCTGGCGTAGGCAGGCAATGCTCCGTGACCTTAAGCAAGTTACTTGCGAGTAAAATTCCTTTCCCATTTGTAAAGGGACTGTGACAGGGACGTGACAAAAAAAAAAAAATGAGATCCAGACATCTCATTTCCTTAAGTATTTAAAACTTACAATGGAAGGAGGGGTTGGAGTAGGGCCTTTCTTAGTCCTTTTGAATTGAGGGTGTGGTGGGGAGAGGGGGAGAAAAGCTGGTGGGGTTTGGTGGGAGTAGGTGTGAACTTTGACACTCAAAGGGTAGCTGCAACTAGGGCTGTCTAGAACTTCTCATCTGGATGCTCAACCTTTACCCAGTTTTTCCAAGAGGTTCGACTCGGTATCATTTTGTTTCATTTTCAGAGAAAAGGGCTGCTGAAAAAAATGGGGAAACCAAAAAAAGTGATGAATTTTTATAATAAATAACTTTTAAGTGATTTCCAAAGGCCACGGGTAATCTTCCCTTTCTGGTACCTCTCATTTTCTTTTTTTGCCTTTTTATCTTAGTAAAATCGATTTTTATTTTTAAAAAAACACACAACAAAAACTTGCCTGGCTGGTGTGGCTCAGTGGTGAAACATTGACCTGTGGACTAGGAGGTCCTAGTTTGATTCCCTGTCTGGGCACATGCCCAGGTTGCTGGCTCCATCCCCAGTGTGGGGCGTGCAAGAGGTAGCTGGTCAACGATTTTTTTCTCAGCATTGATATTTCTATCTTTCCCTCTTCCTTTCTCTCTTCTCAATGTGTGTGTGTGTGTGTGTGTGTGTGTGTGTGTGATATATATAATGAGGACTGAGGAAATGACTTAGAATATGAAAATCACATAATTTCATCACCTCAGAATTCAGGTGTCGGATCCATTTAATTCAAATATTTTTTTAAATGATGATTTGCACAGAAATCAAGTGAGACCCTTTAAGATTCAAAATAACTGTTTTGCTCTCTCTCCCCCCACCCCTCAAAAATCCCAAGTATTGCCTTCCTCGCCCAGTGCAAAACGGGGGAGAGCGGGACCCCAGCAGAGTTCCTCACTGCACTGTACACCCGTAGCCAGACACTAGAATGCCTCCTCGTTTCCTGTGAAATGCCACACTAATACTTTCTGGATCTGTCACTTAATGACTAAAAGCAGCATTTCCGCAGCTTTGGGCCCACTTGGCTTCGCAAACGGGGGGGGGGGGGGGGGGGGGGTGTTCTCTTTAACGCCGGAATGAGGAGGCTGGAGCCCGTTCAGAACGTTGGAACCGGCAAGGCCCGGGGGTGGTCTGGGCTTTGCTGCTCTGGAGCCACTCCCTGGCCCTGGGTAGAGAGAGGACTCATCACACCACACACAAGGCATGACGTGATGTGTGCGGCGGCCACGCCAGAGCCGCTACACAGAGATTCGCTGATGTCAGGCCCAGCTTAAAAGTCCCTCAAAACGCGGGCTGGCCCAGGGTGGGAGCACTGTGGCTTTGAGGAGGACCGCACAGACCCCGCCCAGGCCAGGTGCGCGGGGCAGGTGAATGCTGGGGAAGAACATTCCAGGAATGGGATGCATTTGCCGCCACCGCTGGGAAACGAGGTGGTAACGGCCGGGCAGGGCGGCCGGAAAGGAGTGTTTGGGGATTCGGAATGAGAGCACTGCACGGTGGGTTTTGGAGCTGGCGGGTGGTTTTTATGAGTTCTATTCCTGGGCCAGTTCTAAACACAGGAGCAAGGAGCACATGTGCTGGACAGCCCACCCCAACTCAACCGCACAGACATGGGACTTGGGTGTCCTGGGGGCTCCAGCAGTGGCAGGGGTGCTTGTAAAACGCTGGGCGTACGTTCCACGGCGCCCACAGGGCTCTTTGGTGCTGGGACCTTGGAAGCTCTGCACATCACTGAGCATGTGGAATCAGCTTCTCTTTATAATTTTTAGTTCCCCAAAATGTGTAATCACCCAGGAACCACTTTACTGGGTGATTACAGAAGCGAAGAGCAAGCCCAGGAAGGCAAATAGGACTTTTTTTTTGCTGATGTTCCCGCAGCTAAGGATGCTTAATAACAGGTCTAAATCTTGTTTTATGTCTTTACCAGAAGCTTTAATTCCTGATATTGCTTTGGGTGTATAAAAGCTTAATTTTTGAAGATGAAATACCTATGGATAAGGAAGATTTTGAGTTTTGGGGTGTTAGTGTGACTCAATTGGTTCGGTGTATCAAAAGGTTGTGGATTTGATTCCTGGTCAGGGCACATTCCTGGGTTGAGGGCTCAATCCCCTCTGTAGGGGGCATGCAGGAGGCAGCTCTTCTATGTTTTACTCTCACATTGATGTTTCTCTCTCCCTCTCTCTCTCTCTCTCTCCCTCTCCCTCTATCTCTCCCTTTCTTTCTCTCCAAAGAAAGGGTTTATAGTTGGGAACATAGCTTTTCCTCTATTGGTAGAATGGATAAATGGCCTGTTTTTTCTGCTTGTTATAGTGCCACCTTCTGTTGAAGTTCATTTTGACAGCTATTGGTCACTATGCAGTGAATAAGGGAAAACAACCTATATTTAAATTCAGCTAAAAAGGAAAGCTTCTGAGTAAAATATAGCTAACTGCTAACCTTAAAAATCCAAAAATTAATTTAATTTAAAACTTTAATTCAAAAATAAAAATTCAATCTCTTTTTGGTATGTGGAAAATACTTGGGGAATTAAACCTGCATTATTATAAAATTAATAACTTGTTATTCCTTATTAAACAACCACATTTAAAAAATAGGCATTATTTGCATATATTTTAGATATGGCACAAAATAGCTAATATGTTTTAATCATTATTTATGAAGGTTTGTATAAAAATTGGCATTTCAGATTACTAATATTTCAGGCATGGTAAGGTTTGCACGTTTTTTTGGGAACAAGTGCAGAAATTGCAGTGGATCTAACCTCCAAAATCAGCCTGTGGTATTTATCAGAGGCAGAGTTGACAGCATGGCGTAGGCAAAACGGACTGACCTAAGTCTGCCAAAAATAACTCGTATCAAGTGGGGTTTTTTTTCCCTTTTAATTTCCTCATTCTGATAAAATTCTAATTCTGAACATTGGCTACACATGAGAGGACTGTGAGACTCATGTCAAACGTTTTTCTTTAAATATTTGGGTTCCATGAAAATGAAATGCGGCTCTTGGAAGTCGGACGGAATCTCCATGATGATTTGTATAAACGGATCGGAGTCATTGGGTGAAACTCAAACCAGACCCTGAGCTCGCAGGTCACACCGGGTTGCCTCCGGGCCCATCCATAACCTGTGCCTCGCTCCCCGGGGGCAGGGGAGCTGCCTGCTCGCAGTCTGACCTCACAGCACCCAAGGACCGTTCCTTCTCGTCCCCTCTCTCAAGGGGTCGCTTTTTAAAATTTATTTTAAATTTTATTTTTTATTGATTATGGTATCCCATAATTGTCCTCATCCCCCCATTCCCTCCCCACAATATAGACGGATCAACTTGCTTCTCAGCATAACCATTATTTTAGGTCCTTATAAGTGCACTTCTTGTATCAAGGTGTCATTTTGGGTCCTTACAGGTGCACTTCTTGTAACGAGGTGTCGCTTTTTAAAATTTATTTTCAATTTTTTCAATTTTGTTGTTTCCTGATTATGGTATCCCATAATTGTCCTCATCCCCACCCCACACTACAGACGGATCAACTTGCTTCTCAGCATAACCATTATTTTAGGTTCTCAGAAGTGCACTTCTTGTATCAAGGTGTCATTTGGGGTCCTTTCAGGTGCACACTCCTTGTAACAAGGTGTCGCTTTTCTCTCCCTCCCCAGGGACCCCCTGAAGATCCAGCAGCTGCAGAACCAGATCCGCCTGGAGCAGGAGGCCGGCGCGCGGCGCCCGGCGGCCGGCACCCCGAGCACCCCGAGCAGCGCGCCGCCCTCGCCGCCCTTCCCGCCGCCGCCGCCGCCGCCGCCGCCCGCCCTCGCCGAGCCCGCGGCCCGCGCCCCGGAGCCCATGAGCGCGCTCGCCCCGCGCGCCGGCCCCGCCATGCAGTCCTCCGGCTCCTTCAACTACGCGCGCCCCAAGCAGTTCATCGCCGCCCAGAGCCGCGGCCCCGCGTCCGGCCCGGGCACCCCGGCCTCCAGCCCCAGCTCCTCCAGCCTCCCGTCGCCCATGTCCCCGACCCCCAGGCACGCGGGCCGCGCGCCCGCGCCGCCCTTCGCGCAGCCCTTCGAGGCCGAGGGCCCCTGGAGTCCGTCCTCGCCGTCGCCCCCGCCGCCGCCGCCCCCGGCCTTCAGCCCCAGCGCGGCCTTCCCGGTGCCCGACGTGTTCCCGCTGCCGCCGCCGCCGCCGCCGCTGCCCAGCGCGGCCCCGGCCTCCCCGGCCTCCCACGGCGGCGCCGCCCCCGCCGCCCGCTTCGGCCCCGGCGGCCACTCGCCCGCCGCCTTCCTGAGCTCCATGCTGCCCTCGCAGCCGCCGCCCGTGGCCGTCAACGCCCTGGGCCTGCCCAAGGGCGTCACCCCCGCGTGAGTGGCAGCCCCCCCTCTCCCCTCCCACCTCAAGGGGTGCAAGGGGTGCCTGGTCCCTCCCCCATGCACCCCCTGACCTGCAGCCCCAAGGGGTACCACTGTGACCTTTTTACCTACCTACCTTCTTCCGATGTTTAAATCCTCATCGCAGCTTTTCTGAGCTGTTACTGAGAGCAACACTTTCTTCTGCACTAAGTAACAGGAGGTCTTCTCAGGAGCTACCCACATCTAACAGTGCTTTTATTTTTTTAATATATATATATATATATATATATATATATATTTTTTTTTTTTTTTTTTTTACAGAGAGGGATAGTTAGAAACATCATGAGATAAACATCTATTAACTGTCTCCTGCACACCTACATGCCCTTGACATCGAACCTGGGACCTTTCAGTCCACAGGCGGACGCTCTATCCACTGAGCCAAACCGGTTTCGGCTAAGCAGTGCTTTCATTTATTTATTTATTTAAATATATTTTATTGATTTTTTACAGAGAGGAAGAGAGAGGGATAGAGAGTTAGAAACATCGATGAGAGAGAATCATCCATCAGCTGCCTCTTGCACACCCCTTACTGGGGATGTGCCCGCAACCACGGTACATGCCCTTGACCGGAATGGAACCTGGGACCTTTCCGTCCGCAGGCTGATGCTCTATCCACTGAGCCAAACCGGTTTCGGATAAGCGGTGCTTTTAAATTTGATGGCAGTGGCATCAGCTACCACTTCCTGAGCATAGCACAGTTCTCTTAGGTCCCCTCATTTGATACACTTCTAAGATGTATGAAGGATTCCAGTAAACAGCTTGCCAGGGTCACGCAGCCATCATCACATGGAGATCTGAAGTGCCTGTCTGACTCCACATCCATGCTCATACCACCACACTATGTACAGTCAGCATCCGTTCTCAAATGTCTCCGATGGCCAACAATTCGGTTCTTGACCAAGTTGTTCATAGGGGAAAAAAAAAATGCCTCAGTTAATGAGCAAAACCTCAGTGTTCAAGCTGACAACCCTTTCATGTTGATACCTCAGCATGACAAAAAGCGTCTCTCGGGCAACAAATAAAAGGAGAGAATGCTTTTGTTGCTGGCAAAATCCACAGTTAGCACCACTTTAAAACCTAAAGAGGCCATCAAGAGTGCTAATGTTGCCAAGGATGTGAAAGTGCTCACCAAACAGCAATCCCAGACGGTTGTTTGGGTAGGAAAACTGTTGCTGATGGGATAGAAGAAAGCAGTTAGGCAGTGACATATGAAAAATCCCTTTAATGCTAGTGGGGGGTGGTTCCTCCTGTTGAATCCCTCCCTACTCCAGAGTCGCCTGCCAGCACCCCAATACTGTTCAGAGAGAAAAGAAGGAAAGGCTACTAAAGAACATAAATGAGAAGAGCTTAGGGCGCAGTCTGTTTTCGTCTGCGTGGGGGAGTTTTCCTCTCTGGGCTGTAGGAAGGCGGCCTCAGAAAGCGCATCGCTGGGTTTGACTCGGACGCGGCCTGTCAAGGCGCTCTGCTTAGCCGGGTCTTGTTTGTCAGGCACCTTCTAAATGTTGATTACATGGATTCAAAATCTGGCCTCTCCTCAAATCTTTATTGGAGAAAGTTCAGTCAAGTGAATACATAAGTAAGTGAAATAAAGGAGAGGCCTGTGTAGTAACGATGTGATAATGGGCTTCTACTGAAAGCTGAGTCAGTCGGATTGCCCTGAGAAAACCTTTCTCTTTCTCTCTCCCCGGCTTCTCGGAGCTAGGAAATGAAGTATTATCTTGATGCAAAGACACTAACTGCTAGCTAGCTTCAAAAAGTGGGTGTTTGCTGCGTGACATTTTATCCTCTCTCGTAAGACGAAATGGTACCGAACCTTGCTTCCTAGGAAGATAAGTACTATATAAAGAATTTACTACTCCTCATGTAGGACGCAGATCAAAGAGCGGTCTATGGAAGGCAGTGGGTGGTCGCGCCTATTTTATCGTCCTAAGTAGGAACAGTGGTTTTATTCTGATCTTGGACTTTGCAATTATCTGAAGAAGATAAAGACCTTAAGAGGTTTTTAAGACCTTACCTCAAGTAATAGAAGCTCTTGCTTCTTATTAGCACGGGTTGCAGTGACTCATTTTATAGAGTAAAAGTATTTTATACTTGCCTCCTCACGAGTCCAGCAGCTCCTGCCCTTTTTATTTTTTTTTTTTAAGTGAATGGAGAAGTCATGCTGGCTTTGTGGCTGCACAAAACCGTCCCCAGAGGCAGTTAGGCGCTGGGACACTGAAGGGAAGTGGCAATGCCATCAGCAGACTTAGCTCTGTGCCAGCCCAACAAGCCTTCGTTGTGTGGCTGGCCCGTCTTCTAGAAATGTTCCTGTTGCTAAGTCACACACTTGAATTCTTCTTTGGGTTTGACACACGTACCTTGCAGGACATTTTTTTTCCCCTGGCATAAAATGAGGAACATTTTTTTTTCCTCGCTTGCATTCTGAGTGAAAAACAAAAAGGTAGCCTTTTATTCATGACTAGAGGCCTAGTGCACAGGGAGGGTCCCTAGGCCGGGCCGATGATTAGGGCCAATCTGTGGGGTGACCCGCAGGTGTGGGGGGGGGGGGTGGTCACTGGCACCCATCTTGGCTTGCCTGGCTCCGCCCGTTTACCGGCCCCGCCCCCCAACTCCCACTGCCACCACCATTCGGGGCCTGCGGGCTGGGGGCAGCTCCTGCATTCAGCGTCTGCCCCCAAGAGGTCAGTGCTCGTCATAGCGACTGGTCATTCCACCGTTTGGTCCACTTGCATATTAGGTTTTTATTCAATAAGATAACAAAGCCACATAACTTGCAAAAGACTTTCAGGGCTGCCACAACTAACTGGCATCCTTGAACTTGGAGGAACTGCCAAACTCTTGCAAGGTGAATCTTTTCAATTACTTTCATCCATATGTCATTGGCTACTCGTGGTCCCTGTGACAGCAAATTCGGTGTCCCTGGCATGTGTTATTTCTCTAATTCAGGGGTGGGGAGCCCTTTTCTTGTCAAGGACCACATATTTGTATGTGTGGGCCATACCAAATTACCAACTTAAAAATTAGCCTGCTATATCCGGTCAAACATTTAATCAACTCACCCCTAATGCCTTGGCAGGGCCAGACCAAATGGTTTCTCGGGCCTTATGTGGCCCTCGGGCCAGACATTGCCCACCCCTGCGTCTAATCGGACGGTTCTGGCGTATGTGTCAAGATGTAGTAAATAGACGGATGACACATCACAGTGAAGTAAGTACACATTAGGGATTTTTTTTTTTTTGGCCTGCCTTGTCTTACCCACGTTTTTATAAATTTCAGATACCTGTTTTCTGACTCAACTGCATACCCGCCGTTGTAATCTGTCTGCATGTTTACCATTGTCCGGCCTGTTAAAGAATAGGTTGGTTATTTACTGACCTTCTAAATGGCCTGTGGAGATAAGGTGCTATTTCTCAAACGTCTGGGTCGCAGAGGTCGGGGCGCGGAGCACAGGCCACCGGAGCCTGTGACAGACCCCAGGCAGGAAGACAAGCCGAGCGAGCCGCCTAGAAGCAGCAGCATTCGGGTGCTGGTTGGTTGCGGTTTGGGGAGCCCCCGGTGCCTTTCCTCAGGGGTTCAGGCTGCCGCATTCCTCCCGAAGGTTCCCGGGGTCACCAGCAGAGAGAAGTACCGCCCTCCTCAAGGTTGCGGTCACAGGCGATGTTAAGGTGACTGGATCTCGGATGGAGGCAGCGAGGAGAATGTGCCTTAGAAAGAACTGTGTGCACTTAGATAGAAGGAGTGTCTTCCACTCCCCTCACAGCTGCTGACAGGCTTCCATCTCCATTGCTGGAACCCCGTTCTCCCACGCAACCCGGTCCTCAACCCGGTCCGTCAGCCTGGAGAGCTGGTGGGATCCCGAGGGCGTGGGAGTGGCGCCCGGAGGCGGTGCGCAGCCCTGTCTGTGCTGGTCTCTGGGCAGCTGGCCACCCTCGAGGGGAGCCACACCAGAACTGACCGGCACTGTGTTTTTTGCCCACCTTGACATTCTTGGCATCTGTTCTCATAGAGGGGTGCCCCGTAGCCAGAGGGCTGCACCATTGCAGTCTTCGTTGACTCTCTTCTAGAAGTAGGGCTTGGGTTTCAAGCTTCACCTCATGTTCGCCAAGAATCAAAGCAGGTCTCAGAAACAGCCTTTGTACAGATGTATTGAGAGCTTTTATTCTGCAGGCACTCGGCCCTTTATAGATATGATCTCATTGTCCCTCCTCCCCTTCCCCTCCTCCCCCGTTTATAAGAAACACGTAGGTGGGAGCGCTGTCCTTATTCAAGGTGACAGGCACCGAGAGGTGCAGGGATTTCCCAGGATGCTAGAATAAGCTTAAGCAAGGAGGAGAGTCATTAGATCTAATGACTTGCCCAGTTTCTCTCTAAAGCATCTGATGTGTTATTTCTTAATGAAAGAAAAACTGCTGCAGACCAACAAAGAGAAATCGCCCGAGCCTTAAGGGAAAGTTCATAAGCAGGTGCAGATGCACTTCGGCTTCCCCGTCAAGACAGGGGTTGGATGGTGGCTAGTAGAAAAGACAAAAGCTGCACTGGCCTCTGCAGACGCGGCCCAGGGTTCCCGTCCCCCGGAGGCTGGTGGGCGGGGCCTCGGCCATCTCCATCGAGGCCCAGGCTGAGGGCTGGGGGCTGCCCCGGGCCTTGTCATTGGGCTCATTGGGGTCCTAGGCCGTAGCCTCTGTAGTGTAGAGGAATCTACACAAAGTTGTAACCAACTCTGGGCAAGTATGTCCCAGCAGATTAGCAGGAGAGGTCTCGGGCTCTGCTGTGACCGGTGGCAATTCTGTTAAAATGGCTGCGCAAAATGAGGCCTGCCCCGCCCTGGGTGGCCCTGTATGGAGTTGTGTGTGGGTTAACAAACAGGTGTAGCGCACAGGTGTGTGCGGGTTCTTCAGAGAACCCAAAAGAGGACGTGAAGAGAAGCTAATGAGTATAAACTGACCTCTTTTTCTTAAGCATGAGCGTCAGGTGCTCACTGTACTCCAGTCACTTTGGCTTTAGATATACAAAAACTCGGCTTGTGTATTTGGGCTCTTTTTTTATTTGCGTGTCATCCTTGAAGAGGGACCATGCAAATCCCTGTATCATTCCAGTTTTAGTGTATGTGCTGCCTAAGCAAGTACCATTTGGGGCTCTTTCACACACTAACATATTACTTCCTTAAACATAAGGGATAACGAAACGCCAACACGTTAAGGCTTTTGCTCACTCTGGACTGTTGTGGAATTGCGTTGCCATTAGATAATCACTGACTGTGAGAGGACTCTAAGTAGTTAAAAAAAAACAAAAAACTTTTCTCCAGCTGCTAGACAGGTTCACGACCTCTTAAATCATTGTTGTACTCTGGAGGTTTGAGTTCCTGAAATACACTGACCCAGTTGACCTAGACCAGTATATCAAGGGGAGGATGCTCGGAAGATTATTCAGTAGCCAAGGTGCGGCGGGGGGGGGGGTGGGGGGGGGTTGCGGGGGGTGTCTTCTGGGATTTGGTGGTGGCTGACTCTGGAAGATTTGACTTCCCAGATGCTTGCGTGTCTGCTTGAGAGGGTTCTGCCCCGCCCCCGCCACATGGGTATTATTTTTAACCGGTCAGTGACTTGCTGTTGCAGCCAGGGTAAACAGTGCTGCTTTCTGCTCAGTGGGGCTGCGTGGGGGAGGCTTGGATGGACCGTTTGGTGGTTGAGGTTTGCTTCTGGGTGAGCGTTTTGTGAAGGGTGCCGCTTTGGGTAATGGATTTCTTGGAATAAGCATTTTACTTTTTAATTGTGCAAATCATCTCTTTGCCACCACTCTGTATTTCCTGATGAGTGGCCGCTCTTCATTTATCTCAAGTAGGGGGGGCATCTGGGGGAACAAACCACAGCCATTTCCCCTTGAACCCCAGCACAGAGTTAGCTTTATAGGAAAAGAACCCATTTGCCAAAACTTTGCCTCAAAGACTTGTAACTACTTCTCTTTCCTGGTGCCTCCCCCTTCCAAATACTCCATTTTGGTTCTTAACCCAAACTTTATATACTAACTCCTTAACGCTGTACTCAGTTTCTAACACAATCTCTAAGCATTTCCTGAATTACATTAGTCCAAATGAGATACTCTGGGGGCGAGGGGTGTGGGGGGAGTCCATATTAAAACCTGTGTAAGAAATACTGTAACCTGTGACTATACCTTTCCCCAAGGCTCACAACGCCCTGTCATCCCGGCCAGGCTCATTCTGGCAATTAACCTTTGCGCTGTCCAGCTCTCCCTTCGGTCCTCACAGAGGTGGCGCCTTCCTGTCACCTGGGCCTCAGCTGCAGTGTCAGCTGCTCAGAACTGGGATTGACCACACTGTCTCGGCATCTCCTCACACTCCTGTCCCTACACAGTACATACCACCTGCTGATGTGTCCTTCCTTCCATCCTCCCTCTCTCCCTTCCTCTGCTTCTTCCTCCTCCTCCTCCTTTCTCTTTCTCTTCTCTCTCCCCACCTTCTCTCCATTATAGGAGTTTTGTGAGTACAGTCACTTAAGTTTTGTTCAGCATTGTATTCCTAGAGCAGAGTTGGACACTGAAAAGGCTATCAGTAAAGGTTATTTTCACATTTTTTGGAAACACTAGCCCAGGGTTCATGGGATCTTTTTTTTTTTTACCTCCTTTCCCTCTTTCATTTGGTTCCCTCAGCCAGTCTCATCTTTGGGGTTCACTTCCACGCTAGATAGTTTCTGTAAGATATACATCACCTCATGTAATTTTCCCAATAATGCTATGAGATTCATGCATTTAAAAATCTTCCAATTGTTTCATTCATTTCAGTGTTAATTGCCCAGAATCAGGAAAATATGTGTGCCTTAATTTCTGTAAGGGAAAATAATGCCTTTAAAAATAGGGGAACAGGGAGGAAGTAAATGCCCTTCGAATGCTGGTGATCTTCCTGTGCTTGGGGAATTGGCTTGTTAAAAAAGAAATACAGAACCACCGGGATGTTTGTATCTGGATCAAAGAATAGCTTTAATTGTATGTGAAGTTACAGAACACCGAGTGGCAGGAACCTGTGCCAAAGTGAGTGTCCCCCGCATGTAACATCCTCGAGCGGTGGTCCTTAGGTGCTGCAGTCCCTGAGAGGCAAGCACAGGACTTATTCTGTATAAACAGACAGGGGTTTACTTGTTCAAGAGCACTGCAGTTGTCTTTTTAAACACAGCTCCCTGCCTCTGTTCAGGGCTCCGTCCTGCCCTCGATAGCCGTCCTTTTGCCCCTTCCATGCTCACCTGTGCGGAGAACAGCTCTCGGCATGTCTGCCTGCAGACGCGCGGCCGCGCCTCCTGTCATCGAGGCTGCTCACCGTCACACGGTTGTGCAACTGGTTTGTGGTGGCAGGCGCAAATGAACAATGGGAACAGGGGTGACCCAACGAAGCTGGTGTTCAATGAGCTCCCTGTCTTTAGGACCAGCTTTCAGTGCCTTGGGAACCTAGCTCCTCTAGTTCTCAGATGATGCAAGGTTGTAGTCAAAAGCAAGGAAGAATTTTCTTTCCAAAACCGTGTGATGCTTTTACTTGTTCTGAACCTGGCTTGTTGCGTGTGGCTCAGTGTCCCACGGCTCTGGCACAAATGTCCCCATTGTTGGGAACACAGACAGAGGACCGAATTGGAGACGGAGGCACAGTGCATCCATGCACTCACTCCACTCACGTGCTTTGGAGGCCTGCTGTGTGACAGGCTGTGATTGGCAGAGGAGGCACGGTGGGAGAGCGGCCACCAGGACATGTGATGCTCACGTGTCGTAAGGGTTACGATGGAAACAAACGTGGTGCAGTAGTTAATGGGGTCGACTTAGTCCCTCCTTCCCGAGGAGACGTTAGGCTGGTGGCATCGCCCCGAGAAAAGGGTAAGGGAGAGAGGCTCCGGGCTTAGGAAAGTTGGCAGACTCTGTGCATTTTTGTTGAAGGGTTGCAAATCATAATTCCTAAGGCCCTTGCTATTAATATGCCCCAAATTCATTGCCCAGCTTCTTAAAAATCAAGACCCGTTCCCAGGAAGCAATTTAAAGTTGGACTAACCACTTTGATATTACAAACACAGGTATCACAATATTTTATTTCTTTATTTAGTTTCGTTTTCAAACCAATGTCTAACATCATCCTATTTGAACTTCAGGGGCAAATGACGAGAAAGGAAGGACCTGGAAAAGCTATCAGAATTTTTCCATTATAGCTAACAGAGGACTCAACTACCAGATTAAATGTATAAGGTTTATTATTGAACGTAACAAGTGGGGTCAGGCAGTTCCATGGAAGGTTAACACCGTGTCCCCCAAACAATCAGGGACACGGGCTCTTCTTTCAAAGCTGTCATCCGTGGCTTGTCATGGGCTCTCCCCTCGTGGTCACGAAGTGGATGCAGCAGTTTGGAGCATTACTCTTTGGACATAGTGACAGGAGAGGAACATTTCCTCCGATGTGTTTTTTTGTTTGTTTTTTAGAGATGGGGAGTTTTTAACTGGGGCACCGCACCTTCTCACTCCCACCTCAGACCTCTGGCTCATTACTGTCCAGAGGATTGAGACCACTCAAACTGACTCAGATTAACCACCCCTGTGTTTGGAGAGGGGTGGGGCTCACCTTTCCCAAGCACACTGAAGGACAAACCCCCAACCAAATCAGAGGAGCTCTGCAAGGAAACGGGGGAGCGGACTGTTGGGAAGACCGGGTGCAGGACCTCAGGAGGCGATGGCGCAGGTATGCCATTCCTCCTTAATCTTGACCCTCAGCCTTGTGAGGGAGAGTAGGAGAAATAGGAAGGAAACTGCTTAAGGCACCAACAGAAGTGGATTCCACACGCACAAGCACCCAGCACCAAGGGCCCGGCTCCCGTGGCTCGGGGTCCTGCCACTCATCTTGGAGAGAGAGGCTCTGGCATGCCACCTGCCCTGAGAGGAGGCTTGGGCAGCTCGGGATGCACCTAGCACAGCGGGGCCTGCAGGCCTCCCAGGTCCTCTGGTATAGACAGGAAGGTAACAAACTTAGTACCTGTTAGAGTGGGCTAAGAACTGTTGTTGAATACATTCATTTCAGAGAATTGGAAGCACTGAATTAATGAAAGTATGAAAGAAAAATAGGTTCTCTTTCATATCATCTCAACAGTCAGATGTGGTATATATTTTTATTCCTGCTCATGAGAAACGTTAAGAAACTGGCTCAGAGTCACAAACTTCATACAAGACAAATCCAGATTTTAAGTATGATTACAAATCACATCCTATTTCCCTTTCCATGGCTACCTCCTTAGAGCTAGAACACGCCTTCGCTATCCTTGGCGTTTATCTAACCACTGAGGCACACTCCCCTAAGGTGCCTGAACTTCCTCTGGAAACGGGCTCTAATTAGTGTTACCTGGACACCGAATCCAGCTTTTGTGGTTCTTTCCAAAACTAGTTGGAATAGATATAGTGTTAAAAAAGGAGTGGGAAGAAACATGCTGACACATGTACCCTTTCTTTGCTGGACTTGGATGTTCAACTCGGATTGATTGATAGGCCTTGTGCTTCTGCCCTGCAGGGGATTTCCAAAGAAGGCCAGCAGAACTGCTCGAATAGCCTCGGATGAGGAGATCCAGGGCACCAAGGATGCTGTCATTCAAGACCTGGAACGGAAACTGCGCTTCAAGGAGGACCTCCTGAACAACGGCCAGCCGGTATGAGGCGGGGGAGGGTTGGGTCTGGGCTTGGGGCACGCGCTCCCCCCATCAGAGAGCCCTTCCCTGGCCTCCCTGAGACTGAGGTTCCTAGGATTTGTCCACAAACTTGATCTTATTGCCTTTGGATCTCTACATTCCTCTGAGTATAAAGACTTAAATCCGGGCAAAAGGAGACAGTGAAATGGCTTCCTTCTGTTATTCCATAAACTGTTACTGGAGTCAGGATCACAAGTTGGAGATAAAGGAAGAAGGGCTGATTTTAAGGTCTAGGGTAGAATAAACGCAGACTGTGATGTTACAAGAAAAAGGAACAAACCCAGGGAGGGGCAGGGGTGGAGAGGGAGGGAAAAGGTGTGCTTGGAGCAATCTGTATCTGCCCCAAAGCAGCAAATTGGAACGCAAGTACCAAAAGGAGAATTGGGATTCTGTGGCATGTACTGATGCTACACAAAAAATACCTTTACCAAGGAAATCACGTTCCCATTCTATTCCACTACCATCACCATTGACTCAGTAATCTGAAAGAGTAAGGCTATTTGTCTTGTTCTGGTTTGTCAGAGCAAGACAGCTAGACTCAAGAGGGAAAAAAAAAATTATGTTTGAAGGTTGCAGAATTGTAAAGATTTCTCCATTGGACTTAAATGTTTCCTCGCCAGTTGTTTGTTTTTTATGTTTCTTACTGACCCTTATCTCATCAGCATATTTTAAGGGGACAGGAAACGCTAGTCTAGCAAGACTTCCCCAATAAAGGCAAGGAGCCTTTGTGTGGCTCTATTATGGAGTTAGCACCAGAAAATGTGCTCGGCTCTTAAGCACAAGAGGAAAGGGGCCTTTGTAAAAAGTCTCCCTCTCAGACACCTTTTTCAGAATAGAAATCTCACAGTGCTAATTATGTTTTCTAGGAATTTTAATTACCAAGCATTGAGAACTGAACATGTGAGAACAGACCCTGGTTGATTAGGGAGGTACACAGAAGAGGTTTTGAATGCTGATTTTAATTATTAGGGCATCCTGATCTGAGTTCAGGAAGACTAAAATTCTCATGAGATCTTATGCTAGTTATTCATCTCACTGAGAACAGACTTTTACAAAGGGAAATACTTCTCCCTGGAATGATTGCGTGTGTCCGTGCACATACTCGGGGCATTTTCTCTGGCTCTGTCAATGGGAGCCTTTGAAAGATTAAAACAAGTGTTTATGGGAACTTTTTCAGGCCAGGTAAGGAATGGCACCTCTCCTGTTTCTGTTTTTTTTTTTCCTTTTTGGCTGTTTAAATATTCTTTATGGATTAAAATTCTCTGGTTAAAGTAAGACTTCTATAAGATATTATAGCATACTATGTATACTATATGTATAAAGTATTTTTGTTATATTTCATATATATATATACATACACACACACACATATATATATATATATATATATATATATATATATATATATATATTTCCCAGTGAATTACATCACAATAAGGGCCAAAGATTTCCATATTGGAGAGTTTAAAAGGCCAAGGAAAGGAAAGCTTCCCCTTTTAGAAAATTAGACACTCAAGCAACTTTTCCCTAATGTTACATATTATTGTTACTTCTTTTTGACTTCCAAAGACAGGGCTCCTGTATCCACATAGCACATAGTGCTTAGAAACAAACTGTGGAGCAAAGTGGGCTTCTAATGATGCAGGTGCATTCAGTAAAGGACTGTGTGTCAAAGTGATGTCTCTGCTATGAGGAACAGAGTGGAAATTATTCCAGTCCTCTCTGCTATTGATGCAGTTCTCCATGAAACTTTAGGGAGACTTTTAAGGGAGCAGAATTCATTGATTTTTATTTATTTTTTAGAAACATGAGAAAATAGCCCTAGCTGGTTTGGCTCAGTGGATAGAGCTTCTGCCTGGGGACTGAAAGGTCCCAGGTTTGATTCCAGTCTAGGGCATATGCCTGGGTTGTGGGCTCAATCCCCTGTAGGGGGCATGCAAGAGGCATCCAATCAATAATTCTCATCATTGATGTTTCTCTTTCTCCCTTCTCCTTCCTCTCTGAAATCAATAAAAATATTTTTTAAAGAAACATGAGAAAATTAATTTATATAGTAACATACTGGACTGAGACACCCCATACACCAAACACATACCTCCGCCTCTTCTTGTCCTCTGCCCTTCTTGTAAAGGAAATAATTTGAACTTCAGGGCTGCTTTGTCATCTGGCACTTGATTTGTTTCAATTCCCGGCTTCAGTTGGGCCTGGAACCAGCGATTACTGGAAATTATAAATTTGTCCCACATATTTTTCGGATTTAGAAAGAATTTCCAATAGAATTTGTATCCATATTCAGAAGTTTATGTAAAATAACTTCTGTACTGTATTTTAGATCCTGCCTTACTAATTGTTCTTTCAATCAAATAGTTGTTTGTAAAATGCCCCTGATGGGGAAATAGTCTTAGTTTTCATCCCAGACCTGTAACGCTAAGGCATTTTCCTATCACCACTCAAGGGCAGGAGTCAGCCCAATATACAGAATAAAAATGTTGGCATTTCTTTTGTCCTAGCAAAAATGGTTTTGGCCAAATCCAAAAGTGCTGGTTGCTAGGTGCAAAAACATGACCACTCTCATTTCTTGATAGGCAAGCAGTTTTTCTCTGAGTAGAATCATGAATTGTGGGTGTTAGAACTAGAAAGTATCTTTCATAGTCTGTTGGCTAACTCAGCCATGTGCAGTCACTCTTTGTGGATTATTCTGTTTGCTGTCATTCCCCTACGTTACACAGCAACCTAGAAAAATGCTCTTAGGAGGTGACACCCCATCACTGCCAGCTAGCCTCAATGTTTATTGTTAAGAATAAGTTTGGGACACACATTTTCTGTGTGGTTTCTGCCTTGTTGCTTATTTTACTCACCGTGAATTTGTGTTCAATCAGTCGGTGGCTTGAAAGATTAGTCAGCCCATGTCCCAACACTGGATTAGGCCATTAGGACTAGAAGGGAGGGGGGATTGTGAAAGTCAGGGCAACTAAAGTCAGGGGAGGAAACAGATTCCTTTTATACACAGGTATCTGTAGGTGGAGATATAGTTACAGAAAACAGCAAACCTTGCTTGTTTGAGAGTTTTCATTCTTTTTTATGATGTGGTATACAACTGTGATTTTTCTAATGTTGTATTTTTTTATGTGATTTACTCTGTTTAGAAGTTAACGTATGAGGAAAGAATGGCCCGTCGATTACTAGGTGCTGATAGTGCAACTGTCTTTAACATTCAGGAGCCCGAAGAGGAAACGGCTAACCAGGTACCGTGCTCCTTTGGACTTCTTAGAAAACTGACGATTACCGAGTCTCCTCTCACCCTAGTCTTTATGGACACTATTCTTGGGATTGACTCTGTGGAAAGTACAGGGCAGGTCAAAGAAAAGCATCACTTTATTTGTATTTACTGAGCACATACTATATGGCAGACATTGCGTTAAAAGATGCATAGAATTATTTCAGTCAGTGAACTTTGTTCCTTTTTACCTTCTTATCGATCAGTTTCTTCTCCTTTCAAGTATCTTTCTGTTTTTCCTGACCTGTGCTGTGCTTTCATGCAAAATAATTTTATGTGGAGAGTAACTTATTTTCTTGAAATTGTTTGAAATATCTAGTGACTATTTCCAATTACATTTTTAATATCAAGTCAAGGTAAAATATTTATGTACAGAAAAACTATATCTTTATTTTATAAATCGCTAATCAACAGAAAACCTAAAATGTTTTCCTGTTACCACCAAAAAAAGCCATTTGATATAAGCCATTGTTTTTCCTCTCCACTGCTTCTGTTTCTAGATGTAGTCTCCCTATTAAAGAAAGTTTTAAAAATCGAGTAAACTTTTGTGTCTGTATAGAAATGGATCTGAAAGGTTTTCCTGTGTTAACTATAGCTACAGCGAAAATCTTCCTTAAAAAAAAAAAACTAAAAAACTAAAAAAAAAACTCTTGCTAGGTTATTATTTCTATTACTAGTCTTCACTTCTCTTTTTCTGCCATTACAGGAAATTGGGTCTCCTCATGCTTCTGTAGGGAGTCCTCTGGATGGTCAAAAGGTTAAGCTTTTCGCCTTTCTTCTCTTTCCAATCTTTCACTCTGTCTAGTGTGTGTGCTTCCTTTTTTGCTGCCATGTCTAAATCATAAATACTACGACACTCTATTTTCATTAACGCCAGATGAACAAAACTAGTGCAATGTGTTTTTCCTTGTCATTTATTACAAACTTGAATGTGACTGTCATTAGTGGATACTCTGAATTTTAAATTGTGAAAAGTTTCTCGTTGCTATACCTTTCTAGGAAAAAGTGCTAATTCTTAAAAACAACTTGAGTATTTTTAAAAATAATTTTTATTGATTTCAGAGAGGAAAGGAAAGGGATAAAGAGATTAAAAAAACATCAATGATAAGACAGAATCATTGATCAGCTGCCTCCTGTATGCCCCCTGCTGGGGATCAAGCCCACAACCCAGGCACATGCCCTGACCAGGAATCAAATCGAGGCCTCCTGGTTCACAGGTCGACGTTCAACCACTGGGCCAAACCGGCTGGGCAATTTGTGTATTTTTTGCAGTTTATTCACAGTGTTGTATTCCTTCTCTCAGGCCAATGAACTGTTTCTTAAAGGTCGAGTAACTTCTTTCAGAGGAAACCTAGTTAAAACAATCCTCTGTTTACTATTGGGGAGAAAACATAACGGGCTGCCTTGTCGTGTTTGTACTTTGTAAGCCAGCAACTGCAGCCCCCACGTTAGTCACCACAGGATGACGGTGGGCCCTTTGCTTTTGCAGCCAACACCTAGACTGTCAATCCTATGTTTCTTTTAAAGATAGAGTGGAAGACAGTTCCTAAAAGCTGCAGAGCCGAGGGAGTTCAGAGGCTCTATGGCTGCAGATTGTGTTGGGTGAAAAAGAAAACCATGGTGCCAGTTCTCCGTGGTTTGTTTGGCGCAGTGCAGTGCAGTGCTGCCGCTGCTGGCCGCATGGACTGGTGTTGCCCTTCTGGAGAAGTGCGCCTCCCGCATCAGCATTCCCCACAGAGGGAAATCGATGTTCCAGCGTGCTTTATTTTTTTTAATATATATTTTATTGATTTTACACAAAGAGGAATTGAGAGGGATAGAGAGTTAGAAACATCGATGAGAGAGAAACGTCGACCAACTGCCTCTTGCACACCCCCCACTGGGGATGTGCCCGCAACCAAGGTACATGCCCTTGACCGGAATCGAACCCGAGACCTTTCAGTCCACAAGCCGATGCTCTGTCCACTGAGCCAAACCGGTTTCGGCAGCGTGCTTTATTTTTGATGAGCAATTTAGGGAAATATAGCCATTGCCTTTCTCCCTGTCCGCCCCTCCATCCCCAAAGAAAAGAGAAATTCATCTTCATAGTTTTGCACTTTGTTTTTTTGGATGAAGATAATGTGAAATCATATACACTTATTTCCAGATGTTTTCTGTTTCATAGGCAACCGAAGTGGGCTCAGACCCGAGGGTAGGCTCTGTGGTAAAAATGCCAGTGTCTTCTAAGCGGGGATGAGGCTCGGGACACACTGTACCACGAGGGATTGAGGCTGTTAACAAGATCTTGCTCTGTCTGATCCAGGAGTACAAAGTCTCCAGCTGCGAGCAGAGACTCATCAGCGAGATCGAGTACAGGCTGGAAAGGTCTCCGGTGGATGACTGGGGCGATGACGTCCACGGTGCGGATGTGCCTGTGGAGAACGGAGTGGCCCCGGGCTTCGAGCTGAAGCTGAAGCATTACAAGATCTACGAGGGAATGCCAGTAACTTTCACGTGCAGGGTGACCGGGAATCCCAAGCCAAAGGTGAGCGGAAAACACGGCTTTTTAGGGGTTGTATTTTCTGAGATCGAGTTTGGCTTCCAGATTACAGCATGTACGGTAGGAGAGAGCGATCCAGACCACCTTTCTCAATACCCATGATGTAAAATGCCTTTAGTACTATACAAGTTCAGAGCCAACTTCAGGAAGCATTGGCAATCAGTAAGGGTGGAACGGGGGTACAGTTTGCGTTTAAAAAGTAGAACTGAATAACCGACAGAGAGCTTTTCATATACCTACATCATTTACTCATGTGCTGTCCTCATTGCTACTCCCAAACTGCAAGCGACTAGACTGAGCTCAGTGAGGCTAGTGAACTTCCCCGAGGCAGAGAGCTGGGGCGTGGCCCGGCTTGAACATCAGCCCCGTGCACAGCGCC
Source organism: Vespertilio murinus (assembly GCA_963924515.1). Taxonomy (NCBI): domain Eukaryota; kingdom Metazoa; phylum Chordata; class Mammalia; order Chiroptera; family Vespertilionidae; genus Vespertilio; species Vespertilio murinus. The sequence continues at coordinate 65,289,540 of OZ004708.1, forward strand.
ATAAAGCAAAGTGTGCTTACTGCTAACTATAAAACCAAAACTTCCCATATTTACAAAGGGGGAGGGAATACTGTGGAGAAAGGATAATCAAAGGAACATCTGGTGCTCAGGAAGCCTGAGCTGACCTAACCGGACCGCTCCATACAGAAATGTAGAAATGCAGAAAGAGAATTGCACTGTCTTTAAAAGGGAGATGAGATTAATAGTTTAGTAGCCCAGCAAAACAGTAACAGAACAACACTTTTCCCTAGAACTTGAGAGAATGAAAAAAACAAACACACACACACCCATGAGAAACTGAAACTTCAAATTTACCCTATTACATGACATGGAGCAAAAAGCTGAGAAATTAATAAGAAACTGAGTCCAGGATAATTAAAATCTTTAGGTTTGCGGTGAAGCAAGCCAAAGTTATCTTGTACCATAGGACAGTTTGGGGCATAGCACACTTCTACAGGGAGGGAGGGAGAAAAAATGAGTTCCTAGTAAAAACTTACAAACCCATATGAGGAAAATAAACAGGAAAACAGAAGTCAGTCACTTACATTATATGGGATAATCTTGAAACTATACAATAACTGTTCAAAATGACTGAAGCAATTTTTAAAGGAACTGAACGTTTAAGAAAGAACAGGACAATATTAAAGACAAGGCAAATGTGTAAAGTAAGCACACAGAAATGAAAAATACACTCAGTGAAATTAAAAGCTCACCAGGGGTGTGAAAGAGCTGAAATGAGAATCAGTTGAATGGAAGAGGGGAAAGTGATGTGAAAATACCTGAAACTTCTGTGTGTTAATGTTCCATACTGTTTAATTTTCTCAATGAGGTAAGTTTTACCATCATATTCTTTTCCTAAAACCAAGTTCCAAGCCCATAGAGAAACATTGGGGGGGGGGGGGCGCCTTAAATTTTCAAACCCATATCCACCCCTAATAAAAAGAGACTTCTAAATAAACTGTTATTAGAGAAAACTGATAATTGCTGTGTATTCACAAATATGATGCCAAATGCATGCATTAAAAATAAATTGGCAGCTTATGAATGAAACTGAATAAGAAATTATATCTTGAACTTCCAAAATATTCATAAAAGATCCTATGTTAAACATTACTCAGTGCTTAAGGTTACTGATTCCTATTCTTAAAGGATATTATGTTCAACTTGAAGATGGGCTATTGTAAGTAACAGAACTGTGTTTTTTTCTAGTACAAATTTAAATATTTCTCGGCTTTAAGAGGCTTAAATTTTTTTTTTTTAGAACTTTCAATTAGATTTTCTTCTTCTTCCTTCCTTCTTTACTCATTGACATTCTTTTTCTTCCCTCCCTGAAGAAATTTTGAAGAATTGCTCTTTTTTTTCTGCATGATATATATGTAAATTATATTAAGATGATTTAAGTATGGAACATTCATTATGTTTTAAAAATGTATTATGCCCTTGACATGCTTGTTCTGAGACATGAGAAGACTAAACAGTAGTCTTGGTAAAATTTTGGAATTGTTTCTTAAATTTCATTTGAAAGTTGTATTCCAAGTATAATGGAAGTGAAAAATACGATTAAGAAAATGACTCTGAAGAACTGGATACTAATTACAGCTTCTCTGTTCCATCAGCAATCATGGAAGTATATGCTTTATGTAGTTTAATTTTTTAGAACTAAAAGTTATTAGTGTAGTTCATTGGTCAGCAAACTGCGGCTCTGTTGACTAATGAGTTTGCCAAACACTGAGTAAGGCATTACCCTTACCCAGAAGTTTTGACTTCAGGTTAAAGATATTAGTACATTATTAAAATGTTTAAGTGTTTTTCCCAAAGGCAGTGGTCGGCAAACTCATTAGTCAAGAGAGTGGCAAACAAGGACTCTTGAGCCCCATTTGGCTTGTGAGCCGCAGTTCGCCGACCACTGGTCTAGTTGATTAATTTTTAGGTTCTGGAGACTAAAAATACGGTTCTGTAAATTTGGAGCTATTGGAAAAGTTATAGCAATCAGACCCTGATTATTCATGCACTTATTTAGTGCTATATGTTTCAGGCATTTTCCTATGTTTTGAAATGAACATTTCAAAAAGATGAATTTGAATGCCAATGTGGCATTAAAAACTGAAGGTTCTAAAGGAGTTTTCATCTGTTAGGAATGCTTTTGGTTGCAAGGAACAAAACTGGCAACAAAGAACTTAATATAGCTTAAAATCAGAGTGATTTATTTCCTTCCCTACCAATTAGTCTGGAGGAGGGTAGACATTAGTGCAGCATTTCAATCATATTAGGGCTGTCTTTCAACTGTGTAGTTCAGAAATAATAAAAAAATCATGATAGATCCATTGACCAGTGAAGGGAGGAAGGAGGATCTACAGAAGATATATGACCATTTAAATGTGTTTTTATTTCACCGAGATTCATTTCTCCTATATTTCTTACATTTAATTTTCCACCAACCCGTTAAAATATTATTTGAAAATTATCACATTTAAATAACTATTGTGTTTTCTTTTAACGTAGCGGGAAGAGCTGTCAAACTTTGAACCTTTGGTCATATGCTCCTGATCTGGAAGTAAAGCGGTAGTGCTCCACCTGCCACCAGCCCTGAACTGGTGCCTCCCTCCTCACCACCATTCAGTGTTTAACGTGGTTCAGTGGAATGACTAGAGTTTTGGGTCTGTTTGTGTTCTCTAAAATAACCTTTTCTCCTTCACTGTACAAGTAATACCTTCTAACTGAGTACATTTGCAATTAGAAGGGAGCAAAAAAGAAAAATAATATATGGCTGTAAAGACCTACTTACATATGTATTTTTAAAAGTAAAAAGGAGGACATGATTTTTTTAAAACTAAAATATAATCAGATTTGCTTATTATCTACTCTTTTCATTTAAAATTCACTTGCCTATTCAGATGTTCCGATTTGCATTTGAAAGTGAAAACTCAGTTCAACTCTACAGACTCCACAGTTATTATTTACCAGTCCCCCAAACTACAGTCCCCAGTACTACACACACCCTTAATTTTCAATCTTGTTTCTTTTCACAGATCTACTGGTTTAAAGATGGAAAGCAGATCTCTCCCAAGAATGATCACTACATCATTCAAAGAGATCTTGATGGGACATGCTCTCTCCACACCACCGCCTCCACCCTGGATGATGATGGGAACTACACCATTATGGCTGCAAACCCTCAGGTAAGGAAGGGTATATATAGGCCTTGCTTCAGTTCTGTGTGCAGCTGACCTTTGAATAACACAGGTTTGGACTGCCCAGATCCACTTATATGTGTTTGGTGTTGGTTTTTTGTTTGTTTTCAGTAATTGCAGTAAATGTGTTTTCTTAATAACATGTTCTTTTCTCTGGCTTACTGTATTTAAGAATATGGTATATAATACAGATAACACACAAAACATGTGTTAATTGAATGTTTATATTATCAGTAAGGCTTATAGTCAACAGTTATACGGAGATTATCAAATGTGGGAGGGGTCAGCATCCCTAACCACCATATATTCAAGGGTCAGCTGTCTAATGTTACAGACATTTTTTTGAACAGAGGAACTGTTTGATTAAAAGATGGGACATTATTTCTTTGATTTGAAACTATTTTCCCAATTTTTACACTATCTCCGTTTAGATGGGTAGGAAAAAAAATTTTTTTTAATGAGTATTTATTCCACCAAGGGTTTTTCTATATAAGTAATTCTGCTACAGATGTGCCTTCTTTCCACAAATACTACCAAGGGCCTAATATGTACACCTATGATATAGGTTATGGGCAAGTCCTGAGCCAGTAAACAAAATAAATCATGTATCAGTTCAGATAGGATTTAGTCTATGAAGTGAAAAAAAGGAGAAAAGGTTGCGTTGTATTATTGAACTTTCTTTTTTACTATAGCATATTTAAAAGATATATACCCACACTTAAATGTAATGGAATTTTTAAAATGTGTAAGTGTAAATCCTAATTCTGATAGTGCCCGTATATAGGAGTCCCCTCTAATCTGCAGGTTCAGTTACTGGTGGTCAGTGCAGTCCAAAAATATTAAATGGAAAATTCCAGAAATAATTCATAAGCTTTAAATTTCACGCCCTTCTAAACAGTATGATGAAATCTTATGCTGTCCCGCCTGGGACATGAATCACCCCTTTGTCTAGCACAATGAGATTTTTTGAGAAATCACATTCATGTAACTTTCATTATAGTGTATTATAAAATCACTCTATTGTTGCTAATTGCTTACTGTGCCTAACTTGTAAAATAAATGTAATCATAGGTGTGTATATAGAGGAAAAGCATAGTATGCACAGTGTTGGTATTAACCGTGGTTTCTGGTATCCACTGGGGGTCTTGGGAGGGCTCCCCTCAGGTAAGCGGGGACTACTATAGCATTTAGGATTGTTTGTTTCCATCCAATGGTTTTCTCTTGTTTTTGCCCTTTGGTTTAGGATTTAAAAAATCGACTACTTAGAATTTAATAGGCGGCTACCTGTGAATCATGTTATCACTCCAAAACTGCAAATTCTTTTTTATTGAAATATCTTATATAGTTTAGGCACCATGCTGGGGGACACAAAAATGATTAAGAAGTTACTTTGTACATTAAGAACTCACTGTGTGACAGGATATTTTTACAAAGTCGGCAGAAGTCATGTAAATATGCCTTTTTTTAAAAAAAAAAAAAAAGCTAAAATTACGTTTTCAGGAGGTTGTTCTGAAATCATTTTTTAACATTCCTATCATACCATATTTCTTTTTAAGGAAATATTAAGTGTCAGAAAATGATAGATAATTTTAGCAAATTTTACAGATGTTTAAATTCATTCAGTGTCCTCCTATCCTATTATCATGTTGTTGTATAAAGATATATTTCTAGAGTAATACTAAGATTAGAATGAACCTCAAATCATTTACCAATTAGGTTGTGACAGAGCACAGTAAACTCTTCTGTCACTAGATGGTTTTCACATTAGTGCCCTTTCTCAAGACTCTAATGTTTCCATCAATGAATACATGGTCATCACCTTGAAATCTAGTCAAAATCACAACCTTTACTGAAAAGTTACATGTTAATGTTTATTTGTGCTCACTTGTGTATTTGAGGGGGAAAAGTGGAACCTACTTTTTTTTCTTACTATATTTTACTTACTATATTTATAAGGTTTTTTTTTCTATATTTTCAGTATGTTTCTCTGAAACATACTGAAAATATAGTAATTTTTAGTTCTCTGCCTACTTATAAGTAGAGAACAACAAAAATCTAAAATATTACTTTCTGTTGGGTTCTTTATTCCTCTTTCCCCTAGGAAGGCTGGGATATATTATGGAGGTAGAATTAACCACATCCCTTAAACATATCAGTACTGGGATCCTGCTAAGGATTTCCAAACATATTTCCCTGGCAAATGTGTTAAACTGTTACTGGAGTAAGCAGTTTAAAACTTTGATTATGAGTCTAAGTCTCATCTTTTTCAAATTATACTAATGAGTTTTCATATGTAAAGAAGTTATAAAGGGGAAGGTCTCCCTGTGCAGGGTCCATGAAAGTGTGAAGAGCTGAAGACAGAACCCTGCCTCAAGGGTCTCTGAGCATTTAAACTAAGATGGGTCATTGATAAAGGAGGGCTGCTAAAGATTAATTCCCCTTGGAAACAAAGAGAAGGATAAATGACAGAAACCAAAAGAAGATACTGAAAAGCCTAGGGCAGTGGTCGGCAAACTCATTTGTCAACAGAACCAAATAAACATTGGAATTTTTTTCCAATTCCAATTGGAATTTGGAACGAGGAATTTCGATTGGAATTTCTTTTGAGAGCCAAATTTTTTAAACTTAAACTTCTATTGACACCACTTCTTCAAAATAGACTCACCCAGGCCATGGTATTTTGTGGAAGGGCCACACTCAAGGGGCCAAAGGGCTGCATGTGGCTCGCTAGCCGCAGTTTGCCAACCACGGGCCTAGAGGCTATATAGTTCAAGGGTTAAAAGCATGAACTTTAGCAGCAACCAGACCTGAGTTGGAGTTCTAGCTCTGCCATTCCTGACCTGTGTGACCTTCAGCAAGTCACTTAACCTCTCTGTTCCTCTTCGATGAAATTATAAGAATACTAGAGGCCCAGTGTATAGATTTCGTGCACTGGTGGGGTCCCTTAGCCTCGCCTGCGTCCTCTTGCAATCCGGGACCCCTTGGGGGATGTTGGGCTGCCAGTTTTGGCCCCATCCCTGCAGGGATCAGTTTGGGCCAAAACCAGCAGTCCAATATCCCCCCGAGGGATGGAGTAGTGTGTGGAGCAGCAGGGGGCTGGGGGCCGGGGAGGAGCCCAAGGCCACTGGGCGCAGTGTCACTCCCGCTCAGTAGCACTGCCCGGAGCTGGGAGAGGTTCTCACCACTGCAGCTGTGCCTGCCAGCTGTGAGCCCGGCCTCTGGCGCCCTCAGTCACCTGAGCGGTGCTCCCCCTGTGGGAGTGCACTGACCACCAGGGGGCAGCTCCTGCATTGAGTGTCTTCCCCCTGGTGGTCAGTGCACATCATAGCGACCGGTTGTTCGGTCATTTAGGTTTTTATATGTGTAGATTGGTTTCAAAAATACATGTGAAGCACTCAGTTTACCTGGCACATATTTTGCTTTCAATAAATGCTAGTTATTGTCATTTTAATTCGAGGGCACCAATAACCCTATCTTAGAGAAGCAGCTCAAAGAGGTGGCAGGATACAAAGGGTCAGACTGTCTGTTTCTAGGTGTCCTGCTCTCACAGTACCATTAGAGAGTAAACAAGTCAGTTTGGGATAGGATTTCTACCCAACATGTTGCTGATGTGTGGTCTTCTGACCTCCTGGCTCTTCCTTTTTACCACCCCCATGGGAAAGGAGAAGGCCGCAGACATGGCTCTGCCACAGCTATGGGCTTTGGTGGAGGGGGAGGGAGCCCTGGCCAGCGCACAGCCACGTCCAGAGCACAGCTGACGGGGCCACACAGGAAGGAGCAGCTGCTCTCTGCTCCCAGCATGCTCTGGGCCAGAGGAGGACCCGCAGAGCCTCGCTGCCCTCCTTCTGGCTGCAGAGAGCTCTGCCGCTTGACTGGGTACAGGAGCAGCCCCGTGGAACCCTCACTGGTGTTTTGACTGAGCTCCCCTTTGATGAGAGGACAAAGAAAGAAGTGGACCCGTTTACAGCAGGTAGCCACAGGACTCCTGTGATTAAGCAAATGGTAATATGACTGACGGCTCTCAGGGAGAAGAGTCAAAAAAAAACAACACACCCAGTGTCAGCCACCAAAGCAGTTCCTAATATCCCCACGGTTGGTGGATTGGACCTTTGGAGGCTAAAAATCTCTTTTCCTATCTAAATGACCAAAAGCAGGTATAGGAGGGCAAACGCAGGAAGAGAATCTGAGGAGATCCTAAAAGTGGGTGTTTATGCCTAAAGGGGAAATTGTTGTGAGAATATTTATAGCACTTGGTAATAGTCAGTTGCTGTTCCAAGTTTCTGAGTATGTTGCCAACTCCTCTATCTTGGGGATTTCAGTAGCAGGTATGTCCAAATATGACAGATGTAGGTTTGGGGAGTTGTCACCTAGAAATTAACTTCACTACCCATTAGAAAAACAAAGCATACGTACTTTTTGTTAATCCTCACTGAGGATATTTTTCCATTGAATTTTAGGGAGAGTGGGAGAAAGAGGGAGAGATAGAAACACAACCATTGGTTGCCTCCTGCACAAGCCCTGACCAGGTAGGAGCCCGCAACCAAGATGTGTGCACTTAACCGGAATCGAACCCGAAACCCTTTGGTCTGCAGGCCGGCACTCTATCCACTGAGCTAAACTGGCTAGGGCCAAAGCCTAAGTATTTAAACCATCACAAGTGGCAGATCATTTTTCTACCTAACCCTTGGCATAGTTATCTGTTGCTTTAGGAAAACTGTAATAGAAATGTTTAGCAGTGCCATCATCTCAACTTTATAACATCTGTTATTGTATACTAAAGTATTTTGCCATTCTTATAAATTGTGAATTAAGCCATGATTTCAAAGAAGCATGACACAGTAAGGCATCGAAAAAAATTCACAAGAAAAAAAACTAAATTTTTCGAGGCACATATTAATCCCAAAAGCATAGCATGTGGCCAACAGAAAACTGAGGTTCACTCCCTGTTTCCTTGATGCCCTGTGGTTATCTGAAACTGTTTACCATTTTAAAAGAATTTGGGTTTGAGGGGGAGACAACTACACCAGTTTTTCCTGGTACACTGCAGCCTGTATGGGGTGAGATGACCAAGGGAGAGAGAGAGGAAAAGGCTGGAGTGGAAAAACTGGTTCATAATGGAACGCAGACGGCGGAGCTTTCCTGAGCAGTGGGAAATAATGACAGAAAGTAGCCGAGGGAGAAAGGGTGAGAACCAAAGAAAGAGGCAAACACTAACGTACAGCACAATGTTTCATAGAATGTTTTTCCCCCTGGGTTAATCTCTGGGGAATAAGAAGTGCGTTAGGTATTGCTGACTACACCCAATTATGAGCCCCAACCATACCCTCGGCTGTGCATCATCCGCGGTGCGTGCCCCTCCGGCAGTTCCTAGAGGCCAAACCAGCCCACAGCTCCGCGGAGTGAGTGAGTGCGCAGTGTTGCACCCAGCATCATGCCAAAAGGAGGCTCACAAACACAATTTACTGTAGACAGTAATCCTGTATGTAAGACGCAGCTAAGTCTAAACACGAATGTTTGCCTCTGTTTTGTTGTGTTGCTAGGTTACTCTGTATCGCACTTGGACTGTAATGGCTGTTTTGCAGTTTGATGTTTCCTCAAATTGCATTATGTATACAAGTGGCAGGCTTTTATGAAGATCTGTGTGCCACGAGTTACATTTCGCAAACAAGGAAATATAAATGTTATTTGCATATTATATAAATAATTGGCCTTGCATGCATGAGGCATCAAACAATTTTTACAAGCTAGATGTTTAATACAGAATCCCTTTAAGAATTCAAACTTATTACTTGTACTGTGGCTTTGTTTGGGAATAGAAAATGAACACGCAGCTGAGTTAAATTTAGAAAGATAGTTTGTTGATTTGTTTTAGCATTAAAGGGTGCTTGAATCATTTCAATCTTCACTTTAAATGTTCACTTCCATTATTACTTCATGTGTTAATGAAGCAGAAAGAAATGAGAAAGTTAACAGCGAATGGAGAAGCATTAATGTGCAGTGGAGCCTTCTAATTGTGATGATTACGAGGGCTAATTGGCACATTGGTATGATTGAAATTACCTAATGCTAATGTTGTGTGATCTTCATAAATAAAACTTTCAGACTTAAAAACCTGCGCTCTCTATTGTGCAAACTAGAGGCATCTTTTCAAAGGTGCTTCACTGAATTCTGGATTTTTTTTTCCTTTCAAATGTCAAAATTAAACATCTTGTTGGTTTGCATGTTCATTAACTGTTACTGGTCATTTATTGATTTAATATTATACATACAGGGTGGTGGCAAAGAAAGGTTTACAGTTGTTCATATAGAAAATAATACAATGATTAATAAATAATAATGCAATAAACTGTTTTATGTACTCACAACTGTAAACCTACATTTGGCCCACACTGTAGTTAACCAGTACTGTATTATCAAACTAAGTCTGCCCCCCAACGACCATACCTTTATCCTTTATGTTCAGAAGTGAAGAATGATATACGAGTGAAAAGGTAACATTCCTTTTTCTTAAATTTGGGAAATTAAGGAAATATCTGTGGCTGTGGCAGTGGTTATGTATATGGTTCTAAGAGGTAGCAGTGAAAACATTATAGAAATGTTTAGAGTAGGATGCCACCCTGTTTACCCTTTTTTTTTCCTTTTGGGAGGGCAGGAGGGAGAGCTTACCCTACGCCTTGCCAAGTGGTTAGAGTGAAGTAGGATATCTTTCATTTCCTGCCTCAAATGCAGCCCTCACATAAACCAACACCTGAATCTTCCTGTGTGTGTGGCACTTTTCAAGCACCAGCAAAAGTTAAAAAAGTTGATCTCTCCACATAGTCTGCCCCTGTGCTAAGAGTATTTTGTTGGTTTTTTTTACTTTGGAGTAAATTACATCCCAATGTGTGTGAGAGAGAGGGAGAGAACTCCATTACACGGAGAAAACATTGTACTTAACAAAACAATTCTAAGGGATGCCTCCTATCCATCTGGTTGTTATTACTATATATATATGCAACATTTAGAGCATTGAGAACATGTAAAACACAGTACCTAGTAATCTTCGTAAGAACCCACGAGGGATTCACTGAATGGTTCTATTTTACAGATAAGACAATGTAGCCAGTTAAGTTTCCTGCCTCGAGTCACTCAACAATCAAGTACAAAACTGGGTTACAAACCCAGATGGACTCCAGAGCTAGGGAGTGTCATACAGAGATGCCGGGGCTCATTCCGGCACTAGGGGGCGGGGGAGGCACTGGTTAAAGCGGTATTTGAAAGAATCCATAAATAGGAGGTAAGAGCATACCTTAAAGTATATCCACTGGGAAAATTAGATTGGAGTCAGCTAAGCTGCTGGGGCCCCTAAAAATCACCTTGTCCATGCACATACAATGTCTCGGGCGCTTAGTGACACAATACCGCATTGGTGAATTTAATGATAATTTATGACATCAGGTACAGTAGCCTCCTTTATCCACAGTTTCATTTTTTGTGGTCTAAAAATATTAAATGAGAAATTCCAGAAATAAACAATTCATAAGCTGAGTAGTGTGATGTCCCACTCTGCCCTCCCAGGACATGAACCATCCTTTGTCCAGCATATTCACAATGTACGTACAGTACAAGACATTCTGAGACTACGAGACTACATTCCTATAACTGTTATTATAGTATATTGTTATAATTGTTAATCTCTTACTACTCCTAATTTATAAATTAAACTTTATCATAGGTATATGTCTAGGGGGAAAAGCACAGTATATATAGAGTCTGGTACTATCCATTAGGAGTCATGTTATGTATCCCTGGTGAAAAAGGGTGGGTTATTGTACCATTTGATATTTACAGTATCATCTTCGGTTATATCATTAATCTTTACAAGATCCTTATGAGCTAGACCCCAGTTTTTACAGAAGAAGAAATAAAGGCTTAAATAAAATCAGTGACTTGCTCAAAGTTTTAAGAAAGCCAAGATTCATATCTAGGCTAGAGAATTTTTTTCTAACTTACATAAATGATTAGTTAATATTAAGTTCCCTTGTGGAGGCTCTGGGTTTTAAAACACAAGGGAGAAAATCTATCCAGATTATACAAATTTATTTTCATCTATCCAAATTAAAATTATTTGTAAGCAGCAAAGCAAACAAGGAAGCCATATCCTCTATGTCAGCACAGTTTAAGGTGTTTGTGTAGAACAAACCACACACTGTCTTGTCCCCAGGCTCCAAAAAGAATCTTGGCTCTTACACATTATTTGTTAAAGTACCCAGCAGCAGGATGCGTCAGACGGGTAGTTTATAATGGGTGTCTTCTAAGCAAGTCACATTTAGATTTCCATGGCAGGCATAGTTTTGGAAGGGTTAGTTGAAATTAATTTTCAGATTTCAATCTAGTTTAGGGAATCAAATGCTTGCCAAAAACTCAGCACAGGAGAATTTATAAGATGCGGCCTGAACTTCAGCTACAATTAATCTAAGTTAGAAATAATTCCTCTTCATAATGTTATACTTCACGTGTCCCTGGAAATTTTCAGGAAAAGTCATGCTTTAACTATAACCTTGACAGCAAATATTGTGAGTGCTAGAGGAATTTACATGTCCAATGGTATAAAGACTACTTAAGAGTGCTTCCTATGACCACCTCATTCTATTGGGTGATTCCTGATTCTTCTCCCGTCTGTATTACATTCCTCTCGTCCACATTACACCTCTCTGCCTTTTCTGAGTGGTAATGGCCCTCAAGAAGTCCTGGCTCTGGGAAGATCCGGAGACCCCACTACCTGGGTTCCGGGTTCTTGTCTGTGTTCCCTCTACCGTGTCCTTGCCCTCATCCCAGCCCTCTCTCAGGGAGAACTCGGAAAGCAGTTCTTCAGACCATACCGAGCACCTCTTGCTTCTGCAGCCTGTCTGTATTGGCAACTTGGAATGAAAGTAGGAGTCAGTGGTAAATTCTGACTATAAAGGCACATGGGGGCTACTCTTCAACCTAAAGAAAGAATTCCTTAATGCCATGGTCGGCAAACTGCGGCTTTTTGGCCCCTTGAGTGTGGCTCTTCCACAAAATACCATAGCCTGGACGAGTCTGTTTTGAAGAAGTGGCGTTAGAAGAAGTTCAAGTTTTAAAAATTTGGCTCTCAAAAGAAATTTCAATCGTTGTACTGTTGATATTTGGCTCTGTTGACTAATGAGTTTGCCGACCACTGGTCTAGTCTAATCCATAATAAATCGGCTTCTCATTTTTCCTTCCTTGCTGTTCCCTTTTGGCCATTATCTGAATTTGTAAATACATCTGCTCATTCTCCTGGGAGCTGAGGGAGTGGAGGAGAAAAATCGTCTAGTTTGCTATTCTGCTTGTAATAGTGAGGGAAATTTTAGGAGAAAGGGCTAAAACAAAAAGCCAGAGTAACTGAATGATTTATTCATGTCATGTGGGTCTTGTAAATATTACTTTTGTCTATCCATATGACAGCATTTATCAAGCTGTCAGGGCCAAGTTTCAGAGATAAAATAGAGCTTTTCATTAGATAGGCCCTTATCATATGACCCACACATTTTAGGTTCATAACTGATTCCGGTCTTCAAGTCTCAAACACGTTCATTTCATGCAAACATGGCGCACCATACTCAGTATGCTCTCCTTGTCATCCCTGTGCATACTTATCTCATAATGCTCATGCTACCATCTCTTTTACTATGTGGTTTTTGGAAGGGATACTCCTAATATTTATTAAATATACTACTGAGAAGATCTAACAGAAAACTAAAATCACGTCGTTTGATTTCAAACTTGGCTCCAACCAGTAGCTACCTGACTGTGAAAGTGGAATCCTCACAGGACAGTGGTGACCTGCTGCTGTATTTTACAACTCGGTGTCCGGTGTTAGGGAGACCTTAGCAGATCACAGTAAATCCGGTGAGGCTATCATTTGAAATACCATCCTAGATAAACAGTAAAGCTTACTGAACCAGGGAAAGCACATTTCTGAGAGGGGTGGCGCCATCCCTAACATGGCACACGGATTCGCTATGGAGAATAGGAGAATGGACAGTTGTTTTGCATAGCAACTAACGTCTCCTCCCGATGTCTCCCACAGGGCCGCGTCAGTTGTACTGGACGGCTGATGGTACAGGCTGTCAACCAGAGAGGCCGCAGCCCCCGCTCTCCCTCCGGCCTTCCCCATGCCAGAAGGTATTTCCGATGTTCCTTTCACAGGTGTCACTATTATTTTATCACTGTAAGCTCAACACTCTTAGCATTGTGGTGGCCATAAAAGTCACATTAGTTGGAGACAGAATGTGAATTTAACCTTCAAGTACATACAGTTATGGCTCCTTGCGATTCAGAAAGAGGAAGGAGCAAACATACTAAAGTGTGCTAAGCCAGATACACCATCATTAGTGTGTTAAATAAGGCCCACTTTATACACGAGGAAAGCAAAACTCAGCATCTTTACATGGCACGAAAATACCAGTAAATGCTACACAGATGTTCAAAAACAAGAGCTGTATGGATTGACCATTATGAATTATTGCCAGTAAGTTCTCTTAAAACCAGCTGACTTGTGCGTGTTCATTTTTCAGATTCTTCATTCAAAACAGTTTATTTTAGACCTAATCTTATAAGTAATATTTTTTCATATTTTAAATGCTCAACAAATATCTTAAAATAAATAGTGTCTGTTTTCCATTCCTAGTAGCCCTGAGTTTATGTAAGGATGGTGATAGGCAGGGCTGGGAAAAGGATATTACTTCGTAGTAACACATTTGCACTTAGAAAAGATTATGATAAGTCAACCAGTGTGTCATCTTGATTCCTATTTAGATATTTTATAGACGGAGCATGACAATAAACTAGGGGCCACAGATGCAAACACCCTTGATGAAAAGAACAAATACTAAATTAGGCTCATAGAAGGCACCAGGAAGAACTGAGTCAGCACCACGCAAATGGTGTGTCTGTGATGCCTCCTGTGATTGGGCCCACAGAGCCCTTTGTGCAACATTTGAAAAGGCCAGCTCGGGCACCTGAGCATGTGCAAATCTGACTCGTTTGTGGCCACATCTGTTCACAGGATCCTGGGCCTGTATCTATGGCTGCACACACACATATTTAGTAGCATATCCATTCTCCTGTATCATTTTCTTCTTTCCTTATGGCCTTCAATATATCTGAGCTTTCCCATGTACCACTGTCTCCTAGAAAAGCACTCTGTTCAAAAATTCATCTGTATTTGTAGAGAGTAAACTGTATTAAAAAGCTGATAATCATTAGCCTATTATACCAGTCTTTCACCTGTGCCACTCTTACTTTTTCTAGTGAAGTGTTTTTAAATTTACTTTCTAATGATTACAGGCAGAGTTTGCATTCAACATCTTGCTCTTTTCTTAAGTCTTCCCTACCCTTTCTTTAAAATTGGATTGCTCTCAAAGATGTCTCTAGCAACATACTTAAAGAGAGAAGCACAAGATCTTGGAGATTTGCACATTATTGAAACTATAAAAAAAAGGGTCTTCAGTACATGGATAATCTATATAAAAGAAAACCTGCCTTAAAATGCAATTTGTTTTCCTGATTAATAGGGGAAGGAATTTTGATTCTAAAGATATTAAGTTTTTATAAAATGAGAAACTTAATTTCCATACATTTAAAACCACAGTGGAAAGTTACAGTAATTTCTGTTGAAAAAGAATTGGTGATGCCAAAACCGGTTTGGCTCAGTGGATAGAGCATCGGCCTGTGGAATGAAGGGTCCCAGATTCTATTCTGGTCAAGGTCATGTACCTTGGTTGTGGACACATCCCCAGTAGGGGGTGTGCAAAAGGCAGCTGATTGATGTTTCTCTCTCAGAGATGTTTCTAACTCTCTATCCCTCGCCCTTCCTCTCTGTAAAGAATCAATAAAATATATTAAATAAATAAGAATTGGTGATAAATAAGTGAGCAACAGCTACTGCTGTTTCTCATACAGCTTTCAAAATATTTACTTAGGTAAAAACAAAATAGAATATATCATTTTCTCCAGTTTCCCCTTTTATGATTTATACTAGCTTTAAAATTAGGAGAGCAGAATTGTGTAAGATGTGCAATTAGCAGACTGTTAAATTTTTTTAAATATATTTTATTGATTTTTTACAGAGAGGAAGAAAGGGATAGAGAGCTAGAAACATCGATGAGAGAGAATCATCAATCAGCTGCCTCTTGCACACCTCCCACTAGGAATGTGCCTGCAACCAAGGTACATGCCCTTGACCAGAATCAAATCCGGGATCTTTCAGTCTGCAGGCGGATGCTCTATCCAGTGAGCCAAACCGGTTTGGGCCAGACTGTTAAATTTTTAAGAAATTTCTCAATGAAACCAGATTTTGCTTTGCTGACGTTTTCATATGTAAACCTTGGGGATAGAAATCAGGCATGAGTATTTATTACATTATTGCCCCTGTATTATTTTTAAAGAAACACACAACAAATGCCTAAGAGCCCGGAAATAACTGCTGTCTGTCTGCCCTGTGTCCTGTCCCAAGGCCTCGTTCCAGGTCCCGGGACAGCGGCGACGAGAATGAGCCCCTCCAGGAGCGCTTCTTCAGACCCCACTTCTTGCAGGCTCCTGGGAACCTGACTGTGCAGGAGGGGAAACTCTGCAGAATGGACTGCAAGGTAAGAGCTTGCCGTGGTCTACAGATCGATCGTCTCCCTTCTCCCCTCGTTGCCGTTTCTCTTTAGTTTCTTTGGGGAAAGTTATGTAAAATAGACATCTTTAATGTGGGTTCCAGCTCAAGAGAAAGAAAGATCAGTGAAATATATGGGTGGGATATGGATATACTGTTTTGAATCATTCTTTTCCCTCACTTTTAAACATTCAGTAAATATGTTCGTTCCTAAGGGCCCCATGAACAGTATTCTAGAAAACCCCTGGGAGGTTTTTCCTTCCTCATTTCATTGAAATCTATGTATGTATTAATCAGTCACATGTCATTTCTAAGAGGAATGGGAGTGACAGCCTTCTTTCACCCCCTTTACAGCAGGCCTTCTGAACTCTGGGGAGCCAGGTTCTGTTGCATGTGTGAACTCGGAAATTGCACCGAATTGTGCATGATAAAGCTTTCATCCATTTCTCAAAAGAGCTTAAGGCAAAAAAGAAAAATGCTTAAAACCCCTGCTCTGGAAAACTTTTTGTTTGTTTTCCCCATTACTTATATTTAAAATTTAGCTCTTAAATATGGATAAGGTTTTGAAACATTACTTAGGCTCCCTCTGCTGGTTCTTTTTGGGATTGCAAAGCACAAATAGAGATTTAAAGGATTTGGGCAGTTTGTTTTTACAAAAAGTAAATCAATATATTTAAGCTTTCCCATGTGCCACTATCTCCCAGAAAAGCACTTTTTACAAAAATTAGATCTTATAGAAACTTATAAAAAGATTAAAAGCATCTATTTAAATTATGATCTGATTATAATAACCTTAAATTCCTGAGATCAGGCTTTCTTTACTTATACAACCAAGAAAGTTGGGGTTAGAAAAGGGGGAGTAGAGCCAAAACCGGTTTGGCTCAGTGGATAGAGTGCCGACCTACAGAATGAAAGGTCTCAGGTTCGATTCCAGTCAGGGGCTTGTACCTTGGTTGCAGACACATCCCCAGTAGGGGGTGTGCAGGAGGCAGCTGATCGATGATTCTCATCAATGTTTCTAACTATTCCTCTCTTTCTCTCTGTAAAAAATCAATAAAATATATAAGAAAAAGAAAAGGGGTAGTAGAACCCAGCATTTTCCCTTTGTCTTAAACTCTGTCCACTGGACAGGTGCACTGTGAATGAGGTGGGCTGGGAGCACACAGTGCTTTCGGCTTCTCTCCTCCAGTGCATGGTCCTGTGTGTCTGGGTTCTAATCCAGTACAGTGGGAAAAAGCAGAGCCACTTTGTTTCTACATTTGGGAAAGGCCTGGAACCCGACCACCAGTATCTACTCGCTCTTTCTACATTCCACTTCCAGCGGCCTTCGACAGGGATCGCAGTGTATGTGGAGAGCTAGGGGTGGGGGTGGACAGATGTGAGAACACAAGAGCGTGACCCTCTCAGAAGCCACGGGGCCTAACTACTGCTGTTTGCTTCCAACTCTCTGCATCCTTTTGACCAGTAATTTAAATGTACTTAATATTTCTCCTTTGAATTCTTTAGACCTTTGTGACATGTGGGGGGAGGCATCTTTTAGGAAGTATAAATGAGTATCACGTAGCAGGAAGAGAATTTATGAGTTCTCTGGCTGATTTTGGCCGAGCTGGGCCTTCAAAAAAAAAAATTGTTTTGCAGTCCAGCTGACATATTATTGTATGTAATTCCCCACTAGTAGCTATGTGCTGGGAAGAAAGGCCTGCCTTAGGAGCGTTTTTCTCCCCATTCACAGGCAAGGCTGTGAAGAGCTGACAGATGGCAGCCGGCCATACCTTTCACAGTGCTTGTGATTAGCAATTAAATGTGCTTTTGTCTGATCTCTGGTCTACACAACTGTCACGGTCTCAAGATTTTATGGTGTTTCCATTGTGATGCTAATTTGTTGATATGGCTTTCTGGGTAACTCTGTATCGTTGTTAGTTTCAAGGGTTATCAAATAATAGCAATAGCCCTACTTGCTGATGGGTGCACCACAGTCTCCACAGCGATGGCATCTCTTTGACGAGAAGCTTCATAGGAGATAAATGCCGGCCCAGTATTTGTTAGTTATTATGGTGGGGCATCTTTTTGTCAAAGAGCTCAGGGCCCTACGCTGACATCATCCCAGTAATCTTTACAACCCTTGGAGAGGTAAGATGATGACACAGTTTTTTTTAAAAGTCCCCATTCCTCTAGGTTGCTCTATAAAGAAATGTTTAAAAGTGAGCTCACTACTGCTTAGGAAGCCACGGAAAGGTTTTCAGCAAAAAAAGAGCCCACGCCGATACGAAAAGCCATCTTTTGTGCTACCGAGGCAGGAATGTGTGATGGTTCCTTAGCTTCTTGATTTCCTTGTTTTCACATTGGAGAAGTTCATATGCATTTCTTTCCGGTTTAGGTCAGTGGGTTACCAACCCCAGATCTAAGCTGGCAACTAGATGGGAAGCCAGTCCGGCCCGACAGCGCTCACAAGATGCTGGTGCGAGAGAACGGGGTGCACTCCCTCATCATAGAGCCCGTCACGGCGCGAGACGCCGGCATCTACACGTGCATAGCCACGAACCGAGCGGGGCAGAACTCCTTCAGCCTGGAGCTTGTGGTTGCAGGTAGGCTCGGCGGCGAGTCTTTCCTCTCTCCAAGAATGACCGTCAGGCTTAGACATGGGAACTAATCCTGCATCAGTAAACCACTATGGAGAATAATTCACACTGCTGAGAAATAGATTGCATCATCAAAGTAGCTAATTAGGACATGTTGTGAGGCTTAGCAAGTCCGAAACTAATTTTTCTTCAGTGCAGCCACGGTTATTTTTTCCTTCTCCCACTAGCCTGGCCAAGAGAGAAAGGGATTGGGGCTTTTCTGGGTCATCCTGGGTGTGTGTGTGTGTGTGTGTGTGTGGACCTCAGTGTTACATGAGGAGAGGGCAGCAGCATGGGCTCCAAGAACCAAGTTTGATGTGTAGGAATTTGCTTGTGCATGAAGTTCTGCAGACAGACTCAGCTTTTACAGTGGCATACAGGCAGTCCTCGGGTTATGTCGCCATCTCCATTTATTTAAAAAAAAAAAAAGTTCTGTCATTTCGACATATGCACATATGTGCTTTGTTTTTTATTATTTACCACAGGTAAAGGTCAGGAATTATTATCTTTTAATTTTTCTTACTGTTTCACTTCATTACTGCTGTGTACATGCTCCATGTGAGCGACGCAGGTGCTTATGTGGGTGGGTTTTGACTTACGGTAAAAATCGAGTTACGTCGCGCCGTAGGAACGGATCTCCCACGTAACCCGAGGACTGCTGTGTACCGATTTCAAATCCAAAATTTTAAACATTTCATTACCCCCAATATCATAGTCACATTAAACTCAGAATTGCCTTTTAATTGATTATACTGTTTGGTGAACTTTGTAAAAGTTTTGTTACATAAAGTCTTACCCTTAGATAAGGACAGTGTATTTATGGAAAGGTTTATACCATCCTTAGGAGTTGAGCATAAGATTCTGATATCTCTTCTTGTAAAAAAAAGAAACAATGTTTATTCCTCGTATACATTATCTCAATTAGTCCTTACAACAGCGCTATGAGATAGAGCAAATGTTCATCCTATTTTTAGGGATGTGGAAATTAGATTAAGGGACTTGTCCTGGTCCCATTAGTCAGCTAAGGGCCAGTCTCAAGAGGTCAGCTCACTCCTAGTGCTCTTCCAAACACCGGGAGCCACTGGGTTGTTCGGAGAAATGTAGCATCAGTCAGTATGCGGACTACGGTGCTGTATGTTAGCCATGCTTTACGATCTTGTGTGCAGGGTTCAGTACACTATGCACTAGGATT
Source organism: Vespertilio murinus (assembly GCA_963924515.1). Classification (NCBI taxonomy): domain Eukaryota; kingdom Metazoa; phylum Chordata; class Mammalia; order Chiroptera; family Vespertilionidae; genus Vespertilio; species Vespertilio murinus. Next base: position 65,309,187 of record OZ004708.1, read on the forward strand.
GATTTCCCTCATCAGACCAAACCCTTTGGTTTTCTCCTGTGAACTGTGCTGCCTGTCCTCAGGACCGACCCTGGAGGTCCAAGAGACAGCTCCGTTAGAGCACGGCAGCGCATAGTAACTGGAGCCAAAGTCCCTGGCGCCATAGCCTAGTTCTCCCTCACTAGCCGAGTCCTTGGGCGTATGTAAAACAACTCCGCCACTTCATTTCTCCATATGAAGCAAGGGGAACGATGCCTCACGTGTTTTATAGGGATTAAATCTATGAAGCTCTGCATCACCAGCAGCCTCCATAGCAATGCTCTGCAATGGTAACTGCTACTCTTAATGGTGAGTTGCTATGGCATTAAGACATTTTTTATACATTTTACAGTCTTTTCAGAACTGAGCCCAGGAAGGATACTATGTGGCGTCTATTCCTACTTTCCCAAAATAGCCTAGGTCAAATAATTCATGTGAAGTCCAATAAAAATACTACCCTCTACTCCAGCCGGTGTTGCTCAGTGGTTGGAATCATTAAAAAAAAAAATTTTATAGTCTTGGTTGGGTATTTGAAATTTTCAGATGAATGTTTATCATCCTCACCTGTTTTTCCCTTAGCTTTGATATATTTATCACTCCAGAAGGTAGAAAATGGTGGAGAAAGAGATGCGTCCTCAAATTCATTATTGATAGCTCAGAAGAAAATAAAACTAAACCTTATTTTCTCTGAAATTGTTTCTACCTGGGATCCAAGAAAACAATTTCCCATTGGATGGTGTTATTAGAGTGTTATTAACAGTTCTGAATTTTTTCAGACTAATGAAGTTATCCTTCCTCCAAGGTCTTTTGATAGCCCTTCAAATACAAATTGGAATCTTTTAATTTATAGGTAACTAGTTAAAGCTGCTAAAGTTAGATGAAAATGTCTCTCCTTTATGTTTCCCCTTTTAAATCCTACAGTACGTCTCACTGAAGCCATCACTTACAAAGTTTCAGAATCTTCCTAACATTTCAGAGAGCAGGGAGAGAAATTCAAGTGGATCCAATTCCCAGATGCATGTGTCCTCCTCACCACCACTAGGTGGCAGTGGTTGTAAAGGCCGGCCCGTGTGGTCACACACAGCAGTGAAGCCCTCCCAGCTGCTGCCAATGAATGGCTTGGGAGTCTCACACTGTCTGTCAGACAGACATTCTGTGGAGCAGATGGCCGGTGGACTGCGTGGGCCTGCCAGGCTTGAATTCATTGAGGAGACAAATGAGTGGGATGAAGCGTAGTAACCTTCCTTGGTGAAAGAATAATGTGGAGAGAGGACCAGTCTCGTGCCACCTCTGACGTGACAAATAGTATCATAAAAGATCCGTTCAAGGAATATTCCAAAAACCTCCTGAATTTTTAGTAGTGCTCCTTTCGTCTATCACTGATAGATCATTCATGTTGTGTTTTCTTAGCTAAAGAGGCACACAAACCCCCCGTGTTTCTGGAGAAGCTGCAGAACACCGGCGTTGCTGACGGGTACCCGGTGAGACTGGAATGCCGTGTCTCAGGAGTGCCGCCACCTCAGATATTTTGGAAGAAAGAAAACGAATCACTCACTCACAGCACTGACCGAGTGAGGTGAGACTACAGGACGAATTAATCTAATCCTAAGGATACGTAGAAAACACGGTTCACATAGCATGTAAATCTGGGTGGGAGTCATGCTACTGATGACACCCAAAACAAAACAACAACAAAAATCACTCTCTAATGTGTGCTTAAGCCTTTAGAAAGAAGCTATAATGGTATGTGATGAAGCACATTCTAATTGCATCTCATGGTGATTTTTTTGTGTGTGTGTGTGTTTATCTTTATACCTAAAAGAAAAGATGAATTCATTTGCTGCAATGGTGATAGAAACTATTCAGTGGTTTGGTAAAGGCAGATCCTTAACTAGAAATTAAGTGTGCAGATTTATTCAACCTCTTGACGTCTGCTCTTCTCTCCCATTAACTTTAATGGGGCTGGCAGCCTCTCCAGCATAAGGATGACCCTATTACCGCCTGCTCACCCTATTCTGTTTCTAATGACCTAATTAAAAATGAGGCTTCGTGTGTCAAGCCACGTTTTACAAATGTGGAACCCTAATGGCCTTACCCTCTTCCCCAGCATGCACCAGGACAATCATGGCTACATCTGCCTGCTCATTCAGGGAGCCACAAAGGAAGACGCCGGGTGGTACACCGTGTCCGCCAAGAACGAAGCCGGGATTGTGTCCTGCACCGCCAGGCTGGACGTTTACAGTGAGTGCCACTCCACCTCATTGCCTCTATCCATTACATTGGGAAAACCGGGCGTCTGCACAGCGAATCCCATTACTGCTGTTTAATCTTATAAACTAGTGTTTCTCTGCCAAAAAATTTCATATTGTTCTTTCTCTTTCTATTTATAGTTTCTCGACACTAATAGTGAACTACACCAGGAGAACAAACACCCAAGTATCATGCAGAAACTTTGCATCATTAGCAAACTATGCATGTTGGCTAGTCAGTTGTGGCTTCCTTACCCAAGCATACCTTAGGCGTTAACCGTAGGCAAAGGCTTATAACCACATGTTTTTCACATGACGCTTGTTACTGTGTTTTGCAAATGACTGCCTCTTTTTTTTTTTTTTACATTTCTTTAATTATAATCCTATTACAATATCTTATTGCACTCTGAGTGTATGTACCATTGATCCCGGAATGCATACTTTTGTGGCTTAGTGCTTTTCTCATTAATGTATCTTAAGCAGCTGAACAACAGATTTGTGATTATGCATCCTTAATTTAAATAAAAATAATTTTATTGAATTTACAAACTAGCACAATAGCATTATGTGATCTATTGACAGAGAAAACCACTAGAAAAATTTAAGAACTTATCTCTTCTTAAATGAGAAATGAGAAATAACTGCGTGAGGTTTTTTAAGGAAATGAGTAACCTCAACTTTCCCGACTGCCTAATTCCTTTTTATAGATCACTGTTAAAAGATCCATCCAGAAGACCAAGCTTCTCTTAATTATTGTGGCATTTATACAATATGAACTCTCAAAATTAAAAAAAAGGGGGGATGGAGGTAAATTAGAAAACTTAGAGACTATCTCAAAGGATTCCCTGTGCTGTAGCAAATATTCATTTTCAAATCAAAATAAACTACACTTGGTCTTTATTATCCAGCCGTTATAGTCCCAATACCCTGCACAGACAGTAATTCGGCAACCTATGAATAAAATGCAAAACTATCCTTAAATTTTAGGATATCTACCATCAGTGTGTCCAGTCTTCATAAGGAACATGTGCCTGGAGTATGTCAAAGACATGTATTTACTTGCAACATCTAAGGCTCTCCAGTAATCGTGGTTAAAAGCGCCTGTTCTTGTCTTTGTAGCCCAGTGGCATCAGCAGCCCCAGAGCACCAAGCCAAAGAAAGTCCGCCCCTCAGCCAGTCGCTACGCAGCACTTTCGGACCAGGGACTAGACATCAAAGCGGCCTTCCAGCCCGAAGCCAGCCCATCGCACCTGACACTGAACGCCGGCCTGGTGGAGAGCGAGGACCTGTAACCCGACGGTCTGGTGAAAGCGGAAACACTGAAACACCCTTGCCTTGGCCAGCGCGTGCCTTTGTCACTACGTAAAAGGCAAAACCATACCTTTGACTGTAAGAAATAAAAGAAACCAAAATATTTTTTTTACTTGATATACCAAACTTAGCGTTTAAGTAGGTGATGCCGATAGACTTGTACACATTGCACAAGAAAACGTTTGAATTGCTGTGATTAAAGTGGTCTGAAATGCTAACGGTAACCACAGTCCGTATTATCAAAGAGCCTTTCAACACTAGCGTTAGGTGCTACACAACATGACAGTGTGCAATGCGTAACAGGAAGCAACTGTACCACGAAAACACTAAAATGATTCTAAAGCGGCAGTGTATCCAGACAGCTACGGTGAACCAAGTGCAATATGTAAGGAAGGGAAAGGAAGAGGAAAAAGAATCCAACTAAATGCCTTGTCTTTGCAAACCGTTTTATATTAAATCGTAAGGAGGGGATGACTTGCCTTAAATATAATACTGTCAAGTGTTTTCTAATAAGGGCAACACCTTAGTTCTTGACCTTTTTGTGTGTGTCTTATTTCCTTTCATGCTACCTAGGTAGAAAGCTTATTTACAAACCATTATTAAATGGCTAATTTAAATATTAAGTAATATAAAGTATTCTGAATAGAGCAGAAATATATTAGTCCATTCCGGGAAAGGCATCCAAACCACCCAAATAACCAAGGCAGACAGCATTTGGCGGAACCAGGGGTTTGAAAGGAGTAAGGAGAGAAGAGAGGAGGAAAAGGCTACCAGCATACTTACTACATTGTACTCATTCAGAGAACAGTAGAAGGGCAGGAGACGTGTTCAAGGCCGGGTGTTCTTGAAAATTAACCTCACGTGTAGGCGAAGAAGCACAGCCATTCACAAGTCAGGGGGTCTAGGGCCAGCTGGAGGTTTGCGCACCTGTGCTGTGGAAATGGAGTGTGTCTGAGTTTGTGTAGTAGTGGATGATTTTAGATGTTTAGAGCAAGTTGACAATGGACTGAGACTGCAAGACTGGTGTAAGAGAGACATGGCCTGTAGCATCTAGTCTACTCGAAGGAAATGGAGACGTAGGAGAGACAAAAACAGGTTTGTGCCATAATGTATTCTTTTTTTTTTTTTCAACTGCATCAAGACATGGTGAATGGAAAAGACCAGTTCACACCCCTGCTCACACAAAACCTTGCTTTGAGAAGGTGCCGCGCTGTTCTGAGGAGTTTGTAAAGGCATCTCAGCAAAGACTGGTTTTTAGATGCATATGATTTTGCATCGGCTAGACTGAGATGACTCTGACCAGACTTGATGGTTTTTTTAAGTCGGAACCAGTAAACTTTAAAAAGAAGAAACAACAATTTGGCCTGATTTTATAAAACACGAGGTTTCAATGGTACTTTGCTATGAAAAGAAAACACTGTATTCCTTATGCAAAACACATATATCTTTCATTATTTATAATAAAAATGTTGAACTCTCTAAGCTCAGTTACTCAATTCAGTACATAGTATTTTTACAGTAATTTTTTATCTGTGTACCACCCCATATATTTCATATTACTGCTTCACATGTACAGCTTTCTACTTCTTTGTAAGAACAGCAACCGAACAAGTTTGAAATGATTAACAGGCTTGAGCACCGGATAGCAGATGTTCTATGCAGTGGTACAAGCGTCTTTGGCCACACTTGTATGCATTACTAATATGGAATTTCAGATACTCTACAAAGTCCCTCATGGACCTACCTAGATTGTAGTAGTATGACCTATGTCATATCTTACTTGCCAAATTTTTCTGAATGTGACTTTTTGCTAATTTTCTGGGTTTGGGATTAAGTAGCATTATTTTGCCATCTTTTATGTTGTATTTATAAAAAAATAGTACTATCATACTACTTTGGGTTGTTGTGCTGGTGTAATGTGGATTTAACATCAATAAATATTTAACAAATCATAGTTGCAATTTTGTGAAGCAAAATATTGGGTTGTTTTGTTTTTCTATTGCTGCTGTTTAACAAATTACTGCAAACCAAGGCTTAAAACAATACTCATTTCTTAGCTCACAGGTCTCTGTGTTAGAATTTCAGGCACGCTATGTCTAGATTCTCTGCTCAAGGTCTTACAAGGCTAAAATAAATGTACCTACTAAATTGTTCTTATCTGGAGCTCAAGATCCTCTTTGCAGCTTAAGGTGTTATGACAGAACTCAGTTTCTCACAGATGCAAGACATGGGTCTCACTGAGTCTGTCGTTAGGGAACATTCAACTCCTCCGACCACTCGCATTCCTTGCCACCTTCAAACTCAGCAATGAGCATCTCCCTCAAGACAACACTCTGAAGGTCTTGGCAACAGGGGCCCGAATACTTTCAAGGGAAGGCCTGAGGAGGTGAAGCCCACTCGGATAATCCCCCCTAAAACCACTGGATTTGGGATGTAAATATGTCTGCAAAATCACTTCAAAGCAATGTGTGTTTGATTGCATAACTGAGAGAAGGTGAGCGTACACCAGCAAGTGAGAGACAGTGGGAGCCTTCTTAAGAATTCTGAAAACCACATTAGTTCATTGTGTGTATGCATGCAAATAACATTGGTAAGCCCAGGTAGAAGTATTTTGTGACCACATAGCTTATCTCCTCCCTTAGAAATTAAATACACAGTGTGCTGGCTCAAGTTGTAACGCAGGAAGATCCTGAACATACCTGCATAATAATCTCCTCTGAAAGAAACCCAGCACTATCTGAGTGAATCATATATATTGGAAAAATATTTTAAAATGCACTGACACAGGAAAGAGAGGCTCAGACACAGTCTTGCCAAAAACCCCACCTCAGCAGAACAACCTACAAACAGCAAGCTTCTTGAAGAGAGAAGAGAGTTGAACCCACTTTGAGCACCCCAACTGTTACCACCTGCAAATGAAAGAAACGCCTGCAAAATATCTCCCTTCAAACTCCAATGAGGCTTGTGAGCACGAGACCCATGAGGCTAATCAGTCAGAGAAACTGTTCTTAAAGGGCTTCCACGCACAGACTCACCCGGCCTGGGGCCCAGCACAAAGACCGCTGACTGAAAAGGGGCCAGTCTTTCTGGGAAAGAGGCCCATTTGCTTATCTTAAGGGGCAGCCTGAAGGGTGGGCATCTAATTTAATACCCATGTAGGGCCTCACTATAGGTGCATCCTAAGAGGCAGGCATCTAATCAAACACTCTAAAAGCTGACTGTGCATCTCCAGAGACCTCAGAGGGCAGGGACTATCTTCACACGCTCCATCTGCTCGCTCCAGGGTCACTGCTACCTCCAGAAAAAGAGCTGTGCGCACATCTGAAGCAGCCGCCCAGAAGACACCTTATTCCCCTGGCTCTGGTGTCCGGCAGGGCTTATCTTTGTGGGCCCCCTAGGACTGTAATGGAGAAACAGTCCTCAACTAACTACCCCCAGCCACAGGTCATAGCATACAGTCAGCAGACTGAAACATGTCCCAATCTTTCTGTGAAAGAGGACAGCTAGCTTGTCTTCATAGCTGTGGCCTAAGGGGCAGGCTTCTAGGGGCTGACCAAAATCCTCTCCAGAAATGGCAAGGCCAGCAGGCACTATTTGGTGCCCCACACTGCCCACTGCAGGCTACTCTTGTCTCCTTGGAAGAAGCAAAAGCTCCAGTTTTTGTGGCTGCTGCCCAAAGGACACATTCATAAGAGCATGGCCTTGGTGGCCAGTGGGCTTTGGGTTCACGGGTTCAACTAGAGAAGTGGTCGGCAAACTCAGTCACAGAGCCAATAGCAGCAGTACAATGACTGAAATTTCTTTTGAGAGCCAAACTTTTTAAACTTAAACTTCTTCTAACACCACTTCTCCAAAATATACTTGCCCAGGCCGTGGTATTTTGTGGAAGAGCCACACTCAAGGGGCCAAAGAGCCTCATGAGGCTCACAAGCTGTTGGCTTTTGTCTAGTTCCGTGGTTGGCAAACTGCAAACAGATCTTTACTGGCTATAACCCCAGGCTCAGTATGGAGGAAGATGACAGAAAACCCCCTCTCCCAGTATTCCCCTCAATGAGGCCCATTCCCATACTTTAGACTGCTGTCTGAGAGTCTGGCTTCCAATCAGCCTGAATCTAGATGCTGGCTGAGGTCTTATCCATTGGGACATTGACAGGACGTGGCACACCTGCAACTATTGAGAGCAACTCAGAATAAAATAGGCTATTTGGACAATGACAAAGGTTTGAGAGGCAACCAACAGCCTGGACAGGGCTGAATAATACGGTTCCTCTCCTACATGAGGCCACTCTTTCAAGACTGAGAGAGGCGACTACTTAACCAATAGAAACATACTGAGCATCAAGGAAAAAAATAAAGGAATCCACTCCATACAAATGAAGATAAAAACTAAGATAAGACCTAATGAAAGGGAGATATGTGATTTAACTGAAAGATTTCAAAAGAGCAGTCATGAAGATGCTCAAGGAGCTTGGGGAAAAATACATGAACAAAGTGACATTACCAAATAGAAGTCACAGAGACGAAGAGTACAATGACTGACATGAAAGATGCAATAGAGGGTTTCTACAGTGAACTGATGAAGCAGAAGGAACAGCAAACTCCTAGACAGTGGAGAGGAACTCATCCAATTAGAGGAACAAAAAGAAAACTACGTGAAACAGTAAAGATCACTTGAAGGATCCAGAGGACGTCAAGCGGGCCAACGTTTATTCCCATTATAGAGGTCGCAACAGGAGAAGAGAAAATGGGGCGGAAAACATTTTCAAAGTAATAATAGATTAAAATTTCCCTAATCTGAGCAAGAAAACAGATATCCAGATGTAGGAAGCCCGGAGAGTTCCAAAACAGCTGAATCTAGAGGCCCACACCTACACATTCAAATGTAAAATGTCAAAAGTTGAGGACTAGAAGATAACCACTTGCAAAGGCAGTGTGAAAGGAAAAGCTAAAAAGAAAATAAAGGCAATAATTAGGGGATACACAAAATAAAAAGCTGTAAATTTTGACCTCAAAAATATAAAGTGAGTGGGGGTGAAAAATGTAGTGTTAAAATGTGTTCAGAGTTAAGTCGTTATCAACCTCAAAACAGATATAAGTTTTTTTTATATAACCCTCATGGTAACCACACACACACCTATAGTAGATACACAAGATTAATAATAATAATAAAAAAGAAATCTAAGCATACAACCACAGATTAATTAGATCACAAAGGAAAAGAGCAAAAGAAGAACAAAGAAATTATTAAACAGCCAGGAGACAATTAACAAAATGGCAGTAATTACATACTTATCAATAATTACTTTAAAGGTAAATTCTCTAATCAAGAGACAAAATGGCTTAATAATTAATTTTTTAAAATACCCATCTATATGATGTCTGGGAGACTCAGTTCAGATGTAAGAACACAAAAACCAAAGGTGAAAGAATGAAAAAAAAGTATTCCACGCAAATGAAAACCAAAAGAAGGTTGGGATAACTATATTTATGTCAGACAAAACCCACTCTACCACAAAGACTATAATAGGATAAAGGAAGTCATTATATGATTGATTATAATGGAGTCAATCCAATAAGAAAATGTATTATTTATAAATACTTATGCTCATAAATATGCAAATAGTGACAGACCTAAAGTCAGAAATACACAGTAATCCTCCTATATAATAAAAAGGTAATATGCTAATAGACCAAATGGTGGAATGACCGGCTTCCCTATGACACTCAACACAGGAGCTGCCCCCTGGTGGTCAATGTTCTCCCATAGGGGGGTGCGGCTCAGGCAGAAGCCAGTGAGCGCAGTGGCAGGAGCCTCTCCCGCCTCCAAGGCAGCGCTAAGAAGCAGCAAGCTGAGCTGTAAGGAGCAGTGAGCGGGTGTGGGGTGGTAAGGAGCAAGGGCTCCCAGACTGCAAGAGGGATGTCTGGCTGCCGGAAGCAAACCTAAGCCAGCAGGTGGACATCCCCTGAGGGGTCCCAGACTGCAAGAGGGGTGCAGGCCAGGCTGAGGGACCCCTCCCCTGGCGTGCATGAATTTTCATGCACCAGGCCTCTAGTACAATAATAGAAAATTTTAATATTCCACTTTCAGCAATAAATAGATTACCCAAATAAAAAATTAAGGAAACACTGGCCTTAAACTACATTAGACCAGATGGATTTCATGGACATTCAGTGAACATTCTATCCAAAAGCAACAGAACATACATTCTCAAGCACACATGAAACAGTCCCCAGGATGGTTCATATGTTGGGTCACTAAATGAGTCATAAGAATTGCAAAAAGAATAAAATCATCTCAAGCATCTTTTTTTTTATCACATGATGTGAAATTAGAAATCAATTATAAGAAAATTGGAAAACACAAAATATGTAGAGATTAAACAACATGCTTCTGAATAACCAATATGCCAAAGAAGAAATCAAAAAATGCCTTGAGCCGAAACCGGTTTGGCTCAGTGGTGGAGCATCGGTCTGGGGACCGAGGGGTCCCGGGTTCGGTTCCGGTCAAGGGCATGTACCTTGGTTGCAGGCACATCCCTGGTGGGGGGTGTGCAGGAGGCAGCTGGTCAATGTTTCTCTCTCATTAATGTTTCTGGCTCTCTATCTTTCTCCCTTCCTCTCTGTAAAATATCAATAAAATATATATTTTTTAAAAAATGCCTTGAGACA